>CM056998.1:161481276-162681276 GCA_029891345.1 Dryococelus australis
CTATCAGTAAAATTAATCAGTGTGCGCGTAATTCCTATTGCTGTTACACATTTTGAGACGTAAAATCAGACGATAGTAGAGTAAATTCAGCAAACTCTTTTATCAAATTAGGTTTCCTAACCTCAGTTTTTCTGGGTAGTGTTTAATTATTGTTTTTTTAAGTATTAATATGAGTATTTTTTGATGATATATCAGGGTTCATTGTCGTCCCTTGTCTTTTCTTTTCTCAATTAAAGTGTAATCTTGTGAAATGCAAATTCTGGCTTTGTATAGTGTAGAAACTATGTTTGAAAGGGTTATTTTTTTTACACTGATAAAATGTTAATGTGTGACGCCTCTCAACACACAACCATTCCATTATTTTATTTAAATGAATTTTCATGTGGTACATTTTGAAACCAATCATTTGTCTTTATCTGAGAATAAAGACTGGCGCCTGAACGTAGTCATTTTTACATTGGGAAAATAAAACCTTTTCTTACCGACTTTCATGATTTAGTAATATGTAGCCATTTCCCATACAGTACGAAGTATTGTTGATTCTACTCCACTGCCAGATTAATTTGTGGGTTTCTTTAACTTTTGACAGTATAAAACGACATACCAGTTTTCTCTAACGGTTCCTACTACTCCCGGCTTGTTACGCTGCGTACGCAGTATCTCGCCTATCAGTATTATCAAAAGACGAAAGAAATTTCCTTCTCATTTATCAGGAGCTGTTTACAGTTACAGAATTCAACAGGTTTAGTCCATTCGCAAGATCTCCTTACCTCTTAGCTGAATTTTTGGTAAATTACCCCATGTATGATGTGTTTGGTTGTTTCCCAAATATGTATTATATCACAAGCGTTCCTTAGTTACGTTAACACAACAGTATTCTAGTTTTGGTTAAACTGATCTTTCACTTTCATTTAATATTTATTAATAATAACATTCACTTTAGAACTAATCTGTATAAAACAGAGAGAAGATATATGTGTAGGTAATGCCTGAAAATATTACTCTACAGAGTGCGCAGAAAAGCGGCACGATGTTCCCTTGGTGTAATTTTCTCGTGAGGGCGGAGGAATTGCCTGCAGGTAGAACTCTAGTAGGAATTGGGAAGTGTTGAAAGTCACTATGAATGGACTATACATGTGGCGTGTGTAGATTTATGGAGTAATTCGGGAAGAAAGAGAGTGCCGGCTTCACATTTCCCAATTTCTGAGCTACAGAAGTGACGAATTTTGTGAAAAAATAAAATAAACATTCAAAACTACATGGCCTGATATCGTTAGCAACCTACTCAAAATTTGAAAGGCGGCTTATATTACTTATATTATGTAGTTCTAACTCAAATACGACGTTGTCGCAAATCATGGAGTGTAGCCACGTTCGTGATAGCATGGAGGTTTTATTCCTAATTTAAGCCAAATTAATTTATATAATAATCAATAGTATTCAGAAAAAATTGACAATTACAATATATATTACTTACATAAGTTAATGACTAACTAACTTAATCGCAATTGCTGTAAATGAATTTGACTCAGATACACTATCAAAGATAAGCAGTAAATACCTACCGGAAACAGTTCTTTAAAGAACAGTCACATTAGTAAGTCACTCGCTAAAGTTTAACGTTTCTTAATACTAGTAGTTGGACTACTCGCCTCGCACTCAGCCGAACCGGATTCGATTCGCGGCGGGGTCACTCTCAGATTTTAGAATGTAGAAATCGTGCCGGACGATGCCGCTGGTCGGCGGGTTTCCTCGGGCCTCTCACGTTTCCCTCGCCCTTTCATTCCGGCAATGATCCATGATCCCCTCGTTTCATCCTCATCGGCTCATAATGTTACAATTTCTCTCTCGAAATTATTTGGGCTAAACCAAGTTTTTTAATGGACGGAGGTTTTATCTGAATAAGAGAGTTAATTATAATCTCCTAATTTTATTTAAAATAACTTCAATCGAATTTCTCTGAACTCAACATTGCACAATACATTTATATCACTTACTGTTTACAATTAATGATTTTCTTGATTTATTTTATAATTACCCCAAAGAAATAAATGAAATTTAATCATTCAAAATCAGTCCCAGTAGACAATGTATCAACCTATTCTATTATTAAATTAATTAATTGTTCATAATTGAAAGTTCCATTATTTACAATAAAACCCGTATTACATGTCCACTCAGTCACACCTCAGTTTAGTCCATGTCTTGCCAAATCGAAATGTTCTAGAGTCCTCCAAGCGCTCTCACGCACAGTAGGCTTCACTCGCTGGGTATCACACCCTCTCGTCCATTCACACCAAGAACACCTCCTCAGCAGGCGTACCACACTCCACTTTGCGCCCGCACTCAACTAGATGGCCTTCGTAAAAAACTGCTGGCCGTTGGACCGCCGTGGCATTTATAGTGTCGTAGGCTAACGCCCTGAATTTTCGCTAACTCACCCATTGCGCCAAGTCTCCTAATTCCCAGAATATTCTTGCGCCTCCTACAGGTGTCGGCTTCTTCAGTGGGGGGAGGACGAGGGGCTATGACACCAGCCAGTCTCACCAGAATATTCTTGCGCTTCCTGTACATGTGTCGGCTTCTTCAATTGGGGGGGGTGGAGGAGGGGATGTGCCGCCAGCCAGTATCGCCGCTGTCAACCATTCACGGGCTTCCCAGAAGAAGGGAAGCCAAAAGGCAGTGAGTGTGCCTGTCCGGGAGGAGGAGAGGGTCTTGATGGGTCACCCCCGCAGCTCCGGACAACAGCCAGTTACCATCTGCAGCGCGTAACATTACTATTACAGTTTCCCGTGTACTCGTAAGAGTGACGCACTCCGTGGACGTGCACCTGGTAGGTGAGCTTTCTCGGGGATATCCCGTTTCCTCCACACTGTAAATTCGAACCAGTGGGAATCCACTGATTCGCTGTGATATTCAACGACTCGAATAAGTGAAAATTGCTCCACTCAGAATCAATGGAAAACCACTGATTGTTTCACTGAAAAAGTTTCACTGATAGAATTAGTGACGTGAAAGAATTTCACTGATGAATAAGTGACGGCCGACTGCAGAGGAAATTTTAGTATTGTTGTTATTGAATTTAACCAAATAATTACGCGAAATAAACAAATTTACGGTAGTTTACTATTTATATTGCGCAATTTACGGATAATTTAAAAAGTAAAAACAGTATTGTAGGTGGCCAGGATTGAACCCACACCCTCCCCGTTTCTCTTTTACGCCGATACTTTACCAACTGCGCTACTAGCCCATGTTCAAACTTAAGAGAAAATATATGTTTTATACTTCTTGACGAAACATTAAAGATTTAAATTCTATGTCCTTACTTTTCGTTTTTGGTTTAATTGATACTGTTAGGGTTGCTAAAAGAATAGTACCTATGAGTATACTCTCTTTACCACAATATATGCAGTTTAATTAAACCTTCAAACATAGCGCTTTGATGATTAAATAGGCAATTGTTCCGTATTGCGTATCGTAATGGGAAAACCATACAAACATTCAGTGTTTACTATAAAGTATCTATCCCGATTGCTTACTTTGCACTCTAGTGCCGTTTCGCGTATCCGCCAAGTTCCGTTTAGCGTATCCAAATTCGGCAACTGTTGTTCCGTATCGCGTATTTAAGAATTTTTTCCGCAAATTTTCTCTCGCGAATCGCAAGATGGTGTGCGCGGGATATAAAATCACACTGTTGAACGCCAGGCAAGTTATTCATTCCTCGCCAGACATAAACACGTTTCTCATCGAGCATGATATTCTCAAATCGACGATGTGGTGCGAAAAATGCGGGGAAGGCGAAGCGAAATTGCTGGAAAGCAGGGGCTTGTTTTACTGGTGCCGACGGCGAATGAAGGACAGTACCAAATGCAATCAAATACCCTCTACAGCAGACTATAGTGAACGAACTTTTGTGCTCGGAAAAGACTGTTGTCGCGTGGTCGAGTTTCTGCCGCCAAGTGTGCATAAACTGGGTGTCGACGTAAAGGAAACGCATCGGCGGGCCGGACAAAGTGGTCGAGATCGACGAGTCGTAGCTGGGCAAACGCAAGAACCACAAAGGACGCAAAGTTCACGGCCAGTGGGTTTTCGGCGGAGTGCAGCTGGACGACCCGACGAAATTCTTCCTGGTGCCGGTGGAAAAGAGGAACGCGGCAACCCTGACCAAAATCATTCGAGGGTGGATCGCTCCGGGCACGGCGATAATTTCAGACTGCTGGCGCGGTTACAGCAACTTGGACATTCACGGCTACCGTCACATGCAGGTGAATCACAGGCGGGAATTTGTGTGCAGCGAAAAGAGCGGAATGGTAAACACTCGAAACACTCTAAAGATGAAGAGGGGCGAGAGGTGGAGGGTGCACACTCAAAACATCGAGCGAAGTTGGTGTTCTGTGCGATGCAGCATTCCCTGCTTCGGCCGACGGAAAAAATCTTGGGTCGGCTACCTGGCCGAGTACGTCTGGAGAAAGAATCATCGGTACGGAGAACGACTGCACGCTTTGCTGATTCACGCTGCCGACATGCACCATCGTAATCGGCTCTGAAAAGAGATGGCGGCGAAGGCTATCCCGATTTCGACAGGTATCTGTTTGTTACGGTTGTTTTTAATTTGCAGGCACAAGCGAGATTGAGTTGCTGTTGCAGTTGCAGTTTTAAAAAAGTCATTTGAGTTGCTGTTGCCATTGCAGTATAAAATTAAAGTGTGATTGACCTGCTGTTTGAGTCAAATTTAAATTAATGTTTAATTGAGTTGCTGTTTGATTTAATTTGCAGGTGCGAGTGAGAGTGTAGCTGTTTGTTTCAGTTAATAAAAAGTTTGATTGACACGCCGTTTGTTTTGGTTAAACAAAATTCAATTGAGTTGCTGTTTGTGTAAACATTCATTCGCGATTTGGTAAAAAGCCCAAAATAGTCGAGTGGGTCGTGATGGGTCCGCCCGGCGACGATGGGTGTACTTGCATCTGTCGCATCCGCAAAACTTGGATCTGCCATTTTCAGTTATTGAGGTAAATTAATTTAAAAAAAATTACATTCATTCCCGATCCCGAAAAGGCATAGCGCAGTCGTGTCTGTCATGATCGGTTCGGCCTGCGGCGGATGCAATTGCATACGCTGTTGCTTTCGCGGACTTTCGACCTGCCAGTTTCGAGCGTTGAGGTAATTTATAATAAAAAAAAGTGATTGCGTATACATAATACTTCAAAATGTATATGGTTAAATTCACGATTTTACCGCACCCTTCTAGTGGTTGTGTACGTGTCAATCTTTATATAATAAATTTTTATAAAGTTATAAAAAAATGTTAATAATTAATATGTATTCCCTTTAAAGTAAATAAAAAATTATGCATCGCGAATCACGTGTATTTAAACAGGGGCGAGAAAAAGGTGAAAAAAAAAAAAAAAAAAAAAAAAAAAAAAAAAAAAAAAAAACATTTTTTGGATACGTGATAGGTAACTTTTAGCAATGGTTACTTTTGGCACCTAGATACGCCACGGGAAACAAATGGGGTCTTTTACCCTACATTCCGTTTCGGTTTGGATTCGCTATTGGAAATAATCGGGCGTAGGTCAATTTTCTCCCCCGGCTCGGATGGATACGCAATTCGAAACAAATGGGGTGTGCCACTAATTTCCCCCCTTCACGCTTGGATACGCAATGACGTCCTTTTCGGTCCTGCACGTTTTATCACCTGGATATGCAAAGAGAAACTTAGGTAAAAACCAGCTTTTTAAAGGTGTGCTGGATACGCAGGGGGAAACTTTGTATTTTATTTGTGCGTTTTGCCGGTTGTGGTTCGATACTTAATTTGCGGTTTTTGTCTCGACCTTTTTTTATCATTGGATACCTAATACAGTGTTTTTTGAGCGATTCAGATTCGCAATACGGAACAATCACTATTACATAAAAACAAAATGAACGACGTAAGAATGGAATGAAAGGCTGGATTCCATGTTACCTCATAAAATGGTGTTTGTAAAGCGAAACACATTCTAGAAAGTATTTTGTATAGGTTTTATTAGTTTATTGGTTGTTATTTCACTTGATACACGTTGTCTAATGGCCATTTTTGAGCGCTGCTTAACTTATCCATCAGTCAAAAAACAAACCACTGAAAAACAGTGAAAAATATGACTGATGATTCAGTGGAAAGTGTCGCTGAATCAATAAGTGAAGGAAATGTGGCATTTTCTCACTGATTCATCTGTTAAATTCAGTGAGGAGACTGTCGATTCAGTCAGGTACTGCTGACTGATTGTAGCAGTGAAATTATCACTGATTCAATTTAAGTGCACACTTTCATTCCGGCGCTGCTCCATTCTCACCTCGCTTCACCCTTATGCCCTCAAGACCTCGCTGTTAAGGGGAATATGTAGCTTCGCGTCCAAGGACAAGAAGCAAGGGAGCGATACGGACGACAGTTACACGCACGCTTAGGGTCTCATCGCTCCTACGCGCAATGCATGCAGTGTTTCCGTCGTGACGCTGTACTGTGCAAACTAGATCTGTAATATTTGGGTTCTATTACACACGATGAAAGCCCACACATTAAACTACGCCCGATTTTTTGCAGTTGCCGCTTAAGGAAACTGCTTAGGCAAGTATCAAAAATGCGATATTTGACCATTCTCACGAATTTTTTTCTCCAAGAATACACTTACTATGATAAAATTAAAAAAAAATTGGACCATAGATAATTTTTTTTAATCTTTTCTGGCAAGAAGCCATATTTCCAGAACTTTTATTTACCGAGATACGCGTTTACGCGCAAACAACGATTTCACAGAAAAAGGTTCAATACATATGACTGTCTTAAGAGCCGCCCAAAGCTCTTCACTAACTGATTCATCGTCTGGACATGTTCTTTCGACGTGGGCGAACCCAGTCTCTGATTGGCTGAGCAAGATTCTGGGAGCGTAGTAGTAGGGGTGACGGAGTCCTACCCCACTTTTGATTAATCGGATTATAAAGTTAATATCAAAATGATTGGATTAATCCTTAGTCCAATCTTAATCCGATGTAAAATAAATTATTCGGCAAATTGATAATCCGATAAGATTAATGCGATGAAATTACATAATTTAACTACTCAATAAAAAAATATAATTTTTGAATTTTTTTTGTCCATTGATAAGTGTATAGTTTGGTGCAAGGGTGTGCCAAGTGTCTTTCTTCATTTCTTTTTTTTGGGCGGGAGCGGCATGGTAGGTCGTCACCCTAGGGGATCCGACATTGCACTGAGGAGTGATGTGTCGGGGAATGGGTGTAAATAGGTGTTGTGTAATATTAATTTTTAAAGATATTGAGGAGGAGTTCGTTTGGTATGTGACTGAGGGAGGGAGGCTGGAACATATGTGACTAATGGGAGCATAACCGGTCTGATTGTAGACTGAGAGGCTGATTAGATATACAAAACAGTAGAAATAAATATTCAAGAGAAGCAACTGAAATAAATACAAACATTAAAAATTACTTTAATAATGTGATTACCACGAGAGAAAAAGCATGCCACAGTTATGAAATAATACTAAGTAGAAAATGTAAAACACTTTAATCATGCGATTACCAAGAGACAAATTAATTAAAATGAATTAAACTGACGTTTCATATGACAGAACTACAAGTGGCAAAACACTAGAGAAATTAATGAAATAAAAAATGACAAACAGAATACTTCGCACACGACAAATGTATAATGAATGTACAACAAAATTTATATTAATATTGTAACGAAATATATTTCAAACACTAGAATATACTAAATAAGTGCTAACTCACTAAACGAATTGTAATTAAAATAATCAAACGCACTTCAATACTAGGCCAGCTATCCTGATGTCATAAAAATCATGCAATGAGATATACCTTCAACGAAGGCAAAAAATTATTTCCCTACAAATGAATGACACGAATTAAATACTAAGGAATCACAAACAATTTACAGAGCCTATTTCTAAGTCACTGACCAACCCAGCTATCCTGGTGTTATAAAGAAAGCCAAAAAACAATTTCCCTACCTATACATAATTTAAGACAGAATAAATTACACAACTTGAATCAAACCGCACTAGCCCTACAACACAAGAATGATGATGCATTCAAAACACAACTGTTTATATTTAGAATAGACACTTACCTTACAATGTTAAATGTGTTTAATATAATACGGGGAACACGTCCATTCGCTTGGGAAGTCGATTAAGGAAGGAGACCAGTGTAGCACTTGCGGTGAATTATTAGCTCAGCGATTTGTTGGGAGCAAACAGAGCATGTGTCTGCTTCGACCGACGTCTGAATGTCAACTAAGGATATGACGAACATTACATTTTATAGAACACGTCACAAGTAAATGCCTTACAACACAAAAAAAATGTTGTAACAACAATTCCCCTACCAATTTAGTTTTAATGAGTTATTAATCACGAAAAATTTAATCATATCACCCTCAATATTAAATTTTTTAAATTAAATTTTAACAGTGGAAACAAGTACTGAATCGCACAGGAAATCTTACCCCATTTCCAAGCTTTAAAATTAAATTTTTTTTTTAAACTCTACTTTTGTTGAAACCTAGCGAGGCTCGCATCGTGTGGCGGACGAAAAACTGCAACCCTTTATCCAGACATAGGATATCTTAAAAAAAAAAAATTGTCACAAAATTAATAAATGTACACATACTTACCGAACAACTTGAATAAAAATCGCAGGCAGTTTCTTGAAAAACTATAAAATTATTTAAAATCAATAATAAGTTATATTTAAAAAATAATAGATCTATGTAAATGTCTTAAGGGAAACACAGTTTATAGGTCCGAATAATTTTAACACACATTCCATCAAAACCTGCCATGTCCTGCATGTACGAATCACTTTTTTAAATCGTCGATGAAATTTCCAAAACATAATTCCACTTTTTCCGATATGATTATTATTAACAGGCATCAAAAATAATTATTATTACCATGCAAAAAAGTTATGAAAATATTTTTCACTGTATTTTACGAAGAGTGTAGGTATATATCCAAGCTTTAATTCACTAGTAAAATGCTATGACACTAATCTCCATGGGAAAATAATGTTTTGTGCCCAATGCAAAAGCGAAGCTTTAAGAGAGTATTTGCATCAGTATTCTACCTATGCGAAAATATAATTATTATTATTACAAATGGTTTGTTACAGGTCCATACCTGCGTAATACGTTGAAATGGAGACATTCAACCCAGAGCAGGTGTATGAGAGTTTGGTGTGCGGATACAAGAGAGTGTGGTTCAAGTCTAAACAAAATAAATTCTACCAATTACAGACGTGTAACAGAAATGAGCACTGGAACTTTTCACAAAGTCTTGCAAAACATTTCTATAAATAACAAGTGTTGTGTTATGAGCAAGATGGCAGTTCGGTTTTCAACATGCAACCCAACAGCGAACTACCATGTACTTTAAACAATTTATGTTTTAAAACTAGAAGTGAAGAAATAACCAAGATTTAAATCAATAAAATAAAATTAAGTAGAGAGTTCTATGACAGCCCTACATTTTGGAAAGAAACCTGTAATAACAACCAACACATCATGCAAATTAAAGAAAGTAGCCGACTTCAAATGTCTTCTTGGGAAATGTGGGAATGTGCAGTATTGCAAAGTAACACTTGTGGCTGTAAAGTCGACATAACCAATATGTTGTTAAACAATTAGTATATTCTTGTATTGCAAGAAAATCTAATTTAACTAACTACATAAAGAAAGAACCATACATCGAAGCGTCAGTTACGATGGAGAGGTTAAACCCATCACGTCAATACACAAGTATTACTCCAGGTTACAGGAGTGTGTATTTCGACTTGAAGAAGAAGATAGTCCACTACAGATTCAGATGTATAACAGAGAAGAATGTCAGTGTTTCTCGTTACCTTGCAGTGAGAACGAACTAGCATTTGAAGCTCAAGCTGGACACATCACAAAACATACGTCATGCAAGAAAATCGAATACATAATGCAGAATGAATGTTGTTGGTCTATTCCTACAGTATGGAACACTTTACATATATAGGAAACCAAGAATTAACTACTCCCTGCGGCATGTCGGATTGCAAAGTTTTTCAAAGCAAGGACATATAAATGAGAAACAGTGATATCACACCATCTATATAAAGGAGAGCATTTAGTAATAAATTGTCATTCATGGTTAGTGGCTTCGAACCTAGTGGCACTGGTTTCCAGGATGCTAGCATACTTTTGGGTGATATTTGGTTTTGTTTCTTATTTGAATTTATTTTCTGGCGAGCATACGAATTTGTTTGCTCCTTCATTAGATGTATTATGTCCTGACTAACAAAATTAGAGAAAAAATCAACTGGTGCACTATGTTAATCCAGTCATGTTTCATCTTTCATGCCAGAAATGCTAGAATATGCAGCTATATTCGGTGCTGAATCAATTTCTGTCCAGTCACTTTCAGCAAAATTTCTGGCTGCAACTTTACCTTGTCTGCCATCTCCAACATTACCTGCTGTATTCCTGCTGTTACTCTTCAGGTCTAGTATTGCCATAGTAGTTTTCTTCACTTGACAAGTCATTTTCTTCTTCACTATCTAAAAATTAATAAATTGTTTGGGTGTCGAATTGAAAAACAAATAAAAATACCATGTGAAATAAAATTTACAAAAGTAATACTTACCAGAATGACTTTCATTTCCAGACAAAATGAAATCTGGATCATTATCACTATCGTCATAATTTTATGGCTCACTACTGCTAAAATCACTCGACATCATGGTATGTACATATAAAAAACAATTTACATATCAGTTTTATTACTTTGCGCACATGTTTATTTCACAGCAGTTTATAGAGTGTAGTACTTCGCTGAAGAGCGCCAAGTGCGATCCAGCAGCTGAAAAAGGAACCACTACAACTGAGAAAGGTTTTACAATAAGGTGATGGCATTAAAATCACTTCCCACCACTAGATATTATTTTTAAGCCTCGGACATAAAAATACATCCTTCGCATTTCTGAAAAGAAATCGGAAGATGAAAAATTATGTGCACAGCACTCAAAGCTTTAACTAACTGTAACAGTTCGAAATGTCTTGTAAATCAGTGAAGACTATACACGATAGAGAGAAATGTAAGCTTAAGACTGAGTGTATTGTAACAACATGTGTGAGGAAGAACAGTTTGATACCATGCTATTTATAATGTAAATAATTCAAATTCACTTGAATATTTTGAAAATGTGTCAAATATATTTATATGTTTGTACACAATAATAATGAGTTAGGTTATACACTGTGCACTGAGTGTGTTACATCAAAATGTTACATACATAGAGTAATAAAACTAGCAAAAATCAAGTTTAACCTGCAATCACTGTTTAACTTTAAACAATAGAGGATGATTTTCAACATATATACATTGTTCTTTAATATTTGATTTCAGTCGAATATTGGCTTGCAGTCAAGTAATGTGTATTTTCATCCAGGAAACCATTATGTTAGTGTCAAACCAGGCAAGTCTTAAATAAAGTACGCTTTATGGTGTTGCAGGTTTCTCTATGAGTTAATGGAAACTTGCTATAGTGTGTTTCATTTTAAAGTTATTTATTTTCTGCTAGGCATTGAAAAAAATCACGAATTGATTCAATGTAATGTTAATACTAAATATCCTGTGTTTTATATGACTGCAACAAAACCTCTTCCAACTAGTATTGAAGACATGCACTCATACGACATCGAAACATGCACAGATTTAGATGAAAGTGTCGTTTTACATTGCCCCGAATGTAAAGGTGAAAACCAGGTCATAAGAAATTCTCTCCCCTTCAAAGTAGAGTTCAAGAAGAGGACTTAGATCCAATATTATGAACGTATATGAAAACATAGTTTACATGTGTAAATATCTTATAACTTGTGTTAAAATATTAGTAAAACCCCAATACCTGCTCAATGTTTTGAGTTTTGAAACATCCTGTAGTAAAAATTATTTCGTATCCATGTAACACCCTATACTTGCTAAACATTGTATATATTTTAAAACATCATGCTGTAAAAATGGTTTAGTATCTATGTAACACCCTATATTTGCTAAATGTTGTATATATATTTTGAAACAACCTGTATTGAAATGTTTTTGTACCTATGTAACATCCTATACTTTATGTACTATGTTTTGGTATCTATTTTCATTTCTGAAAACATGTGGATATATTTCGAAGCAGTTTGTCTAACATGTGCTATGTTTTTTAACCTCCTGTACTTACTTGTATGCTTTTGAAAAAAAAAACCTGTACTTTGTTGTTAAATGGTGTATATATTGTTGAAAGAGTTAGTCAATAATTATGTTTTAAAATGAATTCATTTGTATGCTTATTTACCACTTCCCTTTAAAAACTGTGAAATGCATTTGTTTTCCTTAGAAAGGAATAATATTATCTTGGAAAATAAAACAAACATCACTAATGGTGTTGCAAAGGGGCTTTCATTTTCATCAAGACAAAGTAGATTTTAGTAATGAAAAGACCTACAGAGGGGAAAAATACTGGTTTAAAACAACTAAAGATACTTGAAACTATATCCAGGAAAATGTTGTTGAAAATGTACTATTGTTTAACAATGATATTCTCCACCACACAAATTTACACAACACTACTTCATTAATATCGCCGACCTCAGTAGAGTAGTTGGATTACACTATAGTTTGGAGGTTGTGGGTTCGCATCCCAGGTAAGGCACAGAGGTGGTAAGTCAGTGACCTTGTAAACTGTTAAATAAAATTATGTCAAGGAATAATGAACAAATCACGTAATGTTTGATAAGTACCTAAATGATAATCAATAAAGAAATTTGTTAGTGTATGTGAAAATGATAGAAAATGTTTCCCATTGTAATGCATTACATTCTGGGTTAAAAAGCTAATTTTCCAAATGAATTATGATCGTTTGTGTACGAAATTTTTCGATAAGAATATAATTAAAATTACATATATTCTCTAATTCCAAATAAATACCCATCTTTCACATTACATTTCAAAGGGTGCATGCTAAAGGTAAGAATTGTGACCAATCATGAAATAACAGTTCTAATTCCATAAATTTGTCTTAAATTTGGTTAAATTTTACTTAACAAAAAAGGTTTCAAATGTGTTAATTCTTCGATTGAAGTACATTTTAGGAGAATAACAACATATCTATTATACGACAAGGGAGGGTGCCTGGATGCGAATCAACCACCATGCAGTGAGGATCTCCACTCTTGTGCATGCTCGCGATCCTGTCTTACCCCGCCACCACTGCGGCTACTGTCAGGCTCTTAGTGGTAGACTCACTTGCGCTCAGAGACCTGTCGGCTGCCAACCACTTACTGGGATCTGGCGGCATCTCACACGATGCCGAGAAGTTACCTGAATAGTAGACTTTGGACCCGCCCAACCCTGCTGTAAGCCTAGCCAGGTGGAGCGTGATAAGGAAGGAAGTCAGAGGAGCACAGCAAGGAAAGGGGAATAGCGGTGGAGTGACTATGTGAGGTGGCACTCAATATCTGTTTCGCAAAGCACCTCATATTTTCCATTGTGTTTCCCGCAGCTCCCATTGCCTTAATGGATGGCACACACAATGAGGTTTTCTGTCAAACATGTCCTCCCTCATTAAATTTATTTTTTAGAATTCCAATAAAGATATTTTCTTGAATCTAATATTAAAATTAAAACAAAGTCCTTTTACATTAATTATGCAATGTTTTTACGATGTTAATAACAAATATTCTATTTCAGGTTCATCGATACACCATGGTAAGTATTTATAATGTTTTTTTTTCTTTTCCAGAAAGATGCAGACCATTAATTTTTGTGTAACTGAAATTATTATATCGGGAAACAAAAACATTTATTTAGGAGTAGCAATGAGTGAACAGAAGTGACGAAGTATCGACAATTTGTTGGAAGATCTTTTCATAAGTGATACAGAGAGTGAGTCTGAATCGCAGACATATAGACAGGCTAGTACAAGCTGTCAAAACATTGTTACTTCACATAAGAGGAAGCGATTCGATATTTTCCTAAACGCCCTTTATTTAAGTGATTTGGACACATAATCACTCATGGAAAGAGCATCGACTGTAGTAAATCGTATCAACTGTGTTTCCCCCAAACACGAAACAGTCGATCTCTTGTTAGACGATCTCTACCTGTCTGACCCGGACAATTCGTGTGATTCACAAAGTGTTTCGTCCATGTCACAGGCGAGTCCCGAGTCAGTTAGAGAGACTTCCTCTAGGGAAACGGAAAATTATTCTTTTCCCTATTCCCCAGTTTCCATGGAGCCTTTTCTGAGATATTACATACAGACTACTGACCACAGCGTTATCCACCAAGCTAACTCATATGCGGATATGTAACAATATGGTTAACACTGATACAGACTTTGAAAGAATTTTCTCGATGTGTAGGTCCCTCTGATAAATCTAGCATTGGCATCACTCTGGCCTATCAGAATTAGTGTTACCATAGTGTGAAAGTACTTGAAATCCCTCACGGTAGAGGAAGGTGCTATGGAAATTTTAATTTTCAGATCACAGCTCTTCCCGTCCTGCATTCATAAAATGTTGGTATAATTTATAATGAAACAATTAAGCCTTACCTGAGTAACAGGCTTCAGGAGTTTAGTGCATGTTGTTCGGTTTGCAACTGATACCATACATGGATGTCCATGAATCACAATATAGAGTATTCACCATAGGTGCTATACACACTAAATTACCCAAGTTTATTGCTAATAGGAAGGCTAGTATCGATGTACACTGCCTGGAGGGAATGTGTTTCCACTATGCTGTCATAGAATCGTTGTTTCCTGTTGTATGTCATGCAAAGAGACTAACTTCATATCAAAAACATCATAAGTTTCTGAATACTGAAGGTCTGTTGGCGCACGTAGTAGTACAGGATATTTATAAGTTAGAGAAGAATCATTCTATTTCTATCAATGTCTACTGTGTTCCGGACAAAGATAACAATATGTTTGACGAAACTTGCGAAAAGGATGGGGTTATCACACTGATGTGTATTTCTCCTTATCCTATGCTCGCCTTGTAAATATGTTGGTGATTTGCACTAGTGGTAATGCTGTGCATTTGCATTTTGTTTGCATCAGAAATTTTTCAAAGCTTGTTGGTAGTCAGCTGGGAAATAAGAGAAACAAAAAAAAATATTGAGATCATCCCCTCCAGTACTTTGTTAGTGAGGAGAAACTTGCAGGTCGCGCTATTCTTTGCCAACAACAAAAGACTGTTCACAGTATTTTCCCTACTTGAACCAACAAGTACTTAGAATTTAAGGATTACAGCAAACAGCAGAGATTGGGTATCGTCGCCATTGCGATATTGAAAGATGATTGAAACCCTTGTCCACTTGTTTGCCTAATGATGAGACTAGTAATACTTCTAACATTAACCAATATGTGCCATATGCTTGTAGCATTTTGCTAGTCTGTTCATAATCCCAGTTTATCTAACTGAGTTTGTGGGCGATGATTGTATGTACCCATTAGTAGATAAATTAGTTGAATTAACAAAGTGGGTTGCAGGAATTTACAGCATGATTGTTCCGATGAAGCAAAATACCCTGCTGATAAAGATAGGTTGGCAGCTCAACAGTGTTGCTATATTTGTAAGCAAGAGCTCAGTACAGATTCATTTGTGGTCAATCATGACCATGTAATGGGCGAAATCAGAGGTTGCGCACCTAATAAATGCAACTTGAAATTCGGTCTGCCCAATAGACAACTTGTCGCTGTTTTTCATAACCTGCAGAATTATGATGCACATTCTCTCATAAAGACAACTGGATGGAACTATGGTAATCGAAAACCCAGGTAAAATACAGGTGATTGGAATGGCCCTAGAGAAAAACCCAATTTGAATTGGCAAATCAGAAGGGAGTTTTTCCTTATGATTCTGTTAAGTAGCCAGGTACTCCCACCGAAGGATGCGTTTCATAACGTGATGAAAGGCTATGGCATTAGTGATGAGGATTACACTCATGCTAAAGCCACATGGGATTTGTTCAGCTGTGTAAACTTGTTGTATTATGCCATTCAATATTTACATGTGGACACTTGTTTGCTGGCAGATGTTTTTGAAAAGTTCAGGACCACATGTTTGGCTCATTAAAGTCTTGACCCTTGCCATGTATGTCACAGCTGCGTCTCTTTAATTGGATGCTTTATTGTCAATGACACCTGCATGGATTAGAGTTGTTGACTGACCCAGCCATGTATCTTTTTGTAGAACGTCTGGTTAGGGGTGGCATTACTCAGGTTTCAAAAAGGCATGCAGAAGCCAATAATATTTACATGGGTGAAAATTATGACCACAGCGTGGCATCGAAATATATGTTATTTCGATGCAATAGGCTGTACAGTCACACATTGTGATCCAAACTTCTGATTGGTAATTTTGGGTGGGTTCAAGCTGACATGTTCTCAACATGGGAATTTTGAAACACTGTAATGATGGTGACACTTGTTTTTTTGCCGAAGTTGATTGTTTTTTCCTGGACAAGTGTCATGATACACTATCTGATCTGCCCTTGGCCCCAGAAAATGGCGTAGCTCCAAACAGCTCACATGACAAACTTCTTTTAACACTCACACCGTGGAATAAATATGTTAGACATGGGGAAACACCGAGTCAGTACTATGGAGACACACTTGACTCTGTTCATCATGTTTTGCACTTTGAGTAGAAGGCTTGGATGGCTCTATACATCGAGTTTAACATTGACCAACGTGCCCAGGCTGCGAACGAATTCGAAAAATCGTTATTTGAGTTAGTGAAAAATTCTGTTTGTGTAAAAACTTTGCAGAATGTCTGCTGGGAAAGAGACACCATAGTCGTTTCGAGGTATGACACAATCTATGGGGCTGCAGAGCTGATAGGACGTCCTGCATTCCAGACAAGGCAGATTATCGATGAAAACTTGGTACTTATCGAGATGTCAAAGAGTTCTGTTGCATTCAACAAATCTTTGTATACTGTGTTGCAATTCTTAATCTATCAGAATTAAACCTCAACGAATTGCATTAGCAGTACATACATACAAAATTTCTTCCCCCAGCCTTACACCTCATTTTTGTGACACCGATTCGTCGGTATATTCTGTTGCTTGTGAGGACATTTATGAAGAAATTTCCCCAGATTTAAAGGTGTGGTTTGATACATCTCACTATGCACTTGACAACCCGCAAGGTTTCCCTCACAAGAACAAAGGCCGTACCAGGGCAATGAAAGATGAATGTGCAGAGCGCGTCGTCACACACTTTGTGGGTTTACATCCCAAGCTTTACGCATATGTTATTGGGAATGAACTATGTATACATAAAGAAAAGGGCATAAAACCTAACATGTTACTGTCACTCATGTACTAGGATGATCGAGATCATCTCAAAAATTGCACAAGGATTTTGGGGACCCAATATCAGTTCTGTTTGCATGCCCATCGAGTATAAACCAAATGTGTAATCAAGGCAGTGTTGTCAGGTATGGATCATAAGCAGTACAATGAGGCAGATGGAATATCAACCTTACCTAGGCAGCACTACAGAATACCTAAGTTAATTTTTTTTATCTTCCTCCCTATAATAGTTTCAATACCACAATAAATGCAGCCCATCGACGGCACCACAACTGCCACCACCATATGCACCTCCTGTTCCACAACCATCATCACATCAATCTACAGATGTCTATAATGTCTACAAATATCTACAACACCATCAATGCTGCTGTTCCCTCTTTGCCTATCTGTAAGGCATGACTAAACTGTCAAGAATACAACTGTCTTCAATATATTTTCCTATTGCCAAATACTAGTAAGATAGTCAAATTGTGACAAATTATCTAATGGAAACTGTGTGTGTGTGTGTATGATTGTGTGTTACACCCTGTCATCGGTGTGTGTGAGTGATTGGCAATTACACTATTGGATATGACAAATGAACGGCTCTCTGTGCTTGTCTATAAACAGACCATCCGAATGTGTCATTAATGTAAATAGTTGCTGTAATTAGATAAGAAAAGACATCAACCGCAACAATGTATTATATTTGTAAATATTTTGTTAATGGTTTTGGTTTGTAAATTTTTTTGATCTTGTAATATGCATGAGAAATTTTGTAATGTTTTAACAGTAAATGAAATGTTTGATACTTTAAATCATATGTCTTGTTTTTTATAAATGCCTTTTTTTTTGTTAAAATGACTTGTTTTTGTTAAACTTTCTTATTGTTGTTAAACATGTTTGGTAACTAAGTTTGAAATATGAATGTTGTAAATAGCATTATGTTGTTACGTTTGTTTTAAAGTATTTGAAAAAATGATTTTTTGTATATAATTGGTAAAACATAGTGTGATTGAAAATGTCTTTTAGTATCTCAATATTTGTTGTAAAATGATTGAAAATATTTTAGGTCTTAAGGATGATTTTTTGAAAATTTTCCTCTTGTCATTATATAATATTTTGTTAATGATTGGACTTGTCATAAGTACTTGTATATGACTAGATACAAATTGTATAAATATTCTTGAGACAACTAGGTTATGGTGAGTTGTTTGATGTTTGGAACTTGAAAAGATTTTAAAGCCAGGTTATTTGTTTGATCACTTTCATGGAAAAAAAATACAAGTTAGTTGATTCCAAATTGATGATGGAAAAAACCTAACATTTCAATAAAATTTAATAAAATCACACTCCAAAGAGCCGAGGAGAAATTACATAAATTTTGGAGAGAAATGAACACGTCTGAATGAATTAATTAGAAAGGAGAGGGACCAGACTATTACATCGAGAAAACTTTTCTGGACAGCTGGTCAACTTGAAGAACCATACGGAATTTAATGCAACCGATAGGCAAGTCATATAAATACCTTTTCTGGGCCAGGTAGAAAAGCCTTTTGACGGCACACAACAATGTCTCCGGCTGTCCCTCAACTCTACAGTTGGGAGAGTCCAGCTAACTTTTAATATAAAACAATTTTTCTCACAGTAACAAGATTACAACTGCTGCAGCTGAATATTGAAATATGATCTGCTTTAAACACATGTATGTAATACCAATTTCGTTTTTTCAAGTAAATTTTGTCTGATAATTCATTATGTCGGCTGCATAAGTTATATAGAAGAATATTATTTGTTTCGGATAGCATTTACTATGTGACTTCGAGAACTCCTGACTTGAAACTGAGACAAAATTATTTTATTCCCCTCTTATATAGTAATCGAATCCAAAATGGGCATTATATTCTTTGAATTTTGCTTAAAATAGGGTCTTTTCGAAAAATTTGTTGATATTTTGTTAAATTTGCAATATTATAGCTCCAATGGTATATCATTAATATTATGTCGAAACACATTATTCTTTATAATAAAATAGCTTTATATTTGTCCAAGTATACATATTTTTTGATAAATATGATGGTGTAACAGAAAATATTGGATGACAGCCTTTGTGAAAGAAACTGTACAAAATCATACTTGATTTTAACGCACATGAAACGTTGGCTATAGCAAATATATCTAAAATTTCGTATTGTAGAGAAATCTACATGAAAAACATATTTTCTCTGCTACACACATATATTTTACAGTTTGAATGTGTATACACATTTGTTTAGTGTACATTTGTCATCGTATTAGTCAAAACCTTTGACTTATGTATCATGAACATGTATTTTTACTAAATCGAATGATATGTGGTTGAAAATGATGTCCTTTTAATATATACCACACAAATTATATACAATGTCTTGAAATCACATAAAATTTATTTAATGAAAAATCTCTTGTATTTTTTTTGTGCAAAATTATTTGTAATTTATTAGAATATTTTCTTGTAGGTTTGCGGAATAATGAAATTTCGTACTTAATTGTTAATGTTAAGGAAATCATTTTTCAGTGGGAATAGTTAAATTTATATTCACTGGGAGCAAGCATTCAGAGACAATTGAGACACAAGGTACGAAAATTTTCCAAACGGACCCAAAGGCTTGGGGTGGTTAACCCTGGCAGCGACTTGCTCCAGACTTGGACAAAGAGTGTTGGGGTGGGGGAGTAACAGGATCTCATTTACACACAGAGCTCTCGCACCCTGTTCCAAGCGATGCCATGTTAGTATTGTGGCAGAGCTCGGCTTGGATGGATGACAGAGATCTGCAAATGGAACATAATTGTCCTTTCATAAACCTCTTTTTGTATCATTAAATGTGTTAGTAATAATTACTTTTAACACATGTTAATAATTTCACTGTGATAGGTTTTCGACGAAAGTTGTGTTACAATTATTTTTAATATGTTTATCACGATAGGGTACCTTATTCAGACCGATAAACTGTATTTATAGATATGTTATTAATTAATTTTATTCTTGGAACATGGTAAGTTGTGCGATTTTGTAAAGATGTGTAACGTATAAGTGCATATATTATTTTTTAAATGTAACTTAATATTGATTTTGAAAAACACAAGTTACTCCCCCACCCCAACACAAGTGTTGGGGTGGGGGAGTAACAGGATCTCATTTACACACAGAGCTCTCGCACCCTGTTCCAAGCGATGCCATGTTAGTATTGTGGCAGAGCTCGGCTTGGATGGATGACAGAGATCTGCAGATGGAACATAATTGTCCTTTCATAAACCTCTTTTTGTATCATTAAATGTGTTAGTAATAATTACTTTTAACACATGTTAATAATTTCACTGTGATAGGTTTTCGACGAAAGTTGTGTTACAATTATTTTTAATATGTTTATCACGATAGGGTACCTTATTCAGACCGATAAACTGTATTTATAGATATGTTATTAATTAATTTTATTCTTGGAACATGGTAAGTTGTGCGATTTTGTAAAGATGTGTAACGTATAAGTGCATATATTATTTTTTAAATGTAACTTAATATTGATTTTGAAAAACACAAGTTTTTTCGAGGAATGTTTACTTCCAATCGTTTTCCTAGACCGTTATTAGCTTTTCATTTTCTCACGAATTATGTGCCATTTTTTTTGGGAACCTCTTTGTGAATTCCATTTTTATGTTAACATATGTCATAGTTATACTGAGGTGTCGTCGGCTTCCATGTAAGCAGAACTTCGCGGTAGGTTTCAATGGAAATTGTGTTAAAAATCATTTATTTAAATATGTATTCTCACAGTACACTGCATTTGGGAGTTGAAGTGAATTAATTTTAGAGCTTGGGAATGGGGTAAGTTAGTTTTCTGTGTTTGTCTCCATGATTGATTTTATAGCTAATATTCATTTGTATGTGGTTAAAATATAATTTGAAATGTTTCATGTGTTAAGTGGAAGTGTTTAAGTGATAGATATTCATCTTTTGTTTGCATGATCTTTGGCATAACTTAAATTAGTAAGGAAATAGGTCTTCAGATTTTTTTATGTACGTGATCCTTAACATAATTTTTATTGCTTTGTGAAGTGTTTCAATAGGTAATATTTTAACTAATTTATTTTGTGTTTGTCGATGAGTCACATACATGTGTTCATTTTAATTGGATTAGTAAACTGTCGTGTATTTGGGCGTAAATTGAGTTCAGGTCACTTTTCGTTTAGTTGATTTTCAATTAAATACCTATTCTTTCAGTAGCTATTTCCTAATCATTTTCAATAAAATTGTTTGTTAATTTCATTTCTGCCACTTTTATTCATTATCTTCTGTTTGCCGAGGAGTCACGTATGAGTTTCAGTTGTTTGTCATAAATTATTTTCCTAGCATACAGGACCTTTGTGTATTTCAGACTAGTATTCATTTTCAATAAACTACTCATTTCCAAACTCCACCATAGCCTCAGTCTACATCAGATTGGTGGCCGAAGCAGGCGTGTGGTTGCTCGCGACACCTGGCCGAGCCTATAATTTGTTGCAAGCGATCTCAGACCTGCACCTACTTCCCAAGTGAACGGACATGTTCACCGTACTAAATTACAAGCTATAAGGTGTAAGGTACTTGTCTAGCATTGTGATTAGCTTACATTGGAAATATAAACTGGTGAATTCGTAAGCAGGAATATATAATTTTAATATCTTATCTTTGTTAATTACTTCAGAATGTATTGTTCTTGTATTTAGGAAAAGTCGTAAATAATATTGGTAGGGAAATAGTTTTTTGGCTTTGATATAGGTATAATACTATGAACACGTGGTTTGCTTTCTTTATAATACCAGGATAGCTGGGCCGGCCATGCGGAAATAGGTTAAGTAATTCATTTGTGTGTTCTCTTTGCGATTTATTAGTATTTCATTTATGCAATTTAATCTGTCTTAAATTATATATTGGTAGGGAAATAGTTCTTCAGATGATTTAATGTTCGTTACATTCATCTAGTACATGCTTTGTAAACATAATTTTTATTGATTTGTGAAGTGTTTCATTGCTTAATTTTTTTAACTCATTTCCTTTTGTTCTAGTCGAGGAGTCATGTAGTTGTGTTCGTTTTAATCAGATTAGTAAAATGCTGTTGTGGACTTCAGCCTATTATTTAATAAAGTATGCATTTACAAACTGCACCATAACCTCAGTCTATTATCAGATGGCGGCCGAAGCAGATGTGTCTTGTGGTGCTCTCTCTCCCCGCCCCCCTCCCTCAGTCGCCTGCCAGACAGCAAAAGAGGAGGAACTCCTATTTCCCCCTCTTCAATATCATTAAATATTACAAAATACATACCCCTTTCCCAACACACCACACCTCAGTACAATGCTAGGCATAAAAGGGTGACGGCCTTCCATCCTGCTCCGCAAAAAAACAAAAAATAAATAAATTAAGAAATACACTTAGTACACTCTTGCACCAAACTATATACTTACCAATTCACACAAAATTCAAAAATTAAAATTTTTGATTGATTAATTCAATTTAATTAATTGTATCAATCAATCAAATTTTATAGGATTAAGATCAGTGGATTAATGAATTTTTGATTGAATTAAGGATTAATATGTTCGAAAAATTTGATATCGAATCGATAATCCGATTAATCAAAAGTGCGCCCTTACTACTATCGAGTTCTTGAGAGCCTAAGAGGTTGTAGCGAGGTGGTTATGGGGCAGCACGGGAATGAAAGGGCGGGAGAATCGGCATATTTACAAGAAAACCCGCCAAACACCTGCATCGTTCGGCATGATACCCACTTGCGAAAATCGGGAGTGATGCGGCCAGCGATTGAACACGGTTCGTCTTGTTAGAAGGCGAGCGTGCTAAGTGTTCAGCTAACGTGGCCTGTCCAGAAATCGAGATCAGATTTGTGGTATTTGAGCTATGGCAGGGATAAGAAAAAATAGTCAATTAACCACAAACTTAATTGGAAGCTGTTACACGTAAAATGATTCCGAATAACATTAAGATGCCTTTATTTAAATATACTTCAAAATACTCATATTCCGTATTAGTTTCAGAAGAGAACATGAATGTGTAAACCTTAAAACAGTAGTCTTAATACATCAAGTATTGACTGTCTAAACGTTTTACCTGCTTCCTTCAATCAGTTTTTTAAGTTGGATTCCAAGAGCTTAAAAGTATCCACCAGAAAAGAGTTTTACTTCTTTTAAAATGTTTGCTCGTGAAGAGTGTTCGTTGGTCCAATTTAGCACACTACACAGCATCCGAATGACAGGCATGATAATCTGTATATACAGTATGCATTTTCATCCCATACTTTCTCTTGCGTCGTAGGCACCTGAGTAACTCAGTAATCCCATAATGGAAAACTTTTTTTTATGTGTATTTACAGAAAATCGTGTTCAAGATTTGATATGAGCAATGTTTGTGGGTTTCGCACCCCTAAAAGGAACTAACTAGGTCTTGTATTCGGGAAGAAAGGTTCGTCGAAAATAGGGGTTAACTCTACATGTATATTTACTATGCATGCATAGATGTATGCTTAATAGAAAGCATAGTAATTGCAATAAATAAAGTGACGAAAATGTTTGTTCACAGTCGTCTAAATACTCATGCCCGAAAAGTTTTCGCACTGCATTCAGTACTTTCTCAAACTCAATTTTATTTATCGTTTTTGTGATAGGTGTTGGTGAGACTTGGCAGTTTGCATAAGGAGCTGCAAATTTATATTTATCTGACACTTGGTGTTGTTGGTGATGTGGATGATTGGATTCTTCGGGCGTTTTCCTGTGCATTATAGATGTGAATAAGTGAATTAGGTAAGTGGAATTACTCTTACTTAAACTTTACGTAAGGAGCTGTTACCTACCGCATTATAAAAGGAGTGCCCCAAGATTTAAGTGCCAGGCCAGTGTAATACTGAAGCAAACAATAGAAACTATTACAAACTCAGTTAATACTAGGAAGTAAAATAATAATTGCAATTTTATCGAGTTCAGTGGAGCAGGTTAAACACGTCTGCAAGAAAATTCACATATTTTGGGACAGATTTAACTTTGTCAGTGGTAGGGTGTGGAAGTTTTGCTCGCCAGGGTCCAGAAGTAGTAGTTAAATAACCTTTAGAAAACCCGTAATAACCATTCCATGTGGGCAAGAGCATGAAATAGTAAATTTCGTTTAATCCACCTTGCCAGGAGGCGAGTAAACTATCAGGAGCATATAGTGGCTAAGGTTATATTTCCTCAAGCTGTTTCCCCTTGTCTGAAGCCCAAAGGCAAGGGAGCCGTGAATTTCACGACAATGTAAGGTTCCCATGCGCACGCCAAAGAACCGGTGTGAAGTCATACATAAAGCTAATAAAGTTATTGATGCAATAACTTTATGTATAAAAATAATATTTGTCACTCGTGCAATTTACAAAGTTTTGTATGGTAACAATGTTTACCTTATAATTATATATATAACAGATCCCAGCAAACACAGAAAATATGGGCAGAATTGGGTCGGTAAAAGCTAGCCGACGAACTCCTGCCAGCAAATGTCAACCCTAAGTCATATTCCAGGATAGGCCCGATGGAAATATGGATTTGCAGCTGACTGTTTGCCGACAGTGTAAAAAAACACTGTACTAATACCAGCAAGATAAAAAATGTATTCTGGCCCAACATACACGAAAAGTACTGGCCAGAATCGGACCGGTAAAAGCTAGCTGACAAACTCTGGCCAGACGATACTAGCCTGATGTCATATTCCAAAATCGGCCCGATGGAAATATGGACTGGTGGCTGACTGTTTACAGACAGTGTCAAAAATGCACTATACTGCTACGGGCAAGATACAAAACTTATTCCGGCCCAACATACACAAAAAGTACAGGCCAGAATCGGGTCAGTAAAAGCTAGGCGACAAACTACAGCTAGCCGATACTGGCAATATGTAACATTCCGGAATTGGCACGATGCAATATAGACAGGTAGCTAAATGTTGGTCGACAGTGTCGGGCCTGCGACAGCTGGATGTCGTGTCGTTACGATGCTGGGTCTGCGACGGCTGGATGTCGCTACGATTCCGGGCCTGCAACGGTTGGTGTCGTTATGAGTCGTGCCGAGTGTGGGATTCGAACATTAGACACTTGAGTTGATAGTCCAACATGCTAAACTATACACCAAGGCATAAATTGCTGATATGCTTCTGTAATTTGAAATATACCACGACATAAATTATTTTAAAGGTATGTATAAATTTAAAAACTTTTTCTTCAGATACTTTCAAACGAAAAAGTTTTTGTTAGTTTTTAGTAAATCAGTCGGATGGTTGCAGAAATGAAAAAAAAATCAAAGATAACAAATGTCATAAGCTACCACGTGACACATACTATATATAATCACGAAAAAAAATACTAATGGATAACACACATTCTCAAACAAACATTATGTCGTTAACATCTGGCTAACATCTTGCCTATTCAAACAACTTACCAAAAGTTTGTCGGCAAAGGATATCATAAATATATCTTTATTGTTATAAAGAGCCTTGTCACGAAAACGTTACTGGACCAGAATAAATAAGATGATGGCCAGCTTACCAAAAAGACGAAGATGCTATATTGGGATCGGACCAGAATACTATTTGAGATATTGGTGACAGGTTGGCTGTGAGATATCACGCTGGCATATTAAGGTGTTATCCCAAAATATGCAGTGGGCCAATGTCTTTTTTCTAACAGCAAACATTCTGTCTCAAAAAAGACATCATGCCATTGACAGCTAGCTAACATCTTGCCTATTCTAACAATCTTCCGAAAGTTTGTCGGCAAAAAGACATCATATAAATTTCTTTATTGTGATAAAGAGTCTTGTCTCAAAAAAGGTTACTGGGCCGGAATAAATAAGATGATGGCCAGCTTACCGAAAATACAAAGATGCCCTATCGGAATCGGCCCGGAATATTATTTTTACCTTTGGCTACAGGATGGTTGTGAGATATCATGTCGATATAATTCACGTGATATCCATCTGCTATCCTAGCATATACAGTGGGCCATTGTCTTTTTTCTAACAACAAATGTTCGGTCTCCAAAAATACATCATGGCGTTAACAGCTAGCTAACATCTTGCCTACTCAAAACTCATTCCAAATGTTAATCGGATAAAAGCCATCATATTCATATATTTGGTAAAGAGCAATGTCTTGAAAATGTTACTGGTCCGGTATAAATAAGATGATGGTCGGCATATCTAAAAGACAAAGATGCTCTTTCGGAATTGGTACAGAATATTACTGAGTTATTGGCGACAGGTTGGCTGTGAATATCATGCCTGTACAATTAAGGTGATATAAATGTATTATCCTAAAATATACTGTGGGCGACATATTTATTCTTCTAGGTAGAGCACTAAGAGTTTTTTTACCTGGCTCCTGAAAAGGTATTTTTGTCACACCAATTTCCCTGTTCTTGTCTCCAGAGTGTGTTAAGCATTGACCGACTGGGTTTTTCAAGATGTTACGATGCTACGAGTTCTTTCATTTTGTTTCAAATTCATTCATTTAGGAGTTCGATTTTCTCAAACACTTTTGTAATTATATTTCCCCTTAGTCCTTCAAAGGTTGTTTTTATTAAATTTCCTTAATGGAATTGTTGGTTTAAATAATACACAAATATTTTTCCTCCCTCATGAAGATTGAAGCGAGAAACTTGTATTTCTCATGAAAGTGAGCAAGCATACAGATACCTGAGTTTAAATTATTTTAAAGTTTCAAACCTGAAAAGCTTACCATCACTCCTACATGCCCACTCATTTCATGTTCACCTGTTGCAGGATGATACATAGAAAGAGAGAAAGAGGAGAGAGAGAGATGTATTCCCCTGCAGATTCTGCATTGTAGATCTAGGTACTGCTGTCTCCTCTAATGTAGCCTCTGATGTAGTGGATGTCTGGTGTCATGGTGGACACCTGGCATTGTAGTAGATGTCTAAATCTCAGTGCTCCTAATGCACGTGCACACAGACACACAAAAATTTACCTTGGCAGCTGACGACTTAACACCAAGAAAAAATTATTTTATTCTTCATATAGTATATGGACTCAAAATGGCCGCCATTTACTTTAAATTTGCTTAAATTTGAACTTTTTAGAAAATAATGTGAAATTTGACATATTTCTGTTTCGATGGCAGTAATTTAATGCTGGATTGGTGCTATTTCATTAATATTACATCGAAAAAGCAGTATTTGTAAATAAGTTTATATTTTCTCAAATATAAACATTATATGGTATATAGTAGTCGAAAATCTCGCATGCAAGCTTACAGAAAAATGTACACATAAAATGTGTATAATTCTCTGCTATGCACAAATATTTGAAACAGATTGAATATGTATGTTTTATTTTAACCAAAAATTGAAAGACATCTGGTTTTAAGGTAATTTCTTCAAAAGGCGAAAAAACTTTTACTTGAGTATTGCTTAAATCGAATTTTGCAATGTTTTTCATTACTTACAAATTTATTGAGTGAAAATATCTCATGTGCGAACATATTTTTTGTTGATTCCTAGAATTCTGCGAGGTTTAAAAAACTTTTGAATTTGCTGAAAAATATACTTGAAACTTAAAGATTACTGGATTAAAAATCATTTCTTGGAATTAAATTTTTTGGTAAATGAAACTTCAGGGATATAATTTTATCAGTGGGACTCGGGAAACTTTTTTCCCTTCGATGCCAGCGCAAACAAGCCACCCTTGGCTTTGAGAATACGAGAAACCTTCCCTTCTGAACAGAATAATAGACAGGCGAAAGTAAAAATTTTATGGGCAGAGGGGAGAGGGGAGGTAAGCTTGTCGGTCACTTCATATTCATGGGTAGAGGGCAGTTTTTGCAAACAGGTTAAAGCCTTCGGATGAGTCCAAACTTGGTGTCTTGAGGGGGTACCTCGTAGGTGGAGAGCCCTCGATGTGGTGCACAGAGATACATTCTCGGGTGTTGGTGAGGGGAAGGGGTGTCCAGCCGAGCTGTGGTCTAGGGTGGGGATTGGGAGAGGTGGACAGGAGATTTAAACCATCCTCGCTGACCAGCATAATCTTTAATTTGATGACAAGCCTCACCCTGGATACAAATCACTCTCTGCTCTTCCGACCTCACCGCTCAGGACAACACTTGGCGCAATCGAGACTTAAGTTATCTGCAAAGCAAGGATTTATATCCAGCCTACACAGGAATTCACCTCTCGCTTTCTTCGAAAACTATCTGCTCTGGGGTTCAGATCTTGTTCATAGTGTTCGTAAACTACAGTGCGAAATAATTTTACAAGTTTTCATTTAATAAATTATCGGGAAAATTTATTTAGTGTGTTAAGCCGATATAGTGTGTCCGTTATTTTATTAGCTTTTATCACGTTAAGTACGTTTCTGAGCTCGGTCTACGAAAGTTCATAGGATTTTCAACTACCGTTTGTGTTAACTAGTGCAGTAAATTTCCCAGACTTATCACAATTTGTGTTAAAATTTTCGACTCAATGTACTACTTCTATATTATTTTTTTTACGTAACATAGTATTGATTTCATCGTTTTTTCTTCTACCATGTATCTGGTCTCAAATCGTTCCTAGATTAGTTCATTATTTTAAAATAAGCTCGGGATTAAGCCCTTCTTATCGTGATTCAAGTGCTTTGCTTTGATGGAAATTGTGTTAGTCTTACAATAGTGAAATTTATTTTTCCCAGGGAAGTGTAACTTGTGTTAAAAATCTGGGTAAGTTTTTTATCTGCATTTACATAATTCTTTTACTTTTTACATTGAGGAAGACATTATTAAATTTTTTGTGGGTAATATCTAGCTTGATTGTGAAATATAAGCCGGTAAACAAGATATTTTTATATCACTTCATTCTGCTGTTTGAAATATAAATATATTTTTCTGGTCCTTTCCTGTTACTTTTGGCATATTAAAATTTCTCTCATGGATAACATTAACTATTTGGAAACGGACTTTGGCATTCAAATTTCTTTCCGTTCATTTACCTAACGACCACATCTCTAGTCATGCCTATAAGTCTCTGCAAATCCTATAGTAATATAATTCGTTTAGCAGCCTTGCAGCCGGACAGACGTATATTAAAGATACGTGTAGATCCGACAGGCATCACTATAGTCACATAGTAATGTTTGTTATGAATCCATTTGACGTACTTGTCTAACGTCAGCTGTTAAATTCATTTGGAACAGATATATAATCAGATGGGACAGGGTGAATTTAATTTAAAATAAAATACAATTTCTCACAAATATGTGCTAGTACAACCTCATGGTCGGACGGACATATATTAAAATCATTTCATTTATTTCCATAGCTGGGGTACGTTTAAACACTCCTACATTTCTATACAGACATTCGAACTGAACAGATGTGTCGTGATGCTACCCTCTCCCAGCCTAGCATTAGTCGCAAGCCTGCTCAGTCATGCACCATCTTCCCAAGTGAAAGGGCGTGTTTCTCATCCTCCTGGTACGATTTCAAGTAGTCAAATTTATATTGATACATAGAACTCGTTACTTATTTTCCTACAAGATACTCACGTACATGTGTTCTTTTGAAATATATTTCGGTAATATTAATTTAAAGACTCCTAATTACTCTCGTATGATACATCAGCGCTGTTATTAATTTGGAATAATCGTTTACAGTTATCATACACCACATAAATCGTATCTTTCACAGTCGCCTATCCCGCACCACTGTCTACAAGCAATATAGCCTCCAGACCCAATAAAACACTTATGCCACTCTTGCACAAAACTCAACACACACGTGTTATATATATATATATATATATATATATATATATATATATATATATATATATATATATATATATATATATAAACACACACACACACACCCCTTCCCCAACACACGAACACCTCAGTACAACGACAGAGCTCCGACCGTCAAACATCTACAAGAGCTCCTCCCCACCCAAAAAGAAAGAAAGAAAGGAAATATAGTACACCAAACTATACACTTATCACAACATTTTGATTAATTCATTCAATAAAATTATATTTAATCAATAAAATTTTCATCACATTTTATCCGATTACCCGAAAAAAATTATTGGATTAAGGATTATCGAAAAAAAATTCATGGGATAAAAATCGGATTTAAATTTTTTGATCGGATTAAGAATTAATCCGATCAATTAGATTTCAAAGGGTTAATGCGATTAATCAAAGGCGGCATCCCTTTGCATCAAGAAACCCCGCTGTCCCTACTACTCATGTGTCGTACTAATAATTCCATGTCTCTGAATCACACAACAGAATAAAAACCAGCGTACTGGGAGGAATAAAAAAGTGATGGATAAGTGTCATAAGTTACATAAAAATGAAGCAATTCATGTACAGTAATTCTTTTTCGTTTCAAAATATAGGCTACTAATGGTATTGATTCGCCGAACATAGGGCCTACAGCTCATTGCTTGTGGTTATGAAACAAGTGCTGGCTCTGACTGCTTAAGTACAGCAGGTTCCAAAATATCTTATTTGTAACTCCTGAAATCATTAAAAAATGTGTGTCTGGATGAATTACCTTTTTGGCAGCTATTAATTTGTGAGCTGAAATATTGCAATCGTGTGAACTTCTGAAATGTACTGTAATTGCGTAGGGTGTACTCTTAGCAACCACAAAATAACGTGTTCAAAGAACGTACGATTAATCGTTTTTAAAAGAGAGGTGTGACAAATCGGTCACAAATCGGTGTCACAAATCGGTTTATAAGATTGTAAAGTGAGCACTTCTGAGGCCCTAGTTACTTTTTTCCTATCAGCCGTTTTTATCTTAACCCCATTTACTAAAATAAATATTGCCATGTAAGTAATAAACACAGTGTACATATTTCACCGGACTCGAAAGAAATCGTTAGATGATACAATAAAATATATGCATTGAGTATGATTCCAAATTAAAGGACTTAAAAATATTGGTCACAATTTTTCCATTAATATATCGAGGCATATAGTAATGATTTTCCTCTCTGTGTGAAATAGTTGCTGATCCATACCATGAATATAACATACTCGTTCATGTGGTCGCTATTAGTATGATGGGCTTGGTTTAGTCACACATACATACATTAAATATATCCGATAAGCATACTTATGACCTCATAACAATTAAGACAGTGAATAATTTACAGATTGTCTCATCATGTTTTAAATATTCTTCAATAGAGCAGACCGGAGATGTATAGTATCGGTACAACATAAAAATTAATAAGTTAATAAATAAAAATTTTTAATAAACATTTTAAAATAAAACTTAGTTTTTAAATCCGATTCTAAATACAGATTTTCTATCTCACATACCTACCCTATGCCTACAAAAGTAATGTGGCTGCAAGAAATATACATATATGCTTGAAGGGTTAGTGTTCATAAGTGTCGAGCACCTTCAGATATGTTCGACAATCCTGAGTCGATGGGTTCCTGGCACCCCCTTCTACGATCGTGTGTATGGTGACTGGACGGTTAAAAAAAAGTGTGAACATGAATCACAGTGGTCTTTAGTATGCATCTCTGTATCCAACGTTGCGAAATCTTCGAGAAACAAGTTGTATGGCAAGTTAGGAAATGCAGTACTCACATTCGACGTCGACGATGATCCTCTTGCTGACGGAGGGAGGGACGCCATTGGTGGCGATGCAGAGGTAGGCGCCCATCTCCGTCCGGCTGATCCTCGTCAGATTGAGGTGCTCGCCGTCATACACGTTCACTGCGACAAACACAACACGTTCTCAGCGACAAATACAATACGTTCTTAGCGACGAACAAAACACGTTCTCAGCGACACCCCCGAGGGCACAGTGTCTGTAAACATGCCGGCGTTCCGGTAACCTTGGTCAAGGCCTGCGCAAATTATGGCGCATCGAGACACACTGTCCTGTATGCAGGTTATATGTAAATTCGACCGACAAACATGGGCTGTTAGTGAATTACGATAAAAAAGTTAGAAACATATTTTAATGCCAATGGTCAAAAGTGAATACCAAGGGCGGTGTTCATATCTGGGTAAATGGACAGTGGGTAATTGAATAAAACTCTGCAAACACCCCAAAAACTGTCGTAGTCATCAAATTATTTCATGTAAATAATCACGGTTACCACTGTTATTCCGATCTGACCTCCATGACGCGATAGCATATTTGGGATTTAAACCAAGTTTTATTAATCCTCATGTCATAATTAACGAAAAAGTTTACCTTGTGTAAATACTTTAAGCCTCCACCGTTTTCGAGTTATTCGGGTTTTTATTTCAAAATAATACTGACCAATTCTTGGCAGGTAGGCAACATGCAATACACCCAATAACACATTGTTGCGGCGATCAAAGGGAGGTGAAGATTCCAGTGAGACGTAACAGTGACATAGTAGTAAAGTAGAGCTTCAAGTCCAACTTCAAAAATGTGTACCGACCTTAGAATTCACTTTAGACCATACATCTTACATACGTATTCAACTTCCTTTGTCGTGGTTTACGTGTAGCTGAAGTTACCAGTCGAATTTATATGCATCCTGTACGGGACATTGTACAGGAACTGCAAGTACTGGTGCACACTGGGCCCTGCTGAAAACAGAGAACAATAAGAGAAGTATTTTACTTAGTAGGATACACCATTCCTTGTTCCGACTATATTCCGCAATCCCAAAAACAGCTGCTGTTAAATACAATCTATTCGTAGTTTCTTCGCACGTTTGAATTAAACCCTTGAAAAATCACCCCATGTATGAAGTGTTTGGTAGTTTCCTAAATACCTATGTCATGTAGGCCCTATCACAGGCGTTTTATAAGTTTGTAAATATTAAACGATCTAATTTTTGGTTACAATTAAAATTTTACTTTTATGTTTTATTCAGATCATATTAATTCATTTAAAATTGATATGAATAAAAACAGTGAGAACATAGATGTTGGTAATTTATAGTAAGAAATAGTTCTTATGCAAAATACTATTACAATGAGTGCACACGAATATGGTGCTTTGTTTCTCTTGTCCTCATGTGTAATTTTGTAGACTCAGTTAACGTTTGATTGCACAAAGCGAAGGAATATCTCGGAAGTACAGCTTTAGCAGGGCTTCCGAATAGCGTGAAGTAACCGTGGATGGATTGTAATATCAAACACAAACACACATGTGTTGATACCGTCTCCTAATAGACCTGAGAAATAGTGCTACATACCAAACTACAGTAAGTGACACCAACAAGTAAAATAATTATCACTGGAAAGCACTGTATAAACTTCTACCTAATTAGCACCTAGTCATGCAACCTGTGCACCAATGTCTACTGCTTCGGGCATAGCATGTAACTCATTGAAAGTAGCAGAAACATCATATAGATAGAGATCTGTAAAATTCTTGATTTATCACCTAGCACCAGACTCAATTCTCAGCTGATGTATGGGCGATCTACTTATACTACTGGGCGACAATTTGTAATGTACGCCCAAAGTACTAATGACCAATATTAAGAGACCAGCTGTAAAGTAACAAATCTTCTGTGATGCAGTCACTTAGGTAAATAAATAACTTCTTATAGCGGACAATAATTGAAACCACGGATTGCGCTGAGGTATGTATAGGATAATGAATCCAGCTCACAGCTGAATTATAATGCGAATTCGGCAAGTCTATACATATTATACATATTCCATTCTATAAAAAATGATAAAGTTTTAGTGGATAGTAGTATTTTGTTCCTATGATTTAATGACTAAAACACACATAATATGTGGAACCTGGAACAAAAATGTTTTACAAGAAAGATGATGACGGATGTTCCACCTCTTCTCTGAAGTTGAATTTCAAGAAATCATCTACGTCTGTGTTTCTAACACACAACTCACAAAGTTTCGCCCCGCCTATCCCCCCCCCCCCACACACACATACATATATATAAATTCAAAGACATTTGTTTGGGGCTTTCAGTATAGTATTGTAACAATTGGTTTCAGACATTGTTAATTTTGGAAGCGAATACATTCTGGTTTCGCTTTCGTTTTTTTTTTTCTTTCCATATATTTTAGCTTTCAATTATCCGTTCTGAACTTATATACCATATTAGTTTGGCTACTTTGAGCTGAGCAAAGAGTTGAGTTTGATTATATGTACTACCAAATACTGAAACAACCGGCTGCGGATGTTTGATTGAATGTACATCCATGTAAAAATATCGCTTTTCAAAGTGAGTTGGAGCAGTAAATTTATTCAAATGTCGTTTTAAGAATAACTCTGGGTTACGGTACAATGGGCCAGTGTTTGAATCTTGATAAGACATGGGTCGAGTATCATCGTAAGATATGCGCTATGGTGGTTAAAGTCAAACGCGCCTCCTATTTAGTCGAAATTGTAACATTTTTCGCCCTAGGTAACATCAATAAAATATCATGGCAAATTTTTAAAAAATTTTAAGACAGGTAGGTGCTTTTTGAGTGAATAAGATACTTATTTCACACTTTAAGAATAATTTCGAAGAAATATTGAAAAACGTTACAAAAATATAATATGTAACAACGTATATCGTTATCAAATTATAAGCTGTTTGTATCAAGTGTTGCTTACGATTATAATTTTTTGTAGGAACATTAAAATACATAGGTTTACTCTTATTTTCGAATTCTAAAGCTATTGTAACTTAAACTTGAAATTCCATGTGAAATAAAAATTTTAGAATATACTTTTATTTATTATAGCAGCCATTAAAAACAACAGTAAGAAAATGGTTCGGAAAACAGGCACTTGGCTCATTTTCTATTTGTATGTATGTGTGTATATATATACAGTATATAGATATAGTATATATATACATACATTCAAGAACTTTTTTCGTAATACAAGAACTTTTTTCGTAATATTATATATCAAGATCTTCGTTTTACTGCCACATAAAAGAGTAGCCAGTGTAACGTTTTCCATTATGTAAACGCGCATTCTAACTTAAACATTTCCGGACGACTGACAATTGAATTTACTATGTGTATGAGTGCGGTACAGATTTATTGACAACTAAGATTAGATAAACGTGAGCTGTTTATATTCACAACTGCCTGACCATCCGTTCTGTTGGTCTCTTTCTTTTTTCCATTTACAACCACTGGAAATATTTACTACACTGTACATAGTTCAATACTGGCCAGCTCTCTGTCAAAATATTGCCGAGGTGTAAGTGCCCCAATCAAATGTTCTTTACGTATAGTAATAAACAATACACTCTGTTAATTTGAGTTGTCCACACTTTGAATGTTGCTGATGTAATATCACCTTGCAGAGAACCTTGTGAAACTTCCTGGTGAAGTAATAATTCTCCGCCTTTTTTTTTTTTTTTTTTTTTTTCCAGAGAATACTGATGTCGTAAAGTGGCAGTCAACTGTACGCAGCTCAGATATATTCAGACGACGTAATATTACATCGGCAGCACCCCAAGTGTTAATGTTATGAAATTGCGTTTTTAAGATTATTGATACCACAGGCGTCTTTTATAGCACTGTTGTATAGTGTCAGAATTGAAAACAAATATGTTTTAGTTAACAAACAGGCCTTTACCTTTTGAGTTAGTGGTCACTGTCATGTTTTCGAAATTTATTATAGTCCATTCATGGTTACTTCAAACTTTTCTGAAGCCATGTTAAAGTTGCACTTCCAGGATATCTCTACGCCTCATGCAAACTAAACTTAACTAAGCCGAGAAAGTTTAACTTACTGAAAACGTACCACTTTTGTGCGCACTCAGTTTAATAATATTTTGCATTAAAACTATTTCATACTAAGCATTAACAAGACACCTAATATATCCTTGTTTTTATTCACAAAAGTTACCAATTATAATTTATAAATAAAATATAAGTAGAAGTTCAATTTGATAACAAATTAGACACCTTTATGGTAACAGAATCATAAAACGCGTGTGATAAGTGCATGCCATTTATAGGAAACAACCAAACATACCATACGTTGGGCGATTTTCCAAAGGTTTAATTTAAAAAGTATGAAAAAACCGCAAATAGACTATATATAAATACGTTTGCAGTGTGTGTGAGAGAACACCGAACACATGCTTCGGTTTTGGTAAGGGGAAAGAGGGCGGGGAGGATTTCAATATTTTCCAGACTGCCCAATCCAACACCCTTTTAGCTAGGGGGTGTATGATGGTGTGGAAATAAGTGGCCAGGGAGGGGGCTAGTTGTGACATGTTTATAAACTGCTGGCTCTGCCCGGCGAGTTATATATTGACACTTTTATTTCCTCTTTCTGTCAGCAGAGACCCTCGCCATCTGTAAACCCCCTCCCCCAAGTCAACCCTTCTCGACAGGTTCTTTTCCTACGGACCAGGGTTGCTTATTTACTGCGAAAGGAATATACATCCCTCCGTTTACTTTGCAGGAAACATATCCCCTCACACTGAGTATTTCCTTGATATTCAAGGCAATCAGCAGAACGCTCAGATGCGTGTTAAGGGGAGGGTTGCAGTGCAATTATTCTCGACTTGGACCGAACACCCTTAAGAGTGATCACCAATCACTGCTTAAACCGCGCGCTTCGGGTTCTCACGAAGGAGGTGATCACTTTCATAATCTTCCATGCGCCAAAAATATGTAGTGATCGAGCAACTGAATAACAGTTGCTGAAATGTTTTATAGTCAATAAATATTTAAAATGTTTTTAAAAGTGTAAAAAATTCAAATACGAACTGTTTTTTGTTCATAAAACTGATATAAGAGCATTCTAGACTGTACTTGATACTGCTTCTATAAGTTCCAAATCGACATCTCTAAAGGGGTCTCAAAATGATTCCTGCAATCCACTTGAAACATTTTCTCTCTTAGTCGCCCATTGTTGGCGTTGAAACGTTTGAGGTAAATGATTATTACGAAGGACCTTCAGCTCTTACTGAAGACAAGTATTGAAACGTCTCTCCCAAGTGGGTAGAATCACACTGCCAACCAAAGACGAAGGGGGGAGACATGCCGATTACTACTCTTGAGTTGGAGTTGTTCAAACACGACATCGGTAGAGGAGAATCAAGCTGTTTACTATGTGCCGCGAAGACAGAGGCTATTTAAGTACCTAAATACGAGAAAAATAACAATTCTGCCACAACGTAGGTAAGTGTATAGAGGTGAAAAGGTTGCTTAAAACAGGAATCCATTTACACGCTCGGCCAAAATGGCGTGACTGGCCAGCTTCATGTTGAAATGTCCCACAGTGGACCTGATTAAGTATTCACAAGGCAAAAAATTATCTTGCCTTTACAAGTGGAGCAAGTTATGTTTAATGGGTATGGCCAGAGATCCATAGGCTTAGGTATAGATTTTTCATGGTGAAAGTTCATTCTACATTGACAAAGTAAAGAAGGAGAGGCGTACATAATATAGATAATACAATTTGTTGCTCTACGCACAATCGTGTTTACTCCAAATGATTTAATTGTAGAAATAGGAAAACTAGCTGGCATGTGTACTTAGATTTTTCAAAACTTCGCTCGATTTGGTGTTTGAAGGGGGACTGAGACGAGTTACAGCTCACCTCTTATTTGAGTATAATATATTTATTTGAATCTGTTTTATTTAATAAAAAATAATATAAATTTCTATTATGAACATATGCATATATGCATATCCAAAATAAAGTAATTATATTAGTAGTAGGACTAATAAAAGTCTGGTGCAACGGATACTGAAAGTAGGAGCCAGGAGCCTGCCACCTCCATGTTGGAATTTCCCTTATTTCCCTTTTTTCCCCTAAAAATTTCCCCTTTGTTCCTCAAAATCGAATAATATTCCCTAAAAATTTCCCTTTTTCCCCAAAAAATTCCTGTTTTTCTCTCAAGAAAGGTAGAAAGAAGCCCCTGAAATCCAATTTTCGTTCAATTTAAGTAATTTGGCGTTTACTTAGGGCCGACAGAGCAGTGGTGGCTATATTGGTTTTATGGGCATAGGGTATGTCAAAACAATAAAAGGGATCCAGGATCAGAGTCAAGTCTGACCACCAGCTATCTTGGCTGGCAGTCCTCTTGCATCCATATTGTGTGCAGATGACTTTTGATCTTGACATTTGACCTTCAAAATTCAGAAATTAAGAGATAATCTCGAAAAATTAAAAAAAAAAAAAAATTTACAATAAAAAATTATTTATTTAAAAAATTATTGAAAATTATTTTTATTTTATAATTTTTTTCAAAACTTACATTTCCGAAGGTCCCCCTTCCCCAAGCTCCACCATTAGTCACATTCGTTCCTTCCCCAGCAGACGAATGACTCCCTTACCCCCACTCCCCTCATCATTACTCATTTCGCCGTCTTGATTTTTCGTTTGTCATTTGTTTATACATTACTGAAGGCCACCTCCTTGGTAGGCGACCGCCAACTTGGTAGGTGACGGCTATCATGTAGGCGACCACCATCTTGGTAGACAACCACCATCTTGGTAGATATCACCTATCTGCCATGTTGGAAGCCAATGACCATGACCATGACCCCATGACATTGAATGGCCTTGAAAACAAAAACTCGAGAAAAATACATAAACATCAACAAGCATAATACATTACAGACTACCACAGCCATATTAGATGCAGACTACCTCGTCATTGACTCCATGACTTTGAATTACCTTGCAGATAAAACCTCAAGAAAAAATACATAAAAGTCAACACGCATAACACATTACAGTCTACTACCATCATATTAGATGCAGACTATCTTGACCTTGAACCCATGACCTTGAATGACCTTAAAAACAAAAAAGTCTAGAAAAATGGATAAAAGTGAACAATCATATTACATTACAGACTACTACCACCATATTAGATGCATACTACCTCAATCTTGACCACATGACCTTGAATGACTTCAAAAACAAAAACACTTGAGAAATATATAAAATTCAGCAAGCATAATGCATTACAGACTACCTTGACCTTAACCCATGACCTAAAATGATCTTAAAAAAATCGAAAAAAAAATTATGTGAAGAGGCAGAAGCTAGCGAAGACGATCCACTTTCCACGCAGCTGCTGTCAAACTCAACCTCTCAGCTTACCTCCCTACTTCTTATAATTCATGTGTGTGCAAGAACTATGGCACCATATTGACTTTGAACCAATCGTACTGCACCATTAATACATTGTGCAGACACCGATCAGCCAATCACGATGCTTTCACGTGATTCCCCTGATCAATTACATGCAGGCGTCGAAACATTGTATGCAGAAGTCAGTCTCTGACTCCAAAAATTGCTCATATTGACTCCAAAATGACACCTTAATGACCCATAAATGAACCCTTGACCACCAACACCACCTTGACCCCTACATGACCCCTAATGACCCATTGAACCATGATAAATTGACCCATAAAGACCTCTGACTGCAGTCCTGACCCCTAATGACCCCTGAATGACCCCTGATTGTGAAGGAGGAGGAGTCAGTCTGTATGAGTCAGTCAGTACAAATTATCCATGGAGGGAACCAAGAAAAATAGTTCCAAAAATCTGATATAAGCTAGAAACGCACCTACTTTGTTCCGTTCTGCATCGTGAATTTGCTGTGTATGATTCCGAGTGCCTCTCCTCTGTTGTCATCTTGAGTCTATCAACAAGTTCATTATGGTCTTCGGTAAACATGTAGCCGGTGTTATCGACGTCTTTTACCTTCTTAACGCCACTTGTCGAGGGAAACTCGTTGGTGAAAGGTGTGGAAACGTCGGGGGAAACATCATCGTCTTCAACACTATCACTGTCATCATAGTCATCATCAATGCTGTATTCATGATCGTCTTCACTTCCTGCTTCATCCTCAATATAAAGTTTACTTTTCTTTGTAGCAGGAGTTGTGTTTTCATCAGTATTCAGTGCTGATGGTCGTTTATTTTGAAGTTTGTCGATTTCACAAGAACGTCTTGTAAGAGTACGTTCCGCACGAACCGACTGTGCTGTACTCATTCCGTCTTTAGCATCAACTCTCTCATCATAATCGTCTGCGGAAACAGTACCCATAGATGTAGCAGGTGGTATTGGCGACATCACTTGCTGGCTCCCAGTAGACGAACCCTTGCGGATCTCGGCATGTTCCTTCATGTATCACCTTGCACAAACCGCATGAGACCAATGTCGTAATGCTTCATCGTGAGAAAAGGACTTTTCGTGCAGGTTGTTCTCTCATGCCGGCGAAAGTTTTGACCAAAGGTGAACACTCGATCGTAGAGTCGACACTGGCGGAAATCAGTTAGTGATGATGCAGGTCGCGGCCTCGTGTCGTCGAGGTGAAAGGCAGCCCTACATATAGTGAGCACTCTTGGAATCAACATTTGGAAAAATAACCGCCCTTACTACATTTATTTCAATGTAATTAATGACCGCAGTACTCCCAGTAAAGTTGGCAGTGAACTACGAGAAATACTGTATTTCATTGTTTTGACGTCTTACGAGTCGTAAAGGTAATCATGTTTTTCGCCTGCAATTCAGTTTCATTTCGTTACGTGCAAAAAAGAAATTTAGAGTGATTGTAACACAATGATGCTTCTAACTCTTTTACATAATCGCCTGACTGACGCAACGTTCAAGTTAGCTTGTTCATTGTAATATGCCCACCTGGAAAATTTGCTGCTCACTTTATTGTGAACTAGCTTTACTGAATTAGAGTAATCAAGTGTGTGTTAAGTAAACTGTGAGAGTGTAAAAAATCCTTAAGACGATCGTTTATCTGACGAGCAACTAGGTTCTAATTCTGAAAGCTTTATTAAAGGCTTGTGTGTTATTTAGTATTTACATGATTCTTAGTTTACGAGTTGATACAAAGGCACGTATGTCACTCGTTTTGAAACATTAACGCCACGAAAATGTTTTATAGTGCACGTAAAACTTTCATTTAGTGTTAAGAATGTGTTCAAACAGTGTTAAAAAGTATGTCTGTATAGTTTAATTTGTCTGAGCCGACGTATCTAACATCAAGTATTAGCTTCCACTATTAACCTTCATTGTAGCGAATTTAGGAGGAGATTAGATTCTGCATTAAGTGTGTAAATGCAATTTCATCAGATATGTTATCATCGCCTAGGTATTGTGGTGTTAGTATTTTGGTGAAGTTACGTTCATATCAGTGTAGACATTTACATTTTATATGCGAAAAGTGGTCTTATTCATAGGCAAATCAGTAGAATGTATCAAATATTAGTGATAAATGCTTTAAAAACTATGTAGTGGGAACAATTTTCGTAAAACTTGCATAAAATCACAAATATTACTGAGGAAGTATGCTGCAAATATTTGGAACAATTCTATTCAGTCATTGAGTTTTATAGCTGTAGTTTTCGTTACTCATTATCTATTGGCAACGCGCGCAATTTCCTTGTGCGAAGTTTTGTGTTAAAATATGATTTTGAGAGGTATTTAAACAGTATAGCCATACTCGCAAATGTTGTTACACGTAGTTCTTAGGTAATTTAGCAACTGTTTACGACACATTGACTTATGTATAAAGGAGCATATACACCGTACTCTAAAAAAACTGCGTCTTTTTTTAACGGACGAGAGTATCGGCTATTCACAGTTTTTAAAGGTGAACGTTCGAAACACCTGTACTTTTGTTTTATAACGGAAAAAATAATGATGTTTAACTGTTCTGTTATTCTGTTGAGAACCTAAACCAAACATATTTTCTCAATACCTCGGAAGAGTTGACCAATGCTGAAAGCCTTAATAAATGTCTAAATAGAAAAACATATGAACATCAATATAATCAAAAACCAATTTTATTTACTGGAATGAACGTTTCCACGTTATAGTGCTGATTACAATATTAATTTTTGGTATATTTTATGAGTATACAGTCGACATATGGGCCAGCTGATACCAACACCAGCTGAAAGTCGCGTGGTAGGTTTATTTTCATAGGTTTGCGGAAAATACGCAGACAACGCGCGAGAAGTAGAAACTTAGCCGGACTTTCAAAAGGACTCACTTTCATGTGAGCAGCCTTTAACAAATCTGCAAGAAAATAAGGATGTAATCGAGACTGTATCGCATGGGTTAAAACTGGCTTTTCAGTGTGGAAGCTGTCAATAAAAAGTCCGTAAACATGCTACGCCCCTTTACGGAGTAGCAGGGCAAAAGGAAGGCAAGGAGATGGACGCACACCATAAAAAAAATCAAGAAAGCATGGACACAAAAATTCCAAAATCAATAGAAATATATTGAACACCTATACATTATCACCAAGAACCACAACTTTGCAACTTGATCTGAAAAATATAAATTGCATCTGTAAATTTCTGTTGCTTACTACCAATCGGTGAACTAGGGGAAGGAGAGAACACACATGCACTGGAACAAACAGAAAAACAACAATATTAATATATCCTGAGAAATCACCCAACCTGAATAAACACTTGTGAAATCCCATTAAAAAAGGTAAAATGACTCCCGGAGTAAAGCAAGCTCCATTGCAACTTTAAAAGTAAAGTACGCCGGATGATTCACTAAAAAGTACAACATGTAATAATAATTTCAAGAATACCATTGGGAAGGAGCAAAAACCCTCATTACAATTAACCATGAGCATAAAGGCACGCCATAAAATATCCACTAAATTCCTTGGCATTAACATTCTTTTGGCAAATCGTAGTCCAGGAGACCATTCCACAGCACGCCAAAAAAAGGAAGAATCCACCTCTTACAAACATTCCAATAAAATACCATATTGAAAATGCATACAGAAAAGCCGCGAATAAACACTTCCCTACAAAATCCACATACAAAAAAAAACATTACTAAACGGGAAACTCTACCCCTAGCATAACAACAACTACGTGCATTGCAATACTTAACTTGAGCAGTACTCATATTACGCGAAAACGCGTCTAGAATGCTGAAGCCCCGAAGTACGAAGTGGTGTAGACATAATTTATCGCTGTCCAGCCCGCGCACTTGGTCCAGCACACTTGGTCGGCTGGGGACGAACATTTATACGCGAAAACGCGGCTCGGAAAGGTAAAGGTGGCGGCGGGAATAGTGGAGAGGCGTATGGAAGGTGCCAGAGTGTGCGAAGCTGAACTCGTTGCCAGTAGTAGACACCAGACAGCCCTCGGCCGCGCCAGGAGCACCAAGCGCCTCTCTTCATTATAGCTCAGCATTTGGAAGCGTTCAGACGTTCGTCACCCCTGAGGAGGCAGGGGTGGGGGGCGAAGTGTCTTTTTCTGCAGCAAATATTGCTTCTTCAAATAGTAACCCATCTTCAAACACAATAACAGTTTATTAATCTGCGTTACCAAATACAGACGTGGCAAATAACCAGGCAGACTTGCTAACCAAGTTCATTAACGTCATGTAGTTCTGTAAACACACCAACCCTATAATAGCAGAATTTAATCGTACTCCATAAAATTGTAGGCATCATACACTTTCTACCAGCTGGAGGGATAAAAATTAATAAATCGGTCAGGCAGGACAGTTTTTTGGCAGGACAGAAGTACTCACATAACATTGCTTGAGTTTGCTGATTGATACGCGTGTCAGACTTGAAGTAGGGCTTCAAACAGAACTATGGAGCCTAGTCTATAGGTTACTGAACCAGCGAAATTTTTATGTTGCTGACAACACGTATTTTAAATAATTGAAGATAGAATATTAAAAATTACATACCACTTTGAGGATTACGTCTGTGTCAGGCTCAGGCAACAGATGCATGAAGGATTTATTTTTGTTTGAAGACAAAACACTGTCGTATACTATACTTACGTTGGTTTCCACAGATGGCAAATAAGTAAAATTAATGCATAGCTAAATTGATGAAATTTTATAAATTAGTAATATCTTAGCCATTTCTACTTTCAGTGCTTTGCAACAAAATTTTAATGTCACACAGCAATTTTCAATGCTTAGACTTTTATCGAGAGCATACATTTTTTTTTCACTCGTAGCTTGAGACACTGTCATTCAGTATCATCTAACTTGGCTACTAAAAAATTGTCTTATTTTTACATGCTCATGAAACACTGTCATTGGGACTTTGAACTCAAAGGAAACATAGTGTTTTATTCCGTGTAGTCATGTCGGATGGCATAATGAACCTTGATAATAAAGTATAAAATAAAATAATGGAGGCTTAGAGAATGGCTATCTCTTCTTATATAACTAGTTATAGCCATTTCCTTCTTTCACTCAGCCTTGCGTAATCCAGCTAATCGATTGTTGAAATATTTGTCTTGTATGGAGTCTTAAATTTACGATGATCTAATTGTACAAGCGGATTAGACGTGTGTGTGTCAATTCTAATACCAAGCTGTCACAGAAATACCAACACTGACAACACAGGGTTCCTACATACAAGTAGTTAGGAACTTATTAGCTGTTTCCAAACCCCATTAAAAATAGTTTGTGCATGTGTTACATACAGCAAGTTTCGTTTGTATGTACCAAATGTTCATCCTGATTTCGGTTTTCCAGGGTTTTCCGAATTCACTCCAAGCGAATGCTGGATGGCTCCTTAATATATTCCATTCATTGTTACTTCCAACTTTTCTGAAGCGCTGCTAAAGTTCTACTTCCACGATAGTCCACCACCTCATACAAACAAATAATAACTTAGTCTAGGAAATTACACCAAGAGGGCTACGCACGGCATTGGTAAGCGCTCTGTGTAATAATATTATGCATAAGAACTATTTATTACTAGTAGAGACCTGCAAAATTCTCGTTATTATTTCGCATAAAGCTAAACTTCACAGTGCTGTATATACTCGAGCCGGCGTCGTTTCTCCATTGGCTGCTGCATAGAATAGAAGTCACGCCCTTTTTGACTGGACTACACGTGATTGGACTACACAATTGGGAAGTGTTCATTTACTGGCACAGTTATCCAGGGAGTGTTAAAATAAAAGTATTGCCCAATGAAAAACTTATTGCAAAGGTTCATGTGTTTGAAGTTTAACCTGTCCCCAAATAATAACGCGAATTTTGCAGGTCTCTACTTACTAGCTATTACTAGAGACCAGAGAAGTTCGCGAGTTCAATGACCTGTAAGCTTAACTTCACAGTATTATATACACTCATACATACATCAATTGTTTATTGGTTGACTGTTGTGGTATTAAAAAGCGGTGGTTTGGCACACAATTTCTTGCACGTTTGTTATTGGCACATTTTTCTCCAGGAGAGGTCAAACAACACGTAGACCAATTACAAAAGTAACATGAACGTACAAGTGTGTGAATTCCAACTTGTCTAAAAATGAACTCGCGAAATTCTCGGGTTTCTAGCTATTACCAATACGTTCATTTACTCACAGTTTTAATTGGTATTAACTATAAACAAAGTATTTTAATTTATAAATAAAAACATAAATAATAGGTCAGTATGTTAAAAAAACGAGATAGGTTTATGGTAAGAGAAATATTAACACTGTGAATGCTGCCGACGTAATATTACGTAGCCAGGATTGAACTGAGTTGTATGTAGTTTGCCGCAATATTACGACATCCGCATTCTTCGAAGACACTTGGCGCCTTAAGGCTCTCTGCAACATCATATTACGTCATAAACACTCTACGTGTACATTATTTAAACAGACAGGATGGATTGTGTATTATTATATGCAGGAAATAAATTTTGATTAGGAATTTTTCCATTCGGCATTAAATTGGCAGAGTCAGCCAGTAATGAACGCTGTGCAGTATAGTATAAAAAGTTTGTCCGGTGTTGTGTGAACCAATAGGACGTTTGTAAATAGGAATACCATGACAAACATAACTGATGGTCATACAGTCGTGAATATAGGATCCTCACTTCTAGCTTGTCTTAACTATCAGTAAATCTGTGACTCACTCGAAGTGTTAAACGCTTGTGATGTATTACATATTTAGGAAATATCTAAACACGCAATACATGCGGTGATTTTTCAAAGGTTTGATTCAAACAGTGTGCAGAAACCGCGAATAGAATATAAAGGCCCGGGCTGACTCCTCCCCAATTCTTGAATAGTGTTACGCGCTGCAGCTCGCACGGCTGTGACCTCCCGTTATGGCGCGTCTGGCTCTGTGGAGGGTGATCCCCTTCGAACCACCCCAAGGCGCCAGACAGATGCGCTCCCTGACTTCCCCCCTACCCCCGGGAGGGTATGGGAGAATGATAGACAGCGGCGAGACCTGGCTGACGTCACAGTCCTTCCTCCATCCCCTGCTGGAGAAGCCGACAAGTGTAGATGATGTACAAGAATGTTCTGGGTATTAGGACCCTTGGCGCGACGTGGGATTTAGAGAAATTTCTGGGTGATGGCGTACGATCCTATAAATATTGCAGCTGTCCGACGGCCAGCCGTCTTTGACGGAGGCCGTCTGGGTGAGTGCGGAGTGCGAAATTTAGTGCGAATGGCGACGGGAGAGGTGTTTGTGGCATGAAATCTGACGAGTGAAGCTTACTGTGCATTAGGGCGCTCGGAGAACTCTAGAACACTGCGGACTGGTGTGATCTGGACTGGACTGACGTGGGACTGAATGGATACATAATAGGCATTTTACTGTTAATATTGGAACTCTCAAATATAAACATATTATTGAATATGTTTAGATACACTATATATTGGGACAGCATTCTATTTATTTAATTATGCTAATTCCTTCGAGGTGATTGTAAATTTTATTGGTTGAAGGCTTTAATTGTTAACAGTAAGTGATATTAATTTACTGTGAGATGTTGAGTCGAGAGAATTATGTTTCTATTTATTGCAAATAAAATTAGAAAATTATTATTAACTGTTTTATTCGAATAAGACCTACATCCGTTTGGTTTGCCTCACTGACATGAGAAAATTGCAACAATATGTATTATTTGTCTACTAAAACCACGTTGCAGTACTCTCGTGGGATTCGTGTCACGAGGGGGGAGGGAGAGAGCAATAAAAAAAAAACTGGTGTTCTTTCAAAACATGAAATGCTTTGTTACTAACTACTTGATTTATAAAATAAATAATAATACCGATAACACAAGAATTTCAGTAGTTCTACTATTGTGATTTTCAGAAGTTACACAACTCTACCCAAAAGAGACTGGGAAAGTCATTTCACCCTGTCTTTTACTTCATCAATGAAAATGTTTTAACAGTGTTGATAGGCTAACCTGATTATTATAAATGTAAGCTGTAATTGTGTTAGCTAAAAACTTACAGAACTTCTCACATAAAACTGTAGCATTGGCAAGTCATTAGACAAAGCTATACAGTTACAATGTTATGTTCAGTACCATGTACTATTAAGTTACCGTGTATTGTTAAGCCTATCATTTTGCGTTTTAATGGAGTATCTTCAAAGTCATATAATTACTTAATCTGAGCTCATTATCTCATCGGCCGCTGTCACTCTCTCCTGTTCGTCTCTCGGCCAAACGGAATGAAGTCCCCAGACTGTTATATGTTTACTATTGGTGCAGAGCCCAGTGTGTAGCTAGTTTTACCTCAAACCAGGTGGCATGGGGTTTGCTGCTTGTTTTCTTACACGTCTGTTATTGGTATAGAGTTCGCCTGGGCGTGTCTTACAAACAGCGATGATATCGCAAACATAAGAGAAATGCACAGCTGGTTGAAGTCTAGTTCGTTCTAAAATGAATTCGCGAAAATGTCCACTCCCTAATGATTAGGTACCCAGCTACATGGCAATTGATCTCATCTGTATATATTTAGCCAGAGGAAAATAGTATTAGTTTGATTCCATTCGCAAGTAACTGGTTAGCCAACTCCCCGAAGGAAAGATGGGTTTATGAGCTCACCTTCTCGTCTGTGTGCTTGTGTGCGTACTGATTGACCACTTAAAAACTTTCAACCCGTGCGCCAGTTTTCACCAAATTTCTATAAACACACACGATTTTTATACTACTAAAGCATTTAGGATATTTATTTTCAAAACGAAGGCTGTTAAAATTTTAACGTTCTGAGACATATCTCGGAAACTAATTTTAGTACTTAAACCGCATTAAATTCAGAAATCCGTGTCTTCATTTGTCACCTTCTAATGGAATATAGCGCCACATGACAAAATTAATCTGTTAGTCTTATTTTGGGGGCTTTTAAACCAATACCCGCCAAACTTTTCGTAAATGTAACGCTGTAGTTAGTTATCCTAGACGAAAATTAATTCGGTATATCAGGCATTTATTTACAAATGGGTAACAGTATAAATATTTTTGATCAGTACGCCATGTCTTCCGAACCATTTGATACTTGGTAAACACACCAGTAATTATTGCGAGAATTTGAAATACTCATTCCCAGTCTCTTTTCACCCTATTTTGGAAGACGTCATCACCTCAAAATGTAATTATTTTTATTCATATTTCGGAAGCCACTCAAACAACAGACGCTAAATTCGGCAACCAATTAATGATATGGTAAACCACCCTTAACGTATGTATTATTTCAGGCACTTATTTTCAAAAATGCAACCATATAAATACTTTTAGTTATATGCTTTTCACGATAAAATTAGAACTTTTGAAAGCCCTGCTTAATATCTACTTGTATGCACCTTATTTAAGATTAACATTGACATGGGTGTCATCAATTTATTCATGCGTCGGTCAAGTAAAAGTGTAAAATTATTAGAAAAGTAAATATTTTACAAATCAGTTCATTTCTACACTTCGATGCATTTATAAAACAGAACGCGAAAGTAATAATTAAAGTTAACAGAAATGGTTAAATAAGACTTTTTATTTGACGTTGATATACGGAACTACTTTTACATCCATCGTTACCAACTTATTTGGGCGCATGTCACTCAGGGCGTTCGTTAAAATATATGCAGGTATGGACAGTGACTTTTTCTAAGGTTGATTTTGAATGTGCTCACATTATCGTTAACAGCCTTTAGAATGCCTATCCAACAAACCACTAGAAACCACTCTCTTGATTTTAAAACTAATTTGGTGTACTCCACCTTAAATGTAAAACTCATAGATCATATCTCGACTACTATCAAACAGATCGCTGCCGAATTTCGCATACAAGTAATTGCGAGTACGAAATGTTCAAATCGACAGCTTCTTTTGTCTCGTATTTTCGAAGACATCACCACAAAAAGAAAGAAAACTCTCGCATCTTATCTCTAAAATACTTAATAACCATTAATTTTTGCTTACTATTTGTGCTTTGGCAGGACACTCTAACCTACACAATTTAAGCAGGCCAGACACGTATTTTAAACATGAGAGGCTGCTTGTGTATTTACATTTCTATGCCATGGCTATAAAATAAATTTATTTCAAACAAAATATTTATTTTGGCAGTTCCTAGGCGAGGATTACATAGATTTGTTCGTAGTTTTGTTCGCATTTTGTAATAGAGTATACCTTAACAACAGTATGTTTTACTATAATTCAGAAACCACCGGAATGAATTTCAACAAATTAATTACCAGTATTACTAGTGGTGTTAGAGTGGATTAAGTACTATTCATTGTATTTCAAAGATTGAATTCTTTCAAAAAATATTTATGTTACTTGTTACATATATTAAGCAACGAAATCAATTTGAACCCAATTCAGAGTGCTGCGTTCTGACAGTTCTTAACTTATTCATGTTATGTCAGGTGAAATTTAAACTTTCATGTTTTCCCTCGTTAATTAGTTAAATAAAACTTACAACTGAATCACCTGTAGGAAACTACCTAAAATTTTTGTAATCTATTCTCTTGATTTTAAAGCGGTTATTCTTCCACATGTAATAACATTATAGAAAATCAATTAAAATTAGTTTTTGCTGAACTACTCAATGCGCACGCGTGATAATATAATATTCAATCATTCACCGCAATTTTTTTTTTTGTTTTAGTGTCACGTCATATTTCAGGAAATACGGTGGAATGTAAAAAATAAAGGTAAAATTACCTGACAAGTGTAAGGTAATATTCGCAAACTTGTGTGGACTAAAATTCGCGTACATGGTAGTGAAAAATCCCATACATGGATGGGAAAATTACCTAACCACGCGTGGATCTCCTAGTCAGTTTGTAACTATTTCATAGTTGTATAATGTATATTTTCTAACGTAAAATTAATTTTTACTGTCTAGTCATACAGACAGTTGTTTAATGTATATTTTCTAACTCAAAATTAATTTTTATTGTCTAGTCATACAACCTGTCCAACATGGCTCTTTATATGTAAGATATAATTCCCGCATTCTGGAGTGAAATTCACGTACATAGCGATGGAAAATCCCATAAATGGATCGGAAAATTACATCACGACGCGTGTACCTATTTAGCTTTGTCTCAACAGCTAAGTGGGAGAACTGGTGCAAGGAAAAATCTTTAAACACACTAATATTCACTCGTGTTGTCATGATGTGGTGTAATGGATAGCGTATCGGCCTATCAAGATAGAGGTTCTTGTTTCGCACCCATCCACCAGCAAGTGTGGAGGATTTTAGAGTTGAGGTTTCGATTACTCGTCATCAGAGGATAAAAGTAATAAAGCAATTAATAGTTGTAACATCCTCTGTAATTTTAAATATAAATTAATTATACAAAATAGTTAATATTAACTTACTTGTATGGGATTCTCCTCCACTTGTGAGAGGTACTTTTCCGTGCGTTTAGGAAATAGTACCTTACTTGTTATGTAAATTTACTCCATATTTGACAGGTTACATGTAGAGGTAATTGGCTTACCTTACATGTAAGGTAAGCTAATTACCTCAACATATTTACAGCGTGTTTTACAGATTTTGATCAAATAAGGTAAAAGTCCATTCTGCGCTAATAGTTTTAACACACATATATCTACCATCGAAATTTTCGAGTTCCATTTCATAATAACCTGCACTTGCGTGCAGAGTATAGAAGCGTATTTATTTCGGCCCCTAGTTTTTTTTCACTCCAAATTCAGTATGTAGGCGTGGTAGCATTGCTGCAGTACACGTACGAATACAGAAGAGAAAGACGGCGCGTATTGAAAACTCCAGCCACAGACGCTAGCATAACATCTTCACTGGCCAACAATATGGCGGAACGTCGTACAACAGTTAGCCCCTGGAGGTTGACTTGTCACACGACAGTAGGGAATGTGGTCAATGGTACCCAATTACCGTTTACACACCTCTGTATGCAGAATTAGTTAAGTAACGCGCTTACGTGAGAGGAACCACCGTGCCGTTCCTCTTCAGTTCATGTGCCTGGCTCCTCAACTGCGTTACCGAGTATTTGTTGTCCTTTTTTTTGACGAAACTATTAAACGTGCCCCTAGTATGTTTACCTATGAAAATACGTCAAACCCCAGACGAGGACGGAATAGTACTTAAATGTTACCACGCATGCTTTAAATATTATTTTGGAGCCCTCCAATATAGTAAAAAACGGCTTTTATATAGAGTGCCGTATCATAAAACATTCTAGCCAGACACAAATCGAACTACGATAGGAACCTGTAATTAATTTGGCTATAGACTTGTCATCAATAAAATGTTAGCGTTACCGCTGAAAGTGTCATAGGTACAGGCAGCACCACGAGAACACTACACGCCAGTTCATAGCTCTGCGCGTAGCGGCGATGCCGCTCTTGTAGTGAGTGAGTGGTTATGATTGTATGAAAGAGCTCTAACTTGGAATCCTCGTATGATCCTGACATCACAACTTCAGTAAACCAGGACGCCAGAAACTACAACAGCGTATTGCAAAAGAAGGGCCGACGGCAATATCCTCCTCCACCAGCCGGCAATCGGGGACAGCTATGTTTAAACAACGCGACGATATAGGCCGCTGTAAGGCAGGGCCCGACATCTTTCCACATCCGACCAGCAGCCAGGGAAGATCACAACATGGGTGTGTTTATGTACGTCTGCCGCCATCCGATGATCAGCTAGATACAGCCTCCGGCATCAAGAATAAGGTGGAGACTGTCCGACTTAGATATAAAGAGAAATGGCGTGAGATAGTCATAACTTAATTTATGTTAATAACTTAATAACATTTTAATGTTATTCCCCGTTATGCAACTCTTTCATTATTGTATTGCCTGTCTCACATACCATGAATAAACTACCCCCCCCCCCTTCGCCCCAGTTACTATAAAAGCTCTACCCTTAATTTCAGCTACGCCCTAAACTCTTCTTTGTGTGGATATGACCTTAAGTCATAAACCATAACCATGGTGGAGGCTTGGTTCCTGTCAACCTTTTGCTGCCTTGCAGAGGAAATTATCTACCTCCTCACCCTTAATTTCATTAACGTCCTCATCCAATCAATCACACTAACGGAATATTAATATTTATAATTTAATTCATGTTCATGTCAACTTTGGTTCAAATTCACGTAGCAATATAATTATTTAATGTATTCGAATTCTTTTCATTCTCATTAGATTTAAATAATTATTCAATTGTACCGCTTGCTATCTCAATTACAGACAATGAGTTGAACTCTCGTTATGAACACTGGTATACAGAATTTCGTATGAAAAGAAAATATCTCGTAGCATATAAACTATTTTGACGCAATTTGGTTTGCTGAATTTAATATGATCCGCGAGTAGCAAATAATATAATTATATATTGGTGACGCAATTAGCTTTACATGATTTCAATGTGATTCGCGAGAGTCCTACTAATATACATATATAAAATATTTATAAGCATTTCCTTCAAAATTAATATTTTAATAATTTTATAGAGTTACAAACGACCTGTGTGCGCTGCTCTCAGTATTTTAATTACAGTTATTAGTGTCAAGTAAACAAGAGCTACGCGATAAGTGCTATTAAAATAATTTAACAGTATGGCTAATTTAATTAATATTACATCAAACGTCTTACTGGCGTAATATAGAAATATGCAGAGTTAATACTATAACATTTTATGACAGTTTTCAGTAGTTGCTATATATTTAAGGTTTAATAAGTTATATATAGATTTGAGAATGTAATTTTACAACGTTATTAAGTCCAGAGTGCTGCTTTGGGACGTCACAGCGTGCGACACAGTTGACGGGTTGCGTGAGGTTGCAGACCTCGCAAATTCTCCCTTTTCTTCCCCTCTTTCCACCACGACTGATATACTTGCCTACTTCTCTTTCTCAGCCTATGCGGCGAAGGGAGGCGAGTAAACTCCTCCCCCTCTAACCCAACTTTCAGCACTCAGCGATTGTACATAGCCCACTTGCAGCTGTGCGTGCGAAAATGCGCACCGGCGTGCGAGCTTCGCAATGAATCTTCCACACGTTTATATGCAGTACAGTCCACGCAGTATAGTTTTATGTTTACAATAGTTTGAATAGTTTACACACTTCCCACACTTTGTTGACACACGGGCACGGGCAGAGCGTAGTCCGTTAGGTTTTGTAGCGTTGTGATCTCTCTCTCTCTCTCTCTCTCTCTCTCTCTCTCTCTCTCTCTCTCTCTCTCTCTTCTCTTTTCCGTTCGCAAACCAAAGAACTACGACACGAGGAAGTCTAATTTTGTGAAATGGCAAAGATGTTTGCGGAATGGGATTTATGCCTGGGACATACCCATTTCAACTGCTTTTGTGCGTAGGCAGTTTATCTACATTTCACGCAATTGAATGAGTCCTTACAGCCAGAAGGGTCAATTTTGTTCGTTTCACGTGAGACGTGAGTCAACTTCCCCTTTAAGCCCCTGATGGAATGGTGACCCGTTCAGGCGGGCTATTATATTGTGCTTCCTAGCCGTGACAGAATTCGGTGGGTAAGAGGGGGCAATTTTGCAGTACACACGAGTGTACTGTCTGTCCCAACCTTGCCTGTGTACGACATGAGTGCTGAATTTCCCCAACCATGTGTGCCAATCTTTGTGTGGAAGTGTTAGTATAAGTACAATTTAATGATAATTACATCCTGTTTTAAATGTCTCTACCACTATGTATTCCGATTAGCATCTAGGATTATATGTTATTATGCAAGCCCGCATTACGTTATCAAATATAATTTTATAAATATTTGTAGTTGTTAATTTTACCACTAATTTATTAATTTAAAGTTAAGTTGATCGTACACAGGATCAGGACAGTAATTATTTTCACAGATTGAGAAATTATATACAAATAAAGTATTATATCACATTTATATATAACTGTTTAAAAAATTATTTATTTTCACAAATGAAACATAATTTCAATAGAATCATATGTTAGTAAACAGTACTGAACACAAAACAAAATTAACCAATATTTTAATGTTACAATTAGAAATTAATAGCTACTGTAAAACGAAAGCATTTATAGAATATATATAAGCAATTTGATATTGCCCCTGAGAAATGAAAAATAATTTTCTGAGAAAGAACTTATAAGTTAAAGCAGAAGCAAGTTCAGTTTAGAAACCACCATACAGCGGACACACCCGCCACAAAATGTTAACACCCCTATAGAAATATAATGTTTTCAAGGAGTATACAATAGTAGCTTGACTTGCAAAGGCGTGGGACGCAGGATTGCAGGATTCGCATGGCAGCCCTCTTGTTACGTCACCGTCCACCATCTTGGATATAATTAACTTTGACCTTTGACCCTTGACCATAACCCCAGTGACCTCTGACCCAAAAAACCGAAAAAATTGCAAAAACATTCTAACACATTTTCTAAAAAATTATAAGAAAAAAATTTACTCAAAAAACTTTAAAAAGATTCAAAAATCGTTAAAAAAAAAACCTATCAAATATTTATTATCAAAAAATTAATTTAAAAATTAAAAATAAATAAATAAAATCGTTTCAAATTTATTTTTATAGCATTTTATGTAAAAATTCTTTTCATTAAAAAGTCTTTAACCCCAGCGGCTATTTTTCCCTTTTTTCCCTCGAAATTTCCCTTTTTCCTAAAAATTTCCCTTCTGTCCCTCGAAATTTCCCTCAAGAAATTTATTTATTAAAAAATTTGTTTTAAAATCAATTTTTATAAACTTTTATGTAAAAAGTCTCTTAATTGAAAAGTATTTATCCCCAGCGGCCATTTTCTCTTTTTTCCCTCGAAATTTCTTTTTTCTTTCGAAATTTCCCTTGAAAAAAATATTATAAAATCGTTAAAATATTCATGTTTTTTAAAAATTCTTTAACTCTAGCGTCCATTTTCCCTTTTTTCCTTCGGAATTCCCCTTTTCTCCCTTCAAATTTCCCTTTTCTCCCTTAAAATTTCCCTCAAGAGATTTTTCTTTAAAAAATTATTTAAAATATTTCCTAATATAAAAATAATTAACCCCAGCTGCTAATTTTACCCTTTTCCCTCAAAATTTACTTTAGCGAAATTTCTTTACTAAATAATCATTTTAAAAAATTTTAGTTAGAAAAATCTTATGTATGTTACTGCCTCCCTCATATCCGTTCGACTACCTTTGTTCGACTAACCCTAGCCATTGATACTGGCTAATTAGTTGGCCAATGTCTTCCATTGGCTAATTACTCACCTCTATTCGATCCCCGTAAATGATTCTCATTGGCTAATTAGTCACTTCGCTCCACCCCCCCCCCCCCATCAATGTTTCTCATTAGCCAATTAATCACATTCGTGCCACCCCTTCCACTAACTCTGTTCGATCCAATGTTTCTCATTGGCTAATTAGTCACCCCAGTCCACCCACCAATATATCCGATTGGCTAATTATCCGCATACTCCATCCCTGCCAGTGCTTCCCATTAGCTATTTACGCACCTCTGTTCGAACCCCTCAAATCTCTTCAATTAGCTTTACAAGGCGCATCCCCGAGGGCCTCTGGGGAAAAGATGCACCTCACTCTTAGATATGTACGTATGTTGTCCAAAAAGTCATAAAATCCTTTCAGCCATTTTGGCATTTGGAAGGGTACGATCACTTAGTGCCCTGCACAAACCGGACGAGTTAGCGTATCTGCCGAAAGAATTCCTGCTCACGCATGCACCGTGCGAAATTTTGACAGTATTCAAGTATTTGCCAGCCTACTTACAGTTAGACGAGACAGCCTCCCGTGCAAGGAGTGTTCCAAGGTCTGCACCATCATCTCAGTTCCCGAAATGCCACACCGCAGGGGCTGGTGCAAGGCACGCAGAGCGACCCTGGCAGCGACTAACTTCCCCGTGGAAGACTCCGTACAAGTGTTCTACTGGCAAGCGGTACCCAGCGACGAGGAAGCTAGCCCGGAACACGAGTGAACACAGTGTAAAATAACTTTTGTAAAAAATGTATAGTTTGTGGAGAAAAAAAAATATTTTGCAACATCCAAGGGTTTCGCATGCTGGACTCGTACGTCATCAAGTAGATTGGCATCTCGTACAGCGACAACGACGAGCAAACCAAAGTGTTTACGTATTCACCACCATGCCAATGAGAACACCTCGACCACACCACGCAACTGGCATATAGCCAACAGCAACAGCTGCACGGACTTAGGTGGAACGATGGATATATTCCGTACGGGGATATGCACAAAGTGCTGGAGGAAGCCACAATTCCCGATTGCCCCGTGTTCGTGTATCGTCAAGAGTCGGCTATGCGCAGTGTGTGTCCTGCTGGTACGAAAATTGTAAACCTCTACAAACAAAAACAACCGCGATGTCCTCCGTTCAGGCAGCTGGTAGAGTAGTATGTAGCATGGCTTCATGACTGTGAAAATGGACGACGTGCGTCATGCAATGCCCAAGCATTAAGACTATAGATGTGTGATAATCCATGGTACAAATAAAACAATATTACATGTATGTGATGACCGCAAAACTGAAAAAAAAAAATTGTTTATTACTGACAAGGAGAAGAATCTTAGCATGCCGCGTATGAAGAACAAAACAGTATTGTAATGTGTGTGTATGTGTGTGTGTGTGTAAATAAATAAATGGATGTTCATAAAAAAATTGTCTCCTATGTTACACCCTGCTCACGTAAGTTAAAAAAATTATATTGTTTCGGCGTTTCAAATAAACACTGTTGGTAAAGAAAATGTTCTGTACCATTTGTACCTTATTGTAAATAATGCGCTGCTTAAAAAACACGACTGGTAAAGAAAATATTTAGTATCAGTGGTTTTAAAAAAATACATGGCTGGTATACATAGCTTACATATATATATATATATATATATATATATATATATATATATATATATATATATATATGTCTAAATGTTGCTGCGTTGTAAAGGTATACTGACTGGAAGGTACAATTCTTAGGAAACGAGCGAGAGAGACGAGGACAGTCACAAACAAACAAATGTATATATACATATATATAAAGTTTTACGAACTAAACTGAATGTGTTCTTTTAAAACGTAGCAAGAGCGCGTGTCGCTCCAAGCCACTTTAATTTTCTCTGCTCGCGTGCATCGCCAGCGGGCGACCGTGCCGGCCGGAAGGAGTTTGCAAGTCGGCAATTTTGCACCTGAGTGGAAATGCGGCATCCTACCACAGTTGGCGTTTCAACAGCGAGCGGGTCGCATAGTCAATCAGCATGTAACATGTCTTGCTTCCCAGCCTTGAAATAAGTAAGGCCTGCATTTGTCGAGAGATAATATGGTACAGCACTGGTTGAAAAAAAAACATGTACGACGACACTAAGTTGTCCTGGGAACAAACGAAATTTATTGGTTTGTCATTATACAGGTGTAACTAAATATGCGCTACTATTGATATAGCCAGGGAAACCAACGCAGTTATGAAAAAAAAAATGTATACACATCACCAGGATGCACAGAAGCTCCAGGTTCTACACCTGGTACCCACTACGGTACAATACATGCAGTACATTGTTCATACCCCACGAGCGCATACACACAACAACCCCGTAGGCATAGGGAGGGGACATAAATGAAAGAAAGCAAAAACGGTTCAGTAAAACAAGCAAAGATTTATTATAGTAAAAAAATTGTAAATTTTAGAATAAATGTTAGTTGTAGCAGGAGTGTTACGACAAAATGTCCTTCTCGTCGACCCAGGAATCATCACGCTTCGAGTGACCCAGCCACCATACCTGCACATGACCTTTACACCGTTTCAGCACCTTCTCCACCAAGTACACGTCTGGAAACCGTGTAGGCCAGACCTCTTCGGCGTAAAATCCACCATTAATGGGTTCGCCATGTAGGTCGTCGAGGCATAACATGCGTGGGTACGCATGTCGTATACGCACCACCTTGTATAGGTCTGCAGACCAGTTCTGACGGAAGCCTCTGTGAAAAATTCCACGTTTTTTTCGAAATCCGCATCAAGTTGCCGATCTTGACTTTGGGCTTGCGTGGGTTCCTCCTCTTTGGAATAGTGTACACAGTCTGAAGCAGGGAGTTGTTCTTCACGTCTTCAGGCTTCATGCGAGCGGTAGAATGGACGGTAGAATTATACTCGCGTACAAGTTTCGAAAATAGTGTCAACCACTTCTCCGTGAAATGTATCCACAGTTTAGCCTTTAGAATCCTGTGAAAACGTTCGACGATGCTAGCCTTAAGCCCAGAGAAAGTAGAATAGTGATTTATGTTATGTTTCCTCATCAGGGTACGGAAAATAACGTTTAAGTATTCTTTCCCGTCGTCGGTATGGTAATTTTTCGGTACACGCCCTTTACGCAACACGCTAGCTACAGCTGCCGCCACATCGCGTACATTCTTCGATTTGAGTGGTCTGGCCCAGGCGAATTTGCTATAGGTATCGATCATGGTCAAAATGTACCGGTAGCCCTTATTCGCACGAGTAAAGTCTTGCATCTCGAATAGATCGGATTGGAAAGTATCGTCCAATCCCTTTCATGGCGTATTTTATTCGTGGGTAACTTACCCTGGCGTATTTGTGCAACCCGTCGGCAACTGCATACTTGTTCATCTCGAGACGTAGCCCGCCTCTGAGAGTTCTTCGATGATGGAACTTATTTCGTTGGTGTGCGAGCGGTTTCCTGCAGACTGTGAAGCGACCAAAAGTCTCAACCTATCTACCAACTCGTTCGGATCGTTCCAATACTGGTAGTCAATTTTTTTCTCCACTCTCCAATTTCAGAGTCAATCTCGATCCATCAATTTCACATACCTTGGGAAACAGTTCAGCGATAATGGGAAATTTTGCGTGCTTCATATCCTAAAATTGTCGCGTTGAGGAGTTATTCTCGGCATAATGAGCACGACTGTTCTGTAGCAGGCGGCGGTACTATGAAACAAAAGTTCGCTCAACCCCTGCGTGATTTTCACCGCGCGCTTGCCGATCTGCAGTACATGCCGAGGTAAAAACAAAACTTCCTTGTTTCCAAGAAACCATTTTCCACCACTTCTCTGCAAACCATAATCCTTGTCTGCAGTACGGTCAGAGTAGGAAGCGATGTAATGAGACAGAAGAGTATCCAACTCAGGTCCACGCTCCCGGGTTCGTTTCCTTTCCTATGCACTTGGTAAACCGATCAGTGGCTAACAATCTTCGTCGCTAGTGATGGCACCTTCCGATTCGTTCAGTTCCGGACTTTGTTTCCGTTTATGCGTGTAGGTCGGTTCTTCCACCTTGATTTCACGTTTGATATCAACACGGATATCGTCACTCGGTTTTTTTTCTAATTCCATCTAGCTGGAGAGTAATAGGTTTGAGAGCCTCCTCCCTTCGAGTCTCGACAGCCATTCTGTTAGTTATCGCGTTAGTCATAGCTATGTTTGACAGTAAAATATTTTGTAGCTCCTTCAGTTCTTCTCGTCTCTGCGCGTTCGATACGTTGATCAAGTCTATCATCCGAGCCTCCGCACCCAATATATGTGCTGGTCGACAGCTACCACATCCTCGACCTGTTTGTTCTTCACACTTTCCAATTTTCGACCAATAAGAGACAAGTCTTCTGTACGTGCAGGACCGAAGCGATTTTGGCCACATTCATGGTCATCGTGGCGGTCGATGTCACCAAATTTTGGAATGCTTCCAGGTACTCATTGTTACGTTCTTAGGATAAACTGATCGAACCCATGCATGTACCTGCCATTATATAGTGGACAGTCCTTTACGAGTGACAAAAATCCGTATTTCTCTTTCCAGCACAAGGAACACAAATTTTTGAATTCTGCAGATGTCATGCCTGTATTGACCTGTTCGTCGTAAACCTGACGTAAATTAGTGTCGTCCACGCAAAACAGCACAAACACATTAGCATTATCGCGAATCAGTAGTTTGGGTACGCGAGAATAAGTATGGCCGAGGTACACACAGTCCACGTACGCATGGCGTCCCATGCTAAAATACTCTTGAATACAGGTTTGTTTTTCGCAGGCAATGTCGTCGAAGACAAATATCGAGTTTGTAAGAGCTTCACTCGGTGGCACGATGACATCGTTATCGCTGCATGGGAAATATTTCATACCTTCAACAGCTTGCAGTACTCGTGTCAGCAGCGGTATTTCGGTTGCTGGAGCGATTTCGAATAAATGTACACGTTCTAGAATCGAAGCCCATTCGGTTCCTCCAGCAGGCTGAGTAGGACGCATGTCTTGCCACAACCCGACGGGCCACAGATCAGACCTCGCACACTAGTTGGCAACAGGACACAGTGGCGTGATTCATGGGAGATAGCTTCATCTTCAGCGTGAATGTGTATGGGTTTAGTAACATCTTGCTTGGCGATCCGTATGTTACCACTACGATCTTCTGGAACAGATGGCGCCGATTGTACTCGCAGAGAAACAGTGCTACAAGTTTTATAATGTGTCTTTAACGCATCACTCCTAGAAAAGTGTCTATGACAGAATTTACATTCAAAAGTCGCATTCGAACTTTTCATTCCGCAGGTCGTTATTTCATGTCGTTGTAAATTCCGCAAAGCTGTAAATTCTTTACCGCAGAAGCGGCACAGCAGATGAATCATCACTAGCATTTTTTTACGTCTGAACTGTTCCAAGTCTAAAATGACACTGAAACGAAAATGTATAAAAAAAAATCGTATTTATACATTTTAACCAGCATCGGGCATTCGCCATACGACAAATGGCTGATATACTATACTGCATATATAAACTAATATATGCATGCATCATACAGTTGGTGAACGAATGTAATTTCTATGCATATGAACGGAGGGCAAAAACCAAAAGATTAATGGGGCGATGGGGCGATGTAGCTATGGGGCGATGGAACGATGGGGTGATGGAGCTATGGAGCTATGGATCTACGGAGCTATGGTCGAAAAAAAAAGTATAAAAGAAGAATATGTATCGTTAGTAGGTCAGCTTAATTCGATTCGTCGTGAGGTGAAGACAGTGAAATCTGGTCGTGGGATCATTGTTCCTGCATACTGTTTTGTGGAACCAAGTTAGATCAACGGCACAGTTATAAATGCGCAGGATTAGGTGTGAGCAAAAACCCGACATTGCTACCCCCATAAACAAGGATCTGAACACTAGGCAGATTCTTTATCCAAAATCATGAAAGCCAAGGTGAAACTCGGCGTGAAATTACGTACAACGAAAAAGTCTCCGCAGAACAACCCTCGAAATACCAAAAGGAAAGGGAAGAACATGGTAGGTGGGTTCCTGCCGCACTGATACCTGCAATCTGCGCTCTGGCTGGTTCGCCGGGGCAGTCACGATTATCGTTAGCGCCGTGAAGCGCGCTTCGAATGCTCGAAAACAGGTAGAGGCGACTCGTCGCCATAACAGAACGTTGGAAGCTATCGCCATGGGTAAAAAAAAAAAAAAGGCAAAGGACTCTTTATTAGCCACCCGTATCAAGAAAGAGGAGAAGGAGGGGTATCAAATGCCCTGGGGAAGAAAATAAGGGGAAAAAATTTAAGAAGGGAATCAACGTGACATGGCCTAGATGTCCACTGACGAACATGAATTAGGAACTGTTTGCGCGGAAAATTGAAAATGCCTAATTTTAGAGGAGTGTTTCTGAGAGATGCCTTGCCCGCTAAACCAAAAGGTAATGAGTGCGCCATACTTAATCTGTACAAGACAGCCGGGCCTTGCACGTACCGGCAAACAAGCAATATACTATGACAGTTTTGGGAATTTGCGCCCTCCGCCCGAACTGCGCGAGTAACTGAAAAATTGTAATCTAACTTACAACTACGAAACGGAGCAGATGCCCAACACGTGGAACTGTGGACACTTGTCCCTTCGGTTTTTAAGGATCGAGATTTCTAGTGATAAACTGAGGAGGAAAAAAATCAACATAATTCGCGAGGTATATAAAGGGTTGCGCCAACCATACCGATTTCATCAGTATGTCAGTGTCCATCATTCTGAGTGGTAAAACGTCCGAGCTGAGGGCTAACTTTTACCCTCCCTTGGAGCTGGAGGGTGAATAGTGTGTGTGGGGATAGTAGACTTTCAAACGTACAACTCCATATCCAACATAGAAGAAAGAGTGAATTCCACATTTCGGTACATAGTGGCAGGAGAAGCGAAAGAAATCAGCATTCCCACCGGAGCGTACGAGCTGAAGGATATGGAATACTTCATAAAGAAATCGCTACCGCGCGACATTAAATTCGAGCTGCATGGGAATCCGAATACCCCGAAGGCTGAAAAGCTTTGCACCGCAGATATAGATTTCACGGAACCGGATACCATTGGACCCATGCTGGGTTTCGAAGCCATAGTGTACGAAGTGGGAATGAAACACACGTCGTCGAGGGCCGAAACATCTTTCCAGTCAACGTCATTTGGATAAACTGTAACTTGGCAAGTTGCAATTACGTGAATAGGAAACCGAGCAGTGCTGAGTTCGCTCCCACTGTAGGTCCTGGATATAAAATAGTAGAATATCCGAGAACGCTCATTTACGTTCCGATAGTTGCAAAGAGCGTCCATAAAGTAGCCGTTTCGATCGTGGACCAAATCGAGTAATTGATAAATTTCCGAGACGAAGAAATTACGCTAAGTTTGCACCTGAAACGATGGGAATAAATTTCGCTGGGAAGACAGAAGCGCATAAAAACCCGCAGTACATCGAACCCGAGGTCAGTAAGCTGCGTGGTAGCGTTGCGCTAACATTTGCAAACGCAAAGTTCCTTAGTGTCTATTTCGATTTAAAAGTAAATTGACATGGCAGACGAAATTCTCGACGTCGATCAGCGCCTATAATTCGACGATATACTTGATAAAATCGAAATGCACTGTTACGAACCGTATCTTGCCGGGAATTTCGCTCTCGGAAGGAAGGTTAGAATACAGTGACAAGATATTTACACTTTACCTAGCCAGTCCTTTGTGCGCATAAGAGGCAGGCTAACGAAGGTGGACGGAACCCACCCGACCAACACCAAGTTTCTACGACATGGACTCTTGCACCTTTTCGAGCGAGTAATGTATGATATTAATGGCGTTGCGATCTACTAGTCGCGAGATGCGGGCATAAGCTCAATGATCAAAAATTACCTTTCGATCATGCCGAATGAGCTGTCTGTAGCCAAGATGGCAGGCTGGAAATCGAAGATGACTACAGTGTTCCTATATACCCTGCAGGCAAATTCGAAGTGTGCGTCCCGCTCTCCATGCTATTGGGATTTGCAGAGGATTATAAGAAAATAATAATAGGAGCGAGGCAGGAGATGGTGAAAATGCCATCCACATCGCATTTGGATGCTGTGTTGGGAGTAGGAGAAAACCCGCAGCCCGTCTCTCTTACTTTGGACACCATAGAATGGTTCGTCCCACACGTGACAGCGAGCACACGTGAACATGTCAAGATGTTGAATTATGCCAAGAAAGACAAAGTGATCGAAATAGCATTCAGAAGTTGGAGCGTGGCCACTTGCCCGCTTCCACGCGAAATCACTGGGTCGTGAAGACGTCGTCCACCACGAAAAAAACACGCTACGTTGTACTGGGGCTTCGGACGAACAAATAGCATAGTATCAGAGCAGACAAGTCTACGTTCGACCACTGCAAGGTCGAAAACTTAAAGATATTTTTGAATAGTGATAGCTACCCGTACGTGGATTTGAACGCAAACTACTTTGAAAATGGCCAGTATCTGCTAGCATATTATATGTATTCGCAATTCCAATCTTCATACGCGCGGCGCATCCCGTCCTGAGCCCCGAAGATTTCCGAGACATTAAACCTTTGCTAGTATTCGATCCATCGAAGCAAAACGAGCGCGTGCAGAATGGCACGGTCGACTGCCGCATCGAGATAATAACCAAAGAAAATGTGCCCGCAAACACCGTTGCCTACTGCTTGATACTCCATGACAGGATAACTCAGTGTTATGGTTTTTCCGACCTGGTAAAAATAATCAATTACTTACGTGTGTGTGTATATATATACATGTGTGTGTATATATATATATATATATATATATATATATATATATATATATATATATATATATATATATATATATGTGTGTGTATACACATACACATACACACGCGTCTGTCGAATAAGTAAGTAGATATGTAAGTTTTGGATACGTACGTTTCAGTCGTAATAATGTGTACTGCAATCTGAAAGGCTTCATGAACAGGGAGAAAAAAAGGTCGAGTAATTTGTGAAAGTGGATATTATCGACTTACAAAGTGAACATGGCTGTTCTTTTCTTCGTAAACTAAGGAAAGAAACTGATCCCAGTTCTTTGGTGAGAGCTTCGAGAAATGTACAGTTACATTACGAGTGGTATCTGCAAAGTTGTTCTATATATATATATATATATATATATATATATATATATATATATATATATATATATATATATATATATATATATATATATATATATATTGAAACGCGGAGAAAATGTATATAAATAGAACCCTGAAATAAATTACTCGCTACTCAAGTACGAGTCACCGTGGGAGCAAGATGACACACTTTAACCCGGATAACTTTTACGCCCTGTCATTCCCGGACGACTCTAAAATCGTCTTTTTGTTCTGGGAGTCTGGATTGCTACTTACATACGAAGAGAAATGGAATGGTTGGGACCACTGGCTATATTCGTTGAACTTCGGGCGAACATACGCAACAGTTAATAACTTGCTGCACTCCTGGAAATTGCTTTATTCATCAATGAGTACAGCACGAGGCAGGCTCCCAATTCACTAGGCAAGAGTTGGTGCAAGAGTGGTACAAGTGCCTAATTTGCATACTGATATGCAAATGAGATTAAATAAATGTTTTAATTGGAATAATAATCAACCAATTGATTGATTTGATTTGTTGTATTAAACGATTTGTTATTGTAATTGGATTAAGTAATAATTTGAATAATTTTTTATTGTTTGATATCAGTTTTTTTATATTAATTGGTATTGAAAGGGTGATATTGGCGGAGCAGCATCGACGTGTCTCTGTGACTTTCTGAAGCCGACTGAACATAGAAGAGGGTTGTAATTGTTTATATAGGTGTTAATGTTGGTGTAAATGTGGCATAAGGGATATTTTTTAAAAAATTTGTTTGTGACTGATGAGTAGAACACACGTCCGTTCAGGTCGCTCTCTGGAGGCATACTGAGGATTTAACTGATTTAGATACAGGAGAAATGTTTTCTTTTCGGAGAAGTAAATATTTTTTTTAGTGAAAAGAGACGTTCAAATAGGTTACCGAACGAGTTACTTAAATCACTAACCCGATTGACCAAAAGACTTTAATTGTGCGATTACCACAAATTCGTTAACCCTACTTTAATCATTCGATTCCGGAATTTATATTAATATCCACAAAACTGTTTCAAATGCTAAATGAAGTCATTAAAATAATCAAACACATACGAATCAATAATGACAAGCCCAAGAACCAAGCTAATATAAAAAACACACGATTTAAAATTACAAGTCACCATTACTCCAGGTGTCATAAACCCCCCTCCCCTGACAAAGATCCCCTCCCCACAAAAGTACATGAAGTCACACTGAAACACGAATATAAATACGAACTTTATTCTGTCCCTCATTGGCTCTCAAGACCAATATTCTAAACACGCAACGAAATACAGGTTAAACCTTCTGCCATAAAATGATTAATTACACTAAGAAATTAATCATAACACCATTTCGCAAACCCCGCGTATTCTATTAAAACTCACTATATAATTAAACAGCATGCATGCTAATTACATTTAAACCTAATGCAACTATCCAATAAAATCGCTTCGCTCTCAACATACGTTATAACTCGACACACAGCAATGTCTCGTTGTGAAGTAGGTTGCATAAGTAACGCAAGTCACATAACACACACATATATTTCCATGAAACTAGTAAAACGAAGGTAAATCGAGTATGTTTCCTAACATAACATAATGATGACTCCGAAGACAACGAACAAAGTCATCTGCAGAGCCATACTGCAGGCTCTGTCAAACAAACTTAGGAGCAGATGCACATCCCCACCCCAAATATTAGTCAGAATGCAGAGCGCCGCGAAACAAGAGAACAACGTTTCTCCCCTCTCTCCGCAACCGCCACCCAGAATCCTGCGAGACGCATCTCCACCCCCTCTTTCAACCCCGAAACACGTACTGCGCAGGCGCGGTGGAAACAAGCGAAGATCTGGTCATCCCCTCCCCGCCAATTAACCAGGACAGCCCTGCGTATCCACCATTGCTTGAGTCCTGATCCTATCCACACAAGCAAGCATGGATAAATGCATAGTTCAGTGTTTTTACACCATAGTGCGTAAGAGGCGCGCAAATCGCTCCGCTCCCTGCCCTTCACCGCGCACACCGTCCAAGCCAAGCGAACCGCGTATCACTAATAACAAAGATATTTGGAAAAATGTTACGTCTCCAATATTATGTTGCATTCCCCAATACAAAAGTAAGAAGGAAATTTAAATAAAAATTAGTCGTAGGAATATACACGTAACTTCAATGCACACGCCATATATAAATATTAACATGTTCCCACATATTCTGTAAAAACCCCATGCAAAATTGTAATTAATATGTCGGCACAACAAAGTAAAAATTACTATCGGTATATCGCGCGAGGAAAATGCTGGACTTGCTTCTGCGACATAGATTATGCCAAGTCCTCTACACTGAGCTATGTTATGAACAACACCAAGTTTATATAAAAGCATGAAATATTTCTATTTAGTCGTGCTACCTACTTACATCTGACACAAACTATATAATAAATAGTTTTCATAAAACTTAGGAAAATAAACTTAATAATATACAGACCTATATATGTTAGAGGCACGTAATGTTCCCCAATCATTGTATAACCAGCTCTGCTGTATTCAGTTATGGACCAGAGTTTAGCAGAGCAAATATCCTAAACCGTGTTTCGCTATATAGTCGCGATATGTACCCACTCGTTCGGGAAAGCCGTGTTCTGTCCGTTCACGTGCCGAACCAGCTGCGAGGAGAGATTGTTCGTGAGGGCTAGCGCAGAGTTCCGGCCTTAAGAAGCCATCTGCTGTTCTGACTACTTCCAATTCCTCCCAATGGTGAGCGCTCAAGCAACCATGCTCCTTCTCTCCCTCTCTCTCTCTCTCTCTCTCTCTCTCTCTCTACACCTCCAACCTCCTCCGCCAAGATCTCCCAACGGGGACAAAGAGCCTAGCGCAATATCACATGCCTCAAGCCAGGTGTAGTGCCGATCTGGCGGGGAGCAAAGTCTGCTGCCTGTGAGAACTAACTCGCCCAGGTAAATTTCAATTACCAGTAACTGAATTAAAATATTATTCCCATCACGCATACAGCAAACTACATTTATTGCATAGTAAAATATTTTAAGTCCAGGAAATTCTAAAACTTTTACCCAAAGAAATATCCCATAAACAAACCCATCTAATATATTTCCAAGTAGCGACAGAAATATTATGTTGTTCAATGATCACACTCAAAACGAAATATTTGAAAATCCATTTTTCCATTCTTCAAACACATTCTGTTACCAACCAATTGCTATCCAAATTTTTGTTGGTACCTGCCACAATTCTATAATCATTTTAAACATACATATATATATTCATTTGCATGTATAATGATCTATAAAATTACAAATTCTAAACCAATCTTTGTATACGCGACAATTAAATATGATTTACAAATGCACCCAACTAAGATTAGCAAAAATGTGTATATTTTGGTCAAATATACACAAATATCACGTTTCCATCGGAAATTAAAACGATTGGAATTTGTATTGCAGTTCTAAGTAAAAAAAAAAATGTATTTTAAACATTTCGGACCCAGATAGGATTTTGAGAGCTAACGAACGTATATATTTTTCTAGAATAATTTTCTATGACTACGAAACACAAATTTTGTTTCTAATGAGTTTATTTTAGCAATGATACCACCCAAATGTATCAGAAAAGCATATACTTGGACGAATATGTGTATTTGGGTAAATATTTTATTTAAAAATGAATTTCCCTAGAAAATAAGTTTCGACAAAATATTAACTAAACTCCACGATTCTAGCCTGAAATGAGTTGTAAAATGCCAAAATCAATGATATTTCAATATATTTTCTAAAATATTCTATTTTAAGCAAAATTCAAGGAAAATGATGGCCATTTTGAATCCGATACCATATAAGAAGGAATAAACTAATTTTTCTCTCAGTCATAAGCCAGCAGTTGTCGAAGTCAGATCGTGTCGGGAGTGTTATCACCATGAGGTTTATATCAGTCAACAGATTTCACCAAAACATACTACAGCTGTTTCCGAGAGATTTACATCAATCAACAGACTTCTCCCAGGCGTTCATTGTCTACAACTTCAACAGCAGGTAATATGCACAACAGACACTGCTGCGATAACTGTGATGAAGAATGTGTAATAGTGTTTAACGCCATTTTAGCATAGGACAAAGCACAATACTTTTAAGTTTAGATATTGAGGCTCTCTCGCTGCTACCTAAAGCCTTTATACTAACTGTTGCGGGACACGTAATTCAACGCGTGTATCCATACCTCTCAGAGCAATTAAGAGGCGATGAGGACATAGTCTCGAAGTTGCCTTGTGACAAAGATTGCCCGTATGGTACACCAGCTTTTTTCAATCAACTAAACACAATCCATCTGAGAAATGATTGTGTAATGCGGAGAATGCAAAACGTAATGGAACTTGTTAATCATCCCGATTTACCAAGAGACGATTCCGGGATTTTGTAAACGAAATTAGGCGTGTTAAACTCTAATGTAATCGTGATTGAAAGAGTCTAATCATGATGCGCTATGCAGAAGGATTCGAAAATTATCAAGACAAGTCTTTTATTATTAAAGAACTTGCAATTTCATATGCGAATGATTCTAATGGCACAAAAGTATTAAGTTTCAAATCGCCCTTGCCTTGGTCTGCTTTAAATCTGGAATGGGATTCTGCTGATATAGCTTATGAAGACCGTTTCCATTACATGAACGATGTGCTTCGGGAAGACTATCCATTATGCATGCTTGGAAAAATACAAAAGGAAATTTTAAAAAGTATGACTAATGCAGAAATTGTAAACATAAGAAGACATCATGGCTGTTCAAGCATCAATACGCTAATAAAATGTTACAACACTTATCACTGTCGTAAAAAAATGTTTTGTTCGCAATGCAAAAGCGAAACTTTAAGAGAGTACATGTATCAACATCCTACCTACATGCAAAGATAATAATAATTTTAAATTGGTTTGTTACAGGTTCATACCTGTATAAAGACTTTGAAATGGAGACATAGAATCCAGAGCAGATGTACGAGAGCATTAATCCAGGTTACAAGAGAGTGTGGTTCAAGTCTCTAAAGAACATATACTCCTAATTCCAGACGTGCAACAGAGATGAACAAAGTTTCGTAGGAAATACGTACAAAGAACGATTATTGTGTTATGAACAAGATGACTGCTCGGTTTTTAACATGTGACCCAACAGCAAACTTCCCTGTTCGTCTTGGGATCTGTGTTTTAAAAACATAAGTGAAGAAATAATCAAGGAACCAGGATTTAGACAAATTAAATATAAATTAAGTAGAGAGTCTACGGCACTCCCACCTTGTGGACTGAAACATGTAATAACATACAACACATCACACAAATGCAAGGAAGTAGCAGCATTAAAAGGTCGCCTTGTGGTATGTGGGATTGTGAGGTTTGGCAGAGCAACGATTGTGTTTGTAAATTCGATTTAATCATGATGGCATTAGGTAAATTTCAAAATGATGTTTAAACCTACTATGTGGTACACTCCCGACAAAATGTTTAAACAGTTTCTTTGAAGAAAAAAATATATAAAGGAACAAACATACAGCAGCACGTCAGTTACAATGGAGAGGTTCTACTCAACACTTCAATACATTAGTGTTACTCCAGGCTATATGAGAGTGTGGTTTCGACTTGAAGAAAAGGGCCCACTACAAATTCAAATGTGTAACGGATAATAACATTCGAGTTTCTTGTTAATTAGTCAGACATATACTTTAAAAGTTTCGATGTTTGTTTTGGGCGAAGATTTTGTCCTTTGTATAATATGCAGTCTGACAGTATGCTATCTTGCAGTGAGAGTCAACTAGCATTTTAAGCATTATCTAAATTCATAACGAAATGCATGCCATGAAAGAAAATTGAATACATCATGCAGAAGGAATGTCGCTGTTCTATTCCTACAGTGTGGAGCAAACAATGTAACAACAAGGGATATGTTATGCATATAGGTAACCAGGAATTAAAGTCTGTTGTGGCATGTGGCAATGCAATGTTTTTCAAAGCAAGGACATCTAATCAGCCAGACTATATAAAGGAGACAATTTACTATTAAATTATGAGTCATGGTTACTATCTTCGAGCCTACAGTCGTATTCAAGGTCCTGCAAATAGGGTACCAAAGAGTATTCTTTAAGCCATATGGCAGTATTTTACAAGTTAAAGTGTGTAACGATATCGAACATTGGTGCTATACTTTCGATTCCAGTGTTGGCATCCACTTTGGTGAAGGCTTAGCATGCAACGATTGTACTGTGAGGTATCTCCGCCCAAAAGTGAACTGCCATCTACATTTGAACACCTAATGTTAGCCAACCTTACCAAAGTGTTGGAAGAAGAGCACTGCAACTGGGTAATTGCCTATCAACTCACCAGAGCTCATCAGGGAACCACAATCCATTGGAAGGAAATGTGTAACAGAGACCTTCACAACTTAATTTTCGAGCAAGGAGGTTTAGTTTTTCCATCAATATGTAATACCTATGCTTGTGAAGTGGCAAATTCAGAATAATTTTCTCGCCAAGATGTCAGTATGCATTTATTCGAAATGGTTTATATTCTGTGACTTATACCATACCATATTCACATGATGTTGTTAAGGAAGTGTGTGAATCAGACATTCATATAAAATGTTCATATTGACCTGGATCTTTGACATCATGTAATGAACCATGTAGTTTTGATTCCAGTTTGACTAACTGGAACAGTTTTGAATTGTCTTGTAGATTAGTTCATACAATACCAGCTAGAGGAAAAATTAACTTTAAATCTAAGGGCGAGCATATTGTATCATCATTTTGCCAGTAAGAATAAAATTTGAAATATCTGATCTATACAACAGATAATATTTTGCTATTTCAATATTTTTAAGAATGTTACAATGATATTCATATGTTTGTACACAATAAATAAGAGTTGGGTTACTTATTATGTACTGGGTGTGTTTCTTCAAAGTGTTGCATACACACAGCAACAAAATTAGCAAAAATTAAGTTTTGCCCTCTAATATGTTTTAACTTGCAAATATAGAGGGGTTTTACAAGGCATCTGTATATATATATATATTGTTCCTTACTAATTTGTTCTCAGTGAAGGATTGGTTTGCATACAAGTAACATGACATTATTTTATCTGGGAAATCATTATGTTAGTGTGAAACCAGCCAAGTTTTAGGTATTCTATACGTAATGGTGTTGCAGGATTCTCCATGAATTTACTGAGTCTTGCGATGGAATGTTCCATTTTAAGGTTATTTATTTCCTGCTGGCAGATTTAAAAAGCCATGAGTTAATTCAATGCAGTGTTTTAATGACTGCAACACCACTGTCATCTTGTATTGAAGATGGACATTCACACTATGTCGAGACATGACCAGACTTAGTTGAAAGTGTTGTATTATATTTCTCTGAATGTAAAGATGTGTCAATACAAACAGGAAGGATAAAACCAGGGCGTAAGAAATGTTCTCTCCTCGATAGTAGACTTCAAGAAAGGAATCTGGATCCAATTCTATGAAAATGTCTGAAAATGTTGTTTACTGAAGTTGCAAATAGCTTATAACTGGTGTTAGAATATTTCGTGATTTTTGTGAAACACCTTGTTTTACATATTTGTGGATCATCTTATACTTACTTGTGCTATGTATCACCTTGTGTTAAAATGTTGTGATTTTTTTTTTAATATCTTGTATAGATTTTGCTAACTGTGTTTGTTTCTTAAAAATATTGTATATAATTTTATACCTCTTAAATGTGTTACATATTTTTAAATATCCCGTGTTTAAATTACTGTTTATATATATATTTTGATATATATTGAAATGAATTGATTTTTGTGTTATGAAACTTCTTTAACCTGTGTAATATTGAAATGATTGATCGTTTACTATGTATTAGAAACAAAATGTTTTAAAGAAAGTCCTAGATGTACAAATTAGTAAATAAATATGTGTGTTAAAAATGAATGGATTTGTTTATATTTATTGTACTATTTTCCCCTTTACAAAAATGTTTTGATAACCTTAAGAAATTTGTGATACTCTGATGAATAAAGAGAGAGAGAGAGAGAGAGAGAAATGTTTTACTTATTTAATAAACACAGAAATTATTACTTTGATTAATAAACTGTGAAATGTTTTGGTTTCCTTAAGAAAAAGAAAAAAAATATTTTTCTGATTAATAAAGAGAGAAATGTTTTGGCTTCCTTAGTGAATATGCATTACTCTGACTAATAAAGAGAGAAAAGTGCATGCACTTGTGAACAAGTGGTGAAAAATCAAATATAAAATGAAAATAAGTAAAGGTTAAGCGTTTATGAAAAAAAAAGAACAGCCACTTAAAAAAAAAATCTTATAAACTATGAGAGTAATCACTGAACAGTTAGTTCTTAACTAGAAAATAACTCATTACCAACACAAACTTGTGTCTTAAGCAGGTAAAATAAAATATACTCGACTGCAATTTCAAGAAAAATACTAAGGCACATTCATGCCTCAATGATTAGCAGTTTAAAAAATGTCATACTATCCTTAATAAGTAGGCTCAGGCACTGTATATCAATTATACAGGCTAATGTCAAACAGAGTTTAACGTAACACCCTGACAGGATAATTTAAAACAATTTCTAGCACTTACCTTCAAAGTTTCAGAGTTAACCCTACTGTTTACTAATTTTATTACAAGATATGTTCACAAACAGAGCACGCTGGTGGTTTTCAAGCAATGTTAAACAATTGGATGGAGATTCCCTCTCTCAACTCATAAACACAAATAAATACCAACTATGAGGTAAGCCTAATAAATATAAAAATGTCTTAGGGAACAACCCAAATACACGCAACAAGCTTTAAATCCCCAAGCTTCAGTCACTGCAAAAACTATTAAGAATCAAGAAATACGCCCTAAAATGCAGAATAATGCTTAAAAAATCCGAAAAAAACTCAATAGACTAAACAATATTAAAAATAACTAAAGGCATGTGAAATACTTTTATTGAAAATGTGTATCCAGAAAAAAAAATTCGTTACATTTCAAAGAAACTCTGCTGCATTGACTAGCATGAGAACAAAGCTGGGTAATAAGATTTTTTTATCCCTGCTCTCCGGCACATTACAACCTTCCCACTATGGAGATCATAGGAAACATTTTGTAGTGGTAACAACACCCAGTGAAAGCATTCCCCTATCTGTTCCTTCTTTCCTCTCACGTAGACCTGGCCCAACTCCATTACAAACAGCTCTAACACACACATATTATTTTTTAATAAATAATTTCCAACACAAGTACATAAAAATAGTTGTGTTACATTGCCAACTCCCATGGCGAAGTCAGATTACGCCTTAGGGCGAGAGTTCTGGGTTCGAATCCTGGGTAATATATGGTTAATATAAGCTGGGTTCGATTCCCAGGTAAGGCATGGTTAATATAATTCAGCGTCCTTATAAAACTTACTCAACATTCCTTCACGTAATAATAGACAATACACTAATGCATATGTACACAATGCTTGATAAGTTATATAATTGCTATTCAAAACAGAAAACTGTACGTACTGCATTACAAAGACTATTATGTTCTGGAATTGTATTGGAAAAGAAATCCATACGAAAATTCACAATTGCATAATTCTAATTAAATGTAATTTCTAATACCGAAGAAATATGCATACTTCACATAACAGTACCAACTAAATATAATTATAAATGAGAGAATTCTGAAAAAAATGTATAAGTTCGTTAAAAATCGTTTCATTTCGTAATTTCGCATTAAAATCATTTGATTCACTACAGAAACAAAATTTGCTTTAGTAAAATTGCATTTTATTATCAAATCCAGCTATCTGCCTGGTTCGTATAGGTTCCCTGTCATTGTTCATCTATCCGCTATGGGTGCAGACCGTTCCTGCTCGCCGACTTCTATCCCCTGCTGCCTGCTGGAAGCCTTGACGGTCTGCCGGGATGGGGTAAGAAGAGTAGCAGCCCAGCCTGGGCGAGCAGCCACCCGGAGCTAGCATGGGACGGGGTCAGCAGAGCATCGGCCTAGCCTGGGCGAGCAGCCACCAGCCGCCAGCACCTGGTACTGCTCGGGCCTGAGCGAACAGCGTCTGGAGCCTCACCTACCTGGATGGAGTTCAGACCTCCCCTACCACCTTTGGTAGCAGACTTTATGTAAGTAAATAGTATTAACATTAGGGCCATTTCTGTTTGATGTCATGTTAATAATGTTTATGCTTGTTTAACGAATTGTACTTAATTATCACACAAATATTATAAAAATTGTATGATTGTTGAGAGTTTTTTTACTGCAGTATTTTAAACAATTTTGCTGTGTATATTTAAATCCTTTTTCGGAATTTCTATTGGGATATGAATAAATTAGTTGAACTTTTTTCCAATATTCGTTAAAATTCATTACAGTTCCATCACGCTTTGTTAAATTTTTAGATTTTGAATGAAATTCATTAAACTTTCATATGAATTAGTTAAAACTATTAGGATTTACTTAAAATCGATTAACTTTCAGAATTTCTTTGCGAATTGCTTCAATTTTATTCGGGTTTGTTAAAATATTTATAATTTTGTTAGTTTTGCATATATTTTTAAGTAGTTTCCCATAATTTTAAGATCTTCAAGGGTTGGTTGTGTGTTTGAGGTGCGAATTATGGAACATAGAAAATGATTTGGGAAGTAGCCAATCTATGCACAGCATGTTTGGAGGGTGCACAGCCCTGCCCATTTATAAGTTTTGAAAGAGTTGTTTGGTGAAGTATACACTGTATAATTTATAAAGGGACCTGCGTATCCCCAATGAATTAAATGTTTTTTATGTATGGGTTACAGGGTGGTTTGGGCAGTTGATTTAATTTTAAGTAGCTCTATGATACATCAAGGGAAAGTTTTGTTAATGAGTGTAAATTATGGTACAGTAAAAAAGAAATAAGCATTGTTTGCACCTGGAAGGTGCATAGCCTTTGCTATCAGGTGTTCTGAATGAGTTAATGTGAGGAGATGATAGAATAAATGACTGAGTACTTTATCAAAGAATGTTTTGATGTATGATGGGTTTGGTATAAATATATTTATGGTTTTAGATTTTTATCATTATCAAAGTTGTGTATGAGCGATATGGTGCGGAAGGTTGTAAGTATTCTAGTTTTTAGTGTAAATTTGTGAGTTTAATGTGTAGTAGAGATACTCGTAACCCCTTATTCTTAAATGACAGAAACATGACATAAGATGAAGCTTTTCTACATGTTAATCTCGAAAAATATGTTAAAATCATCTAGAATATAATACCAGTACTCTGAGAAAAATTTAGTAAGTAGGTGTAATATGGAGTAAGGCAGAAAAAATACTGCAATTTTTTTAAAATTTTGTTTGGTTTTCGAATGAGTTATTGGTGAAGATGTGCTTGGTGATAAATGATGGTATCATCAAAGAAAGAGAGTTTTGGGAATCATAAATATTGATGAGTTTTTGAAGGACACAACAGCCCTGTATGTCGATATGGTGCGGAAGGTTTGTAGTAATTTTTAGGTGTTTTAGGTATATTTGTGAGTTTTAATGTGTAGGTGTAAGATACTCGGTAACCACCAGTATTTTATAATTGGCAGAAGTCATGACAATTCCAGACTGAAGCTTTTCTACACTGTTAAATATCGAAAATATGTTAAATATCTGAATATAATACAAGTATCTAGAAAATTTAGTAGTGGTGTAGACTGCGGTATGAGTGCAAAAAAATACTGAATTTTTTAAATTTTGTTTTTTACGAATTTGGGTAAATATGAATAAGATTTGGTTTAATATTAATTGACATAGAAAGATTTTTGGTAAATGCAAGTATGATAATATAATGGACCTGCGTATTTCTATTAATTGTGAATTATGAAATTGGTTGGTTTGTGTATTGTAATTCTATTTTAAGTATGTTATTTGGTTGTTAAAATATACATATTTTAGATTTTCTAAAATATTTAAAATTATGTAAAAATATAAGATTTGTTTTTAATTAATTAATTATTAAGATTTTTTAAAATTTAAGTATTGTTTAAGATTTTTAAAATCTAAGCAAGTTTTTAAAGGTTTAATTTTAGAGTGTAACAAATAATTCCCTCACTAAAACTTTTGAGACAAAATTGTTATTAAATTTTAAAAAAAGTTTAACACTGTCAACTACTTTTAACGGTATCGCGTACTTAAATAATTTTTTGACAGTTTCAAATAATTTCATTTTCTTACTGTGTCAAGTATTTCACATTATTTTAAAATTTATATTTAAAATTTGTGTTAAACAAATTATTTTTGCTAGCCAAAATAAAATAACTTGTCTAAATTCAAAAGTCATAGATAAAATTATTAAATGTGTTTTAAACACAGCTCATTAGTTACAAAGTGCAAAGACTGTGCTCGCAGCAGTGTTAGAACAGTGCATGAAGTGTCTTGCTGCGTAGTGAAGTGGTAACTGTCGCGCGCCGGGCTACAGCAGTTGTGTCGGCCGGCGCATCAGGGAGTTAAGGGTAGGCAGGGGAAATGGAAAGTGGAAGCCATAACTCTCAAGATGGTGCTTAGCACAGGCTTTGGCGGCCGTGCGGGGAATGGAGGACGGTGGGGAAGTGTGCATGCCAGGGATGATCTTCAGGCGCAAAACAGGAAGAAGTCGGCAGGGAAGCATGCATGTAGGGAGACGAAAGACCGGGGTTGGCGAAGAGGGCTGTAGCCGATACGTGGCGCTAGGCGGCCAAGTGCCCAAGCTCGCCCCCTCCTTCACCGTGTTATCTCACCTCTTTCATGCAGCTCGCCTCGCACTGTCTGCTTCCTTCTTCCCGCCGTGTTCCCTTACAAGCCGCATTTCACGCCTCGATGCACTGCCCTTGCCACAGCCATACACGACCCCGCTTCTTCTTCAATGCTCTCTCACTACCCAGAGCTCCCGGTCTATTTTGTAAACAAGAACAGGTCCGAGGTGGTTCAGTGCACTGTGGTAAGTAAGCTGATCCAAGTCTGAGCTTGCGGTCTATATGTCTTTCCCTCTGTTTATAATAAAATTTCCCATCAACAAATGTTTGTACTACTAATAAACATTTATTTACAGGTACAGCACAACTTATTGTTATGACATAATAATAATAATATTCTTTCTTTTTTTCAGAACTATGCAGCACTTTATATTTTTGTGGTGCTGAAATGACTGTATCGGAAACAAAAATTATATTTTATCGCAATGGGTGAGGGAAAACATCAAAGTTTTGCTAGTTTGTTGGACGATCTTTTCGTTAGCAACACAGAGTTTGAATCTGATTCGATAGTCAAAACAGCACCTAGTACAAGCTTTCAGGACGTTGTCGTTTCTACTAAATGGTGTTATTTCGATTGGTTAATGGATGATTTATTCTTGAATGAATTGAGTACTGATTCACACACAGAAAAACCATCAGCTACAACAGATTGGAACACGACCATTTCCCCAAACACTGAAAATTAGATTTCTGTTAGACTATTAGTTTCTATCTGACACGAAAAATTCGAGTGATTCGGATAGTGCTTCGTCCGTCTCACAGCCGTCTTTCGAGTCAGTTAGAGAGACTTCGTCTAGGGGAACAAAAATGGTTCGTTTTCCGATTCCTCTAACTCAGTGGAAGCTTCACAGTCTGAATTGAGGTATCAGCTATTGGCCATGGTGTTCGTGGGTATATTGAGTGATGCACACGTACTTAGTGATCAAGTAGAGTCTGATGTGCATTTTGAAAGATTTTTTACAAACTGCATGGTCCCTTTGTTAAAGTTAAAGTCATCACCCCGGTAAATAACACTTAGTGCCCCTATAGCAGTTAAATTCTTGAAATTCACTTTGGCTGAAGAAGATGCAATGCAGACGTTTTACTTTCCAAGTAAATCACTACTCGTCCTGCATTCAATCAATGTGGGCAAAATCTACGATGAGACAATCAAGCCTTGCCTCACAAACAGGCTTCATGAATTTAGTTCTCATGGTAGCGGTTGGAGTCTGCTTCTAATTCTGCATATCGATGTTCACATATCGCAGTTAGGAACATTCACCATCGGTGCTGCTCACACTAAGCTCCCCAAGTTTATTGCCAATAAGAGAGATTGTATGGACGTACACTGCCCAGAGGGATTGCGTTTCCATTACAATGTTATATCAGCTTTATTTTCTGCAGCACAAGTCTGTCGGATCCTGTAGTGTTACAGGATATTCGAAAGTTTAAGGAGAACAATGGTATTTCTATCAATGTCTACTGTGTTGTGGACAAAGATAGTAATATTATTGACGAAGCTTTCGAAAAGCATACCATAGCGTATTTCTCCTGTACGACATGCACATTGTATAAATGAATTGACACATTTTAATATTTTTTCCATTAAGGTTTTGCCAAGGCTGCTTAACAGCCAGTTGGGATATAGGAAAAACAAAACACATGTTTGCGATTGTTGTCTTCAATACTTTAGTAATGAGGAGAAAATCGCAAACCATTATGATCTATGTCAGCAACATAAAGCGGTTTGCATGACTTTCACTACTGGTGATGACGAGTACTTGTAATTTCAGGGGTACAGCAAACAGAAAAGATCGTGTTTCGTAGCCTATTGTGACACAGAGACATATTTGAAACCGTTTTCCACTTGCCTCACCAATGATAACATGAATAATACGAATATCATCAATCAACATGTTCCAAATGCTTCTTGCATTTTGTTGGTTTGTTCGTACAATCAAGCAGTATCAAGCTTTGAGCTCGTGGGTGATGATTGTATGAACCAGTTAGTAGATAAATTGGTATAATTGACAAAATGGGTTGCAGGAATATACAGCCAGACTGTTCTGACGAAGCCAGAAACCCCCTGCTGATGAAGCTAGGTTGGCAGATCAGAAAAGTTGTCATATTTGTACGAAGGTACTCAGTACAGAGACTGTGGTCGACCATGACCATATTGCCAGTGAAATAAGAGGCCATGCACATTATAAGTGCAATTTGAATTTCAGACTACCCATGGAACTACTTGACGCTGTCTTTCATAACCTGCAAAACTATGATGCTCACTTTTTCATAAAGCCATTGGCTGAACATCATGTAACCGTGGTAACAGAAAACCCCGGTAGAATCGAAGTGATTGGAATGACCCTTGAAAAGTACAAGTCCTTCACCAAACATATTCCTAATGGGATTTACTCAAAAAGAAAGGCGCAAAATTTCAAGTTATGTTTCATTGATAGTTTTCAGTTCATGAGCGCCTCTCTGGGAACTTTGGAAGCTAATTTGAACCCTGCATAATTGAGAATCACCTGCTCGATGTTTTCAGACAACACCCAATTCGAATTGGCAAAAAGGAAGGGAGTGTTTCCTTATGACTTTGTTTAGTCCAAAGACAGTCTGATGTGCATGTAAATCCAACCAAACGACGCATTTCATAATGTCATGAAAGGCGAAGGCATTAGCGATGAGGATTATGCTCACACCCAAGCTGCATGGGATGCATTCCACTGCATAAATATGCTGCATTACGCCATTCAATATTTATGTGTGGACACTTGTTTACTGGCAGACTTTTTGAAAATTCCAGGACAGTATGTTTGGCTCATTACAGTTTAGACACCGCCATGTACATCACAGCCCTGTCTCTTATATAGGATGCTTTATTGTCAATGACAAATACACAGCTAGAGCTGATGACCAATCATGATATGTACCTTTTTGTTGAACATGGGGTTAGGGATGGCATTACCCAAGTTTCCAGATGGTGTGCAGAAGACAATAATATTTACATGGGTGAAGAGTACGACCCTAGTGTGATATCGAAATATATTTATTTCGTCGTAAACAGCCCGTATAGCCCATTATGAAGAGCAAGGTTCCTATTGGAAATTTTGAGTGGGTCGAGGCTTATGTGTTTTCATCGTCGGATTTTTGAAAGCACTGAATGATGGGGATACATCCTTTTTCGCAGAAGTGGACTTGTCGTTTCCAGACAAATGTCACAATGTGCTATCCTAACTGCCTTTGGCTCCATTAAATGGCATACCTCCGAACAGATCGCATGAAAAACTTCTTTTGACTCTTGCACAGGGGAAGAATTATTTATTCACGGGGAAACGCTGAGGCAGTACTTGATATATGGAGCCACACATGACTCTGTTCATCACATTTTGCGCTTTGAGCAGAAGGCTTGGATGGCTCCATATATCGAGTTTAACATTGAGAAACATGCCCGACTGCGAACAAATTTGAGAAATAGTTTTTTAAGCTAAAGAATAATGCTGTGTATGGAAAAACTTTTAATAATATCAGCCGAGAAAGGGACATAAGAGTCTTTACCGGATATGACACTATATATGGGGCTGTAGAACTGATAGGGTATCCTACAATCCAGGCGCGGCCGATCATTGATGATAATATTGTACTCATCGAAATGTCAAAGAGCTCTGTTACGTTTAACAAGCCTTTGTACACTGGTGTTGCCATTCGAGATCTTTCCAAATTGGCCCTTTATGAGTTTCATTATCCGTACAAGTGTAGCAAATTTCCTCTGCCAGCCTTGCACCTTTTATACTGCGATACCAGAAGCCTGATATATTAAATTGCTTGTAGAGATGTTTACGATGTAATTACCCCAGATTTAATGGCACCGTTTGATACTTCTAACTATGTGCTCGATAACCTGCAAGGATTCTCAAACGAGAACAAAGGCCATACCAGAGTGATGAAGGATGAATGTGCCGGGCCACATCATCACACACTTTGTAGGTTTACATCCCAAGCTTTACACATACATTGTTTCGAATGAGCAGTGTATATGTAAGGCAAAGGGTGTAAAACCTAATGTTTTGCAATCCCTCCGATACGAGAGTTATCGACATTATCTCAATAATTTCACCAGGGTCCTGGTGACCCAATACCAGTTCCATTTTCATGATCACGAGGTTTACACCAAAACATGACCAAAGTGGTGTTATCAGGTTTAGATGATAAGTGCTTTATTGAGTTGGATGGAGTACCCCCTGGGGGTACTATAAGATCCCAAAGTATATTTTTCCCCATCACTTTAGTTTCAGTACCATATTAAATACAGGTTTGCCACTTACATCACCACCACTGCCAGCACCACACCCAACTAAACACCCTGCTCTGCACTGCAACCAGCACTACAATCTGCATCGCAGCTGTCTTCAAACCTACTGTTTAGCACAAGAAACAATTCCGATAATACAACACTGCCACAATAGCCCTTTATTCCTTTATCTCACCCAGGAATTACTCTTCGGAGCATGCGATTATATCATATTATAAACGAATTTAAGGCTACGAATCTACAAAGTGCTACATGTGTGGAGTGATCGTAGGTGTTGGTGTGTGGTTGCATTCTACAAAATTTTAACCCAAATGTGACATAGCGGACGCCAAACCATAGCACCGCAATGGACACTGCAACAAAGTGCTGTTTTATATAAATATTATATAGTTTTAATCAATGAAAATAATAATTTTAAATGTGTATTAATGAATGTGTGTGAATGTTTGTATATTTCAACCTGTGCATACAGATTTTAGTATATTTTTTAAGTGTTGTAAAATTTACTTATAAGATGTAAGTATAATTTTAAGGAATGTTTTGGTAATATATATTTTTTGTAAAGGATTGTAATTAGTTTTTTTAATATCTATATGGTTATTGTAAAACATTGTTTTGAAATTTGTGAAGTTGTATGATTAGTTGAAAATTTAGTTTTAAGGATGTGTTTGAAAAAAAAATTATATCAATGGCGAAGGAAATAATGTGACTTGTATTTAATAGTTTGAATTTCTTTTGTCACAGATTTATATAATAATTGAAGTTTGAGTATTTGTGGGTGAGTTGTAATATGTATTGTTATTACACGCCTTGAAAACCAACTTGTATGAAAATGGAAGTGCTCGAGAAATGAATGAACTCTGAACTTGAAACATGCGATGGTGAAACAGGGCAAGGTTGTTGGAAGGGGAAAGTAGTTTGAGAGAAGTTCAGGTAAACGCACTCTTGCCTTCAGAGCGAAGCTGAGGAATATTTAGGGGGTGAGCTTCGCTCCACATCAGCTGGCATCGACTTTGTCTTACAACAAACAAAAATATTAATTTGAACAGGTTTCGCCAGGTTTAAACAGGTTTTAAAACGTTAAAACATTCACTCGAAAAATTTCGAGTGTCACTTGAAGATTTTTTTACATTACTATGGCTATGAGTCAACACAATATCTGTTGTGAAGAGATAATATTCTTCAACTATGTGTTGAATTGGATGGTATGCATGCAATAATTAATTTAAAGAGACATTATGTAATTTGCAAGAGGAGTCCTCCTCCTCCTCTTCCACATTCGCCTCTACATTCACCTCCACATCCACATTCGCTACCACATCTACATTCGCCTCCACATCTACATTCGCCTCGTCATCCACCTACACCTCCACCTCCACATTCGCCTCCACACTTAAGACTTCACACTTTAGACATAACACCACACTTCAGACTTAACACTAGCACCATATAGCATCACACTAGCACCACACCAGCACCACATAGCATCACACAAGCACCACACAAGCACCTCACATAGCACCTCACACAGTACTAAACACAGCACCTCATGCTTGGTATAAGTTAAATTAATTTCTTAGTATAATCAACCATTTTCTGCATGTTTAGAATATTGGTCTTGAGAGCCGATTAGGGACGGAGTAAAGTACATATTTGTACTATGTATCAGTGTAACTTCATGTAATTTTGATGGGATGGGATCTTTGTCAGGGGGAGGGGGGTTTATTACACCTGGAGTAATGGTGAGTCGTAATTTTAAATCGTGTATTTTTATATTAGCTAGGATCTTGGGTTATCGTTATTGATTACTATGTATTTGATTATTTTAATGACTTCAGTTAGCATTTGAAATAATCTTGTGGCTATTTATATAAATTTCGTAATCGCATGATTAAAGTCGGTTTAATGAATTTGTGGTAATCACACAATTAAATTCTTTTGGCCAATCGGGCCAGTGATTTCTCCCGTATCTAAATTAGATAAATCCTCAGTATGCCTCCAGAGAGCGACCTGAATGGACGTGCTTTCTACTCATCAGTCACGAACCAATTGAAAAAACATGTCCCTTATGGCACTCTTACACCAACATTAACACCTATACAAGCAATTACAACCCACCCCTCTGTTCAATCGGCTTCGGAATGTCACAGAGGACACATCGATGCTGCTCCGCCAATTTCACCCTTTCAAAACCAATTAAAATAAAATATTCGTTATCAAACAATACAAAATTTAATCAAACAATTACTTAATTCAACTACATTAATTAATCGATTAATGAAATTAATTAATATTCTAATTATTTAAACATTCCTTTAATCTCATTTGCATATCAACATACAAATTATGCAATTACGCAAATTAGGTAAATGTGCCACTCTTGCACAAACTCTCGCCTAGTGAATTGGGAGCCCGCCGCGTGCTCTACTCACATGAAGCGGGATACTCCTCTTTCAACAACAGTGGACCAGGTTATTGGATTCGCAGCAACTTCGAGCCGATGTGACTACGAACATCGAAATTCACGCCCCCAACTGCTCCGCCTAGGGCTGCTCCTCTTAGAATTGCTCCACACAATTTCTTCGCAAAATTCTTCCACACAAAATTGCTCCATATCAAATGGCTCCACACCAAATGTTTCCACACCAAATGGTTCCACACTAAATCGTTCCACACCAAATGGTGTATGTCGGGGAAAAAATACTACCAACGAGTTGTCGACTCAAACTGTCTCCACTAAACTTCGAAGGACTTGCCGTCGTGTCGACCCTACGAAGCATAAGAAAAAAATTTCCATGGGACCTGCAACGGATTGTGAAGTGCGTCCCCGCAAACGTTCATGTGTGACGTCACCTACCGCAGTCGTTGCCGACATGGTTTCGTCCGCAGCTGACCTCAACTTGGAAGAAGAAGAAGTTCCGAAGATTCCAGTTCTACTGCTCCGGATCGAACGTCGAAGACGTTTACTAATTTTTTACGAATGTACTTTGACTGGCAGATTGAATTTTTCAAGAATAAAACTGCCGCATTTGTAATTTGTTTGTAATTTGTGTAAATAAAATATACATGTATATCAAACTGACTAGGATGTGTATTTTATTTATTTTTTAAAGCTTTTTTTACTACGTTAAATAATTTTTTTGCTAAATAAATAAAGATTGGAGAAAATAAATTTTATCCAAAGGATTGGCCGAGATGAACAGGAGTTCCTCTCGATCCATCAGGTACTGGATGTCCATCAGGAAACAGGAAAAACTTGCACAAAGTAATTCTCCAAGACCTCCATTCGGCCCTGCCCTGTCTCTGGTTTACGAAGCACTCCAACGTCTTCCCCATAACTGGGAGAAGCGTTATTGGCCCATACGAGTTTGCTTTACTCGGGTTCTTCCCAACTCCCTTGTAGATCACAATCAGGAGACCCTTCTTCCACTCTGAGAGGAATTTTCCTTCAGAGAGGCAATCGTTGAACAAGTCCGACATGTTATGGCGTATCCGAGGGTATGCACGGAGGAGCATTTCCCCTGTCATCCCATCTCATCCTGAGGCTTTTCTCAGCTTCGTCTTCTTGACTATCGCATCAAGATCTTTAAGAGAGAATGGAGCGGTGTTTCCGTCATTATAGGGCTTAGCTGAGCTGACCTTATCCTCTCGTGATACTCGGTCTCCCTCACCGCAGTATCATCTGGCAAAAGCTTTGCAAGCAAATGCTGTGTGATCTCTTCAGATGTCTGCAAGAGACGGTCATCTGACTCAAGGGCAAGAAGCACCTCTGAGCTTCTGATTTTTCCTGTTACCGTCTGGTAAACTAGTCCCCAGGGGTCTTGGTTTTCCCTATCTGTAACAAGCTCTCTCCAAGCTGTTTGTCTTTTCTTTCTGAGTATTCTTTGGTACTGCGCTCTGGCAACATTGCACTGTTGGACCGCTTGCTATCTCAGGTCTGGGCGATATGTTCGTTTGAATCGTTTTCGCAAGTACTTGACTTGCTTCCGATTATACTCCAATCCATCAGCCCACCAGGGATGATGAGGAACCTTCCTTTGAGTTTTTGGTATGGCCCGATCACAGGCGGCCATCACCATTTCCCCCATCTTTTCAGCCCGTTGATCCACAGACAGAAGCAGCTTTTCAGATCTATACTCATTAAGATGTCTCAACAGCACTCTGTCAAACAGAGGCCAGTCCGCCTTAGCAGTAACGTACTGGGGACGCTCTAATCTGGTTTGGCGAATTCCATTCACCTGGATGGTAAACAGTATCATCTTATGATCAGACTCGACTTCATCCGAAACTCTCCAGTCCCCAATACAGCCAGCAGCACGCGCCGTCGCCACGGTAACATCTAGATACGATTCTTTATCATGGGCAGGGGACACGTGGTGGCTACGTGTCCCGGTCTATTGACCACCTGCAGGTCTTTCTCCATTAGGTATCTTATTACCTCCTCTCCAACGCCATCCGTCCTCGGGGAATTCCACAATTCCGACTTGGCGTTGATGTCCGCACCAAGTATGATTTTTGTATCATTGGCTCTCGTCAGTATGTTCTCCCACTGATTTAAATATTGTTCGATTGGGTCCTGAGGTTGAAAGTACAACGAGACTATCGTTATGCTTCCTCCCCCGATCTCCAAACGAACACACGCATGATGCGTGTTCGAAAGAGCCTCTAACGGAATATAATTTATCTCAGGGTCACACACCCAGATCCCCACCAGTGGGTTTTCCCCAGAGAGAGTGAACCCGGCTGGAGCACCCAGACAGCACCCTTTCATGCGGCACCCGGTCGGAGCATCCAGACGGTACCCTTCGAGGCGGCGGGGTTCTTCCACGGTCCGCAGTCGCCGTCCTTTCACGGCTTCAAGTGTGGCTTCCAGTGTGGCTTCCAAGGTGAGTTGGCTACATGTGACAACACCATCACTGAGGGTTCACTGCTACTGGAAGCTGTCAACATACCACAGCGAGAACGTAGATCGACCGAAATGACTGTTTCACATGTGCTAACAACAACACCAACAGAGACTCACAGAGTGACGGACTCACCTGTGCCGATACGATACTCACTAGTCTCTGATATTGATTATACCAATAACAAAATATGGGAGGAATATGGCCTCCGCTGTCTCTCGATGCTATCACACTCTCCCTTCGAACTGATGGTGATGAGATTCGTCAGTGTTTAAATAAATTTGAATCACGTTTACTTGCGTTACGTAACAATGTTGACGATGTGCACCTAGAACTGTCTGTGTGCGCGTTCTTACAGAGGTGAATTGTAACGGAATGACTTGTGAAACTATTTCTACCTACCGAGAATCTCCATTCCAATCGAGACACTTGTACGAATGTCAAACGAGATAGATAGAGATATATATAATATATATATATATATATATATATATATATATATATATATATACATTTATTGCTTTTGTATATATATATATATATATATATATATATATATATATATATATATATATATATATATATAATATATATATATATATATATATATATATATATATATATACATTTATTGCTTTTGTTTTTTGCTTGGAGAACGCGGTAAGCACGTGCAATAGTTTTTTTTTTTTTACAGTTCTTATTACCTGCAATATTAACCAAACTTAAATTAGTCGCACCATTTTTTTTTTTTTTAAAGTTCATTTTACTAAATACAACAAATAGTCTTTTAAAGAGGCGGCATTCACTTCAATTAAAATTGCACACTGCACGACGCAACTGACCTATATTAACTATCACATGCAACTGTGTGCGTGTATGAAGACGAAAGGGGAACAAGAATGCTGACGGAGAGAAGAAGTGCTTGCGTTTCGGCCTTCATTCTGCCACACGACTCAAGGACTGTACCCGAATCTCTCTGTATCGCTTGCATGCGGCAGCAGCAGCATTCTTAACATGATTTTTCATAGGAAGGAAAAAAATATTACACACACACTTGTGACATAAAATATTTATTTTACATACTTGCACACAAAAAATATTGAAAAAAATAATATAAATACATACATCGTACTTGCAACAAATTGAAAGAAAATTATATATACATTGTATTTACACACAAACCACTTTACACGAAAATTATTTTTTACACGATAAACATATTTACTGACAAACTTGGTAAACATGAATATTACAAGATGAATATATATTTGAAAGAACATTTTCGGAAAAAAAGAAAAATAAAATGATTAGATAATAATGATTTTCCTTGTGCCTAAAGAGTTTGTCATTATTTTTTATTTCGTGAATAATTTCGCAGTTTTCCCTGTCGTACTTGGTTGTATGTCTTTCGGCCGCAATTTCATTTTTCATATTTCCAATGTTTGTGGGAAACTTTGTTTGTGGACGGCACATATGAACCGCGCAATCGTCACTGTCGTAATCTTGCACTGTTAATTCAAACGCCTTACCGTAGATTATTCTTCTTTCGAGGAGGAGGAAATAAACATTTTCGTCACATCTCTCCACGGTGATGGTAGCTGATGGCTGGTCTGTGTAGGTTACGCCGTGCTGTAGAGAAGATATAATTGCGTATTGTTTCTCTGGATTAAGCTTGTTGCCTGGACGCGCGCCGTCGTTGCGAGAAGACTTGGTGAAAAGTCTCGGCCTCGAGCCTAAGTGCACTTCGCATGCATACGGCGTGCAGTTGGGAGGTCCAGTCCGGAAATCCATGCCTTTTCACGACGTGGTTACGTCCATCGCATTTCTCCAGCCGTTTACACATGTTTATATTTTTATTTTCTCGGAACAGTTCGTACGATACACTTTCGTACGTTCTTGCCTTGCTTACGTAAACGTCGCGATTTTGTTTTACCAACTCCTCCAGCGAACAGGTAAGCCTAGAGTCGGGGCATAAATTGTACACGTAACAGTTTTTGTATTCGCACGTTAGTGTGTTCAGTATGTAACAGCCTTCGAACTCATCGTAGCAGCATAGCCAGTGACTTGTGTCATCGCAAAATTGAATCTGCAGAACGCTTCTAGCATCTCGAAAACTGACGCGTCGGTACCCCCAATTCAGTTCACTGTACTTGCTCCTGTCTTTCGACCTGAATGGAGAAAATTTGGCAAAGTTCACTTCTTCGATGTTGCTGTCTTCGAAGTCGGAGCTGATGGGACACACTGCGAAACTGGGTGAGAATACACTATATCGTGGGGACTGGTACGAGTTGACTGATGGATGCGGGTTGTCTCGTGGTAGCGGGTTTACTGATGGTCGTGGGTTCGTGTCCGTAGACGACGTTGCTCATCGTGCCAATATCACACGGATGAGGCGAAGAATATTGTCTCCAGTGTCTTCTGCATTGCTGAGGGTTTCTTCTGTACTTGATGACATGGCTACCGTAACAGACGTTTGACACTTACAAGTTCAGAAATGAGCATCGGGCTCTCCTCTCGAAACAGCGAGGTGCAACTTTCTCCCGGAGGCTCTCGGGGATGCGCCTTATAAATCCAATCGAAGAGATTGGAGTGGGTCGAACAGAGGTGAGTAAATAGCAATTGGGAAGCATTGGCGGGGATGGAGAATGCGACTAATTAGCCAATCGGATAGATTAGGGGTGGAATATGCGTGACTAATAAGCCAATGAGAAACATTGGATCGAACAGAGGTGGTGGATGGGGTGGCACGAATGTGACTAATTGGTCGAACAGAGGTGGTGGATGAGGTGGCACGAATGTGACTAATTGGTCGAACAGAGGTGGTGGAGGGTAAGCAACTAAATACTGATTGATTGGGTGGAATGGACGTGACTAATTACCAAATGAGAATCATTGGCGGCACGAACGTTTCCGAAGATACCCGAGATAATCATCCAATCGGGAGGGTCTCACTTGGTGGGGATGGAGCAAAGGTGACTAATTTGCCAATGAGAATCATTGGATCGAGCGAAATGAGTAATTAGCCAATCGTACATACATAAGTTTTTTAAAATATAAGTTTCCAAAAGATTTTTTAAGAAAAATTTAAGGAAAATTTTTAGCGAAAAAACAGAAACGTTTTAGGGAAAAGGGTAAAATGGCCACCAGGGTTAAAGACTTTTTAATTAAAATATTTTTACACGAAATTTTATTAAAATAATTTTTTTTACGGTTTTTTAATTTTTTAGACAATTTTTAATAAAAAAAATTATATTTCATTTTTTCAATACTGTTTATTTTTTATTTTTTAAACGAATTATGATATTTGGTGTTATAAGTTTTTTTAGGTTTTTTTTTACAATTTTTCTGTTTTTTGGGTAAGATGTCACCGGGGTCAAGGTCACTGGTCAAAGATCAAGGTCAATGACACCCAAGATGGTGGGCGCTGACGTAACAAGATGGCGGCCGGGCGAATTCTACAATCCTGCACCCCACGCCCGTGCTAGTCAACCTACTGTTTTATACTACTGATTCATAATTCGAATCAATTCAGAAATTCATATTTACAAAAAAAAATTCTAACAAGTATGTAAACGAAATATGTATACATCTTTGCTCATACAGCTATTATAAGTTTCAGGATCGCAGTGACGTCACATCTCAACAGAAGTCCTTCCGGAAGGCACCAAGTCATCAGGCACCGACAACACATGGCGGAGCCGACAACGTCAGCAAGAGCCGTCGCTACCCACTTATCCCCACACTCCCGATGCATACTTCACACCAGCCTGAGCACTTCAGACCAGGTTTACGATGCATAAAACATTTCCCAGGTAACCTGGCGACAATATTACTTTACATCCACACCAGTGACTTTAAACCTGCCGGTCACAACAACACTCTACTCATATGTACATTTACTTTCCATTACTCTACATATACATTTACTTTACACATTCCAACCCCCAAAATTTTAAAAACATAAAATATTTTAATTGAGAAAGATACCAGGAGACCTCCGCAACATATTTTGCAACAGTTAAAATAAAATTACACGTGCACTTAATTAAATTAATTCAAGTATCAAGTTTATGCAAAACTAATTAACTATATATTTATCATTGGACATACATTTAGTACTAAGGTTATATACAAACTGAATTTCATATTAAGATGTTACACATTCGAAAAAAAAAAAAAAAAACAATTTCAGACAACCGAAATGTAATGTTTTCTTATATAAATATGATATATTTTTTTATTATGGCTAAGCAGTAAAGAAGTTAATGTATTTTACAACAAAAAAGAATTACATTCAGCACACAATATATTAATATTCCATGTACGATTTAAAATCCCCAAGAAAACTTATATAAAGCTTAGAATATTTATACATATTTTAGAATTATTATAAGGAAAACATTTATTGACACACCCTAAATTTTATTTCGTATTTTGCATACCCATGCATGCGTATGAAACGAAACTATTCATTAAATTGTTCATTGGTAAATAAGTATTAATTAGTCAGCAACTACCTCACAATAATTGCTTCAATTTATATAACTCTGTACATGTTAGTTTAAGAATCCTTTCCGTTTCCCACTCAAGTCGAAACGTAGTGTAATAAACCGGCAAAGTTAAATTTAATATTGACCAATTTTTTACAATTTAAACTTAATTAATGCAGTAATTCTTAACTTGCTACGTTTCGATATTATCCCATATCTATAATCCTGACGTACATTGAATGATAACAAGCCTACATCACAGTCACTGTATAATACTGTAAGAAATTAGAACAAAAATTAATTGTGGTTTTCTAATTTAATATCTGTAATAAGACAGTAATTATGTTCCAGGTATACAATGTATATCTCTTACAGGTTTCATAAACTTTGTAAACACATATTAAACATGCGTAAAGGGAAGAAATTAATTTGTAAATTAATTTTGCAGTAATTTAATTTCATTATTGCCATATTAAATTTTCGCTACTACAAACTTTTCAATATAATTTCAAAATAATTTATTTTTCTTTTTTATTGCATAAAATAATAATAGAATATGCGCCTAGTAGGGTTAGGGAACCACCAAGCATCAAGAAAAGGCTGTCGCGTTCGAGAATCGGAATGGTGGCGTCAGACGGGGCATCCGCGTGGAAGCAAGTTTGCACGCCCTAGCACAATTCAAGTTCAAAGCCCGGCAGGCCTCAGTATAAACAGACTTCAGCACTTCTCTGACACAACAGCACTTCTCCAGGCTGACCGTAGCTTTTACTTCTCTTCCCCGCTCCGAACACTCGGATCAACCTACTTGACAACTACAAGGCCGTCCTTTACCTCAGTTATACATCTGTCTGCGTTATACCCCGTCACAACAAACAATCCTATCTTAGTAAAGATATCAACCCTCTCCTTTTCCTATTGCCACATCAAGAACTAGACAGCTAACACTGCTTGTACAGTTCAAAATAACCGAGTCTCCAGGGCGATGTGAGGCTACCTCGCAAGTGAACATTGGGGGAGATATTAGGATTGTATGAAAAATCTTTAACTTGGAATGCTCGTATGATCCCGACATCACAACTTCAGTAAACCAGGACGCCAGAAACTACAACAGCGTATTGCAAAAGAAGGGCCGACGGCAATATCCTCCTCCACCAGCCGGCAATCGGGGACAGCTATGTTTAAACAACGCGACGATATACGCCGCTGTAAGGAAGGGCCCGACATCTTTCCACATCCGACCAGCAGCCAGGGAAGATCACAACATGGGTGTGTTTATGTACGTCTGCCGCCATCCGATGATCAGCTAGATACAGCCTCCGGCATCAAGAATAAGGTGGAGACTGTCCGACTTAGATATAAAGAGAAATGGCGTGAGATAGTCATAACTTAATTTATGTTAATAACTTAACATTTTAATGCCACTCCCCGTTATGCAACTCTTTCATTATTGCATTGTCTGTGTCTCACATACCATGAATAAACCCCCCCCCCCCCTCAGTTAGTATAAATGCTCTACCCTTAATTTCAGCTACGCCCCTAAACTATTCTGTGTGTGGATATGACCTTAAGTCATAAACCATAACAAAGTGCAAGGTTAACCCTTATAGCTCCCACGCTTCTCGACCAAAAAAGGAGAAAAACGATGCAAACAGGCTGGCCCCTTTACGTTTATGTGACATGAATGCGCCTCTTTCGGAAGGCTGTAAATTCGACTCCACTCGGCTGCACTGGGAGATGGATTTTTCCGAAGTGAATTTCTGTCCCCTGTGCAGCAATTTTTTTTGTACATTTACAAGGAATGCTTTGGAAACTAGCTACCAAAGATTATTTATTAATAGTTGAAATGAATCAGAACGAATTTCACAAAACCTAACTACGGAATGTGTAAAACCAATGTTGAATTTTAGCAGGCTAGAGACTTCAATATTATTATAAAGCCGAATTTTGGCCTGCGTAAATAATTAAAAAGAAATTGTTCAGCAATGTTTTGTAAAGAAACAATATTTCTGATGTAGAGATGCAAGAAAATCATTGCCAACTTGTTTCCGAAGTGAGTGAGTGAAGAGGTTTGTGCGGCCCTTAACAACGAGATCTTGAGAGCCGATGAGGGTGACGCGAGGCGAGTATGGAACAGCACCAGATTGCAAGGGCAGTGGAAACGGGAGATCCCAGAGAAAACCGGCCGACCAGCGGCATCATGCGGCACGATTCCCACATGGGGAAATCTAGGGGCGACTCCGCCTGGAGTCGAACCTGGTTCACCATGGTGGGGGACGAGTAGTCTAACCATTACACCACCGTGGCACCTGTAAATGTTAAATTTTTTATTAAATTGCTGTAAGAAGTGTAAGATAATATGCTCTTGGAACTAGTTCATTCAAAAATTATTTATTGCCAGTCAACTAATTGTAAGGCGAAATCATAAAACAAAAAAGTGAATTGCTTGAAATCTACTTGTCGCCGCATTAATTCACAAGATTTTGGTTTCTACCCATAATATACCATGCAGAAGAATACTACCTGATACATTTTCTTCAGAATATCTCGTTATACGGCGTACTTTCCCCGGTGGCCATAAAGTAATGAGGAAAATTTTACGTCCCGCGAAAAGAGTGGCGTAGACTGAAGAAAAAGAAGGAGGGGGAGCTGTGTGGAGTGCTTGGAAAGTACAGGCTTTTCATGGGGAATACATGTCGGTGCTTTATAGCTATTCCGGTTTACTGCCTTGAGAGGCTATAAAAGTACGCGCTAACACATCCTTTAACTGCGGAGTGGCATGCCATAGCCAGACCTGATGCAGCAACTACTCGTGTTCGTGCGGATAATCGCACCCACATGTGTGCAAAGTGTCGCGGTGGCTCCTTTCACAAGGACGCTGCACACATTCTCTGATATGCGCGACGTTCTGGGAACCGCTAGCCAATACCAGGCCGGGCTGCAGGCTGGCGAGTACGTTACTGGCCGCTGATTAGCGAACAGCGTTCCATCATTCGGCTGGCAAAGGCGCCCTTTTCGCGGCACGTGCTGCCTCAGCTCGCGACGCGAGCGGCTCTCTCGCCTATGCATTTCTAATGCCTGGGAACGTTTCGTTGTTCGAGCGAATAACGAGTCTAGGTTGTCTATCGGATAGTGCGAAAAATTTATAATCAGCTCTGAAAATAACGTTATCTAAAATTGCAGATATTTTAGAGTACATATATACTAACAGTAGAAGACTATAGCAGATCTTGGCTTAACGCAAAAATTTAACTAAAATTCAACCAACTTCACGCTACATTCAATCAAATTTCTTATACGCGTGTCAAATCTTTCGCAGATATTGGCCAACTGAAAAATTTAACTTATATTCAACCAATTTCAAGCTAAATTCAATCAAATTTTTCAAAGCGCAAATTACAATCAAAATCGGTTTTCAACTTGCGTTCACTCTTTTTGTGTGGTTCTTTAAAGACTAATTTTCAAGCTAAATCATCATATTTTTTAATGAAATTCCAAGAATTTTCATACTTTTCTTGTGATATTTTCTCAAATTTAAAGTAAATATTTGCTTTTTGACCTAACTTTAGCCTCATTCACCCTGAAAATGGATCACCGATCAAAGAGTGAACAAAGCATGTTTATAAAATAAAGTGTGCTTAAGTGAGAACGCATATTTGGGTCAAATTATCTTGATTTTGGGGGTGAGATTGAAGAGATGAATCATGTTTTCAGAAGATGTGACAAAATGATGCTTTAAAGTGAGATATTTGCGAGAATTGCAGTTAAATAATTGAGTTGGGCCAATATCTGCACTAGTATTATTCTACTGATTTTTATAACAGATGTAAATTGCAAGCTTTCAACAAAGCAATTTTGAATTATTGCCATACACTTGTTGATTTGAAAGTTGAAAAATCAAAGAAGATTCTGATAAACAATTAGATGTTAAATTACAAAATTTAAACCAATTTCGTATATTTTATTTACGCGCAGAATGGAATTAAATTACTAATGTTTTTCACTTAGATAATGATAAAATTTTCTTTAATTTCCTGATGGATTGTACTGTTTATTAAATAGTTACAGTTATTCTCATGTTTGATAATAATTTGGCCATTTTCAAGTGCAATACAAAAATTGATCACAGCAAGGCCTTTGATGTTAACAAAGGGGATAATTCAACTTTGAAAATAAGAAAATTAATATAACATTTCTAAATGCTGATGGAGAGGTGGTGGCGATAGGAATATTCGTAAAATACAAATGTTATATATATATATATCGTTTCAGGAATGTTGATTATTTTTAGAATTGCACAATGAGCATATACTTTTCTGGACTAATCGCCCATTTGTTGTGTTTTCATTGTTTATATTATTATTTTTAGTTACTTTCTTGCACTTCAAACACCATGTGTTCTCCATTTAATAGTAATATATATAATATAAACAATGAAAATACAACGAATGGGCGATTAGTAGTCCAGAAAGTATATGTTCGTTGTGCAATTCTAAAAAATAAACATTCCTGAAAAAAAAATTGTTCAATGTGAGAGAAGGAATAATAAATTAATTACATATACCTGCGCGAAAAAAATTTCCAATAAGAAATGTTATTTAGTATGGCATTGATGATTTGTAGCAAATTGATCTTGTAGAAATTTAAAAGGCTTAGCTCGCATAAATAAAGGCTATAAATATATTATGACAATTATTAATGTATTTTCAAAGTTTGCATTTGCTTTACCAATCAAAGATAAAATAGACAAAAATTTATCAAATGCTTTAGAGAATATTTTGACGAAAAGAAAAACCAAATAATTTACAAATCGACAATGGCTTAGAATTTTATAATAAAATATTTAAAGAACTTATGAAAAAAAAGATCATATAAATCATTTTTCTTCATTTTCTGAACTAAAAGCTAGTGTTGTTGAAAGATTTAATAGAACTTTAAAAAATACAATGTGAAAATAATTTGCTTTGAATGGCAATTACAAATGGACAAATATATTGGATAAATTAGTGAGAGACTACAACACAAAGCAAAGCACTATGGGAATGAAACCAATTGAAGTTAATAAAAAAAAATTGTAAACAAATTTTTGTTTACTAAACCAAAATATAAATTTGGAGATATTGTTCGCGTGAGCAAACTGAATTTTTTTTTTTTTTTAGTTTATACTGCTAATTGGTCAACAGAGTTTCCTATTTGTAAAGTTTTAATTTTTGATATACCAACTTACAAATTAAAAGATAAAAAAGGAGAAGAAATAATGGGTAGTTTTTATGAATACAAAATTATGAAAATCAACTATCCTGATGAATATTTGGTGGAAAAAGTTTTAAAAACTAAAGCAATAAAATCTATGTAAAGTTGTTGGGTTTTAATAATTCTTACAACTCTTGAATTAATAAAACAGATGTAGTTTAAATTTAAATTTTTTGCAGGTGGAATATACTCGCCCCACCCGAAACACCATATTTAATAAAATACAAAATTAATTATATGTAATTGCAATTTGTGTATTGTTATAATTAACTGGGGTTGTATCATCTTTTCATTATAATTATTATTTTGCTTCACTCCAAGATTTTGCAATACTCTATTGCCTAATTCTAATCTTTCTAGTAGATTTTTGCGCGATATATTTGCTTTGTTTTCAGCAATGAAGTCATTTATTACTCTAAGTAATGTTGTTTGTAAATTAGATGATAATTAATCATCATTACTTAAAGACACTGGCTCTGGAATAATTGTTTGCAAAGTACACATTTCTGCTTAATGATTTTGGGTTAAATTATTGATGTAATCAAACTGTTTATTCATAATTTGCCGACAGAATATATATTGGGATGGACAATGTTTGAAACTAATCGACAGATTATTAGTGGTTCACGATGAAGAAAATGCTGGGGAAAAAAATTACAGTGAAAAAGTAAACGTTATGAATATTCTAACAATAAATTTTCTGATTTTGTTGTTAATACCATGAAAGGAATTCCACATCTAATACGAGTCTTAAATGTTATCCTGCAGTCATTTTGGAATTCTGAACACCATGGCAGAGCCATTATAAACTGGGCATTAAACAATTTAAATTTGTCCAAAATGCATTTGCCAGGTTATAATTATTGTGTGCTATTTACAAAATTAAATTAAAGATTAGAAAGAGGAGATGCAAGAATAAATAAACTAGATAAAGATTGTAAATTTCATGATATTGCTGTTACACTTCAATATTTATGACTTTATAATGATTATTCTATTTCTCAAATTTTGATTTAAATGCCAAACTTTAATGCAATGTATGAGATATTTAGCGTATGTTTAATGTGATATGTATAAACATTTATTTTGACAGTTGTGTTGTATAAGCTATGTAAGTCTAATGATTATCTATGGTTTCTTTGCATGAGTGTTTGTCTTTGTAAGAAGCACTGCCTTATATTTTCTCAAAAGAATCAGCCCACACAGGCTGGCCTATCACTTTTTTTTTTTCGAAGAATAGTCTGATAGAAAAAAAAACTTATTCATTCTAATTTGGAATCAGTGAGAGGCCAGCTAGAAAAGAAGTTAGTCCTGAGTATGAAATATAATCTATAATATTTTATTGGTAAAATTTTATATTCATGGCAGAGATACATAATTATTCATGCACTGGTGAAATGCTGAAACTATATATGTTTAAAAGAAGAAGTAATTCGACGTAAGCTGTACGATGAGCCCGGAAGGAAGGATGGCCCAGTAAGGAGGACTTCGGGGTTTTCGACTTCGCACCAAGGACGACGCGGTGTCTGGTGTTCGGAGAGCCAATTATGCGAGAGGTGTGCTACTGGCTGTGGATTCTGGCGAGGTTCCGATTCTGCACCCACCTCCGCTGTTCCGGCCCGCAGATGACGAGTTCGCTGAGAGCCACCCGGAGATGTGCTGTCCGTGATGAGCAGGAGAGCTGTTCCTGGGTTCTACACCAGTGAAGGATGACTCCACGACATCGGCAGTGTTGCGGTTAATTTCCTCTATCGGCACAGCTAAATGTAAATGTATTCATGGCACCAGAACTAGTAAAGTCAAATGTTGGTAAATCGGTTCATGTGCAGTGTGCAGGCTGGTGTTGCTTGAAATTTTGACAATTAATACAGTATAATATTTCGTAACTAAAGTTCTGCAAAAGTACCATATAATTCGAAATTGGTTTAGTTCATCAATATTAAAATCAAAGTAATTTTTTCAGTTTCTATTGATTTATTTGAATTAAGACTTCTCTGTTTGTTTATTATAATTAATGATCTAATTGTTCCTTACTGCAGAGGTAATGGAAATTTGGAATAATACCCTGCGCTCCCACTACTTATTATTAAAATCTTTCTTAGTATGTGTGTAGCACGTACCTATTTGCAAAATGTACCGTTGTTGTTGATTCAATATGGAAACATAGCCTAGTTTCTTGTTGCGAAGAGAATAGCCTAAAAATATTAAAGCTGTTACATGGACTCTTCTTGCTCTCCGGTCAACTTACGTTAGCTGGCAGGTTTCGGGCCATAGACGGCGCCCCATTCCCCACTTTTTTTTTTCAAAGAGTCCGGCCGGATGCCATCTCGATACAAACTCGTGTCAATACTGCATGGCCACCCGCATTTTTATGAAAAAAGTTTTTTCGGAGGAAACTGCGGAAAGGAGACGGAGAGAAACGTCGGGCGAGCGAGGAACGGAATAGTGTATAATCAGAGAGGGGGCAGGGGGGAGATGGAGGGGCGGAACGTGTTTGGGGTTATACACATCACTCTCGGGGGCTGGATGTGTGTTTGTGTAGCTGTCCGTTACGCAGAGCGGTCGCACAGGATGTGGATACGCGAATACTGTGGGACAATTCGCACGCGCGCACGCAAATTCGCTCCCCCGACCCCCTTACACACTTCCTCTACACCCTTTGTAAACCAACGCAGTTAGCTGAGCCGTTTTACATGCGCGCGTTGTTCTGGTTGGAAATATCTGTTAAGAGCGCGTGAAATTTTAATACCTGCACGGCCCGTACTTCATTTCGCGACACAATGTTCGGTTTGTAGCCTATTTTGAAGATCGTAAAATGCGTTTTGAAATTAGCGGAGTGGGTGTATGAACGTTAAAGGTTTTTAAAACCAGAAAAATATATCTTTCGAACGTTATTGAAAGAACGGCTTGCCCTGTAGTATTTTCCTCGATGTTAACTACTTCATTTCATTAGCGATAATATCCTGGACACTTTTTTTATCACCGCACCTGAGTACAAATTTATTTTACGTCTTCACAATCACACACATATATATTTTTAAGTTTGCTACCGTAAAGAACTATGAAGTAGCTACTTTCTTAAACAATGTGTATATTTTATTTTTAAACACCCTAAATTCGAATCAGTAATTTTAATCAGTAGAATGATTTTCCTGAGTATACATTTAACGAGCTGTTATCTACTGGGTAGTCAGTGGAATGCACTAAGATGTTACTGCAAGGTCAGTGGAGTGCAATATGAATTAGAATTAATTAGTGTTTACACTGTCAACACCAGCAACTAATACGACCAGCAAAATTTTACTGATTCAAGTGGAGTAGTTTCAAGAGTCTGCAGACAAATTCACAGATTTAAAGTAAGTGTTAACTGTTTCGATGTTAAAGTGAATGTTTGTTTCCAGAGTGACATAGGCCTGGCACTTAGGTGCTAATTACTTCATGTTTTTAATAAATATAGTGTTCATTTTGCAGTCTATCCGTTTTAGTACTCGTATGGAGAAAAGCCGCATAATATTTATGTGGCTTTCTTTTGTTTGTAAAAATTTATACGTTGAAGGCACTTCAAAGTTATTTATAGACTGTACATATCCTAGACCATGGTGAGCCAGTAACAAACTCACAACGCAATAAGGAATCAGATGGACGGGAAAACGTTAAAGGTTCAGTCAATTAATAGTATAGTCAAATCGTAGTTTATTCACACTTTTTTAAACAAACCTTTGAAAAACACCCCGTGTAAGACGTGTTTTGAAGCTTCCTGAATATATAATGTATCACCAGCATTTTCTACTTGTGTTAACATAAACCTGCCATATTTGTAGTTAAATTAAAAATGTACTTATATTTTGCCTATAAATTAGAACAGTTATTCATAACTAATATGAATTTTTAAAAAGAGAGAAAATACTTGTATTAGTAATGTCTATTAAGAAATAGTTAAATGTAAAATATTATTGCAATGAGTGGACACAAATGCGGTGCGCAGACCCTCACGTATATTTTTCTAAGTTCTGTGGGTTTGGGGTGGAGGAATATCCCGGAAGTAGAACTTTAGCAGGGCTTCAAAGTAACCCTGAATTTACTATAATTTAGAATTACAGTTCTACGCAATACTAAGCCCAATTTGTTCACTGACTGCTGTTCCAGAGAGTTGCCAGTTTTACTCCACATCAGAAGTACGATATTTGATCCTTATTTTCACGCAATTAAGCAAGGCACACAGTGCTACGTAACAAATTGTAATCGAATATCGGAAGGAACTGAGTCGTCTGTCCTGTAATGTAACAAATTTGCAAAATTTTACAATATGTATAAAACAACGTAATTCCGTAGACTGTAAAACTGTGTTCTCTTTGAGGCGGCACTCATAGGTAAGTAATGGCAGCGGAAAATAAATTGCGTGACTGAGTCGACTTTTCTTAATATCCGCAATTGTACTTTTGTGTTACGATACTAATTAATTCACAATTCTTTTCGTTCGCAAGCACTGAAAAGTTATAAAATTTTGCCGATTTCAGAGTTTTAAGTTTACACTGGTCTGAAAGTTATCAATGCACGGCATGGCGTCTCTGAGTTACTAGTGTTTTTAGTTCGGTCGCGGCGGTTTTTATATTTCTAATGTAATTTTCTTCGTGCGGTCCACTAATTCTTCAGTTGGCAGCAGCATTTTAATTTAATTTTTAGTGAGTAATAGAGTTTGAATTCGTATGAAGGCTTCTGGGTGGAATCGGGCCCCCAAGGAGCTCTCTGCTATGTAGTTAATTTATTCCTTCGACGGAAAAAATAATCACGGGGTTTGAAAAATCAACTGTGCGTAGTTAACAGCGAAACCAAACATGTACGAATGATTACCAGCCTAAGGAGGTAAAGGCGGTGACTTGAAATTTTCCTGGCGCTACATATTTACTGATAGTGAAAACAGGCTACAATGTAAAAACATTTTCTTTGCTCCTTCATATGATTTGTTGCCACAAAGAAAAATTGGTTTAAATACGAACCACTGCAAAGTAGGCATACCATAAACATAAAATTCGTTTGTCTGTATAATAATGACTGTGTTAACTTTGCTTTGTCGTTAAAACAGTTCAGCAGACGTCTCGGTCGTAATATCAATTACGGTGTAAAGAAAATTTGTGCTCTGAAAAACAATCTTAATTAGTAATTAATACATGTGTCACAAATATTTAAAAACTATATTTTATATGCTCTAATAAAAATAATGCTGCGGTAGCTCGAAGACTGGCCGCATCCCCCCCTGGGGGGGGGGGAACACCACACAACCCACACTGCTAATACTCTAACGGAACGGTCTTCATCAAACGACTGCATTGCTTTGCCTTTGATTGGTAGATTATGTGAGGCAGTAACATGGGCCAGAATATGTCACCACATGGGAATCATTGAGGTAAGTTATTTGGAGAAACACTGCACTTCAGAATGGCATTACAAGTTGGCAGTAGGACTGTAGGCCTGAATTTGTTCGGTTGCAGTTTCATATCTGGGTAATTATATTGGTGTATGAGCATTCGCGTCGCTACAACATTTACGTACTGAAAACTATAATGAATGACAGAAAATATTTAATATCGATAAAACGTCATCTTTGCTACCAAGTTATATTTATCAACTGTAAAAAACAGCAGTTCTAGGAATATTTATTTATTTGCTATAAAGGAAGTTGATTTTTCTATATAAGAAAAATGTACAACGAAAACATTTATTAACATCAAACCTAGATTTCTGCAACCTTCTATTTGAATTAAAGAAATATTCTGTTACTGCAAACAAAACAGCCCCAAAAAAATTATTTCCTTTGCCACACAGAAAACTTGATAAAAAATTTTTTTTGCGTGTATGAGGAAGGTGACCTGCGTCCACTAATACTGGAATTCCAGTTATTTATCTCTCCGCCAGAGAGCAGATTGGTAGGCCTACACAGTGAGGACGAAATGACGAGTCGGTTCCTATGACTGTGCGGGGTTCTGAGAGCGGGCTTTGTGTTTGCCTGGCTGTGACTTAAGTGGCTGTTTCACTCACCTCTGAATTTTTTTAACTACTCTCACATGAAACCGTCCTATCGGCCAATAATACACCGTACTACAAAACACTTAATAATACAGAAATCAAATGATAGCATGTATTCGCCCGTTCCGACCAGTGAAATTCGCTCGTTGGTCCGCAGCGGAGACAATTTGGCTGACAGCAGCCCAACGAGTAGGAAATATTCCACAACGTCCAATAACCTGTCACACTCAAGCCTCCATTACGAAAGCTGCGCGCGGCCAGTGAACAACACAGTAATCTTTATCCGAAAGCGCACTCTGAAAAAAATACTTAGAACCTGTTCTGTACGGCCAAGAAAACCATTTATTAGTGGCTATTTTGTTTACAGTAACGCACAATATTGCTTTAATTCAAAGTGAAGACTACAGAAACACATAATTTGGCTGTCAATTAATGTATTCTGTACACGTTTTTGTTTATGACAACATTACCTTCTTTAGGACCAAGAGATAAACATTCTTTGAGCTGCTTTCGTTCATAGTAAAGAAATATTACTTCGTACCTAAGGTAACGACTGAGTGTTGAGTGATTTTGAAGGTTTCCTGTCGTTCATTGTAGTTCTTAGTACGTAACTGTCGTTCCGTCGCAAACATTCATACACAAATATATTCTGCAGTTACAAAACTGCAACTGAGCAACTGAGCAGTCCTCCTGCAAGCGTTTGATGTATTTCTGTAGAGCAGTGATTCTCCAAATAATTTACCTGAAGGGGTGCCGCGGTGGTGTAGGGGTTTGACTACTCGCCTCCCACCAATGCAAACCAGGTTCAATTATCGGCGGGGTGACCCTCAGATTTTCGCATGTGGGAATCGTGCCGGACGATGCCGCTGGTCGGGAGGTTTCCTCGGGATCTTCCGTTTACCCCCACCCTTTCATTCCGGCGCAGCTTCATACTCAACTTAATCACTCTCATCGGCTCTCAAGATTGTGATGTTAAGAGCCACCCAAATCTCTTAACTTCACTTAGCGGTTCTTTTGATGTGACAGTAGCCATTCGTTGACCAGTTGCGTGTGGCTCTGGAAAGTGTTTTGTGCCTGATTGGTTACTGCGTGCTGTTAAGGATTTCCTTTGGCTCGACTGTCCGTTGGCAAGTTAGTTACCATGAGCTGGTAGACGAATGACACTCCAACATTTTGCCCGCCAATGACGCAATTTTTCTGGCGTGTGCGCTACAAATCACAGTACAAGCGGCTGTTTTACTTCTGTATTAATAAATAATTTTGGTTCGGGTATGTCGTTGAATATATTAACTGTATTCATTAACGGAGTAGGCCTACTTATAAATTTTGGAGAGTTAGATTCCAAAAATTGTGCTTTTTTTTTTGTTTTTTTTGTAGGGGAGCAGGCGCGTTTTGGAGATCACCGTTTACAAGCTCTGACGAGGGCAGCTCGCGATTCAAAAACATGTACCATCTCATGTTGCCCGGACCGGGACGATGAATATTTCAGAGGTAATCATGGCCAGCTGCGCGGTAGAGGGATGCGCGGAGAGAAAAAAAAAAGCGATGACGTAAAAGCTGCAGAGCGACACATGAAAACGCACACGTGCACGCTCCGCGCGCAAAGGGGTAGTCCTGAATGCAGCCCGACGCACCCATTCCGCGGGGTCGCTGGCGCAGAGAGGAACTGCACTTGAGGTGGAATTCACTTCCCCTTTGAAAGATATTCCACTTCGTAGTGACATATGACCTTCTAGGCGCCGTCGCTGGAGACATTCCCCAAGCAGGGGTCCCGCATTCACGCATCACACCCACAGGTGGGACAACCTCGAGAACTCATTTGAAGCAATGCAACACATGCGCATTCGATTTAGTTTCCTGTCGGGTCACCTCTTATTAGACTCTCCCTGAGCGAATGTGCGCAGATGAAGATCATATAAGTAGAGACCTGCGAAATTCGCGTTGTTATTTGACAACATGCTAGACTCCACTGTCCTACATCAGCGCAATTCGTTATGTCTTTGTTTACTGGCAACTATACGACGTCATTTACTCGTGTGACCGTTTCACTGTAGATTGGTTGCTCAATCTTCCAGCTTCTATTGGCTAGAAACGTCATTGGAACGTACCACACAACTTGTCGGCCATTGTTTAGCCTGTAGCTGCAAAATGAAGTGAATTTTGCTCGTCCCTTAAGGAAACAAGGCTTGCACGGAGAGAAACATTTGTTCGAGACAAAGAAATTCTTGTTTGCACATGGTTAAATAAATACGTAGAAGTAATTCATTCATACCAATATTAATTGTTAAATAATATGTCTTGTATTCAGAAAGATGTCTTGTAGGTGAACAAAATTAATTTCATCAAATTTCTTAGATTAGTTTGACCAATAAGTTTATATAAGAAGTCACATTTTCGTTCGGCCATATCAAGGAAGATATTTTCTGTCTTAATACTTTCAGACCAACATCAGTGTTGCAAACCGTACATTGTTTATGCTTACTGTACTTAAGTCGACACAGTGCTTGTCTCGCCATCACAAACAATGAACAATTCGTAATCTAGGACTATAGCACGGATTACGTATTAGTTATCCACAAGGAAGATCATTGACCTTTGGGCATCGCAATGTACAGCATACGCCAAAATTAATTTTTTTTTTTTTTTTGCTGTGCGAAACAGTTGTCTACATTACGTCTGAAAATATTTACAACTTTTCTTTTAAGGGCGTCGCCTGCCTTGTGCTTGAACTGCATGCTTAATGTGCGAGTATGATTAAGTCAGATGGGCCAGTAGCATGGGGTAGTGCACCTGTACTCAAAGCTGTAAGCAAGCAACACGTGGCGTGTCTCATAATGGCGGGACCGCTTCCTAATAACAGCGCAGCACCAGTTCCCGTAACCTGTTATGGTAAATGGTATTTCAGTTTGCGGTTGTACATACGCAATGAAGTTCAAGAATGAGGAAAAATTTGCCGCTCTACTCATTTGCGGAGTGTGTGTCAGAAACGCTAAGCAAGCCAGCCGAATACATGGTGAAAGGTATCCTAATCGAACGCCAATCCCACGGCAAAGGATACGAAGGATTTGCACACATCTCTTACCACGAGGTGAATGGAATTCCACAGCACGAGTGCAACGAGACTGCTACGGCCGAGGCTCATCAAACTGGCACGTGTCGATGCAAACTCCCGCAATGGGTACGCGAGAACCTTCCGAGTATGCGGGAATAAGTAAAACAAGTGTGTTACGGATACTGCGCCAACGGAAATCCCATCCATATCGCGTGGCTCATCAGGCATAGTTTCCAGCAGCGTGTTTAGTTCTGTACACCGTTTAAAAAATTTTCCTTCATTTTACGGGAAAGTGCTGGTAAAAATTTATCCAGAGGTGTCTGTAAACTCTCCGTAAAATTACGGACACACTTATTTTCAAAAAGGGACTTTCTGTAAAATTCACAGGACATCACCGCTAATTCCACTGTTAGTTTTCTGTTCTCCTAGATTAAACAAATTTTTATTTCTATTTTAGTTTAATTTTCATTATGAGGGTGATGTACTGTGCACTAAAAAGATATTAAAAAGAATTAAAATGTTGTATACTTAAGCACGATTTGAAACAGAGTCAAAAAGTTTCAACCCCACGACCCTAACCACTCACCTACAATGATCACATGTTGAATCCGATATTACTTTAGATTGTCTATATTAATCACATAAGCAACTTATGTAGTTTCTGATAAAGTTAGTGTATTTTGAGTGTTGCTAAGTATTACATACACCTGTTGCTACCTTTTAATGTTTGAAAGAGCAGATCTTAGTGACATGGATAACCTCAACTGCCGCAGAAATGATAATTTTCTGGTTACAGTGGCGAAGAAAGTTTCATGTAGACTGGGCATTGTTCGTGCCCGAAACCCGAAGTTATAGGAAATACGGAGATTTTCCGTATTTTGTATTTACGCACTTAAGTCCGTTTTTCGTCATTACGGATTGCGTTTCCGTATATTAACAGTGCATTTTCGTAAAAATTTTCCTACATATACGGAACATTTTAACAGTGTAGGTTTGTTCAGATGTCTGTAAGGTATGACAGCAATTTTCTGAAGAACATACTACTATTTACCGATGAAGCGACCTTCACAAACCACGGGCTCGTAAATTTACAAAATATGCACTACTTGGCAATGGAGAATCCACGTTGTGTCAGCCTCGTGGTGCACCAGCGACAGTGGAAAGTGAACGTGTGGTGTGCAATCGTTGGAGACTACGTCATAGGGCCATACTTCATTCATGGGACAATGGCCGGCTGTACGTACACCCGTTTCCTCAGAGAGACCTTACCGACACTTCTGGAAGACATACCGCTCGACATACATCGTGATGTGTAGTTTCAGTATGATGTTTGTCCTGCGCATTATTATTTGGTGGCTAGGCAAGTGTAAGACGGAATGTTTCCAAACCGTTGTTTAGGGCCTGTTAACGTTTTAAGATGGCCAACTCGCTTCCTCGATCTCACACCTCTCGATTTTTTCCTGTGGGGAACACTGAAAGTCAGGGTGTACAAAACGATTCCTACGACGCCAGAAGATATGCAGGAACGCATTGTGGTCGCTTGCAGAGGCATTACGTCATAAACACTTCAGCCCGCTCGTCTCTCAGTACATGTGCGTTTACAGATGTGTATTGCTGTCGATGGTAAATACATTGACCACATGTTGTGAAAAGACCCAATGCAAAGCGTTTCAACCACAATTGTGCTCATTTGTACTATGTATGGGGATGCGATTTCATTTCTCCTTAGGTTTGTTTGTTCTATTTTTGTTGTGCATATCTACGTACTCGTTTCACAGTACAGTTAATTAATAAGAACAACAATCTCCAGACTTACGTAGGTACCTTAATAAAACGTAATGTATTGATATCATACTTGCACTCACATTGCCCGTATTCCCTCCGCTCAGGTGCTCTCCTTTGTACAATATCGCATTCCTCGCCTCTCGCCCGAGGTAAGTGCTACGCTGATATACGGAAGCGGTCCAGCCAGGATGAGTCCCTGCGCGTGTTGCTTGCTTACAGTTGTGAGTACAAGTCCACTGCTCCATGCTACCGGCCCACCTAACTTGATCATATCTGCACATTATTTCTGGCCGTTTCTGTGTTACTTTCCATTACATATGCTATGTCACTGAATTCATCTTTGCTCGTACTTTCAGAAGCCGTTTTAATAAATGTATATATATTTCCAAAGGGGAAAAATCATATGTGGTTTTAATTATTTCTGCCCATACACGTGTTACGAATAGTCACTTTGCGGCAATTTCACACATAGGTACGCAATTTCATTTAGCGAAAACAGTATTACGAGTTCTGCAACCGTTCCGGAAATATTGGGGGTGTCCATTTTAGGTGGACCCTCTTGTGTGTGTATGTGTGTGTATATATCATACAAACTGTGTGTGTATATACAGAAATATAGATACACCTAAGTTTGCTTATACAAACGAATAGTACACATACATTTTAAAAATTGCTCTAATAGTTTTTCAAACGTTCGCAACAATTATACCAGCAATTATATATTCCCTCACTTAACTTGACGCCTATTTGCGCATGCTCGTATAGTTTCCTTAAATATATTAAAGTTTTTAAAATTGTTAAATTACTATTCAAACAAGCTCAAACGAAACTGAAAACTTGCACTTAAATTGAAATCGCATGCCACTAATTTAATATATATATTGTATGAGAAAGTTGGTAGAATTAAAAATGAATTTAAAAATCATATTTTATTTAATCTGACTGGCTGACAATACGCTAGCTTGACGTTGCCACAGAGTAGACAAGCAAACAGAGATTAAATAGCATGGCGATTCCTTTGATATAAGCACACCAAATCTCATATTATGTTGCCAGGCGCTGTTTCACTAACGGCTTTCCAACGTTGTACTGGTCAGTGACGCCATTTTACTGGCGCGTGCGTATGCAGTTCGCGGTGTAGGCTGCTCTCTCTCCTCTGTTTTCTTAAGGTTCCCGCCCAGCTGGAGCTTTTTCCCGCGTTTGAGACCGAGAGGCCCAGGGGCGATAAGGACGACACTGCCACGCGCATCAAGTACGCCATCGCCACTACGGGCAAGGCTCTGAACTGACGTGCAATATTCTCGTCGCACTGCATGTAACTATGGGACCTTTAGCTGTGACCCGATTATGTTGTTGATGGCAAGTCTGATGAAAAGTTCAGTGAAGGCCCTTGAGTAATTTTTTATGTATCTGACGCGTATATTTTGAGATACAGTACTTTGAGAAAACTGTTTTTAAACATTAGGGAATACTTATAAATGGTGTTTCTAATGTGAGTTACATGTTGAGGGCACCTAACAGCCCTCGTCTTAAGTGTGTTCTTTTCGTAGATCATCTGACTGGACGAAATTTTAATAGTTTCGCAGAAAAACGCGAATGATAGGCTGTTCACGGTAAAGTGAGCACTTTAGAAAGCCCTCGTATTTGGAATAATAGTCGATAAATATATTTTGTTTCAGCTTTAGACTTTAACGTCGGAGTGCTGCGGAATATTCACACTGTGTTTATTACTTACATTGCAATATTTATTTAAAAAGATGGTTAAACGATTAAATATTACTGAAAGGAAAAAGTAACTAGGGCCTCAAAAGTGCTCACTTTACCGTGAACAGCCTATACTAACACACTGTGACACAGTTTGTGCTTACACCAAAGGAGCCATCACACATTTCAATCTTGCTCGGTCGGTGAAATATACAGTAAACTGATAGACACTTGATCCTATATAACAGCTTGCATCGTGCTGTTTAATAGTGGTATGTTGTTGGCGGAAGTTTTAGTATTCTCGACAGCCGGCAGGTGGCTAAGGAAGGTTCGTCGAGGCCTTTTTCAAGAAAGAAATGGCAGAGTGCGCGCGAAGGAGGAAGTATTGGGTAACGTCGCGCGGTTATTCACTTTATGTCGCCGCGAGACGGCGCGGTGGCTGTCGCGCCCCGCAGTCGGCGGTGGAATCCAAAGCAGCTCATCGATCGCCTCGTTGAGAAGAAGGAAACTCATTTCACGCAGGGCGCTCTCCAATGATGCGGTTACCCGTCCAAGATGGGACAATCCTCCGCGCTTCCAGCTACACAAGTTTCCTGTGTAAGGATCGCGCGCATGAAATTTGATCGAGGTCGTGTGTTAGTCTTCCCCGCGCGCATCAAATACGCTCTAGCGTTTATGGCCTCCGCCTTGCAGCTCGCGGAGGTGCAGAATAGCAAAGTACCTACACAGACGCGAAGTTGGGCGAAGCTGTCCTTTGATGTAAGCATACTTGGCATTTATTGTCAATGCGATGTCACAGCAGTCAAACAGCGGCTTAAATTGCACAACTCAGCTGAAAAAGCCAGTAAAATGACGCGTCACTGGCGGTAAAATAGACGGTATACGCTATTGAAGTCGAAGTCGTATCATGTACCGTTGCCTAGTAACTGTTGTGATCCAGCAGTTTTCTAAGCTGTAGTAAAGTTTTTATGTCTTTCGAAATATTTGCGCAATAGTAGCCACGAATGAGCGACCGTAAATTTTTTTGCATTTGATTGCAATTACAGTATCGTTAGAGAGGCGTGTAAATTCTTTCGTTTCGGGAAAGACAAAGTTGAATAATTATTATCGATGTGCATTCGTATGTGTCGGTACGTACTTAACATTGTTTGAAGTAATTATATTTCAATTGCAAGAGTAAAACTCCTTATAAAAGGCCCAAAAATGCATGTTTTTTAAATACCAGAAATATGGTAAATTGGAAGTATATCCATGTAATTTTTATTATTGTCTAAATTGGAGATACAAAAAAATCCATACTGCAGGTTAAGGCAAGTAATAAACTTTCTATGTAGGGTACCAACTATAGTATGAGTCCCTTGTATTTTACTTTAAAAATTACCATTCTCAGCATATAAGTTAATTTCTGCGGGAGACAAGATAGGGATCCAAACGAAGGCTCGCGTCTTTGTAGCTGCCACTTTACAGAAGGCCTGAAAGAGAATGGTCCTACAATTACTGAAAGGAACAGAATATAATTGTCTGTCGAAGTCGAAAAGGAGGTACGTTATAGGTTATATTATGTGTTTACTAATGTTTAACGTCTTTGCCATAGCATGATAATTCACCACAAGATGCAGTTGAACATGCCATTGCCTTATCCTGCCCACAGTGGGTACTGGGCAGTTAACAGGAAAGTGGAGTAACTTGGGACGAATCAAAAAATTCTAGTCGACAGGAAATGCCTGACAAGGACAGTCATGTGATATTCTAGTACTTTTAATATATTTTATGTAACGACAATTTGTGTAATATAATTCTATGCCAGTAGTCCTAGCAGAATGATGTTGTGTAGGGTTGGAGAGTAAATTAATAGGCGTAATAATAAATAACCTAATGCTGTGTGTGTGGATCTATAGGGGCTGTAATAGTCACACTCACTTTGTTTTTCTTATTTGTTATATCACATATTAGCATATGTAAATTGAAGGGCTTGCGTACTGCTGGCACCTGCCTAGCTGTGTGAAATGCAGAGGACCTAACCAAGCTAATCCTAAGTGAATTACAGGGGGTATGTGAGCCGATGCTCTTGTCATATATCGGGTAAAGCATAATGAATAACAGTAATAAATGACTAATTAAATTGTGTCCTTCTACAGCATTATATTTAATAATACCTAACCTAACTAAATATTTCACTATAGGTGAATCACAAAGGGTGTCTGAGCAGATACGCTATCGTGCGACGGAATACGGCTAATAAGGACTCGCAGAATTAAGTCTAATTTTGAGACACTTTAATTACTGTACCGTATCTTACTCCTGTTAGACCTTATTGTACTTTGTGCAATGTGTGATAGTACATCAGCACACCTTATCTATCATGAAGTTAGCTTAGGTCAGGTCTTCATGAAATTAATGTGGTTTGACGACATACTTTAGGAAATGAAAGTAGCTTTAATTACACAGAAAGTGTGTTATTTTATGCATTTCTTTCTAGGGATACGGTAAGGTCTTAGTAACAGTTAATTTTATTAGGCATAGTACAAACGTTGCAGGAGTTTGGTGGCAATGGTGCAAATAAATTTGCATTTTATATACAAATTAAATAACTGAAATACAAAACTAGAATAATTCGTGTTAATACCTACAGCCACTGCCTATTATGAAATAAGTGCAATAATTTTACCGTCAATAATGTGGTTTTCCTACATCATTTTTGCGTGGTAAACCTCATACAAGATATGTACACGAATTTGAGACTGCAGCTCTGTGTTTAAATTAAATTCTCAGGGAAATACGCAACAAATCACTAAAATATGTGCCATTAAAACACAACAAATAATAACAGATTCACGCTTGGGAATACAAAATACAAATTTAACAACGCAAATTGAGTAATAGCAATTTCGCTATACTTCTTCCATAGCAACTGCCTAGCAACGAGTTGTTTGCATCCAATATGGCGGCACATAGAAATATTCATTGCAGACGACTTCAACAGTGTATACTAAAGACTAAAATGAGAACATAGCCTTCGCGCTGATAAGTTGGGAAGGGATGGTAGGGGTGGCAGTGTAGGGGAGGGCTCTCACGAACGCTCGCCACTGGAGAGAGGGAAACAACGTGACACTGCTGCCGCTATACACACCAGACTGATAACATCGCCCTCTAGATCAGCGCTGCGCGACTTAACGTTTTTTTGTCAGATAATATGTACGGCGCAGCAGCTCTTGCTCAACCGCTCTCGGCCACTGTTACAACTGAACTGAACAACCTCACCTCTCCGTGCAAAAGCAATGGACTCTTCCGACTTGCCTGACGCGTTTTCGGTTACTGCGCATTATTTTATCATTTGTATTTCACTCTATGCCGTTCGTCGATCAGCGCCAGGTAACTTGCCAGTCAAGAGGAGGTATTGGCTGTCCGAAGGTCGTCTGCTCGACAGAAACAAAATCTATCTTCATTCCGCCGGCAGGCAGCTTCGACACCGCAGCTAACAGTCAGTTGTTCAACAGATCAGTTCGATAGCAAATAAATACACATATCAAGCATATCAACGTTAAGTCCTAAACCTTCTAATTATTCATTTAAATGCTATACACTCTCTATCTTGTCACATTCGCATGAGCTAAACAGTATATTTTCGTGGCGTAGTTTTAAATATATTATACACCTATGTGTAAACTTAGAACGAAACTTTGGATGAAAATACGTTCTCTAGTAATGAACTACTTGTTAGCTTACATAACATGTATTACAATTTTAGTCTGTAAAAAGTTAGGGCAAGTGTATAATTTCGTGTTGATAATGCGCCACATGGTCAGATTTTTACTAGTGTCACAGTTTTAATTTATATTTAGCAATATATATTATACAAGTATGAAATATTAATTTAAGAAGTGTATAATAGAAATGTTAACACAGATTAAACTATAGCACCTTTAGCATTCCATTGACAATATTTGAAAATGTAAAACCGTATCTAAGAGTTAGAATGTTAACTCTAATACTATATGATTTTGTTATTTATAAAAATGCATATTGTTATTTCGAAACATATTCATAAATTTCCCCTGATACTGCACTTTTAATTTAAGATAAACATTTAAATAACACGTACGCACACATTAAATTAAAAAAAAAAAAAAAAACCTGTGGCCTTTAAAAGGCTGCCCATTTATTTATGAACGATCACAGGAACTTGCTTTATACTGACCAATCACCCCGTGGTTACTATCTACTTCTTTCTCATTCGTATAATTGAATGAAAACGTGTGAGCAAAATATCGCGTTAAAAATAAGCTGGTTTTTACCTCTCTGTTCTTAAGTATTCTGTTGCGGCAGAGCTACAAATATTTATAAACCTAGTTAATATTATTTTTAATTTACAATATTAATGAAAGCCTGGCATTAGAACAACATTTGCAGTTTATAATTATATTTTCTTACTGTGATAAAAGTTATTCTAAAAGTAAAATAATTCCAGTTCCCTGAATGTAATTTCACACAACAAAACACAAAGTAAAAGAACACTGGTTTCGACACGTTGAAATTATTCTTCTTTAAATTCGTCATGAGTTGAAATTAAATATGTTAAAATTAACGAGTTTGTGGAAAAAGTGTAGCCGTATACGTTGCTTTTTTAAGTATTTTTTCGTGCTCAGTCCTGTTTTTTCCATGTCCTGCATCGCAATGGCGAATGTCCAAAAATCTCCATCTTGTTATACGTTGTATTCATATAATAATTAAGCCGTACGACAAGCAAAATTAGTAATGCTAAACAGAGCTGCGCATCATCCACAGTGTAAATCAAGCATTTCCTGGCACCATATAGTTTAGGGTTTCATTGGGTATATCTTATAACTGTCTAAGTGACGTTTTCACTTAGCACTAAAGAAAACACATCTTCTTTTAGACTGTTCTCGGCGAAATGAGCACTTTTGAAAGCCCTGCTTAAGATCTACTTATATGCACATTGTATATTGTTTCACCTTATGTTAAATCAACATTGCCACGGGCCTCAGCACTTTATTCGTGCGTCGGTCCATTCAAACTGCAAAATTATTAGGAACGTAAATATTTCAAATATTGCTCATTTTTATACTTGCGTGCATTCGAAAAGCAGAAAGGGAAAGGAATAATTTAAGTTATCACAAAAGGTAAACTAACACTTTTTATTCGACGTTAAGATAGGGAACTACTTTCCATCCTTCGTTACCAACTTTACTAGGCGAATGTCACCCAGTACGCCCGTTAAAATATATATAGCCGAGGCCAGTGAATTTTTTCTAAGGTAGTTTTCAAAAATGTCCATTTTATCGTGAACAGGTTTTATTTAGTCTTGTGTTATTCGTTTACATAGTTTTGGATATAAATAATTTTATAAATACAGTGTTAAATAACATAAGTAGTATTTTACCGGCTTTATTTCTGAAGGATACGAAACATTTATGTAACAGGTTATTTAATCAATCTGTGGAAGCCATTTATTATTACATACGAGAGATAATGTCGAAATTAAATGGAAAAGTCTTTACATCAACAACTTCTAACGAAACAAAAGAATCAATAATTTTAATATATTTATGTGTAATAATTATATTACAGAAAAGAGCTTACTTTAGTTATAACATTAATAACGAAATTCAGGCATTCAAGCCTATGAGTTGGAGTTAAGTTAGTTTACAATGGACGTTTACAGAACTAATATGTCAAATATTAACTTCTATAATACTAATATTTGGGGTAACCAGACCGGGATAAGTATTGTTGGGTACGTCCAGAATTATTACAACCGTTAACATGGAACAGTTAAGTGCTCTGATAAACTTATATGTATAGTACGTGAAAGCGTAGGAATAAAAATTCTTGCAAGTGCCAGCTGATATTTATAAAATAGCTTCTGAAGTAAAGTTTAAGCCACTAATATTAATATTTTCATTACAACTGATATCGTACACGTATTCTTGATCAAATAAATGTCTTACGCATTCCGTTGAAATTCGAAGGATTGTTGGAGATTTTAAACGGTTTGTGTACATTAAAAAAATTTATGTTTTAAATTAAAATTCACAAGTACAAAATAGAGACCACAATAACAAAATGGTAGAAAATAGCGAACACCCTAGCAATCATTTCAACATCGACAAAAAAATGAACCAACAAAATAAAAGGCAAAAACTGAACAGAAAAATGTATGGGGACCAATAACAGTCAAAGACCGCCAAGGAAAATATTACTTCCTTGTCGTTAAAATGACATGTATTTTATGTAAAAAAAAAAAAAAAACTGATTTAAAAAAATGATTTTTTTTTTAGATTGGATTATTGTTAGCCATTGCTACGTATGTATACTGAACTGCATTAATATTTGTTATCTTGTTTATAGTTAGAAACTACTGTATATGATATCTTTGTCGATTGTATGCCTATTTAGCAACCAGTGTAAACGTTGTAAAATGTTATGTGGTTTTTATGTGTGTTGCGTATTCATTGTTACATCGCCTTGTTCTGTCTTCTGAGTTTAAGGTTTGTTCGTATCAGTGTTAGGTACAGTGTTTGGTACAGTGTTTGGTTTTTCTGTAGTTTTATTTGTAGCAACAACTCATTTCCGATTATTTTCAAGGTCACGCATATTTTTTTATGACAGCGCTGCATTATTATGATACTTCCAGTTTCGACTACGACCGCATTTTTTGCATCTTTGCTGTAATATTATATATGTATCTATGTATTTGTGTTTATATTATATATATGTTACATTACTGATTAGGCATTAATATCTTACTGATAAGTATTGATATCGCTGTTTTCCATATTTGGTTACTGGTTTTTTTTTTTTTTTTTTGTCTTTTCGTTTTCTAAACACTTCTTTTATATGAATTTTAAAAGGCAGCTAAGATACTGGCTGTTTTATATCGCTTTCAATTATTTTGTCCTCTTTCTTTTCTATTTGCGTTCTTTTAGTTAGTTTTTAATTATTTTGACCCATAGACAGAGAAGATTTAAATCTGCACATTAATTCTAACACACCTTTGCAGTGAGCTTAAGCCTCTAAAGCAGGCTACATTCCATCCCTCTAAAGCAGGCTACATTCCGTAAACATTTATTTTACTTGCCATTTATGACTTAATCATCGCAGCAATAAAATATGTTCATCGTATTCATCTTTCAATAATAGGATAATTCTATTTTGACAACGTATGCAGGGAAAAAATCCAAAGATTTAATTTGTTACTTTGTACATGAATGCCTAAGAGAGTTGGAAATTTGATTCGCCTTTTATTAAATTACTTTTCTTGGCATGCCTTGGATAACTCAACTCACTTAAGTGCCCTATTCTCCGGAAATCAATTCAAATAGCAGAATTTGTTCAGAGAAATACACGAGTATGTAAAAGACCAGGTAGAGCAGAATTTTCTATAATTTTTAAACACGAAAATTTTAAAAATAATGCAACAATTACTAAAATCAAAGCTTCAATACATGCTTTTCTTCCGCGTATACACTGGAAGAGTTATTATGTCCAAGAAAAACAATGAATTCTCAATTACTCGAATAAGACTGTGTGCATGTGGCTACCAAACTGCTAGATTTACTGCGCATTTGCCCTTTACATACCCATTATTTTCTGTCCGTGAGAATGTATTTATACAAAACTTTTTTTGTTACCTATTATTCACATTATGTGAGTGATCAAGTCTGTATTATAAAGTTATTACACTGTCAAAAATTATATGTTCAGGAATATCAAATCTCTGTATGATAACAGGGAAGAATAAATCACGACAGTTTTGTACTCCGTTTATAAGGTACCAAAAAAGAAATGTGATCGAAAATGTGAACCACGTCTATAATACGAAGAGTAAAAAAAAAGTTATAAAATAGTGTTACTTAACAAGTTTACAATTGAAAACATACGTGGGCCTATTTAACTGGCAACTTCAACTGAAGAATATCCCATAAGAACTTATTCAGTTTCTTTATTTAACTTGTTTGAAATCCATTTTTAATAATTCCTTAAAAGCTGAGTTGGTTGTTAGTACGCATAGTCTCGCTGAAAGAAATATCTTTGGAGATGAAACCAGAATCTATGCAAGAGAAGTGAAATAATTACAAACACACGGGTGCCTTACCCGGGACTCGAACCAAGAAAATCTTGTACCATACCCTAGTGTGCAATTAACTGCATTACGGAGGTAAGTTCGATCATAAACTTCGAATTTTATCAGTATAATGTTTCGAATGATACGGTTTATTAAATAAAATATTCACAAGGTCAGTATTTTAAAAATAAGTCACTGAGCCACATAAAACATGTAAGCTTACATGGTCTACCAAATTACTACTTCTGTGAAGAATTAGGTGGAAATCGGTATATTGGTCCCTGAGATATGGCATAAAACATACTTATTTTTAGGAATAACTTCATAAATGGAGGACCAAAAAATCATGCAGTAGTACATTCGATGAATGCATACTATCAGTGTATAAAGTTGAACTGAAATCGATTACATTGTTTCGTAGATATAACACACTGAACTAAAATGATTATATAGCCAGCATTCTGAAAAAAATGCCTTTCACATTTAAAATATATATAGGACGATTCACATCACCTTCATCACCCTTTTTTCTCGGAAACAACACGACACCGGTGGTTCGCGAAAAAAATTGTGATAACTGTACCCTACATGAAGCATTAATTGCTTGTATTCCAATCCCACAAACATACCGAAGGTAGGGGTACGGGGATGAGCTTTGAAATTGCAAATTGGGTGAGGAGTCTAATATGGCATCGCTGGATAGAGCATCTAAAAAAAAGAAAAAATTACTAAGATAGTTGTCTTCTGACGTGCATAGTTCACGCACGATGAAAAAATATTGTTATTCTTACTACAATAAAAAGGAAATCGACAAAAAAATGTGGTTTTCTTGGCGTGCATACCTAGTTTACGTACACTCAAAGGAACGTCCGTGTACGGTAAATGCCAGTATAGTGTGAGAGAACCACTGTGAACTGGGAACACTCATTCGCACACGTCACTCTTCATAAGTGTTCGAAATATCGACCAACTTCTATCAGACACAACTCAGCTCTCCTTACGTTCGCGGTTGCTCGGCGGACTCCAGCACAACTGAGAGATCCATATGTTGCTCTGACCCTGTCTTTCATGTCTTCACACGCTGTTGGACGCATCAGTCTTTAATTCTCCCCCACACAAAAATTAATCATTTGGGGACAAGTCTGGAGAACGTGGTGGCCAAGCTACATTACCCATTCGTTCAATCCACCTTCTTCGGGATACCATGTTAGCAACTAGCCGAAATGTAAGTGAAAAGTCAGCACGACAGCCATCTCCTGAGGAGCCACAGTGTTAATTGCAGAGCGAGAGTGATCTCGTCGATCAGCTGATACGAAATATTCTCTAGGATATCTACATTTGTTTCACCATTCAACTGCCCTAAAATAAATGTGGTCCTATGACACGATGTCCGAGAAGGCCACATCAAGTAGTAAAGCTATACACATGCTGGTTATCCACTTGACAGAGCCAATGTGGGTTGACTGCAGACCAGTAATGGGTATTATATATTTTAACGTCCCAATTACTCTTAAATGTAGCCTCAAATGTCCACAAAATGCTGCAATGGAAAGCATGATCAATGCTCAAGTACCAGTTGCAGAAATCAATGCGCTTAGGAAAGTCAACATTTCCAAGTTATTGGTGTAGCTGTACATGGTACGGATGTAAAACAATTATCAGCGATGATTCTCCATACTGTACCTACGTGTAGAATTGTGAGAATTATCTAGCATGGCAGCAAGTACATTAACAGCTCTCTCGGCTCTCACATATGGTCTGTTGCGACTACGTTTGTTGTATGTCGGTTGCACTAGCCTGGTTGTGTGCACGCGACATGCAAGACACTGGAATACATTGTACAAGTGATGGACGCGCTGCGGGGACGCTCTGCCTACAAACTGGCAGCAGCTCTGCAGTTCCGACGACATTTTTCTAGTATCGTCAACATGTCAAACGCATATTCGTTTGTATGTTACATTACATTCAGAAAGCAACACCACAGACAGGCAATATCTGACACTTTAACTACACACACGATTAATGATTGCAATGTTATTCGAATAACTGTCTATGTGAACATACTTTCGATTGTCAGTAAACTTGAATGCAAAGCCTGCAGTTCCTGTAAGTGGTAGATGGCTTATCTGCTTGATGAGCAGTGCTGCAATATTCTCCGCTTTTGCTTGGAAACAGTCAAATGCCTACTGCACGAGTCCATGCAGTAAGGTATACATGTCACTGATAGTATCAAAGCGAGTCTCACACTCCAAACAGCAATGCCGTAATGACGCACATTGTGTATCTGACGCGAATAGTTTTTTTTTGCAGAACCAACGATAATTATATAAAAGTAACTGTTTTATTAGACTGTTTCCAAACAAACACGGAGAATAAGACAGCACTAAGCATCAAGCAGATAAGCCATCTACCACTTACAGGAACAGCAGGTTTTACATGCAAGTTAACTGACAATCGAACGTTCGTTCATTCGGGCAGTCATTCGTTTTACATTGCATGAATGACACAATCAGAACCGCATGTGGATATCTAATCAAAGCTGAGGTCCGCCGAGAAACCGCTTATGTAAGATGGATGATTGTACGTAAACTAGGTATGCATGCCAGAAAAAATATGTTTCGGTGATTTCCTTTTGATTGTTGTATGAAAAATACATTTGCGGTTAATAGAAATCGTGCATAAACTTCGCACGTCACAAACCATGTGCTTAGACAATTTATTTTACCGTGCGTTTACTATGCACGTCAGAAAAAATGCGTCTTCGTAAATGTTGTTCCCTTTTAGACGACCTATCCAACGATGACCTGTACGACCCACATTCCCATTTGCTATTTCAAAGCCCCCCCCCCCTCTTACTCCAACTACCGGTATCTTTGGGGGAATATGATTACTACCAAGCAATGCTTCATATAGAGAACAGGTACGGCACCCCCAGTGTCGTGTTGTTTCCTAGAACAAGGAGTGATACGGGTGCTGTGAATCATCCTGTATTTAGTTATATCGAATTACAACGGTACAACTTCTTTTACGAATTTGGAAAGAATGCGTTGTTTCCCAAGATATGAGATAAAAACTTAACTTTTACTGTGGGGCGAACTTACAATATGGCAGAGAAATGAGGCTCTGTATAGCCAAATTTGAGGTCTGTAATTGATACTGTCGGAGTAAAAGTTTGGTTGGAATATGTTTAATCAATAAAATATAGTCAAATAAAGTTTAAATTAACAACTATTTTGAAAATAAGTGCCTGGGGTGATTAAAACGTAGCCGTTTACACCACCTACAGCACTCCAAATTGGTTGCCAAGTTTGGTAGAATTCTGTCAATTGTTTCCCGAGATATGACATAAATTTTTTTTGTCATTTCCCATATCTTACAAAATGGCGGACAAAAGGTACTCCGTGTAGACGCATTTTATAGTTGTAACACATACTGCTATTATACAAAATTAAGTTGGAACGCATATCATGGCTGCGACGATCAAGTATATGAAGCTAAAAAAACCGATGTGGCCGCCATTTTGAAAATAAGTATCTGACATACTTATAATTTTTCCATTTTACATTATATGCTGCAGTACTACTTGTTTGCCAAATTTGGCAGAAATATGTAAATTATTACCCAACATATATAATAAAAATATATTTTTCATATGGTGCTATCTTACCGAATGACGGAGAAAAGTTGTTATGTGGTAGCATATGCGATACTTTCAGCAAACAAAATTCGTTAGAAATTGTTTAAGTGTAATATCAAATATACCAATTATTCCTAACATATTTTTTCAAGACTGCCTATTTTAAAATAATTATCTTCTCAAGTTCAATTACTCACTTTTACTTGGTCTGCGTAGTATTAGTTATGTTTCAATTTGGATGAGAATTGCTTTGGGAGTTTTGAAGATATAATGTAAAATCGTTTGGTACCAACTTCCAAAATGGCGGAATAACAACAATGTACATTTCTATATTTAATGCCCACACAGTACTGTGACAGCTTACAAAATTTGGTTTATATAGGTTGAATGGTTCCCTTGATAAAACATGTCATCTTGAATATTAAAACGGCCGCCAATTTGAAAGTAAGGTGAGGTTTCTTTACTTATTATTGCAGGTTGCTCGGAAATTCCCCTTACAAACTCCTAGGACTTGTAGAGGGGACTGAGTAGAATATCTTTTGAATAGTAACCCATTTAGGAAACGTACCGTTTCCGTGTTACAGCCATTTCAAATCAGGTGTATCACTCGTCCACTTCCGCTGAGGGAATGATCAATGGCTCGGATGTGCCTGTGTTGGTATGCAACCGGGTAGGCAGTACATTACTTCAGACAATCACCTGATGGCACGCGACGTTTACCCTGCCTCGAGTTTCATTCACACGCCTTTGTGTCTCCGATTAACATGGTTGAGTACACGTTTGCGGAATACATATACATGATCCTTGTGTATGGCACAGCTGAAGGTAATGGAAGAGCAGCTCATCGACGGTATCAAGAGCGTAATCCAAAACGTGCGACACCATCGCATACCCTTTTTACCACAGTTACGCAACGGCTCCGAGAACAAGGCACTTTCAACGCCGACAGGAACGACTGTGGTGCTCCAAAGAGACGCCGCACTCCCGAATTGGAAGAGGCTGTACTGCATCACATTGAACAGAGCCCGTCAACGAGTACGGGAACAATATCAAAGCAATTTTCACCAAATTTAGCATGTAAATATTATTATGAAATATCACGTAAAAGTAAGTGCATAAACTTGATTAAGTACTTATTTTCAAAATGGCGGCAACGAAAATATTTAAGATTTATTTGGTGTATCTACTATACCAAAGGTGGCTAACCTTTTTGGAGCTGTGGCCAAAAATATTATCCAAATCATATGAAGGGCCACCATAGGTAAGTTCCACATTGGCCATTTTCGTGAGCTCGAAATTTAAGAATGTTCATACATAATAACAGACAGCTATTTACTAAAATGTTGAATTGCAGTGAATTCTCAATGTTTATTTAATTAAACTATTATTTCACATTTTAATTAAGAAAATATATGTAATGACAGAAAATAAACAATATTCAGAAATTGCAAAAAAAATAATAATAGTAATAATAATAATAAAAAAAAAATTAAAAAAAAAAATTGTTTACTTTAAAACCTTAAGATTAACAGAATCCTCACATTACTGAGGGGAAAAAAGTACATAATTCACAGTTATATACAATTGTTGAGAAACAGACCATATTTTCTTAGCCGTAGAATTAATTCTAATGCGACATTGAACTTGCTTTACACTATCAATGTATAAATAATGAGCACGATTTTCGATGTATAAAAAGTGATGTACTTAAAAAGGTGTGTGTCGGTGACGTTCGAAAAAAAATTGCTTTTTTTTTTTTTTTTGGCATTCATGGTAGGAAATGTTTGTTCACATGTTGATGCAAATATACAGATGAACCTTAAAGATAGATAATGATGTTCGAGAAACTGTTCGTAGAAACATATTTCCATAACTCAATTAAGTTTGGAGTGGTGGGCGATCCACAGACAGAATAGTCTCGAATGGCTTCGGATTCCTAGAATTTCCAGCGGTACTTATGGAGTATAATTATTTAAGTCAAGCTCTAAAATAGGGACTGGGTTTATGAACAAGTAAATGTTACTTCTTTCAGATTCAAATGAAGAAAATCGAGTTTTGAATGACTCGTGCAAATATTTAACAGCTTATTTGTATTTTAAGTTAGTCAGAGTAAAATCACTGTATTTATTTATGTGTTGCTGAATTGTTGTGGAATGATCAAGTGCGCTCTGCTCTAAGTTGTTACAAAACTATTTCAACTTTATTATAAAGCCATTGAATGCATTAAACATTAGTGGAAATAAAGAATCATTACCTTACAATCTCGTATTCAGAGTATTCAAATAATGCAAGACGTCCACTAAAAATGCATAATCACAAAGCCACTCCTGGTGTTTATGCAATGTACACTCTTCAGGCGAAACATTTTTCATTCTTTTAATTTGAAAAAACATGAAACCACTTCCCCCTTAGAAAGTCGCCTGACTGAGTTGTGCAGTAAAAATTCACCATATTCATTTATTTCTTCTTCAAAAATTTCCCTTCTGTTGAGTGCGTGCGATCGAATCATGTTAGCACAAAGCACAACAGGTGTAATAATATAAACTCCATAAATTTAATACATAAAGCCTCTCTGTCGGTAATAATGTACTAGGAGAACAAATTTTGTTATAAATACTGTTCGAGTAAATAAATACAGCCATTTATCTTCCCGACCATACATGGGGAACCTTCGATGCAAATGCTCTAAAGTTTTGCCCACTGTAGTTTAACACCACCAGTGTAAATTTTTTCTATAAAATTCTTGAATACTTCAAAAATACCCCTTCTGGTTGTATTCACAGAAAACTGGTTAGTCTTAGAAGTTTTTTTAATACCTCAAGATTGTCGTTGATGCACCTCACAAACAATTACTGATCATTTTCTATAACATCACAGCTATCATCTATCGCAAGAGAGAAGTAGCTGGAAACACCCCAGTAAAAAAATATGTAGGGCAAACGTTGGAAATGGGTTGGCAAGGTTGACAATGGGTTTTTCAGGAATTCAACATAAAATTTGGCATTGGTCCAGTGTTGAAAATTGGTTAGCAAATGTGCTAGAATGCTAAATAAAAATGACTTTGGGCGAACCTTGATTGCCAGCCAAAATACAACCTAATATATTCAATGAAAATTGTTTTCAAGCATAAAATATAATACATTTACATAAGAAGTCATTATAAAATATATGTTAAAATAGATAATGTGGTGATTTTTAACTTGTTGATGGAACATTGGATAAGCGTTTCAAAGACAACGGTTGGTGTTTTGTAAATGTGTGCACGTTAGGCCTACATCGTTTTCCAAGCAAAACACAACATAATATATTTAATAAGCATTGTGTTAAAACACACACACATAATATACACACATACATACACGTTCATTTAAAATTCCTTTAAAAGAGATAAAGTGGTGGTTTTTTATTCCTTGGCAGAGCGTTGGATAAATATGCTAATGGGAACGATTGGTGTTCTGTAAATGTGTGCGCTAGGTCCAATACTGTTTCCCAACCAACATCCAACCATAAATGTATAGTGAAAAGTATGTGTTAAAATATACAATAACATACATACATTAATATAATCATTTTTTAAATATTATAAAAGAGACTGTGATTAATTTGTATTCGTTGGTTGAGCGTTGGATAAACGTGTGAAAGACAATGGTTGTTGGTATTGCAAATACGTGCAGGTTGCACCAACGTTGTTTTCCAACCATAGCACAACATAATAAATTTAATGAAAACTGTTTTAAAACATATCATAATACCATACATACATTAATATATTAATGAAATGTAGTTAAATTATAGAAAGTGGTGATTTTTTATTTGTTGGTGGAGTATTGGATAAACATGCTAAAGACAACCATTCGTGTTTTGTAAATGTGTATGTATTGGGCCAACTTCGCTCCCCAATAAAAATGCATCCTAATAAGTTTAATGAAAAGAACAACCTACATTTGCCCAAAATTGGCACTTGGTTGGTAAGGTTGGATATACGTTGGTTTGGAGCACACACATCAATTCAGCGTTGGCCCTACAGAAAATGCCAACAAAAATTTCCTACCACGACAATGATGTCTCACCAACGTTATGCCATTCATCTTAATCAAATATGTAAGGAGTCGGTCAGCATATTAGTGTATTAGCATTTGTTTAGACCGCCGAATGGAAACGGCTTTGAAGTAAGAGGAGAAGGGTATTACTCAGTACCTCTTCTCCGGCATATTCGGTTGGACATGTGCCTGCGATATTCCGAACCGAATACGGTTCATACGAAACATCTCCTTGATAAATAACAGGTGCTCCTTTAAGGAACTCCCGCGCAACCGTTACGTAAACTTGCCTCGTTTGCTTGGCCCAATTTTCTTCTCTCTTGCCGTGGAATATACAGTCTTGGCCTGGAGGGAAGAGTGCCTCGGAGTGACTGCAACTGTATTCTGCCAGAGCGGACTTAAATAATTCAACAGTTACACAAACTTCATTAAAAATGCAAGGTAGCAGGCCGGAGATAGCAGAATGAAGTTGGGAGGGGGTGGAAGGTGGGATAGATGGCTCAGGCTTGCAGTAAGCCCTAGTAGAACTGTGAGAACCAACTCCCTCTTTCCCATCGGACCCTCTTCATTTCTTTTTTTTTTCTATTTTTAATGCACGGCAGTTTTCAAGACTACCGTGGATTCAGAAAATGTGTCTCAATGTCGCGATAATAACTTAAATATCAACATGGGATAGTATGCACAAAATGTATTGTTTTTTTATTTATTTGGTGTTTTATTTTTTAGGTCTTTCGAGTGCCCACAATCAGCGAAAAGGGTAAAACTAGACATTTAGAAATGGGGAATAATCTGCCAAGGCAGAAGCGTTCGCTAGATGTGAATTCGGTGAACCCTGGAAAATCGAAATCAGGATCGCTAGACTGGGGTAAACATGCCAGTGCGAGTTCAGTGTTTTTGATGCTGGGCAAACTCGCTAGGTTATGTCCTGGTATCGTACATAAACCACCTCCTGTGAAAGCTGCGATAGTTTTCGTGCCACTTTCTTTTGTCAAACGGGATTAATGTAAAGAATTATACGTTGTAGAATACATGTAGAACACATCTAAAAACCAAGTGAATTTCGATAAAGCAGAGGTAACTGTGCGATGAACAGAAGTATACTTCGACAGCTGGGTTTATATCAACCTATAGAGAATAAAGGTAAAGAGCAAGTTATTATTTGCGAAATGATTTGAGTGCAGGACCAGTGAGGTATGTAGATATTAGCGGCTGCTGTTTCCTGTGGCCACGAGTAGCGATCAGCCATATCTACCTGGTGGGATTTATATTATCAACAAGCAATATGCTTGACTACACAGTCTTTATACAATCGATTTAGTGTTGCCAGATGTTGTAATTTATCACGGAAATGTCGCCAGCACGTTAGAACTCAATACTTTATGCAAATATCTGCAACATTTTTATCCTTACTGACTTCAACACACGTGAGTTACTATTTTCTTATTTGAGTCGCTCGATGAGACTTCTATTGCTCTTGCACCGAAGTTCATTATTCGCTTGCATAAACCTATGAATGTTTTATCCAATCATAAAGGTATTAGGAAATCGTATAACTTTGGTTACTATCTTGACTACAGTAAGATTCAGGCTGAGCCCTTTAAATAATTTTGTATCCTTCTGTCATGCGTAAAATGGACATTACCATGGGTCTAATGAAATTATTCATGTGCTATCCGAGAGGTACTGTGGAGCTGTCAAAAAAAATTTTTAATGCATATTAGCACTCTATTGCGTATAAAATAAGGAACACTAACTTCGTAAGCTATAAATATAAATATTTCACTCGCAACACATTATCATGCCATAGAACTACACTGCTAGACAATGAAAGTAGTGCTCCGTGAAGAAATCATGCGACAACCACGAAATAATGTAAGTAAATAACGAGAGTACGGGTTGATAAGCACATGATTCCATATACTGGTGTGTTTGCATTTGACCACACACCTGGCAGTGCCGTTGCTTTTACCGACCAGCAGTCGTAGATACTGCCGTGTAGTCGAAGCCACATTAACGTGAGAAACGCCGGACTACACCAAACAAGTGTAAATGCCAGGAAGACACCAAAGATTTCACTTTACGTAATTTATGGATTTCAAGAGGAGACTTATAATCGGGCTGAAAACCGCAGGGTGGTAAAACCCACTATGTGGATCGTGCGGAACATACTGCCCAATGCTGTTGGGAGCAGTGTGGATACGTGAAGACACCAACACACGGCGGACTGGCTCATGATCGTCGACGTCAACTACCAGTTAAGAGGATCGGCAGATCGTGCACCAGGCATGGAGGGATCCCATGGCGACCAGCACACGATACTGGCCAGTGTTGGAGTTTGTGTATACCTACGAATCATTTCCTGACGACTTAAGTAGGCTGACCTGTGATCCTAGCGCTCATCATATGTGCTGGCTTTAACTACGGAACAGCGATGTCTCTGTTTGTAGTGGTGCTGGGCAACAACAATGTGGAATGCCAAGAACTAGCAATATGTGGTGTTAAGCGATGGGTGCCTTTTGCAGTGCGAGGAATTGTAACACACTTTTGATGATGAAGAGGGGGAGGAGCATGCTGGGAATTGATATTCTGTGGCTATAATTCCGGATACTGAGAATATGCAACAATTCGACCTAGTAGAATATACAGCAGTGATCTACCAAATGAAGACAGGAAAAACACCTGGAAAAGATGGCCTTACTGCAGAAATAGTTAAGAGATACTACTCTAGGATGAAGAATAATCTCTTCGGGATATATAATGACTGTCTCAGAATCAGTGTGTTTCCTGCCCCTGGGAATCAAGGATATCCAAGGATATTGTACAAAGGCGATAATAAGGATCCTGAGAACCCAAAACCGCATCGGCCATTGACATTGCTTCTGGTGCTGGGTCAAGTCTTCGAGAAATTAATAGACAGAAGATTAATAATGGTTCTAGAAGATGAAGATACAATGTGTGAGAAGCAATATGGCTTTAAAAAAGGAATGGGAACAGAATTTGTTATGTGTGATGTTATGAAAACAATAAGAGAATGTACACTGAAGTAAATTATGGTGTTCGTGGACATATCAGTAGCATTCGACCATGCCTGGTGTCCAGAAGTGATGCATCAACATAAAAGCAAGAGATGTCCACCGAACATCTATAGGCTGATTCTGGATTTCTTCACCGACAGATGGAGTATGTACTCATCCAAAACAGTACAGGTGAGGAAAAGGCTAACGAAGTGATGTTCATGGGAATCGGTTCTAGGGCAGGTCTTATGGAACATACTCTTCGACGATTCCTCGATCTGAGTCTTTGGCTAGGTTGCATGGTCTCTGACTATGCGGAAGATGGTTTGGTGTTGTTTACTGGAGATTCAAGGTGAATTTTTGAAGAGAAAGCAGTGGAACTGATATACAAGATATGGGCTTGCCAACTAAAGTGAAGCTGAATTTCTCTACAGAGAAGACCAAGATAATGCTACTGAAAGGAAGTTGCAGAGACCAACGACCGTATGCTTTGGCGAGTGCCCAGCTGTACATGTGTTTAAGCTGTGGTAATTTTCCAGAAACTCAAAAGACCTGAGAGCACGAGTTAGGGTCTTAATTGCAGCATATTACAGACAGTATACATAGAAGTATTTAAGGCAATAATTACACATGGAGCTGTGATGTGGTACCACAGAGATGAATTGTCATGGCACACGAGGAAACTCATCAGAACTCAAAGGGCGACACTGCTGACTGTTACTCGAGATTATAAAATAGCACCTACTGCATCACTCCCAGTGCTTGCAGGTGTATTGCCCATCGATATATTGGTGAGATATCAAGGTATCACGGCAGAGAAAGCTCGAAAAGCATTACTGACAAGGGAAGTTAAGGAAGAGATCATGGGTGAAGTTCTCTAGAAATGGTAAGAAGATTGGCATTTGTCTGAACACGGAAGAATTACTTATGAGCTGCTGCTGAACATCAAGGCAAGAATGAACTGTAAGTGGATTGCTACCAACCATTATAGCACTTTAAGGCGAAGCTTCACAGTATGTGGTTGGTGAAATATCATCTATCTTATGCATGTGGAATGGACGATACTGTACAACATGTCATCACAGAATGTCTCAAGACCGAAAACATAAGGCAATTGTTGGAAGAAATCACTGAAGCTAAGTGCATTCACTTGATACCAGAAAATGTAATGTTGGGTGAAGGATCTTCACTAGTTCTGTATTGAGCTTGCCACTAAAATTGGTAGAAGATTGCAGGAATACGATAAGTGGCAAGAAGAGCAAGTTTTTGATGACCCATGAGGGAGTATTCTAGTAACTGCTGCAAAATAAGGAGTCGGAATATCTATGATTGGCGAAGAGGTCAGGTTTTACTGAGAAAACCGATAGAATACCCAGTCAAGGCACTAATAAAAGTGAATAACTCGAAGAGAGAAGATAAGAAAATGCCATCACTGTCTTACTCATCAGAGTACAGTTTCAGTGCGGGAGGATGGAGGGTATGTTGGCCTTCAGGCCATAAAATCTGTTGAATATGACCGAACGACGTACCATAGATCCGCATGTAGTTGTCCTGCTGATCTGTTTTTGTGATCGTTTGTATGAGTAATCTGTTTCAATACCTCCATGAAATTTCAGTACTTTCTGCTAGCAACCTTCTACAGTATGTTCGCTGCTATTTATATTGTTCGGCTATGTACTTTTATTATTCTAGTTGCTGGTTTGAAAAGTGCTTATTTGACCAATAACAGTGTTTATCTGTACCTTTACAGTTTTGGCCGCTTTAAAATTTTGGAACTCAGCAGCACAGAACACGCACAGCAATCTTACTAAATGCGATTCAAGCCACGAGTAATGCAAGACAGGCTTTCTTTGTGGCGAATTCAACTATCTGACTCCACCACAACAATAAAAACGAATTATTTTATGGTACCTTGTCTTTAACTTTAGACCTTCCATTATTTCCTGATGGACGTGGATTACGTGTGGTGTGTAAGGTATTGTAAAAGGAAGAAAGATAGTTATTTCCACGTGGCTAACAAAGAAACTATTGAAGACAATCTAATAGAACAGCTTCTTTTGAGCAACATAAGGACAACGTTGGGTATTTGTGAATATTTGTAACAGTTACAAATGTTAAAAATGTCTGCCGTCAACAGTAAGGCATCGTCTGCAAATGCTGTAAAACAGAACGACCAACAGTAGTTATACTTTCCATGTGAGTGGATTTACAGGCGGTCATAACCACGAATCTCATTGCATCCAGTGCCCGTGCCTTTGTGGCATGCACTATGTTCTTCGATGTTCTCCACACACATAGATCTAATGGTGTTAAATCTGGAGATCTGGGTGGATACTCAACACATCCTAGTCGGCCTGTCCACCTCCAAAACAATGTTTCATTCAGGAGCAATCGTATGTCTCAATGGTTATCTGGCGATGCATTGTCATTCTGGAAAAAGCGATCGTCATCAGGGAAATGGTATTGAGAACCTGGTACAATGTTTTTCTGCAAAAAGGTATTGTAACATTCTCTTGTCACCATCCCGTCAAATAAGACTGGCTTACCTTGTCACCTCCTTTCCGGCATTTTCTCTACAAAATTGTAGTGGTGCCGCTCGTGGCTGAGAATGGGACTAATAACAGCAAAATCACTACACGTGCTCGTAAACACAAAATATTGTCGTTATTGGGTCAAATAAACGCAGTCCAAACAGACAGTTCTTAATAGTTTTTCTGTTTTTAATGTACGAAAAGCATAAACATTACTTTGGGACATTCGATACAGTGTGAGTGTGTGTGTTATATATGTTACACAAGGTGTTTATAAACTACATGTTGAAATTAAAACAAAGGAGTGATTTACATCACACGTAATCCCTATATGAATCAACAGTTGGTAGTAATTCCATTCCCCGAACATACCGGCGGTAGGGGTATGGGGGTGAGCTTTGACATTGAAATTGGGAACAGGGGTCATATATTGTATCATTGGATAGATCGTCTGAAAGGAAACAACATTTACAAAGACAATTGTTTTCTGACATACATAGTTTACGCACAATAAAATAAATCATGTACGCATATGGTTTGTGACGTGTATAGTATACGCACAATGAAACTGAACGAAAACTGTTTTTATTTTTACTCTAATCAAATGTAAATCAACGAAACATGTTGTTTATCTGATGCGCATATATAGTTTATGTACAATCAAAAGGATGTCTGGTGTATTGTAAATGCTGGTATGGTGTGAAAGAACTACTATGAAATGGGAACTGGGAACACACATTCGCACACATCACTCTTCATAAGTGTTCGCAATGTCGATCATCCTGTATCAGACAACACTCTGCTCTCCTTCTTACATTTGCGGTTGCTCGGCAGACCTCAGCACTGCTGAGAGATCCACATGCTTCTCTGATTCTGCCTTTCATATCTTCCCTCGTTCTTAGACACATGCCGCAGACGATGTTTTTAATCTACCCCACACAAAAATTATTCATTTGTAGAATGTGGTGACCAAGCTACAGGACCCATTCGTCCAATCCACCGTCTGGGGAATAGCATGTCAGCAACTAGTCGAGATCTGCGTGAAAAGTGAGCAGGACAGCCACCCTGTGGAAACCGCAGTGTTAATCTCAAAATGAGAAGGACATATTCGATCAGCTGATACAAACTATTCTGTACGAAGTTTATATATGCTGCACAATTCAATTCCCCTTCAAAAAATATGGGCCTATGACACGATGTTCGAGAAGGCCACATCAAGTATTAAGGCTCCACGCATCACATGTTGTTATCCACTTGACAGAGCCAATGTGGTTTGACTGCAGACCATTAACGGGCATTATGTATGTTAACATCACCACTACTCTTGAATGTGGCTTCATCAGTACACAAATTGATACCATGGAAAGCACGGTCCTTGCTCAGGTACCAGTTGCAGAAATCAATTCGCTTAGGAAAGTCATTATTCCCAAGTTCTTGGTGCAGCTGTACATGGTATGGATGTAAACGATCACCAGCGAGGATTCTCCACACTGTACTTTAAGACAATTCTGAGTCGCGGGCAATCCTCCATGTAGAATAATGAGGATTAACTACCATGGCAGCAAGAACATCAACAGCTCTCTCTTCTCTCATAGGTCGTCTGATGCGACGACGTTTGTTGCGTGTTGGTTGCATTAGCCCGGTTGTGCGCCCGCGACATGTAAGACACTGAAAAACAGTGTACGAGTGATGGGCGCACTGTGAATATCTCTCTGGATACAAACGGGCAGCAGCTCTGCAGTTCCGACGACAATCCCCTAGTATCATCAGCATGTCAGATGCGTCTTCCTTTGTAAACGGCATTCCATTCAGAAAGCAGCACCACAGACAGGCAATGTCTGGCACTGAAACAAAACACATGATTATTAATGATTGCAATGTAAAACGAATGGCTGTCTGAATGAACGACCTTTCGATTACCAGTTAACTTGCATTCAAAGATTGCAGTTCCTGTAAGTGGTAGATGGCTTATCTGCTTGCTGAGCAGTGTACATTATTCTCCACTTTTGCTCGAAAACAGTCAAATACCTACTGCACGAGTCCATGCAGTAAGGCACACATGTCACTGCCAGTATCAAAGGGAGTCTCACGCTCCAGCCAACAGTACTGTTATGGTGCACATTGTATATCTGAAGTGCATAGTTTACGCACAACCAGTGATAATTGGATAAAGGTAACTGTTATTATTAGACTGTTTCCTAACGAACATGGAGAATATAGCAGCACTAAGCAACAGGCAGATAAACCGTCTACCACTTACGGGAAATTCAGGTTTTGCATGCACGTTAACTGACAGTCGAAGGTTCGTTCATTGAGACAGTCATTCGATTTACATTGCATGAATGACAGAATCAGAGCAGCATGTGGATCTCTTATTACTGCTGAAGTCCGTTGAGCATCCGCGAATGTAAGACGGATAGCAGAGTCGTGTCTGATACAGGATTGTCGACATTTGGATCATTTATGAAGAGTGCTGTGTGCGAATGAGTGTTCCCAGTTCCGAGTTCAAAGTAGTTCTCTCACACCATACTGGTATTAACAGTACGCCCGACGTCCTTTAGACTGTACGTACACTGTATGCACGCCAGAAAAACGTGTCGTTGATTTCCTTTCTATCGCGATAAGAAAACCGCGTTTGCGATCCATTTTCATTGCATGTAAACTACGCACGTCAGAAAACAACCGTCTTAGTAGCCTAAATGTTGTTTCCTTTCAGACGATCTGTCCAACGATACCTTATATGACCCAAATTCCCATTTGCTATTTAAAGCTCACTCCCCATCCCCCCCCCCCAAATGGAACATTCGGTGTTCGGGGGGATGGGATAGCTACCTATCGATGCTTCATAAACGGTGTAATTATGACACTTTCTTTCGCTAACCCTTCGTGACGTACATGTTGTTTCCGAGAATAAGGTGTTATACGGGTGCTATAAATCATTCTGTGTGTGTGTCTATATATATATATATATATATATATATTTGGGAACTGTGAATCATGCTATATATGTATGTGTGTAGGTGTGTGTGTGTGTGTAGGTGTGTGTGTGTGTAGGTGTACGTGTGTGTAGGTGTGTGTGTAGGCGTGCGTGTGTGTAGGTGTGCGTGTGTGTGTAGGTGTGCGTGTGTGTGTGTGTCGGTGTGTATGTGAGTGAGTGGAGTTGAAACTAGAATTTTATAATATTTCCGTTTTGTTAATTTTAATCGTTTTACAATTTTCGACATGAGGTCCACAGTTACCACCGCTACTTTCTCGTCTCAAGTTTTTCAGATATTACAGCATCTAAAAATCTGTTCAGAACTAAATAATACCGGCGAAGCGATCCGCGTACTAAATGTTTTATATTGGACAGAAGTCGTCCAGGGCGTGTCATATGAATGCAGGTACAATCAGCAGAGATCCGGAAATTTAACGAGTCCAAACCGTGTTAGTATAAATTCGAAACAGTTACACTGTCTTGGACTTTAGTGATTGGGTCAGACGATTCCTGACACACCTTGCAGAGCTGTGAACCTGTTTTACGCACGTAGGAAGAGACGGAGCGATCAGCGATGAGGCAACATAGTGTCGTACTGAAGCAGTTACCTATCGACGAGTACATTTCGGAGTAATATTGCCTAAGCGCATCAAGTCGTACTTTCACCAGATGCTTTTGGCATCTGATGGCATAGTAGTGGTTTCCACTGATATCGCCAGTAGGCGGCAGTGCATGATTGTCGATGCTTACCGATATCGCCAGTAGGTGGCAGCGCATGATTTACTGTCTAGCCTCGTACTTTTTGGAAGCGAGATTCGTTGAAGAAAACAGCGTGTGGTTGGGTATTAAATTGGGTCTGTGCGATAGACTTCCATTGCATACACAAGTTTTGAAGGCTGTCTCTATCGACGCAATCGACGTTTAGTATGATTGCTTGATTTGTATTTGCACAATGTCTTTCGCTTTTAACAACGGACTGTTATCTTCGTTGATGATGACAAGCACCTCTCTGTTATCGTAGACGAGTTTGCCGTTTACTGTATTGATGAGCGATTGCATTTTATTATACATATGCTTTCCTTAAAGCTCGCGCACGACTCGCGAACGATATCAGCAATTAGGTGGCTCGTGCTGGGCAGCTGCTCTTTCATAGCATCACACTTTTGCAATTTTGTAGTGTCCCCATGGTAGTGTATTCATGCCATCTTTAAGAATAAATCTTTTATCTTTGGGGCTTAATGCTTTTTTCCTCATCGCAATCATATAGAGTTCATGTTTCTTACTTCTAATAAGATTCATACTTTTGTACAACACTTTTTTACCAAACAAACACTTTTTGTAGTCACCAAAACTAATCTCATTTCTGACTACAGCGTTTTTCACACCCTTTGCTCTTTCCTTTACACCACCCTCCACGTTTATTGCATACATTTTCGATTTCAAATTAATAAATTCTTCCATTATTTTTCCATTACATTCATCTTTGATTTTCCAAATAATCTTTTTGTTAACTAACGGTATACCATATGGATTATCTATTTTATAGTCAGAAGTATCAAAATGATCGACCATTTCTTTCATGTCATTGCAGAAGTCTGGTGTTATTATATAAAATATGTACAAATCAGTATCTTGGTAGTACAGTTCAATATTTTCCCCATACTTTGGCTTCATTATATTATAGTGAAAATCATACATTAAGACTTTCGATAGATCGAGTATACTCATTCCAACATAAATGGGTTTGATAAAGCACATTTTTGTTTTATTCATATGAACTGCAACCAAAGAGCTAGTAAATATAGTCCTATATTTAAAGTTTGGTTTAGCATCTAGTTTATCCATTTGCTTAGAACTTGTGCACATCCATATATCCACTCTGTTTTTAATATTCTCCATTGATGTTTGCAAAAACTGAATTGTTCATTAGCTTGTAGAAATCTTTTTCAAGGTCATTTATAGTTGTTCGCATATTTGTGTTCAGATCAATATAGGACTTGAGCCAATCTGATTGATCAAATTCCAAAACTGTATGGATCTTTTTCAACTTCATTCCGTGAGATAGATATTGCTTAGATTTACATAGCGTAATACATATTTTGCATTACCATTCAGACTAGTCAAGAGTTTGGGGTTATTTGAACCTTCCGGTATTTTATTCTCTGGTGCCAATGGCAGATCTTTGTAGAGATCGTGTAGTTCATGTCGATATTCCAAATCAACTTCCAATATACACCCTTTGCTAGCATCATCTTCTATTTTTGTTACATATATATTTGTATTTGTCCACTTAAATCCACCATAGGGCAAATACTGACTCATAGCCCATCCATATAAGTTATTGGCATCCAGATATGTAAGATAAAATATTTCCTTTGTGCTGTCATAAGCATTCATGTATTTATTATTTGCTTTAGCATATCGCTTACAACATTGTGAAATTCCACCACGAACACCTTTTTCTATCACCAAAATAATGTCATAATCTGTTAATAATTCTAGTTCTATTTTAGTGTGTTTGAGCATAGCATCCCACACTAATTCTGGGGCTGTGAAATACCATGCTGGATCTAGCTTATATGTTTTGAGACACATGTCTCTAAAATTTTCCATTATATCATACAAAATCAACACATCAGATTTGTTATAGAGTTGTGTGTACTCTCTTAGAGATTTTATGCTGAATTTTTCCCACACCTTTCTCGCAAATTCATAATCATCGTCTGTAATGTAGCATTTATTGAGTTTGTTGCAAAATGTATCTTTGGATGGAAGCAATGTCTCACAACATTTTTCAGCACTATCCATGTAGTCATATGGGTAGACACCTTTTCTTGTGACAATGTCAAGAAGTTCTTTGGAAATATGCTTACACGTTTTTCGGAACTGGCTTCTGGAAAGGTTGCTAGAGAATTTATCGATACTACTAGCCATAAATTTAGATGAGTCAATAAATCTAAAATTTACACTTTCACATACATGTTTCATAAAATAAATATAATTTTCTTCGTTGTTGGGAATTAGATCAATCTTTTTTTTCATCGATGCCAAGATCTCTTATGAATAAATATGTGTCATGGCCAGATAGATTGTCTATAAACACTGGGACAAAACATGGATTTATCTCTGTGTGCAGCTCCCCTAAATTTCCTAGTAACTTGATCATGATCTCTCACAGAATATCCATTCAAAGGCTTTTCACATATATGACAATGGGTAGCTGTATCATAAACAATTTATTATTTCTGAGTTAGTGGAAGCATTGGTTCTTCATTTGTGTATATATATTTAATATAATTTACTTCTTCCATTATAATTTTAACTAACACAGTAGATGTATCAGGACCTTCATAAGTTACCAGTGGTTTATAGTATCCATGTTCGTATTTTATGTAGTAACAGAAGCTAATAGGCTCGTGTTTTTGGTATTGTTTCGTGTAGGATTCGTCGGGATTTGGTTGGCAAGTTTAGATTTTAGTCAACAAACATTCAAAATCAGCATATATTACAAACGGAACTCTCAAAGAATAATTTTGGTTTTGAAATCTTAATGTCATTTTTTCCTTTAGATGGTAGTTCAACTCTAATACCATCATGATTTCGACAATCTTGTTCGTGATATTTTAGCTTATTTACAGAGTAGAAATGTTGCAAACATCTAGCACACTTAAATATTTTGTGTCCATTATGTGTTACTTGTGTTGCGACAAGTCTCGAAAGATTTTTTACCCCGCAGTAGTGGTCGTTCTTTTCGTCTTTGATATAGAGTAGGTTTATGTGTTTATCCATCTTATTTTTGGTTATTTTTAATGGACAGGTTATATATTCGGTACCTCCATCTTCTTCTTCGTATGCCTATACCTTAATAGAAATTCCACTTCTCTTCTCAAAGGTTGGTATGCTATCAAATTTCATTGGAAATTCCAAACCCTTAAGTGCATCATCAAACTCATGTTCGTAAGCTTCGTATTTATTCCCTCTTTGAGGGTTTCTTTGTACTTGATGCAATGCAGATATAACAGACCACAAAAAGCATTTCTGATCATCGTTCTTAACATTAATTACTGCCTGCTTAGTTTTGATTTTTTCTGGGAGATCAACATAAGAACTGTCCTTGAATGGTACATATTTATTTATTCGCACTTCTTGTTTAAATATTCTGTTGAGATCCCTTTGCTTCGAAAGCCCGCATCTCAGCTATGATTTTCGATATGCTGTTGGTATAATATTCTTCAAGATTAATCGATTTCAGTATAATTTCGTTCTTTGTTTTAAAGGAGCTTTTTACATATTCAATATTCTCACCAATTCCCCTTTTGTACTCAGTGAAGAATTTCGTGTTCACTTTGAATGATTTTGAATGCTTACTAATTATCCCCATGACAGTTTATTTTACATCGTTTAGGAAATGCTTTGGGTCCCTGTATGTATTCACAATCTTTACAGCATAAGTCTTGATCCTACTTTGAAATGCTGTTTAGATTTCTTCTACACAGAATATGGTCGCGTACTTACAATTTTTACTTCCCAAGTGACTTCTTATGGGAGACGTTTTGTAATAGTGGCTACACGTTTCACATTTCACTTGTTTCTCTCGTGGGGGCTTCTGTTTTGATATTAAGTGTTGTGGCACTTTTAAAATTTCCCATGCATTTATAGGTTCATGTGATTTATTACGTATTAGTGTAAGTCCTTTGTGCAATTTACTTTTAAGATGGCTTCTTATGAGAGACGGTTTGTAATAGTGGCCACACGTTTCACACTTGACATGCTTCTGTTGAGATTTCTTCTTCTTTCTTTTCGCAAAGGCTTCTTTCTTAAACTTTTATTCTTTCCAAACATTACCAACTCCGTTAGCCTTTTTCATTGCCAAGGCCGTCATCATATTATGTGTTGGTTGATTTTTATTTGTTCTCATTTATTATATACAATATTTTATTTTTTACGCATTCAAATTTCTTGAGCCACTCTTTTTTGCGGATGCACCCAAACACAACTAGACATACATCTCCAAATTAGCCTATGTTGTAGCACATTGCCAAAGTCAGAGCGTCAATTGTGTTTTAATGATTGGATAACCATTAAAACTTTATAGAGATATGAGAATAAATAAAAAGCAACTGATGCCTAATACGACGATCATTTACTCTTTAAAAAACCGAATGGAATGCCTTTGTTTAGTACCACAATCCTCCATTCCATCATATGCAAAATTTATACCACCACGATTAATGCCATCTAAAACTTTTTCGCTGAAAATTTTAAGATATCTGTCTGGCAAGGTTACTTAAAAATTGCCAGAAGAAATTACCACTTTGTATACATACCGTGTATCAGATATTTCAGCATGGTCTATGGGATATGTCTGTCCGATTGTATGTTCGGAAAGTTTCCTAAATTGTTGGGTCCCGTTAAATACATTTAGCAACTGGTCCATCTTTATTATGGCCAATATATTTTTGTTTTATGTATTCAATTTTCTTGAGTCGCTCTTTGCAACTTTTTATAGTCACTTTTTGCGGTTGCACCCTAACGCAACTTATTGCGGTTGCACTCTAATGCAACTTTTTGCAGGCACTTTTTGCGGATGCACTCTAACGCAACTTTTTGCGGTCACTTTTTTGCGGATGCCTCAAACGCAACTTTTGCAGTCACTTTTTGCAACTGCATCCAAATGCAACTTTTTGCAGTCACTTTTAGTGTTTGCCCTCTAACGCAACTTTTTGCAGTCACTTTTTGCAGCCTTGCTCGAACCGGCAGTTGATGTTTTGTGATGGCTCGTGCATTCAATTTGCTGTTGGTTTTCTGATAACTGGGAGCTGTCCCCAAAAGCAACTTTTGCAGTCACTTTTTGCTTATGTAGTTGTTCTCGGTGGTGCAGGCTATTCACGGAAAACTGAGCAATTTTGGAAAGCCCTGCTTACGATCTACTTGAATGCATATCGTGCATTCTTCCGCCTTGTAAAATTAACATGTTAACCTGCTCACTTTATTCATGCGTCGGTCAAGTGAAATAGTAAGATTACTAGGTAAGTGAATATTTTATAAATTTGCGAATAATTACCTCTATAATATTTCAAATATTTAACTATATTATAATTTACAAATTTTACCTAATAATTTAAAATTTGACATTAAGAGATAGCACGATACTTTCCCTCCATTGCTACCAACTTTACTGGGTGCATGACAGTCAATGTGGCATTTACAATGTATAAAGGTAAGGGCAGTGGCATTTTCCGAAGGTTATTTTAGAAGCGTTCAATTAACCGTGGACAGCCTATAATTAGTAATCAATTCCCATTTATTCCACACCGTAAACAAATAAATGTACGTCATTGTTACTAAAATTGTGCAACTATTTGAGTGATATACAATGGTTTTCCAAAGAATAAATCTCAATAACGAATGTTGAATACATGGCTCCAAAACTGGTAAAACCACAATGATTTCTATCTCTCGCTTTTATTGTTCCCTCGGGGAAACAAGAGTGAGAGCACAGAGTAGGTAGGGACATACAGTAGAGGTGAAATGGTGTGGCTGCTATTTTGATGTGGACGTACACTACCTGTGATTGGCTGTTCGAGGCTCTGGCAACGGGTATTTTGCGTGATTGGCTAATAATCTCTTTGCTGGGCTGCAGGCTAGTGATTGTTGCCTGACGCTGTTTGGCGAATAGCATCCCCATATGTTGCTGACCGGCGACGCCTATTCACCGGGACGTGCTAATAAGAGTGAAGAGATTTGGGCTGCTCTTAACAACGAGGTCTTGAGAGCCGATGAGGGTAATTGAGGTGAGTATAGAGCGGCGCTTGAATGAAGGGATGGAGAAAAACGGGAGATCCCCGAGAAAACCCGCCGTCCAATGGCATCGTCCGGCACGATTGCCACTTGCGAAAATACGGTGGCCCGGCCGGGGATTGAACCCTGTTCGACTTGGTGGGAGGCGAGCAGGCTAATTACTCAGCCACCGCGGCCCCACGTGCGAATGGAGTTTTTCGCACAAGACGATGTTTCACCTCTCTATTACTGAGTACTCTGAGATGACAGCCACCTGATGGCTGGTGAGAATGGCGGCTGCTGCCTGGCAGAAGGCACACTGGAGCTTGCTCGCTCACAACGGGAAACTTTGGGTTAGAATCTCAGAAGTTTGTCAAGATTATGGCGAGGCTGGATGAACAAGAAAAGGTTGTGCAATGCTTTCTGATTACTTTAACTCTTGCACAGTTGCAAAGAACGTGACTTGAATGGTCTGCACTGTTCGCAGCGGGAAACAGCGCCCAGTGATGTATCTTGCGCAATAGAGACTGCATTCCTCAGACTCGTAAACAGCTGCTGCCAGGAGTAAGTATGTAAACAGTGGTGAAGCAGTCATGTATACAGAAAACTCAATGTGCAGACGATATCGAAATGGCGACACTGACCAGCAATATCTCGGGACGCTGTTCACCAATCAGCGCCTTGTAACTTCCTCAGAAACCGGCAGCACATCCAACAGGGAATAATTCACACCACGGGGTAACCAATTAGACACAAAGGTTATAGGCTGTTCACGGAAAAGTGAGCACTTTTGTGGTCCTAGTTACTTTTTGCCTACTTTCCGAAGGAAGGAAAGGCTTATGAGATCACTTTCCGGTCTGTGTGTATGTGTATGTATGAATGTGTGTGTTTCACCAATTCACACCACATTTGGCAGGTAAGTAATATATCGATAGACCAAGTACATGTAAGAAATTGAATTTTATTAAGTACTTATTTTCAAAATGGTGGTCACGCAGATATTTTATATTTATTTGGCGTATTTCCTATGCCTTTCAACTAATTATAACACATAACCACATTTGTCAGCCATTTTGGCAGATAGCACCATACAAATATAACCAGTTTTTATGTCGCATCTCGGTAAATAAACTAACCAATTCGTACAAAATTTGGCAAACAAGTTGTACGGGTGCAATTATGTCAGACACTTGTCAAAACGACAGCCATATAGCCATTTTAGCCTAGAATGCTATAACGTCGAAACTATGTAATCAATTCCAACTTAACTTTGTATGCTGGCGGTTGATATTACAAATATCAACTATATCTACACGAAGTATATTTTCTCCTCCATTTTTTAAGATAGGGCCACGCGAAAAAATAATGTTTTTATGTCAAATATCAGGAAACAATTAACAAATTCCTGCCAACTTTTACAAATAAATACTACTGCAGTAGATAGTGTAAACTGGTATATTTTAAGTTGGTCAGGCACTTATTTTCTAAATAGTTGCTATATAAATATTTTAGCTTAGAATACTTTATTAACGAAACAAGCTGCAACCTAACTTTGTATGCTGGCAAAACCTATTACAATCATAAAATATGTCCATGGAGAGCCTCAATTCTCTGTCATTTTCTAAGATAACACCACCAATAATCTCTGTATCCTGCTGGTGTATACATATCTCCAGTAACGAATGAAGCCATTTTCACTCACGGCATGTGTTGTAACCAAATAGGACTATCGTATTTTTGACACTATCGCAAATAAGCTACAGTTATTCCACAAGTCTTTTTGCACGCAATATGACGAAAAGGGTCTTTTCAGCCATGCATACCTTTTTCTTTTGCGGGTTTCCTTTATAAATCTCTTGAAATTCGAAGGTATTCAACCAGTTTACAGAAAATAACTAATTTTTCTACTAAATGTAGTGACTGACATAAACCGCACAATATCTGGTGCATCAGAATCACGCTGATTATCACTCTCAATTTACCTTAACCCATTCGATTACGCACTCATATCTGAGCTGAAGTATTACGATCACGTAATTGTTTTACTATGCGCTGTGCTTAAGTTCGGTCAGCACGTGTCACGCAAACAAGTGTAAAACGTCCTGCGTGCTCAGTGACATCGACATTAACTATCTATATCAGAGAGGAGTAGAATATTACATTCCAGATGACATTATCCACAGGGAAGACTGGCCACTAATGCCTTGCTGTGTGCAGGAAATAACGATCGTGCACGGTAAAGTGAGCACTTTTGAAAGCCCACACATTTGGAATAATAGTCAATAAATGTGTTTTATTTTAGTCTTAGACTTTAACTTGCGAGTTCAGTGAAATATATACACTGTGTTTATTACTTACAAGACAATATTTTTTTTAATGGCTCTTGCAGGACTAAAATTGCTGAAAGGAATTAGTAACTAGTGCCTCAAAAGTGCTCACTTTGCCGTGAACAGCCTATACATATCATACATGTGCAACGTGCCTACGACTATGGAGACGGTGAGAGTATTATAACTGACCTTTCTTACGGCGGTCTATGCTGATGCCCTGGCCGTCCTCCCGCCTCCACATGAGCTTGGGCGTGGGGAAGCCGTCCGCCTTACAGGTCAGTGTAATGTTCTGGTTCTCCCTCACCGCCACCGACGAAGGCGTGCTCTCCTCGTCCAGGATGTTCGGTGGAACTGCAACCACACACATGTTTGACCTATTTAGATTATGTTGTTGCTAAACTGAACACTTTTGAAAGCCCTCCTCAAAATTTACGAGCATGAACATTGTGTATTCTTCCACCATATCTACAGTACAATTTACGTTGCCATGAGCCTCATGAATTTATTCACGCATCGGTCCTGTAAAAGTTTTAAATGTTTAGAAAAGTAAATATTTTACAAATCTGCTAATACTTACACCTACATGCATTAAAAATATAGTTCGCAACATTAATAATTTTTTTGTGTCCTTCCATTCTCTCAGGATTTTGTACATTTATTCAATAATTTCATTTTAATTTAACGTTAAGACGTGTCACTACTCTCCCTCCATAGTTAACAAATTTACTGGGCGTATGCCTCTCAGTGCAGTAGTAGGGCCAAGGGGGTTTTAACTCAAAGGGGATGTCGCCGTTTTTGATTGACCTAATTAATTTAATATCAAAGGGCTAATTAAATTGATTGAAATGGTTAATTAAATTATTTGAAAGGGTCAATCAAATTGAAGGGGGTTAAATGGAAATAAATGTACTAAATCCTGAGAGAATGGAAGGACACAAAAAAAGTATGTGCAGCAAATTACTAGGGCTCAAGTGGTGGTATGGAGTTTGTTGGAGCCACTGCTCTGTGTGCTCGATCTGAACAGAAACTTGGCCTGTGTTATGTCCAGTATTTAGGAGATGGAGATTCCAAAGATCTTGCTGCTGTTCTACAAAGCAAGCCTTGTGGCAATAATGTTGACATTATCAAGACTGAATGTGTTGGACATGTGCAAAAATGTGTTGGCACACGACTTAGACGGTTGAAACGAGACATTAAAAGGACAAAACTTAGTGATAGTAAAAATCTTGGAGGAAAAGGAAGACTCACTGATGCTGAAATAGACCAATTGCAGCGTTATTATGGCCAGTCCATAAAAAAAATCTGACTAATGTAGAAGATATGAGAAAAGCTATTTGTGAAACTTATTTTCATAAGGTATCAATAGATGCAAACCCTAGTGTTTCCGTTGTCCATCTGGTGACAATTATTGGTGAAAATTCAACCAGGCTAAAGCAAAATACCAAGAAAATGAATATATATACACCAGAATTCACAGCCAGAAGCAGTTATGGCAGCTATAAAACCAGTTTCCAATGACTTGTCCAAAATAGACCTATTGAAGCAGTGTCGCCATAGGAAAATTCAAAATACCAATGAAAGTTTTAACAGCAAAGTATGGTAAATACTTCCAAAAACAATCTACTTTGGGCTCCAGACCCTGAAACTTGGTGTTACTGATGCAGTAGATTGTTTCAATGAAGGCTCTATTGCCAAAGCCAATGTACTTTACAGATTGTAGATCAAACCAGGGAAATTTATGATGAATGGTCTCAAGGCAATAGATGCAGAGAGAAGAAAAAAGGCTGACAAAGAAGTTCAAGAAGAAAATAAAAGAGGAGAGTGAGAGGGAGAATAGAAAAAAGGAAATCGAAGACAGTGAATATTACTGTCTAGGAGGATAATGAAATGAGAAAGGTATGCCATCAACTTTAAAGCCTGATTTTTCAAAGGTGCTGTTTTTATGTTAAGGTACATTTTTCTTAAAAACTACTATTTGAGCTACATACTTGAAACCATGTAAAAATACTTCTTATTACTATATGAGTCTGTCTTACTCAAATTCCAGATTTTTTTTATTGTGAAGAAACAGGGTACGTAAGTTATTTACGTAGGAAAGGTACAAGAAGGTAGCCTAAATACTGTGCAAAAATTTCAAGTTGATACGACAAGTAGTTTTTGAAATAACTGTACCTTAATAAAAGCTGTTTTCCCATTTACAATACATGTATCTGGTAAAAGGTACTCGCTCCCCTAAAGCAAATTTAACACATTTAAAAGGATTTTACGCGAAATTTATTGTGTATATGTTACAATACAAGATTTATTTGCCTGGTCTTAAGCCAATAGATTTGAATTATATATTCTTATTTAACGATTAAGCTATTGTACCTTTTGTTTTTTTTTAATTACATGTTTCATTTGTTATTCCTTTTATGTAATATCGTTACAATCATACATAACCTAACCGGGATTCGAACCCAAAATATATGTATTACAATAAAACCTGCCCATCACTGAATGTCAGAAACTAGATTACATTCGTACATGATCTGAGACTCGAACCAAAAAACTTAGTATTATCAAACATGACCTAGCCACTACTCGAATCCAGTTTATATCAACCATGCCTGATCCGGAATTCGAACCCAGAGCCTCCTTGTATAAACTGATTACCCTATGGAGGCAGGCGAAATTTAACAACTTATTTTATGTATTAAGATTTTCCAGCAATCATCTTTTCCGGATTCAAATATATCTTTACTCGAATTGTAATTTTTGGTGAACTAATAGTTTGTTTCTTATTTGATTTTCTTTACAACACTATTTCGTTTTAATGCAACATACTTTTCTCTCTCTCTCTCTCTCTCTCTCTCTCTCTCTCTCTCTCTCTCTCTCTCTCTCTCTCTCTCTCTCTCTCTCTCTCTCAAATGTATCTTTTAAGACATGTATTTATCAATATTTGTCTTAGGAAAAGAATTTACTTTTAAAAATGGAATAGGTTAAAAAACTTAAAAATTTATTTTACAAGATGCACTTATTGACAAAATATATAAATATATTATTACTAATATTTCGACAAAACAAAATATATGATTTATCAATAAATTATTTTAACACTGAAGCAGCATGGTATGTTCAAAACATATACACGTAACCCAGGGATGTCACAAAACATAGCATCAAACAAGTACGGAATTATTAAAAACACATAATCAACTACAGGATGTCAAACAATTATTTCAAAAATACAGGTAGAACCAAAAAGTTTTGTACAATTATTACACCTTGCTCCAAAACAACTACAGGCTAACACAAAACATTGAAGATTATCAAGTTAAAAATATATACGACATTTTTCTTTACAAAACAAATATTTTCAAATCTGTTAGCAACTTACGTGAACAAAGTTTTAATGCATTTTATTAATATTGGATACAGATACAATTCTTGAGCTCTGCTTTCAAGTAGGGAGCATTTCTCATGCCCTGGTTTTAACCTGGCTATTTGCACACAACCGCCTTTACAAGTAGGGGCGTGTAAAACAATGCTTTCAACCAAATTGGGATAGGATTCAACGTTTTGAGAGTACGTGTCTTCATTACTAGATCTAAGAGGTGTGTCTGCAGTCATGTAAAACAATGGACATTTCTTATTATTACTGCACTGTATGAGTTCGTGACTCTTTTCATCTCCTAGAGGAAATATAATTACTTTAAAATGAAAAATACTGTCGCAAGTCTCTGTAAATTCTCGCTAAAGTCTGTTGCACCATTGGGGAAAGTTATATTGGACTTTACAGGATGAAAATTCGTCATGTTGCTACTATGACATCCAATACTCGACTGAAAAGATTTAACAAGAAACAATGTATGTATATTGATAAATTCATTCTCTTAATTTGTAAATTGAAACGTGTTTTAGGGCTAAATTTTATTTTTAATAATTTTATTGATCGATGTACATAACATTTAGATGAATCACACCCAGCATGAGATGTGTAACCAAACTTGTTTCTGCTATAATGATATAAAGAGTGAAGATTGTTATTACATTCTTCGAAATACTGATAGGGCAAAACAGTATCTGTATTATAAACAAGATGTTTCAAACATTTTTCTTCCTCACAATATTATGTTACAATGTGTTCGCCTTTAAGTTTACGCTTACGATCTACTCTGTGTGGTCTGTACTGGTTTACAAGACATTCAGAACCATTGCAATTAGTTAAAGTGCCATCATAACTAGTTGGTTTACTACATGGTGTCAAAGCTTGAGATAAATACATACATTTGAAATTAATGTCTGACTCACATATTTCCTTAACAACAAAATGAGAATATGCTATGCTATAAGTTACAGAATACAAACCTTTAGTAATAAACGCATACTTGCAAATCGGCGAGAACATTATTCGGAATTAGCTACTTGACATGCATATAAATTACACATGCACGGAAAAACAAATCCTCCTTGTTCAAAAATAAAGTTGCGGATGTCCCTGTCGCAGATGTCCTTCCAACGAAAGGTAATTCCCTGATGAGGTCTGGTGAACTGGTAGGCGATTACTCCAATTTCTCCGTTCCTCTTCTATTTCCTCACTAAGACTGGCAATCATCAAATCTTCTAATGTTGTTGGCAAGACACTGTTGAGGCATATATATCTCACAGCACGATCATTGCATACTAGTTCTTCACTAAAGCGAATGCCGATACTGTTCTCGAAAGTGTAGCACCAATGGCCTATTTCCTTGCAGACATGAATGTATAGAATACCGGCATACAAATTAAAGAACATTCTTCTGTATCAAATTTGCAGGACCTTCTAGCCATGACTGACGATTTGATACTGAATGCTCTCCTTTATATAGTCTGACAGATTAAATGTTCTTGCTTTGAAAAAAACGTTGCATTGTCACATACCACAAGGAGAAATTAATTCTTCGTCACCGATATACGTATAATGTTGCTTGTTGTTACATTGTTCTGTCCAAACATCATATTCAGCATAATAATCCCTTTGCAACTTATATTTAATTTTACTAAATGCTGGATATTTAGTGATTTCTTCGCCTTCCATGTCCTGTACTAATTCAGTTAAACTAATCGGTAAATCGGCATCAGGTCTTAAATTATGCACTACACACTTGCATCCAATTCAAACTCCAACATGTTCGTACATGCATTCAGGACTGATTAACGAGAAATGCCAATGTTCATCTCCATTGCACATCTGTATCTGTAGTGGACTATCTTCATCTTCAATTCTAAACCACACTCGCTTGAATCCTGGAGTAACACTTGTGTACTGAAGTGATGAGTCGAACCTCTCCATTGTAACTAAAGCTCTAGTGTACAATTCTCTCTCTCGTTATATACTCACATGTTCTTCCAGTTTGTGGTACAATAAGTTTTTCAAAAATAGTTTTGTTAGAACAAATTTACAGACACAAACATTGCTGTTCCAAACATAACAGTCCCACATTCCACATGGTGCTCGTAGAAGTGCGCTACTACCTTGTATTTGTGTGATGTGTTACTTATTGTTACATGTTTCAGTCTATAAGGCGAGGTATCGTAAAATCCTCTAATCAATTTATATTTAATTTGATTAAAACCTGCTTTTTTGGTTATTTCTACACTACGATTTTAATAACATAGGTTCCAAGTAGAAGAGGGCAGTTCGCTGTCAGGCCGCATATTAGAAACCGGACAGTCTTCTTCTTCATAACACAACACTCGTTCGGTATACATACTTTCTCCGAAACTTATTGCAAAATTACAATGTTCATCTCCATTTCTCCATTACACATCTGTGTTTGGAAGTATATGTTGCCTAGAGACTGAAACCATACTTTCTTGTGTCCTCGAAATATTGTGGAATACATCATCTCTGGGTCGAATATTTCCATTTTTATTTTCGAAACATTATGCTACCTGGAAAAAAAAACAATTTTTTTTCTAAAATTAATCTCTCTTCACATAGGTAGGATGTTTTTACAAATATTCTCTTAAAGCTTTGCTTTTAGATTGCCAACATTATGTTTTTCTTTCAAAGTGATTTGTATTATAGCATTTGACTACTGAATTAATTCTCGAAGAGTTGTGGTAGCTTCGGATATTTATTACTTCTTCATTGGTTAAACTTTTTAAAATTTCCTTCTGCAGTTTTCCAAGCACGTATATGAGATAATCTTCGAGTAACGCATCACTTACATATTGGAAACATTTTTGTAAGCTATGTCACCAGAGTCCCATTTCAGGCCATGTATCTCATAAGCCTGTTCCCAAAACATAATTTTAACTTCAGGTTTTAAACTGTACCAAGGTCTGGGGGATTTAAAGCACGATACTTTGAGTCATTAGCATCGGTTGCATAAGAAATAGCAGGCTCCTTAATTACAAAGAGTTTCTTGTTAGTTTTCTAAAACCTGAGCATAGCACATAATTTTCATGTAATTTCTTTATACTCTATTTACAAAAGAAGTCTCTCTCTCTCTCATATAAATTTTATAAGATGACAGTGCTCGCCTCGGAATGTACTTCATCGGCTCCGGATGAGTCCATTGCTATGTCTGGAACGATTCTAGCTTCAAGTAGCTGGTCCAGTCTGTGCGACATAAATCCCTCCACATATTAGCAAATGCAGGCATGTCGTAAGGATAGTCATCACATGGCAAATAGGATACGATATCCTCATCAGCTTGTAGATGTTCATCAAGGAATGGATATACTAGTTTTATGTCGTGGCCTGCAAAATAAATTATAAATTCTTTGGACAGCACCCGCAGTTGGAAGCAGTCTAAACTCAATGTTTTCGCCTTCCCATAAGCTAAAATCGCATTGAATGTTTCAACACATTCAGAGTCACAATTATCACAGTAGTGACCTTGATGCATTGTACCTGTTGCAAGCTGATGCAGAGATGAAAATCCCCTGTAGATCTAGATTGTGTGGGTTGAAGTTGTAGTAGATGTCTGTCGTTGTAGTAGACGCCTGGAGCTGTAGTGGATGCCTGGAGTTGTAGTGGATATCTGGCGCCATAGTAAATGCCTAAGTCTCACTAGTAGTAATGCTATGCACATGTGCACATACACACACAAAGTGACCTTAGCACATGCCGAGTTAACAATGAGAAAAAATTAATTTATGCCTCGTTACATAGTAAACGGATACAAAATGGCTGCCATTTTCCATTAAATTTATGTTAAATTTGCCCTTTTAGGAAAATCAGTTGAAATATTGTGAACTTTTGCTGATTTCAGCGTCTATATCAGTCATTTACGCATTGTATGTTAGAAATTCGAAAGTGAGGAAACTACACGTAAAAATATGCACAAATATTTTTAGAAAAAACATATTGAAAGTAAAAAAAAAAATAACTTTTCGAACAAGTTTGTTTAACGTACATTTTAAATGTTTTAAAATAAAGTTTTACTTGAGTATTTCCTTACATCGTAATAGTTAAAACTTGTGTAAGTGGAAAGATGCCCGTTTGACATTACTAACAAAAATATGTCTTATAACTGTATTGGTATGAAAATTACTAATTTATTAGTAAAAATTTGCTGGAAAACGGAATAAAGTTTGCTGGAAAATGGAACAGAGTTACTGGAAAACAGTTTATATATTTTTTAAATTTATTTTATTGTGTGTTAAAGACATCTGGAACGTATTTCTTAGTGCTGAAGAAAAATATCATTTTATCGCCAGGACTTGAGAAATATTTTTCTCATTTCCCTGTGAATACGCGAGGCTCTTGAGTCTCTAAAAATAGGAGGAAGCTTCAATGTTCCAGCAAAAATAGCTGCTTGTTGGGTGGAGTGGAGAGGGGAGAAGGGCAGGCAGCTAAACCAGGTCAGTTCAAAATCCACTGCTGTCTCCCTAGGGGAAGTGTCACTTTGGCATTGAAGCAAACCTCCATTCATAGCCAAGGCAGCCCTCTGGGGGTGAAGGGTCAGGTCTGTGTGGAGCGGCCACAGTTACTGAGATATCCGAAAAACGTGTTCTTGAGTGTTGTAAGGGGAGGATGTGCATGCCCTTGAATCGTCAGCGATGGTGCAGCGCCATCAGTGGACACAGGCAATCATCCGAAAAAAACTATTTATGACCTTGAGGAGGGCGGATTTTGTGAAGTGCGGCATTGGAAGGGGCAGTTCTTGGACGATTTAGGCGGAGGAGGTGTTTGCCGCTAACCAGGTTCTTGCAGTGTTGAATCGATACCAGGGTGTGTGGCCTGGAGCTTTGAAAACGACGAAAATTAACTGTTTGTTCGAGGGGGACAGAGGATCCCTCTGAAGAAACGTGTTCTAGCCGGTGTAAGGAGTGGGGGGTGGTTGACCTTGGGCAGGAGCGATGTGGACAATTCTCGAGGGGTTCCGCCATCTTAGCTGCTCGCCAAACCTCCCACTGCATAGACGCAACACTGGAACTCTCGACTCTACCGGCCTTCGGAGTGTGATGGCTGCGATTCTCGTTAAGCTCCGGGGTTTTGATCTCGTTCACAGTTCACAGTCTTAGTAAAGTATACTGTGAAATATTTTCTTATAAGTCTTTAATTATCGTATGATAGTGCTTTTAGCATGTAAATCCCATTCCTGTGTTCGGTAGACAAAATTTCATAGTATTTTGAAATCGCTTTTTTGTTACCAAGTGCCGCGAATTTCACAAGCTCGGCGGAAAAAATTTGAAGTATGTCCATTATTTTTTAATAATTCACTTTTATACATTCACGTACTTGTAGGACAAATAGTGTAATCAAGTAGTTAATAGTAGCTTGTAATGAAAATAGGTTCTGTCAGTTGTAAATTCCAACCCAGATGCGCTCCACATATATATAAAAGCTTATAAGCAGGCGCACGTCATACAATCCACTCATTCATTGACTGACCTCCGAGGTGGACGGATGTGTTTTCGGGGAGCTCCTGGTGCGATTTCACTACATGTTTACCCATTTTTTTTTTTAACTTTCACCTCGGTCTATAATCAAACACATCTTATAAGTTGATGTAACTCCTATATCCAGGTCAGTGCTTCACTGAGCGAATGGATGTATATTTAACATTTTCTTTTTTTTATGCATGTTAATCAATTAATTTCTATTAACGTGTGGATTATGTTTCTAAAGTTCCTGACCAGTCTCACAGGCAGACGGACCTATAATGTATGTGCGAGAGGCGTGAAGTAGTGTCATATATCCTGTTATTGTGTTATTTAGCAGTTTAATTTATAGGGCATTTTTATTTGTTGTAGGTGGAAGTCGTTTAACTAATTTTTTAGACACCTGGAGACTCGCATAATTGTCATAGTCATGTAGTTGTGCTCGTTCATTATACTTCTCTCGAGTAAATTATATTTCTAACATACAGCTCGGGTAGACTAATTTATCTCTTTATGTTTAATTGATTTTCATTACGTAATAATTTCATACTGGACACTCGTGTATTTGCACATGTTTCTTTATTCATAGGTAGAACACACTCAAATTCTCTAACGTTTAATTGTATTCCGAATAATACTATCTATCAAAGTCGCCTATCTACCAACACCGGGTACGAGCAAGATCTCTTCCAAACCAAAACAATTTACACTTATACCACTGTTGCACAAAACTCACCACATATAAACGCCATCCCCAACACGCCGCACTTCAAGCGTGTGCTAGAGCTCACAGGGTGAGGACGTACCAGAGCTCCTGCTCCCCACAAAGAATGAAAGAAAATAATAATAATTTACCCATAGCACACTCTTGCACCAAACACAAAAAAAAATTTAATAACCATTTCAATCCATTTAACCCTTTCATTAAATTTAACACTTCCAATGCATTTAACCCTTTCAATCCATTTAACCTTTTCAATTTGATTAACCCTTTCAGTCAATTTAATTAACCCCCTGATGTCAATCGGATATCAAATTAATTAGGTCAATAAAAATGCGGCATCCCCTTTGAGATGAACCACCCCCCCCCCCTTCCCACAGCCATACTACTCAGTGCAACCTTTAATATAATGTATATATATATATATATATTTACACACACAGATACACACACACAGGTAGAAGCTGTGATATTTTTTAAAGGTTGATTTCAAAATGCTTACCTCATTGTGAACAGCCTTTACGCTCACACCTGTCTTAAGCAATGCTACTTTAAACATTGCTGGCTTATATTTGTATTAAAAAATTTAGAGGAGCACTCTGAGAAATGCCACATACCCGTTCGCTCCACAAGAAAACACGCAGATAATTATGCATACATAAATATAGTATTACAAAATTACTCTTAATATATTCATACATAATTATGTACAGGTAATTAAATATGTAAATAAAACATTTAATTAATTGTATTCATAATCATGTAGGTATATATAAATATGGGAATATAAAATAATTTTAAATTTCTATGTTTGTATATACATATGCCTACAAGCATATTCAAATAACATGTTGTTATGTAAGCATCTGCATGTTTTATTTATGGGTGAACGAGTATGTCTGTTTTCTCATTGCGCTCCCATATATTTTTACATATAAATGTTATGGTGGAAGCCTTTTTTGGACAAAAGCTAGGTTCTTTAGTATAACAAGAACCGCATGTATATAGAAAAAATGACAGTTGAGCTTATGACACCGGGAGGTGATATCGATTTGGAAGCGATCTCTCATCATACCACGAAGATAAATTGCGAATACGAAAGCCTGCCTTTGATCTGAACGATCATTTAGCCGCGACCTGCATCATCGTTAACTGGTTGTCATCAGTGGCGATTCTGCGATCGAGTTTTCAGCGATGGTAAAAATGCTCGTCGGCGCGAAAAGGACTCTTCGTACAGACGAAAAGGACTCTTCGACGAACTTCAAAATAAACTGTTATCGGCTCTAAATACTTATGAGCATACAACGCTGCAACAAAGAAAGGCAAATTTAATATAGAATACAAAACAGGAGGTGGAGATGACCATGAAGAGATCATTGATTAAAACGAACATGAAGAGAGTAATAGTATTGAAAACAATAATGGCGACTTTGTCTATGCACTGACACACCCCTCCAGCACATTTGCTGCTACAAGAGACATGAAAAATGCAGAAGACGCCGATAATACTGGCTACCTATTTCCCGAAGACCCGAGTAGATTAGTTGATAGACTCGGATATTTGATTGATCTTCAAGAAAGCGGGTATCTCTCGCACATTAACGAGATATCTTCAATCATTAACAAACTAATATATCACAATATGTGATGAACAGATTTCTTCTGGAATTGTAATTACATAATAATAAATTATTATAATAAAATAATTGGTTTTTATTTATTTTTGTGCGCCGCATCCGTTTTTGTCTCACAACTTTAAAGTGGTGCTATGGGCTCTCGAATATTTACGTAAACATCTGAATACAGAAAGAAATTACAGACTCTAGTATAAAAATACATGGATAGTTGACTGCATACAAATAATTGAGTCTTTCGGCATGTACAAATTTGGAGACAGTTTGCGAACGAATGTAAATTGTATACATATGGGTTGAGGTTTAACCAAAGGATTGATCGAAGGATCGATCGGAAAATTGGGATTGATCGAAGGATTGGTATTGATCAAAGAATTGGGATTTATTAAAGTGTTAGGATTGATTAACAAAGGATTGGGATTGATCGAAGTATTGGTATTGATCGAAGTATTGGGATTGATCGAAGTATTGGAATTTATCGAAGGGCTGGCATGGATTGTTGTGAATAGCAGAGAAGGCTGGCTAAGCATTGGGATTGATCCAAGGATTGGTATTGAGCAAAGGACTGGCATGGGTTACTGTGAATTGTGGAGAAGGATAGCGAAAGATTGTTGTAGATTTATGTGGATTGCGAAGGATTGTCGGAGATTCCTGTGGATTACGGAGGAGGATTGCGATGGTCGGTGTGGATTTGTATGAATTGGTGTGTGGATTGGTGCGGATTGGTGTATGGATTGTGGTGTATTGGTGTGTGGATTGTGGTGTATTGGTGTGTGGATTGTGGTGTATTGGTGTGTGGATTGTTGTCTATTGGTGTGAGGATTGAAGTGGATTGGTGTGTAGATTGGTGTGTGGATTAATGTTGATTGTTGTGGATTGATGTGTGGATTGGTGTGTGGATTGGTGTGGACTGATGACAGCAGTGCTGATTGTGGCGATAATTGTGGCGCTAATTTCGTTGCTGTTTACGGTGCTGATTTATGGATATATTGCGAGATTGATCGGAAGATTGATAAAAAAACAAGTACTTAATTAATGTTTTAAATATTTGTTTAAATTTTTGGGAATGTTTTGGATTTTATCAATAATTTTAGAATTTATTTTTGGGTTCAAGATTATCCAATGTCATAGGCAAGAGATTGAGGTCACAGATGTGAGGTCAAAGTGAAGGTCACCCATATCTAACATGTTGATTGAAGTCATCAGAGCCACCTAGGTGTAGAAAATGTAAAAAGTATATGATAAACAAGAAAACAAGACGTTTGCGTACGACTGAATGAGTATGGGTGAGGGGCGTGGAGTCCATTCAACTAATTACCAATGATAATAATTGGTGGTGGGTCACTTATCTGCTGGACGTAGTGCTATGGAGACCTCTACAAATGTAATTTTTTTAAAATAAATCTTAATCATAATTTTTTTATGAAATTTTAAAGTAAATTATAAATAATTTTTAAATTAATATTTTATAAATTGTTTCGGATCTTTTTAGAATTTTCTATGTTTCTACAATTTTTTGGGGATTAAAAAAAAATATATTCACGGTAATCCAAGGTCATAGGCACAGGGTCAAGGTAAAGGTCAAAGTCACCGACATCCAACATTGCGGTTGCGTAATGTCACATTATGATGGGCGGTGGGCGCATGGTGCCTATTCCCGATCCTCTTATCCCAGAATGCAGCTAAATATTCTACTTATATATTTATCAATATTTTGTAGGAAAATATTCTTGTACTAGCTGTACATATAAAATCTCCTAATCGTCAAGTGATGTGCATTCACCTTCCTTCTTAACCTGCGTGGCAACTGTTATTGGACATTTTTAAATTACTATTTCATATTATACAAACTGGACAAGAGTGTACATTTTTAAAAAAGCATATCACATACAAACTTTCACCAAATCCACACTGTCTCATAAAAAAAATGATGACGCATGCTAACTAAACCATAGCCTAAAAATCAGAAATAATATTTAAATTATTATAAATTTTTTGCCTCTAAGAGTATGATTTACGGATTAAATAATTATTTTATGGAAAGATTGTAAATGAATATCAAAATTATCAAAAAAAATTTTTATGTTTTATTGGCAGTATTTTCTCTTTAATCACGTGTATTTTGGTTTAAATAATGATATTTCTGGAGAAATATTCTTTATTTGAAGGGCGGAGTCCGGAGGGAGGTCTGGCATTCGCAGGATTCCCTTAGCTCTGACGTGAGTCACCTCGCCTGCCGGGTAATTGCCCCTGGGGTGAGGTAATGGCCACGTCGCGTGCCCGCCCGTCATGTCCTGTCGTGACTCCACTCACATTACCGGCGGCGATGTTTTCATTTTCTCGTGGTCGCCATCCCAGTAGACCAACATTCACGTTTTTGAGACAACAAACCCGGGAATTCTTCAAGATTATTTCATTCTAAAGTAAAAACTGTACAATATTGGTTTATTATACATCGATCATACACGATATGAAATCGTGGCCAGAACTGGCTACACAGCCGATACACCGCGGATACGGCGGCATGTAGGAAGATACTTTAACGAATTTAGTTTTGCAATACATTTACGCTGGACAAAAATATTATTGCTGTTAACCAATTACTTAATTCGATGAGAGTCTATGAATACTTTTCAATGACCAAATATGATATTGTTTACTAAATGGCTTGAGTACTAGAAAATCTACATTTTATTGTACTTTACGATCTGATTTTAACAGCTACAAAATTTTGCCATGGTAGGTAATTAACCAAATAGTTTTTGGTGAATACTAACAAATCTTTTCTTTCCACGTGTTAAATGTGCCTAGGTGTGGGCAGTCTTGTAACGGTTGGAGGTCTTATTGATGCAAAAGAATTAATTAAATGTTCTAGTTTATTTACAATATTACAAAATAGCCAATGCCGCTATTTCCTACTCCTAATAAAATATTAAATTATTTAGAAAAAATATATAATTACAATCATTGGAATAAACGTCCTGCTAACCTAACAATATGGTCAAATTCTCTTAATCAGTTCAGTTTCACAAATGTACCAGAATTTCGACATCGTCCACCTCCACTCCGACGCCCGGGCCAATCAGAAACACCGTAGCACACGTCCTTGAGCACCCCGATGACTCGCTGCAGTCGCTTACGGTCACAGGTCGCCATCTCCGCTCAGCCAGTACCCGCTGTACCTCGCCGAAGCCACCGGAACACTCGTCAGGTAAGTGACCCGTTGGGCGTAAGTCGTCGTAGACTTTGGTGCCGATGCGGCTGCGTTGCTTGGCAGGCGAGCGCTGACTGTCGGCGTGGAGGCTCAAGGTAATTTTGATTTGTTTTGGGGCAAAACTCCTTTCCAGCACCTAGTTGTTTGTACCTTTTGTAATGTCAAACCAAAAAAATTTAGTTAATATGCTTAGTCTTTGCTACCACAATTTATTTGTTTCTATTTTACTTCGTTGGGTAATTTGTAAGTTCAATAATTTTGCATTCTCTGGTATACAACGAGGGGAGAGATTTAGGGGCTCTTGACATCGGTGTCTTGAGAGCCGATGAGGGTGGAATGAGGTGAGAATGGATCAGCCCCAGAATGAAAGGATAAGAGGAACGTGGGATCCCCGAGAAAACACACCGACCAGCGGCTTCGTCCGGCACGATTCACACCTGCGAAAATTCTGGAGCGACCCCGCCGGGAATTGAACCCGGTTCACCTTGGTGGGACTCGAGTGCCCTAGCACTGCGCCACTGTGGTAAACCTGTACACATAGAACAAACTGAAAATAGTCTTTCAGTGAGCTCGAAACAACGGGAGACCCGACTCTGTGCTCGCAAATAAACAGCTCCGAATGCTGGACGCGGGAAATAACTGCCGTGTCTCTTTGCCACGCGAGTATGACGCTGTAGCGAGTAGTGGCTACCGAGCACCTTTGCCGCGGAAAACACCGAAACTTGGTTGAGCGGAGCGCGTGATATTGGGCCTTTCATACCCCTGTAACAGTTTTTCTGCTACCAAGCGCTCAAGGGAACTCGAGGCCGTCCTTCGTCCTTGTGTCGTTGTGGCATGTACTCGGGTTGCATATACCCCCGCGTGATCCGATCCAATGACACTGCCAGGCGGGTAGTTTGACTGGGGCGGTACATCTGTCAGATGATAACGCAGCGTCCTAAGGCGAGCTCAGCGAGGATAGCAACCTCGCGTGGAGCAAAAGGGCAAAAGCTGGTTTGATCCCGACACTCAGTATGTGTATGGAATTTCGAAAGCACGCCTTATCGATCCTTTTGGCTTGAGGAGTTTTCAACAAGTGGTAAAGGAAAAGTTACCCCGGCTATACAGTTACAGTGGACCTCTCGGTCATGTATTTTTATTTTTACGGAACGCTCTTAGCCTTACGGCCTTACCGCGCTTCGGCCTCTCAATAGGTGGGGAAGAGAAATCACGTTCTGTCACCGCAAAGAGACCAGGATTAATGCGACCGGTGGCCAGACCCAAGCCCACGCCTGGCACGTCACACCCTCTACCACAGAGGTTCTGAGATCCTCGTCCTCAGAAACCAAGCGTGTGGTCTGGCCGGGGTTCTATCCATACCCCTAATGCCTTTCCAGGGCACAACCGGAGGAGATTGCCGCTTACCACCCGGTCTGTCAAAGAGAGTGGGAATCTCTCCAGACCTCCTCCAGCATACGGAGTCAACCACTACCAGCACTAGTCCAACCCTATGATCTGACACCAGAGAGAACCTTATGGTGGGGCCAACCGATTGTCCCGTGCTACCACTTACTTTCGATGGCACTTGTGGGTTATTCATGGCCGACATTATCGCCCGAGTGGAGTGGCAAGAGGAATTCCCTTCCACAAAGTGGTTGAGAAGACCTCACGAGGCATAGCCTTACACCCAATGAAGGGCCGGTCACACTCCGCTCCCTGGGGGCCACATCCCAAGTGGCGGGGAATTCCTATGACCCAGAGAGGCTACCGCCCCTGCGGCCGGGTACAAGAGAGCAGTCAGGAGCCCTCCCCGGTGCCGAGGTTCACCGAGGATAGCAGCCCTTGCTCTGAAATTGAGAGTTTACATCATATATAGTCATATATTCTCCATGATTTCATCACTGCAACCAAGCCATTACTCCCACGACCACCAAGTATTACGTGACCAATTCCCAGTACGGGGAGGGAGGGGTGTCAACCACACTCCATTCCATGTCTTTGTACTTCTTCTTTGAAGTACAGACTTTGGGCTCCAGCTGCCTGAGTGCTAAGTGGTCCAACACCCCACAAAGTGGTCGAGCCTGGGTACCAGCTATCGGTCCAACCAACATGGCAGATACCCCCCACAAGTCACGAGGATTCTGGCAACCCATAGGGAACGGGCGGAGTTGCCCAATCTGTTAAACGACTAAGAGGGGTGGCCTGGGAAGCCTTGGGTCGCCTTGAGAGGAGAGAGGCTATAAGAGACGCTTCATCCACCCTGTGCAGGTTGTGCATGGTGCATACCTAGCTCGGCATACTATAGCATGGTACTACCACACTGCCTATCACGTTTTATCTCAGTTTTCTTTAACGTGTGGTTTACATGGTTTAAGAAATTTCAGAGACAATAGCAGGTCAAAGACATGCCACAATATAGCTACATACTCCTTCACAAAAAAAAACGTTTTCTTTGTATGTTCATATATAGTTATACTTATGTAGCACATGGTAATAAAAAAATGTATGTTAGGCGACTTACTTCTGAAAATTAGCTGGGTTATATTACTTCTGGCACAAAAATTGTGAACTTTTGATTTTAGCACGTGTTCATAACAAATATTATCTAATATATAGTTTGTATGCATATTTCATATAAATATTTTAATATACACAGGTTTATATACATATCCAGTCTAAAATCTGAAGCGAGTTTGATACAAAAATGTACATTATGATTCAGTTTGGTATCCAACGCCCGTAACACTTTATCGTTCGCGTGTTTCCTGCTGCCGTCAACCGTGATGATTTATGTGGGGAAAATAGGCCTATTTAAAAGTAGCTCCTGTAGAGATACTTTCTTTTCAAATTGCGTTCTCTTTGTCCGCGATAAAGCGAGGCGGGTCAAAGAAGTTGTCAGATAAGCCAGTCCGCTACAGCGCTAAGCAACGCACAGGACGTTTATGGTTCGGACGACCAGCTTTCGTGGCACTATACGTAGAGACACTGGTTTGCCGAGGAACATTTGATTGTTTCATTATATTCTAATTACTGTACACACGCCCGAGAGGTTAACCTTTATTATTGGCTGCCATGCATGTATGAAATTATATTCCATGCACGGTTAATTCAAACTTTTCTGAAGCCCTGCTTCTACTTCCAGTATAGTTCTTCGCCGCCTGGAAACAAAGCTTGATTAAGTCTAGCAAATTACACCAAAGTGACAACGTCATGCATTTGTAGGCACTCAGGTAAATCATGTTTTGCAAATGGGCACTATCAGTACACCTATTTTCTATTTGCTTTTATTTATATTATTTATAAATGAAATATCACAATTTATAGATAAAATACAATTAAATTTCGAATTAACCAAAAATAAAATACTTTAATACGAAATAAGTATAGGAACGTTGAGATATACGAAGTAGTTAGTAAAAAATCAAATACACGACGTACATGATGATGGTTTTCAAAGTTTCAATTCAAAAGTGCGAAGATACTGAAAATAAAATGTACTTTCCGATTTCACTGGGCCCGATGAGAATTCCGATACTCTAAAGCTGAACGTTTGTGAATGGTCAACAAAAACACTTAACGTAATCAAAATTTTGTCACCCAGTAATGAAAGAAAAAAAATCTAGTTTTCGAAAATACGCTTCCAGAAAAATTTTCAAAATTATTTTATAATTTACTAACTACTGGAGAACAGCAGCACATCTACTCCACGTCGAGTATGGAAATTCACGTTCAATCAGCCTGGGATCTTAACATATCGCTTTGTAACCCGGCAGCAGGCTACAATTTTCACTGTGCAATTATTTCTAGTAAACTTTTTAAACTATAAATAGAGTTTTAAACCGTAAATGTATGGAAATAATACCACGTAACAAGCTGAAATATAGGGATGTTTAGCGCCGTTACTATACAAAGTTGGCAACCTCCTTCGCATTTGACTATTTCCTGAGCGAATGTAGGAACGTTGCCGTGGATGTATGAAAAAACAACATTACCATTGAGGCTTCCTCAGTATATGTATATATGGATGTGGTAAATTTGCGAACAACTTGTTAGAGTCTACGATCCTGTACACACAAGCCGCAGAGAAGATAAATACACATATACGAAATAGCGTGGCGGTCCCTTCGATGTGGGCATTCTTTGATTGGCTGCCGCGCAAGGCTTTTGGAACGTGCCTTATGTCTGATGGCTACTGCATGTTGCAAAAGGTTTCTTATTGGCTTGGCTACCAGCTGGCTGGTGGGTTACCATACATCGATTCTCGACCGGCGTTCCAACATTTGGTTTTTCAGTGGCTCCAGTTCGCTGGCATTCGTGGCTGACTTTTGCTGTACGAGCGGATATTTCACATGTGGGTTCCTTAAGCACTCTGTGGCTAAACTACAGAATAAGAAAGAATACAAAAGCTAAATTTCGGGATTACCGCTCAATTCAAATGCACCCACGAACAAAATGAGTGAGTGAGGATATTGGGCGGTTCTTAACAGCCAAATCTTGAGAGCCGACGAGGGTGAAGCGAGGTGGGAATGGAGCAACGCCAGGATGCAAGTGCGGGGGAAACGGGAATTCCCCGAGAAAATCCGCTGACCAGCGGCATCGTCCAGCACGATTTCCACATGTGAAAATCTGGAGGTGATCCCGCCGGGAATCGAACCCTGCTCGCCTATGCGAGAGGTGAGTGGTCTTCCCACCAGTATGCCCGTACTTCGTTCGCCAATAGAAACATGGAAAATTAAGTTGTCTGGCCGATGGGGAATCTTCAGCAGCCTTCAAAAACCAATCAAACACTGTACCTCTTACCATATCCTCACGCAGCCAGCCAGTAAATGTGTACTCCTGCAGTAATCAACCGAAATTTGTGAATTTTCAGAATAAATTTTATTGCACTTCGAAAATGTGTACCGAAACAATTTACGGCCATCCCAAAAGAAATAAAAAAATTCCCTTGATTGTAGCAGCAATCAATGAACAAATGTAGGGTCAATTTTGTGTATAGAGAGGAATGTGGACTTACGTAATACGGCTTAACCTTACGGTGATTGTATAGTCACTGAGACGGAACACACTTAAAACTTACTGCCACGTTAATTTAAGAAATTTCCCAACGCGACTTACATGACGGAAGATATTAAAGAGTCTTTATAGCTAGAGGTTATATGTCCAAACTTCACGTAAGCTGTAGAGTGTGTGTGCGTATGCGTGGTGTTTTAAGCGTAAGATAAAGTTTGTAGGCAATATTATTTATGCGTCCTCTGGTTAGCTACATGGTATAAAACGGGTAGCTAAATTGTTTTTCCGAAATTCTAGTAATTATTCCTGGACCTTTCATTTGGGTTATAATATTGGTAAGTACTGTGATAGACCACTGAAAAGTGATTGTTTTATTTTCACACGTAACACGACCTTTGCTCATGTGGAAAGCACTGCGGGTGTCAAAGCAAATACTAAGCAATATATTTGCTTAATTCTGCGTGGCAAAGTCGAACCCGAGAATGAGTTCCGACAGCAGCAACTAATTAACACAAAAAAAAAAAAAACTACTCATGTGTGTACAGAATTGCGAGAGATAACTTGGTACCACTTTGTAACGCTAAATGGTAGTGTCTGCATATATCGTAGCCATGTATTTTACCGGCTTATAAGTGTTAAATTGTGTTAACCGTTTCAGAGTGACGTTTATTTATAGTTTCAGGTACTGTAAATTATAAAATTTATTACTGCGCACTGTAATACTCAAGTTGAATGACCACTCCTTTCGTCATCACAATTTGTAATTGGCTATAGTAGCATGAACCAATAACAACCTGGAACTGTAGCACAGTTTGCTAAGTAGTTATTAGCAGAAAAAGATAACTGAGTCTCGCTGCGTGGAGTAGGCCAAAAATAACTAGTCTGTGTTGTATGTCAAGGGCAGACTGTAAATTTATGGGCCTGCGTTGGAAACAGTATCTGGTGATTGGTCAACAAATCTTAACAACAGTCTTAATCTCATCCGTCTTTTTTTTTTTTTGTGGAGGAGGAAATGGTGGAAGGGCGAGTTGCATGGAGGTCTAAGGGTATAGAATAACCATGGGGAAATTTGGAATTTAGCATATTTGTAGTGGTTTTTCGAGTTTCATCGAGGGCTTCCTTGAAATAATATATAATTTAGAGTTGAAAATTTAGCCATATTTTACGTTTATCACTCATCACGTTTCCTTTATCATTTGCATATGTGTTTTATACATGAAGGTTTAAGCGACCTCTAGTTGTTAGCAGTGGGATTTCCGAACCCAATCTTGGCCTGTCCGCCCCTCGTTTATGTACACAATCGTGCACAGAATATCCGTAAAATATTAAGTGCACAGAACGCACTGATGCGATGCAGGATACGAAAGCTCCAGCCACGTTACAGTGAAAAAATAACTTGCGCAGTGAGCGAGTAGCGAGGATAGTTCGCTAGTCTTTTTGTGCTCACCTTGTGCACTCGTTCCACAGCTGGTTGATAACTTCCGAACATGATGTTGCGGCGGACGGCTGCGTCGTGTTTTCTGAGAGACGAAGTTAGTTAACAGCGCTCCGTTGATGAGGTTAGGGGGAAAAGGGGGGGGGGGGGGTGGTATCGGTCTTCGCGCTTCGCGATGGGCTGGTTGGGTAGATTCGATGGAGTTGAGTATGGAAGGGGGGGGGGGAGGAGAGGGCTTTGTTTCGGACAGGCGTCGTGGCGATCAATCATCGAGTTGCCGAAAACACTTCTCTGGCACGTGGGTGTTGCGGATCGACGGCAAATCAAAGGGGTGGGTGTTGTCGGTCGAGGGCGCGAGCGTCTGCCATGTACTGTAGCTCATTTACGATTGGTTGACTTGGAAGTGGGTGGAGTAAAGGTTGGAGGGAAGTGGTAGACCTACCGCCACGGAAGTTTGGGGTGAATCCGCTTATACCGCAAACTTCAGCCGCACACGCCAATAAAATGGAGTCACTGGAAAGCAATCTGTCATATCGTCATTGGTTAAAGCCCCTTGAAAAACACGCCAAAAAGAATAACACAAATAGCAAAATTTGAAAGACAAAATACATAACACGTATCTTAAAAATTGTTGTTATTAGAATACAATCATATAATATATAATTATGTGGAAATTGTTCATTTGGTTTCTCTAACGAAACTGCTGAATTGTTTAGTATTTTTACACATGAATCGTATCTTTACTATATGAAAAGTCCAAAGTGATTATTTTTAACAGTATCATTGTTGCTACCTATTATGTTCTTCAAGCTTGCCTTCATTTCATGACCTATCCACAGCACATAAAACAAACCTGAACTAATTATTTTTAATTATTTTTCGATTAAGAAAGTATAAAATGTCATCTGTAATATTTTTAACCTTCTACAATTTTATATGTACGGTACATCGGCCTAGTAGCTCACGGAATGTGTTATGATGCCCTGGTAAAGTTCTTTTCCCAGGATATTCCTCCGCCTCGCGCAAACAAAGCTTAACCACGTTTAGAAAATTACACCAAAGGTACAACGCACCGCATTCGTGTGCATGAGAACTATTCCTTACTAGGTAATACCAACACACACATGTTCTCCCTGTTTCTATTCATATCAATTAAAAACGTAATATGATAATTTACAGATAGAATATAAGTTAGTTTAGCAAAAAATAAGATATCTTAATGTTAACACGCGTATAAAACCCTTGTGATATGTGACGTATTTCAGAAACAACCAAACACGTAATACGTGGGGTGATTTTTCAAAGGTTTGATTCAAAAGTGTGAAGGAACCGTGAACATTTAGATTTTATAGCGAGAGCGGAATCGGTCCATGATTCCAGTTCCCTGGCTGCCTAGGCTTGGCTTGTCGTGTGGCGTTAATGCAGAGCATCGCCCACTTCTGAAATGACAAGTGATGTGATAGGCCTATTGCTGTGAGAAACGCACCGTACCGCGGGAGGAATAATGTTTGCTTCCCCGATTCCATAATGAGTCAAGTTTCACCAGCTTCGAGCGAGGTTAAGGACAAGAGTATTGTAAACAGGCAGCGTACAGCAGTTCTGAGAACTCATTTGTTACTCTAGCACGTCTGCATTTCCATCGCAAATAGTCTGGACTACCTTAAATTTGTTTTCTTATTTAAGATTATATTTTTATTTTGGTAGAATCGCGATCATCAGTACCGATATGAGAATCGAATATCATCTCTCCCTTACAATTACTCAGTAAAATCCCCGCAATGTTTCTGCTTTACTGTTTGGATAAACTGCTGATGAAAAAAGTCGATGCAAGTATATACGTATTCCGTAATAATATATTAAAATTTTGTCTTCATATAGAAAGTTCCACGTCCAAAAATCCTAGATTTCCAAAACTATGAAGCACAAACATAGCCAGGGGTGGACCGGACAGGTCTTCAAAAAAATATATGTATTTCTACCAGCAGCATATTCAATAATTAGATACGAAAACTGCTCAAATAGCACCACTTTGCACATTGAAATCCAAATTTTACCGAAAGAGGACTCCCAACACCCCGCTTTATTGGAGATCTCGATGTTCCTTTATGAAATTCCCAAGTTGCCCTCTTCCCCCCACCCCTTCCAAAACACAAATCCTGGCTACGCCACTGACTGTAAATACCACTTTCCTATAGCAACACATAGCCTACTGGCATACATTCATTCTCACTGAAACAGAATATTTACTTAAAGTTAGAAATAAAGCTACTCCTTGTTATGCTCGAGGACACCATACCAACACACACAGTAAATGTTGAATGATCCTGGCGAGCTTTTACAGTTGGCTTCTTCCCAAAATGTTGATTAACTTATATTGTTGTATTACTGGCATTTAATTTGTATTCGTTGAGTTAGCCCTCGGACCCCGACAAATGTCGCTCAACATTTCAAATTTGAGCTTCCTTTGCTCTCACTTGTAATTTTTGTAAGATATTTCAAAGAATAATGTTCGCAAAGTGTGTGCCAGGGACACGTGAAATAGATTAAGCAGGGAGAGACTGATCGTGACGATACAACATATACATAATTTGAATACTTCTTCGTTAATGTTGTAAAGAAGCGGCTTCTGTTTCAACAATAATTGTTTTATTTTCTGATGCGTGGCAAGACACCATTTAATAAGTTCAAAATTTTATAAATGAAAATGTGTCAGACAACTACGTGGTCAGTTACAATATAAATAGCAATTAGGCTTATGCTAATTTAATTATGTTTAATATGTTTTCTAATTTTTATATAGTGCATAATATCTTCGTATTGCTCACATGTTATACTAACGAAAAGTGATATTATCTTTATAATACGCGCTCTACAAGAATGATTAATTCCAACAAGCAATGTTCAGCTATACAGTTAACGTTCATTTAACCCAGATACTATTATTTCACCATTTAGTTCATAACGGAACATTTTATAGCAAGCACTTTAATAAAAAGAAAATCAGGAATGTGCACAGACTTTTTTTGTATCTTGTATTGTTTCCCCAGACTTTCTTGTAAATGTTTGTAAGGACATTTCTTCTGGGTCAAATTTTTATTTTTGCGCTTGGATAATATTTACAACATTGCAAAGGACTGTAAATATTATTTTTTTTTTTTTGTGTTAGCAAATAGTTCTGTCTTGCCACAGTGGTCTGAATTGTCCTGGTCCTGCTAAGATGAGCCGGTGCTCCGCAGTACCGTGCTGCGCCGTTACCGTTCTGGAACCTGAAAGGCTTCTGAGAGCGTGACGTCACTGCCTCTGTGATTTGCAGCGACATGTCAGGCGGTGCTTGCGGAGACGATCAACTTTCATCGTTGAACGGTAGGTGACCTGCGATAGCTTTGTACTCGCGATTGGTTGTCCTCTGTGCGCCATAATACATAATCGTGAACCATTGAGGTGCATGCTCATAGTGCACAACGCCACAAGAGCAATTAAATTTAGGGAACACGGTAGAGGGGGAGAGACTTTCAATGGAGCTCTGCAGCCGACAGTGCACAACTCATTGGAAATGAGTATAACACTACCAAAATTGTCATAAATATACTATTTATGCTGTAAGTGTCAGAAGAATAGATATATTAGTAACGCATTAAAATATTTTGCTAGAATTTACTAATTTAATTGTTTATTAAATTAGTTAATTATATATTTTTTTAATTTAATTTTTTTCACATTTTGGAGATGCACTAGAAAGCACATTTTGTAGGAAAAACCTTCTTAATGTAAATCTATCATAATAATTACATGGTCGTGTGTGACATAACATTGATACAAATGTTAAAGGTTTTATGTATATAAATTTCCTTTATAAAAACGAAAATTTTCATCTTAAAAGGGTATATCACAGAGAAATATAATAGTTTATAGTTTTAAATAGCTTTTTTAAAGTCCTTTCTTTAAAAAGATGCTTTCTCAGTATTAAGAGAAATTTAAACAATTTACGAGTTGCCATTCTTAACCCAAGCGCTTCCAAATAAGTTATTTAGAAATTTTATTTAATTTTTTCTGTAATTGCTCTTGATCGTGACAAAATCACTCAAGAACGTTTTTTAAATAATCGGCTTCGGAAATATAGCGAATAAAATATACTTTCTCAATAATGCAATTTTTGAACGTGTACTAAATGTTTTTCATTGCAAATGACTAACGAACTATCTCAGAAAGTGTGTGTGGCGACTTTTAACAAGAGTTATGCCGTATAAATGCAAGTTTTCAAATAATAATGCCGCAAATAACAGTCAATGTGTGTAAATTCAATTAATATGACGGGATTCTCCTGTTAGCGATTTCTAGCAGTATTTCATTGCAGTTATTTTCTTCACCATGGGAGGTGACGGATATAAATGTTTACCAGTGTCTGTATGCTGTTGTGAGCTTTCGGCGTTTTATTTCTACAGTATGAAAGACAAAAATTACAGTAGCAATGAAAATCATGAGAATCAAAACACTAACTCCTAATTATATTAGAGAAGTGTTTTTGAAATATTAAATAAAAAATGACGGCTCGTGAGTCTAAAGTTGTCGGTGAAATTTTGGCTTGTACATATAGTTGAAGTTATGAAAATAAACGTTTTAAAAAGTGAATCGGCGTCAGTTTTATGCCAATGGTGAACCGAGGAACAGTTTACAAAGCGAAAAAACCTAAACCCTATTCTAAAAATAACACATGCATCTTATGATTATATGAGATTCAAACAGGGAATTCCATATTTCATTTACTAAAGGCAAGAAAAATAAGGGGAATGCGGAGTCTGAAAAGGAATGATGGTGAAAATACGGCAGGGGGTTTGTGCCATATGAATTTACAATTCTTTGGTTGTGTATCTCACGTGTGCACTATTTTCTAGGGGCGTTAGTTTTTAATATATTATCTTACAAGACGCTAGGTGCGAATCGAAGTTTATAAGCCATGACGGTATTAATAAAAATAAAGTAACTCAATTTCATTTTTTTAAATTTCTTTAATAATACTATACATATTCTCACAGCTATTATTTATGGTATTAAACTATCTAGCTCCTCTACTATTGTTGTTAGTCTCAGCGAGCGCAATATTTAATTTCTATCTCAATTTTAATCGAAGCAATTATCAATGTTCTTGTATTATTTACTGTCACTTCACAGTCATTATTTAATCTGTTTAGTGCCACAATTGCAAATGTACAGCACTTCCGCACCCAGTTCAGTAGTTCCATAGGTCAGTCTCACTCTCCACTGTACCGATGCTTGCAGTCCGCAGACTTGACTCTCTCTAGGTACTCTCGCCGCCACTCGTCGCTCTGCTGGCTCGTCGCTTCGCTCTCTTCCCACACCTGGTGCTTAAGGTCGTACAACCCTTCAAACTCTATAGATTGTCGACTCGGAGGACAATCGCGGCATAAATAGTCTCGCTGGCCCGATATAGAAGGTTCCCCGCACCCTGAGTCTCGCTGAGAGAAGTAAGGGAGATGACCAGAACATTATTGCAACGATAACCACAGAAATTCAATCCGCTCAAGGACGGGAACACACGAGTCCTGGTAGGCCTATTTGCCACGTGCGGATTCAAAACTTTGTAATTCTCCGTGCTCTCCTCGGGTTACTACTAAGTCCATGACTCACTGTACTCCTCGTTTAATTGGGACACTGCAAGCGAAGCGATGCAGGGCAGCAAACTTGTGTCAAAATATTTTCTTTTAATTCTTAATTTTTATTACGACAAATTTGCTACAAAAAAAATAATTTTTAGGCATTGTAGATATTTGAGTCATAAATTGCTAAATGCGATAGCCGATCAAATCACAACCATAAACAAATTACTGGAAATGCTCAATGTAAATTGGCTGCCTGTGCTTTGTATATTTTACTATTTCCTGCCATGAAGATGGTAGCACGTTATTCGGATGATACAGTTACTAGCCTGTGAACAGTAGTCGGAGCTGTACAGTATATTTATGTAATACAATAATTCCAGTATTCAGGGATTTTCTAAACATTTTCTTAGTGAGTTAATGAAGAATGAGTTTTTTTTCTAGTGAAAGGTAGCACAGCTTATCAATCAAAACTGTCGTCAACCTAAACTATTACGGTGTTCTCATTTAAATATTGAATTAGCAACAACTTGGCTTTGGTTGTAATTCACAAAGCATGCAGACATTCACGGAAATAAAAATGAATTCTTAGTAAAATTCTCAATGGTAAAAAACTATCTTTGCACCTATAAAAAAACAACATCCCAACAAATCATTGGCGGGGTGCGAGTTGTGTGACCACTAAACCACCGTTCTCCCCTGCTGTGGAATAGCGGAACTAAGCTTTCGTAATTAATAGGAAGAAAGGAACACCACTTTTGAAACTTTAGCGAGCTGCTACGAAAGTTCTCCATATTTCTAGTAACGAGCTGGCTGTTCGTGGCAGAGAAATTTCACTTTATGGTTGCTTGGCGTGGCCTTATATAGTTACACTCGCATTTTTTATATTTAAATTTTTATACTATCATACGTATTAAAATGTTTAAATCTTCCTCGTGAGTTCACTCTTATCGGCCAAGTAAAAATTATTTGTGGTTATCGAAACACGTGAGTATAAATTCGATGCCTCCTGTAGCGTATAAGTTTTTCCCATCCCCTTAGCGTGGGGCCATGGCCGTAGTTGTAGGTCATCGAATAAAAATGGAACTCTAACTTACATACTATCAGTTTTAATGCATGCAGAACATTTACTTTTCATCTGTCAGTACAAAATCATCCAAAATGTTGTCATTTTATTGATAGGGCATTCTCAGGCTATAATTACACAACCATTGCGAATATGACTGTGCCGCCTTGGTGGCCCATGCCGTCTAATTTGTGCAATTTTTGTTTTTGTGTGAGTCTGTGACTCGGATCCCGCTTTCAGAATTGGTAAAACCGCGGAATTCAGCTTCAGTTATCCCATTTCCTGCAATGTTCACCCTGTTAGCAGGGCAGTTGATAAGAAAATTGCTAAGCTTTCGTTCCGTTGGACTGGTCCCTACCATATCCTGCGTTTTCTAACGCCAGTCTCTGCCAGTCTTGCTAACCCTAGTTCAAGTAAATTCGTAACGAGGGCTTACGTCTCTCATTTAAAGAAGTTTCACCCTCCGGTGTCTTAATAAGTTTTATTGTGTTCTCTACATGTCTAGGATCTGCAGACCCTCGCTGTAGTAGGTAATTTTGTAATTATATTTGTTTGTGCGACTGGCCAGCCAAGAAAAATAACTTCTGGAAGGGATCTGCCCCCTTGCCAACAGGAAACACTTTGTCGGGATCTTAACCCTGCTCCAACTTAAATTCTTCTTAGTCTTAACTTCATTTTGACCGTGAACTGATCACGCTATATAAATGCAAGACAAATCCTAGGTACTAATTTAAGTCAACTTGAGAATACTAATTTAAGTCATCTTTGATCATACTAATTTAAGTCAATATGATGGTACTAAGTTAAATAATTTTGTGGTTTCTAAGTTAATTTGGTTGTTGATTTTTTGGGGATTTTATTATATTTATGTACTTCGATATCAAACGTGTATTTTGGGTCATGCTTTGTGGGATTTCTTCTTCTCCAACATTAAATTGGATTGGATATTGAACTTTATGGATAACAATGACGATTTCTTTCTACTTTCCATTTCTCTGTGAAACCTTTGGTGATGTGAATGTAGGTTTTCTTTGGGTAAGGAAGTAGCTAGTTATCTATTTGAGAATAATTTTATTTTGGTTATACTCCCTATGAGTGTACCATGTTGTCTGTTTTAGTGTTGTTTTCCCTGTTGAAGCATCAAGCATCTCTTCTGTGTCGCAGTTCTGGCTGTGGCCAGTGCAGTTTTTGTATTGGTCACCATCTCACTCCTGGAATCAGGAGTTCTTTTTGATCGTGAGGAAGATGTTCTTTTTTCGGATAGCTCTTACTAAGTAGTGTTAAACTTTGATCTGGTGTCTTTGGACAATGAATTCAGTGGTCTTCAAGAGATGATAACGCTATAATTTCTGTGCAACAACAAGACAACTAAAACCCTGGATACAACTCCTCTTTTGAACTTAATTTTGGCCTAACCATTGCGTAGTTGAAGAATAGTTTTAGTGCATATCAGGTTGAGGGAAAAACTTCGACTTCATTACTGCCTTCTCGAGTAAAACGTACATTCTTTGACTTTGGTGGCACTATCCTAAAAACAGTTTTTGGCACTCTCAGCAATGATGATTTGGCTCTGCTTGAACACAGGTTAAACTCTTTAAGGTACCCTCAGGATGATATTTCAACTAGCGTGACCAACCAAATAATTATGATCAAGAATTTAAAGGACAGTGTTATTAATAATACTGTTTCTATTAGAAAATTGAGTCAACTCTATTTGGATCATTACAATGCTTTGTATCGAAATCTTTCCTTTGCACTCCATGATACCGTTTTGAGTTACAGAATTGATTTAAACGGCACGCAAATTAGAGTCAGCGAGGCTCTTACAAACACCCACTTAGAAATTTTTGATCTCGGACATGCAATTGAAACTAGCGTTCATGGAAAATTGAGCACTACTCTGTTAAGCGACATATCTTTTCTTCATATTCTAAGGCACATCCAGCAGTTACTCAGTTTTCTTCTGTATATGATATCCCCTGTAGTACATGAGAATCTGTACATGTTCTATGGTATAAGTAATGTTCAAGCTGTTATCTACAACTCTTTACTAAATGTTGTTATTAATATCCCACTGGCAAACAAAGACAGCCTCTTTGAAAGATATCATGTAATTCCAGTTCCCTTCTTTTTTGCAAAACTGAAAAATTTTTTATTATTTCATGTACAAGATTATTACATTTAATTGATTGCTAGTCCCGATCGTAAACATTTTGCATCAGTTAACCATGTTCCTCTCAGCAACTGTGTATCTCATGGCATTACTCTTTGTCCTTGCTGAATTCCCTTTCTTTTGATAGACATGTTGACAATTGTGAGCTCAATATTTTCACCCGCAGAGATTATTTTGAATTTTGTGACAAGTCAGTAAGTAACTTAAAGCACCGCTTTTTACGTAAGACTGGTGTGTATTGGGCGTTTGCCGCAAACGCCACTACTGGCATTACTTTCCTCTGTATATCTACCACTGAGACTTTTGTACCATTAACCTTATCCCTTTCAGGTTCTGGCCTGATCAACAATGCATCCCATTGTGACATTATAAGCCCCTTTTTCCGAACTTTTGGTTCAGTTAATTCGGCCCTTCACTATAACTTAACTCTGCAAGTTATTCATGTGCCTAAACTGACAACCAAACTTTCACATGTCAATGTTCCAATTTTGCACAACCACACCATGAATAACCCCCTTATTAAAGACTTACATAACCTCCTAGCTTCAAACCCTAAAGGTGCTGCTTTCCGTGAGGATGTGAGTCTCCTACATCCTCGTCATCCACAGCCTTCCTCTAATCTAAATTTCAACGCCATCATCGTCTCCTGTGTCTCAGTAATTCTTTGTTTGTTTGTTACCTTATTTTGGTTAAAATCCAAATTTTGCACAAAAAATAGTCCCTCACCTTCTGGTACACAACAGTCATGCCAGAAGGGTGTGTCATGTTTCCCCTAGGTACCACTTCTGCCATATCTAATAGTAAATTGTTTCTTTAGGTTTTACTTCAATATTGTTTGACCTAGTGTGTGTGGTTTTTTGTACCAATGTTTGCCCTGGTCCCAGCTCCCCTTTGGCGTCCATTTAGCAAGAGAGTATGTGCCGCCTTGGTGGCCCATGCCCTCTAATTTGTTCAATTCTTGTTTTTGTGTGTGTCTGTGACTCGGATTCCGCTTTTAGAATCGGCAAAACTGCGAAATTCAGCTTCAGTTATCCCATTTTCTGTCAAAGTATTGGTTATGTATTAAGTACTCGTTAAGTACTCGTTACTGTGCTAACTTAATACCTTAACGATGTTATTGATATATTTGTACTTTGTTTTATGGTACTGCCTTATGTGCATATTTCAGTTTTGTTCAGAATAACAACTCGAATCAATATTACTCTGTGACGACTTCCGGTACGTCACTTCCTTCTTCTTCGTCGACATAATCTGATTGTGACATCTTACTTTCTTCTGAAAATTGTAATTTACCAATCCTGATGTGAGAACATCACTTTTACCGCGAAAGGTATGTTTATTGTGTGATCTAATTTTTCATGTCACATTTTGTTCTTTGTGGTTGTTGCAACATTCGCTAATTTTTGCCTTAAATTTTATTGTAGCGGTTCTCCAGCATGGCCCTAAGATGATGACCTGAATTTTGGCTTCGGAGTTGACGTGGGGTCGTTCTCGGAGGATTTTCCTCGCCGCCCTTTCTACGTTGATTTAACTTCTCGATCAGAGATGTGTTCCAGAACTGCTATTCGTACATCACCAGGCCATAAATTATTTTCATTTTATGTAGTTTCAGTAAGCAGCGCTACAAACAATCGTATTGGGCTGACCTTTGAAAATTTAACTGACTTTGAAACAATTCAAACTTTTTTTTTTCTGTGTGACCGATTTGGCAGTGACAGAGTATAATCTCCTAAATTTTAGATAATGTTGATTTGAAAGCCTAAGAAAAGAAAGGCAAGTTAGCATGTGTGTTAATTTTCTCGGCCAAAATGGCCACTTACGATAAATCATGTTAGTAATTTTAATTTCACACAGGATCCCAAAGTAGTAATGTGAAATTAATAAAAGAAACATTTTAAAAAAATGTGATTAAATAAAATAAAAAATAATGTAACCTGAAATGAAATGGCTTTTTTTTTTACGAATATCTTAGCTATATCAAGCACCTCAGTTGCACAGAAATTAAGGTACTACAGGTACTTACCAAATGACTATTGTTTAGTGATATATGTTGTTAGAAGCTTAATTTTGGGGTTCTAACATTCTATTATGAACGAACAGACCGCAACATGGCCCTCGGGCGTTTCGTTTCTTGTGGTGTTGTCGAGGGGAGAATGCTTTTGGTAGGCAAACCCCTGCCAAATGTCTTGCCCCATAAATATCGCCACATGACTCGTAGTAAAACATTTGTTTTTACATTGGAGAAAATTTTTGCGAAAAAAAATGGTATTGTGTAAAAGGCAACTTTCTTTTTATGGTGATATGGGGACCAAAATAGATTTAGTTGATATTTAAACCACTCTTAACTGTCTAGGGAAAAAGTATGAAATTGGTAGGTTTCTATTATATGGTTTTTTTACAAGGACGTGGGACCCGGAAGAGTAGCTCGTCCCTATGTACATTCCTTGCAAACATACTGTTTTGCCTAATGTCTACACACACGATCGTCTTTACTTAGAAAAATGTGCTTGTTGATCGCTGATACCTCCTAAATATAATCGCAAAGAGTAGAGACTTAACACAAGGTTACATGCACGTTTATAGTTTTCTGGTTTATATAAATACTGGAACTAGTTGAGACTTGTTTTAGTTTTTTATATACTTCGAATAAAATGTGTACATATTGTATCGTTCGTACTGTATTTGTAACTAAAGTATTTTTTGTACTGGCACACACATTTTATTTTATAAAATATTGCCAGTTCCTAAAGATACATCACACACATGCCTGGTGCTCAAATGTCACCATGATATCTTGAATATCCAATGCCCAAAAAAGCGCCAACAGCACCCCTGATACTTAAAGACGTTACACTGGCTGCTAATCTCAATACGCGATCGAATGTCTGGCGACAGGCAGGTTTTCAAGAAACACTCCCCCCCCCCCCCCAGTACCCTGCAGGGTATGTGATGAACTTCCATGAAGCGTGAGAATGTTGTTTCCCTACTCCAAGCAGCACAAGAAATATATCTATGCTGAGCGCTCAAATGTACACTCAAAAGCTCCTTGGCGGATTTGTCTGAAACTATCTGGCATTTTGCCTTAAACGTCAGTCCCCAGCACATACATTAGGGAAACGTTTACAGAAAGCGGTAACCAGGTACAAGGCAGTGGTAACCAGGCACAAGGCAGCAGTAACTATGTACAAGGCAGTGGTAACCATGCACAATACCCGAAGATGCTTTGTAGCTTTGCTGAGTGTGTGAAAGAAATTTGTTCCGCTGCTATTTTATTTCAAAACTTTCAAACACCTTGTAATTTAGCACAAAATACAGACATTCTTTCTACAGTCAGACATATGTTTAATTATAATTATATATATATATATAAAATTTCATACACCTTCATATGAAATAATACAGACAAAAGTAGTTCAGAACCAAACCATAACAGAGTAATATATAAACATTTTTAAAGTACCTTTTCCTATACATGTCTCTATACATACTTGCCACTACACAACAACGTACCATGGTAATGTAATGATTTTCACGTGATATTACAAATCGAGATATATGGTTCGAAGTGGCCATTTATATTTGCATTAACATAGTTGTTAGGTTTTTACAATGTTGGAATGTGAGATATGCACCATAGGATAAAGTATACACAGATATCCTCTAATAATACCACTGCAGACATACGTGTGCACGCGCACACACATACATTATATGTGTGTACATAGGTACGTTTGCAAATGTGCAATTAAAGTTGAAAATAATGTAATTTTCAATCAATTCTCTATATGGGGATAGTTTATATTTTCGTTCAAATGATTAATTATCATGTGTTACTCTATTACAGAAATGCCAACTTGTATACGAGTTTTACTTTTTTTTAAATTCTGAAATGATGTGTGACATGTTATACTAAACGGAGAATAAATCATTTAACTTTATCTTACCGATATTCATACACGGAAGTAATATAAAAAAGACAGTTCTGGGACACCTGGCATCAGGCAGTGGATTGCGAATAGAATATTAAGGACCCTGGCCATAAGAAATTTCCAAAATTTTCCTCTCGCCCAATGGAAAATTCCGGAACGTACCCTCCGATGACAACGGTGGCCATTTTGTCAACCAGTATAAAGTTGACCGAAACAACTAGCGGTAATTTTGTCAGCCAGGGGAAAAATTTCCATTATTCATCAAAATCGATTTCCTATTATGGCAATTAGCTTCGATGGTGGTCATGTCAGCCAGGAGAATGTTGCCCAAAACTACCAGTGGCCATTTTGTAAGCTAGTAAAATTAGTTTTTTTCCCCCAGCATTCGTCAAAATCGATTTTGTACTACAGCAATGAGCACACATGTCGATGGTGGCCATTTTGGTAGCCAGCATAAAATCGCATTGCATTGGTGGAAACCATTTTGGAAGCCAGTAGCTGTGGGCGATATCGTGCATGCATTAAAAAAATCTACTCACACTATGTCGGTGAAGTCCATGGGCCATGACTGACCACCAAAATGGCGCCCACACACACTGCCTTTATGTCTGGCCACAACGAAGCCCCCACCAGCACTGCCCTTCCTCCCAGCCTTAAGACCACGACAGTCATGTTGCACGACAAACAAGCAGAAGAATTATGAGTACACTGCCCCCCTCTAGCAGTCTGCCTGTGGCAAGACCCACATGCACATACTACTGTGATGATTATGCATGATCGGTTTGGTACACATGATAAGGGCAATCCACCTTAAGAGAAACATTTAGTATGAGTTGGTCACCCCTGCAAGAAGTAGCCAGCCAGAATGTAGCCAGCATGCAGCCTCTGCCATCTGGGCCAGCATACGGGTAACGGGTTAGTTGCTGCATGGTGGCTGTGGATGTAGGCATGGAAGGGGGCCATATGCACTGTAGCACATATATACACCCTCATCAAGGATACACTATTATTCATCTCTCACCTTCCACAGTGCTACCATCACCCCGACCAACAGCACTGCACCATCACCCTGCAACAGCACTGAGAGAGAGAGAGAGAGAGAGAGAGAGAGAGAGAGAGAGATGTACAGCCTGGCTTGACTGATTCAAATCTGCATGGTAAGTGAACAGTGCACATTGTAACATGTATTACCAAGTATTTATAATAAGACCATAGCAAACAACACTAAAGTAACACCAACAGGAACCAACACTCTTAATTTTATTCCCTGTGGAGGAAACAGGAATGAGGGTAAACACATTAATAATACAGTGGTAAGGTAACAGATCGCCATTCACACATACAGTAGCACATTGTGATTATATTACCAGGTGTATCAATAATAAGATGTGGCATTATGTAACAATAGGAACCAACATTAAATTATTACCAAAGGGCACCAAGACTCTTAATTCGCCAGAAAAAGCACAGGTTTTGGTTGTAGAATTCCAATAATAATATGTTTATTTCCCATGGAGGAGCGTGGATAAACCAATTAGAAAACACGAGCACATGCTAACGATGCTATAATGTGTTTCATATCAATTGTGGTCTGTTTAACATGATGTGAGCGATACTGCTATAAAACTTGGAAATGAGAAATGGGTAAAATGGGTAGTGGCATCATGCAGGATCCAACTCAAATACACATTAATTCATTGTGGAGAAGACAGGAATGCGGATAAACACATTAAAACACACTGTGGTAAGCGAACAGATCGTCATTCACACGTTCAGTAGCACATTGTGATTATATTACCAAGTGTATGTATAGTAAGCTGTGACATTATGAAACAGTATAAAACGACATTAAAGTAATACCAATGGGTACCAGCACTCTTAATTCGCTGGTAAAAGGACGGGTTTTGATCGTAGAATTCTAATAATAATAAGTTTATTCCCTGTGTAGGAATGTGGGTAAACAATTTTAAAAAACACAAGCACATGCCAATGGTGCTGTAGTGTGTGCCATACAGCTACAAAACATGGAAAAGAGAAATGGGTAGTGGCATGATGCAGGATCCAATGTAACGAGCATATGTTATTAGTGTGCATCAAGCTAATCCTCCGCCTTAAACAAAATATCAACATGGGGGTTGGCCGCAGGCTGTCTTATTACCAGAATGCTGTCCACACCCCTACGAGCTCTGCCGCATATACTGCATGTACATGGTAGAATGTGCTGGCTTCCAGTTGCAAATGTCATCTCTCCTCGCTACATCAGGGTGAAAACAATAGACCATTTCCTGCAGAGCTCCCCTCATGATGTCCCATTGGAAAACAATAGACCCTGCGGTGAAGAAGGTTACAATGACCCCACCCCCTGCAAAGGCGAAATAAATAAAAAGTTACCACATAAGTACGTAGTTTGCTGATGTCCCTCCACCCCCAACCCCCCACCCCTCATTTTCCACCAACTGGCAATAAATGCAGGCTGTCTCCCTCATGGATCTCATACTGGATGAATACAGTGATAAGTATACACCGGTCTGTCTCTCGACAAGCCCTCGCATCAGGCCATTCACACTACAAAGGAACACGTATGGAGAGAACTATGTACATCCTTCAGGCATGAATACAAATAAAAATGTAATGCCTCTCAACACACTATTTATGCATCAGTCAAGTTAATTTATTTTGGTTTTATGAATATCAAAATAAACTTCCTATGCAGCTAGGCATACTATTTGTTGACCGTTCATCTGTGAGCAATAGCATGTTTGAATTATGAGAGTTGATCTGCACAGTGGAAGATTGTCTGGCTGTCGGTCCAGAGTTGACATGTGGGGTAGCTGAGAGACTTTTCGAATGTGGTGGCTGAATGGTTAGACTGCTCGCTTCCCACAAGGGCGAAAATGGTTAGAACCCCAGCCAGGTTACAAGAGGAGATTGTGCTGGACAATGTCTCTGGTTGGTGGGTTTTTTCTTGGGGATCAACCAGTTCCCCCATCCTTGCATTCCATCGTCACTCCATATTCACTTCAACCACCCTCATCGACTCTCAAGACCTCGATGTTAAGAGCTGTGTAAATCTAGTCACTGACTCACTCACGGAGTACCCAGGCCGCTGTTCACATCAAAGAAAAAATCAGGCCTGGTTTAGGTGTGTCCCTAAGTGATATATCCTAGGTTTAATGACTCATTATGTTTTCATCCCGTGAATAGGTTTGTTCCTATGCTATATAATTGTTTTTAAAGCATACCAAACCATATACATGCCTCTCAATGACTTGAGAGTATAGAAAAAGAACAATGCAACAAAGCTGCTCTTCATAAAGCACGACATATATCTGTAAATATGAATGAAGGGTGCTATATTATATCTGTGGTTTCTTCATTCCTTTTTGAATGACCATTTTTAGAAGAAATGTTTTAAATTATTTAAATTGTGAGGCAGAGGCTTCCCAACCATATTGCAAGACCTGCATAGAGCATGAGCCGAATTACCCACAGAATAGCTCCCAGAAACATTCCAATGAAACACGTTCAGGTGAAAATTAAAAAAAAAAATTAATAGCGAGGCATGTACTTCCCGTCCATACTTTGAGATCCATATAGAGCGTGAGCCGAATGCCCTACAGAATAGCGCCCAGGCGCACTCCGACAAAATATGCTTTGATGAAATTTTTTAAAAATTTAAACATTATGACAAGTGCTTCCCATCTATACCACGAGACCCGTAAAGAGCATGAACCAAATGCCCAACAGAATATCGCCCAGGAACACACAGACAAAACATGCTCTTGTAGAAAAAAAATTAAACAGAGAAGCATGTACTTCCCATCCGTACTGTGAGATCTGTATAGAGTGTGTGCTGAATGCCCTGCAGAATAGTGCCTGGGAGCAATCTGACGAAACACACCCTGGGAAAAAATTTAAAAATTGATAAATGGTCAGGCACGTACTTCCCAATAATACCTAGAGACCCATAAAGAGCATAACCCAAATGACCAGTAGAATAGAGCCCGGAAGCACTCCAACAAAACACACTCAGTTGAAAAAATTTAAAAAAAAAATTTAATGGTGAGGCACATGCTCCCATCTGTACTGTGAGACTCTTATAGAATTGATCTGAATGCTCCATAGAATAGCACCTAGAAGTACTCTGACAAAACACACTCTTTTGAAAATAATGTTGACATGTATGTGTGTCATTCACACAATATGCACATAGTATAGCACATGGGAGGAATGACAGCCAAGATCACTCCACAGAATCCTGCTTGTGAGAATTTTTTTTATTTAAACATAAAATATGTAAATATGTGTGTGTGTGCGCTAATGGTAATATTGACGTTGCCCATGCCATCACATCTACCAATTTACATTTACTACAGCATAGCAAATCAGTTCCCATGAAACTAGTTTATGTTAGGACTAGTTAGTCTTGGCTCACACAGCACTCACATTAGGACTATAATGTGGTCCATAGGGATTCACTTCTAAGCCTGCATCATGCAAGCGGTGTTGAGCTGAGCTGCATCACCACCATACCTCAGCCACCAGTCGAGGATGAAGCAGAGGAAGAGAAGCATTTTGTTGTTGTTTACTAATTAAATGTGTGCTTCCACAATGGCAATAGTCTCTTACAAGATTTTTAACAGGGCCTTTCAACAGTCTGCCAAAACTAGGTGGCATTAACACAGTTGTTGGGCCAATCCCAATGCTGAGTCCCTGGAGTGTGGGAGCTGTGGTAGGCAGTTTACCTGGAAGGATATCCTATGTACTCACAGTGTAAAGTACAACAGACCCAAACCACCACCTACTAAACATGCATGCATCACCACCTCTGATTGGCTAGGGCCTTCCACTACCACAACCCTGAAGCCAGGATAATCGACTGCTCCACATCCATCACCCTTCATGCCTGCACATTGGATCGCCACCAAAGGATGACACCCATGCTGTACCCCATGTTCACTGGGGGGCTGGTGCAGACAACAAGCATGGTTTCATAAAGGAGGAGAGTGCACTTTGTGATGTGATGTGGACATACATTGTGGAGAATACCTCGAGCAATGCCATTGATATTTGTGGATACCTCAAGCGTATGAAGGCTGGTATCATAGGCCAACTGGAGCAGGAGATGTCAAGGCACCATTAAATTTAATATCTTCCTGCAGTGTACATATGGTAAGCCCAAGCTGCACAATGATGAGGCTGATCAAAATGCCTTCAGGAAAAAGGACATGCTACCCCACAATGTTACTGATGTGGCAGACATTGTGACAATTGCCAGTACAAAGATATTCCAGGAGGAGGTGGACTACATGGAGAAGGGCAGCATCTGGACACTTGTCATAGTGAAGATGCTCCAGCTGCACTTCAATAAGCTCGACCCCCTTCGAGCCTCCTCCTACATTGCCCTGCCTGATGCAAAGAATAAAAGATTGCAGTTATCAATCCAAAGTACCTCAACCAGCATAATTTTAAATAGGTGAATCTGGCACACTACATAGAGAAGCTGTACTGTACTGTGACAACATCAACCAGTGATACCTCGCATTGGAGGCCAGGTTTGACTTCACTGGCCTTGCCTTCTGAACCCTCTATGTCAGGTACCACTCTTTGAGTGGAAGAACCCATGGGTCAGCATGAATATCTACACTCATGAGGAAGACAACCCCATTGTTCTGATATGAAAATCGAGGGAGCAACAGGCCACCCACTTCTATATCTCCCTCATGATTGCAGAAGATTCCAATGTGCTTTACTGACTCAAATCCAATTTCTCCCACCTTGTATGCTTGCAGGAGACTCCTCTTGCACATGCCAGCCATGTCTGCAAGAGGTGTCTGTGAGCATACCATGCATACCAGCCACAGGTGACAGGGTTAAATTGAGCCAAGACTCTGGTTGAGCACAGGAGGTACTGTAATGGCCATAATGCCATCTGAGCCAACATGCCCGCCAAGGAGAATGGCAAGCCTCCTGTGCTTCATTTTTCAGAACTTCTATCATGAAGAAAAGGTACCTATAGTCATGTATGTGGGTTTAGAGGCATACCTGCAGCCTGTCCAGTTGTGTGAGCACGACCATATAATGTTGTACACCTAAAGGTACCTGAAGCATGTGTCCTTCAGCTATGGGGTGTACATCAAGGTGGACAATGATCTCATACCTGCTGCTAAGACTGCCAGCCTCTCCACAGAAAGAGTGTATCACTATACCTGAGAGGGTACAGTGAAGAAGTTAATGGATGAGATCATACGGATTGGCACTCTGGTTAAAGACGAAGCAAGTCGAAGCTGATGTGACCACTGATGTCAGGCGAATGGGCTAGCCTTAATAAGGCCACCACATGCTATCTCTGTGTAGGTCCCTTCACCAGAGCCAATAACTGTAATGTGTGTGATCATAACCACTTTATGGGGGCATTTAACAAGGTGGCATGTAACAACTGCAACAAGCTCTGCTGCCATCCCAAGCATCTGCCAATCCTATTCCACAATTTTGCTTTCAAAGCACATTTCGCTGTCACCAAACTTAACTATACCACAGAAAACATATTTATAATCCCAAACACAAGGACACATTTATCATCCCAAACTCAAGGACATATTTATCATCCCAAACAAAAATACATATTTATAATACCAAACACAGCAGATAAATTAATTACCTTCAGCAAAAGACTTGTCAATCACTTCACTATCCAATTCATTGGTAGATAATGATTCATGTCTGCCAGCCTTTTGACTATTGCACAGAATCAAACAGCCACCATCTTCACGATGACTGCTGCATTCATGCCCGATAACTGGTAGCTCGAGTTGGTGCCTCACAAAGGGGTGTTCCTCTATGATTACATCACATTATTGGGGTCACTCGACAAACCACAGCTGCCAGACATCATCATAATCCACAACTGACTAACTGGTCATGTCATCACCAGGGAAGAATACCATCATGTGCAGATGGTCAGGGAGGTCTTTGGATGCACCACTCTCCAAGAATACTCAGAGTTGTACCTCTGGATCAACATATTGATTTCGTGCAGCATCTTTGAGAACTTCCAGGGGCTTTGTCTGACTATTTATGGTCTGGACTGTATCAGGTACGTGAGCACCCTGGCATTCTTGTTCGATGCCATGCTGCACAAGAAAGGTGTGGAGATGGAGCTCCTTCTTGACTATGATGCCCACCAGTTTATTGAGGCTGGTATCTGGGGAGGGGTGGACCACTGCATCACATATCGCATGGTGGCAAACAACAAGGACTTGCCTGCCATGTATGATGCCACTTACCCACATACCTACCTCCAGTATGTGGATGTGAACAACTGATATGGATGGGTGATGCCCTGCCCCTGTTCTATAAAGGCTTTGAATTGACCAGTACAGATATTCATGTCATGTACATGCTAGATGATGGTCCAATTGGATACATACAGGAGGTGGACAAAGACTACTATGCTGTGTTATATGAGGATCATCGAGACCTGTCATTCCTGCCTGTCTGTGAGTGTTCCCCCAGGCCCAGACAACCCAAACTGATGACAATGCTTGAGGGGAAGATGTGATAAATCATACACTTTGTCACCCTCAAGTAAACGTTACCATGTGGATTTTGCTAAATGTTGTCCACCATGTCCTGAAGTTCCGCCCAAAGGCATGGCTAAAGCCATATGTTGAACTGAATACCAATAAATGTCAAGCTGCCATGAATGCCCTCGAGCAGGACTTCTTCAATCTGATGAACAATGCTACATATGACAAGTTGATGGAGAACAAGCACAAACATAAGCAGATGGAGCTCATCAGCAATGAGGTGTGGCTAAGAAGCTCATCTCCAAGCCAGAATTCCTTTGTTGGATAATATATAGTGAGATGCTATCTCTTGTCAAGCTCGACCATGAGCATATATTGTTCGACAAACCAGTGTATGCTGGCTTTGACTGTCAAAGACACTCATGTACCACTTCCACTATGATGTAATGAAGGTATGGTATAGTCCTGATGTGGGGGTATACTTGGATACTAATTCCTTTCTCATGGTCATACCATGCCAGGATTTCTACCAAAACCTGTCCTCAGACCCAACATTCATGGCCGAGTTCGACCTCAGTGGCTACCCTCTCACTCATCCTTGCTACTCCAATGTCAATGCCAAGGTCATTAGCAGGTTTAAGGATGAGTGGAGAGGGAACCACATGATGGAGTTCGATGGGCTGAGGGCCAAATTGTATGCCGATGCATGGAGGGAAAACGTTGTGAAGTGGGCCAAGGGGGTTCAGAAGAACATCATCTTTCGATTCATTTCCATCGAGGACTACAGGCACATTCTTCTGGACCACCAACTCATGAGGGTGCAGGTCCATAGCTTTAGGTCACACTACCATGATGTTTACACAGAATGCAGCAATAAACTAGCACTGTTGTGGATGGTCAATCAACATCAGGTCTTGGATGATGGAATACACACCATCCCTTATAGCTATGTTGGGTAAGTCTTGGTGCACACATGCCTGGGCAGGCACATTTCATCATATATGAGTCTCCCCTTGGGAAGGCAACTGGGTCATATGCATATTACATGGCAATTCCTTGCCCCAAGATCATCGAATTTGAAGTACTTCTGATCCCCACTCTAATAATTAACTATTTGTGTGTGCATGTGGACTTGCCCTGCAATACAGGAGCTTCAAACAGGAGCTGTATAGAAATCCTGCCAGGTATGATGGAGTTCTCCAGCTCCAGTTCCAACACTGTACAATATGTAGGAGTCATATATATCCTCCCAGGTGTCTTACATTGCCTATATGGCATGCTCGAGTACATACAGGAGTTGTATAATGTTCTTGTCAAGCATGTCATAAGTATGTGATTGTGTCTGCACTGTGAGCATTTAAAGCACATGTGAGAAAATACTACAGCTGGTCAGGCATACTGACCAGTTGGACACTATGGTGCCTTGTGTATGATCATTTTTCCCCCACACTCTGGTCCCCCTCCCCTTCAGATCATTCTATCCAGTACACCACACGTTAATCATCTTCAATGTGTCCTGTATTTTTGTGGTTTGGTTCCGGCATACTGGAGCACATATGGGGGTCTGACCTGCCCTGTCACATAAGCTGCCTGGTGATGTGCTGTAGAACATGCAGGGAGCATTTCAAGACCTATTGAGGCATACGACCAGTGTCCTAGTGTGTGTTTAGTGGAGGCACACTCACTGACATATAGTAGCTGCATAATTATGCTATCACATGTGTCATTGCTATTTCATGAAGATGGCACTAGTAGTATGTCAGTGCCTACTGCAGGGGATGTCACATTCATCCCATGCTGAGTGCATGGTACTAGCAACTGTGATACATGTATCATTTCACATTCACTCACTATGACTTTTATGTATTTGTTTATATTTCTACTGCTAAGTATGTACACATACTGTTTGTTCTATGTTACCCACAACCACTCTCATCTGCACCATAATCCCCTGCATTTAGCACACACTACCTACCCAGTGATATGGATTCTATGTTGGGTATCTGACATGGAGATCTCTGTTTTTTCACCCTCCCCAGAGGGTAAAATGCTTATCCCAATAAAAGTAAATGAATGTGGAGGTCGGTATATGTATTGTTTGTTTACTGCTGAAGGGTCTCATCGCTCATACCAAAGTTGCATGACTTCTTCTTACATGTTTTTTATTGATGGTTGCTAGTCGATAAACCACCTACATACGATCGGCGATGCGATGCTGAAAAAGAAGTGTGTGTTATTTCTGTTACAGGTGCAGGGGAGGTGGTCTCGTTCTGGCAGTAAGGACGGTCTCATTCCGGTGGCAAGGCAGCACCATGCATGCAAGCATAGAATGACTGGTCTTCGTCCATCTGAGATTATTGCTGCCAAATCCTCTTCTCTACTGCAGACTGTGTACTGGCACTCCAAGATGGCACACCTGTGCCGACTACCGGCAAAGGTGGGCGATTTTGTCCATATCTCCAGAAGCAGAGGTATCTTTGATAAATCTTACTATACAAACTGGAGTGTCGAGGTATTCTGTTTTGCCACGGTGAGAGACATTGCACCACACATGTATATGCACACCAATATGCCAGCCTAGAGATTAGCAGTTCTTTCTACAACTACAAAATATACATCACGAAGTATCCTCATGACTATTTAGTGGAGCGAGTTATCCATAGATGTGGCGACCAGGTTCTTGTGAAGTGGTTGTAATTTGATTCTCGATTGAACCAATGGGTACCCAAACCTTTGCTTATGACTATGTAATATCTCTACTGCTTCTTGCATATGTACTTCTTTTTTTGATAGATGACATTGCACTTAATTGTGTATGAGTATGTCCTTAGTTACCTCTGTATGTACTCCTGAATATTCTGTCTTGCATGAGGGGAGAGAGGCAGGTGGCCTGGTTTGCAGGAATCCATGGTTTTTGTAACCCCTGCCTGCCTTCCCTTATTGTTATTGGGCAGGGCTATATATCACACATCTCCCTGCTGGCTTGTGGTCACATCTTGTGTGTACCCAAGATGGAACATGTTTCCTTCTTTGCCCTTCTTAGTAATCCATACCAGCAAGGCTACCCATTACAGTCACAGCCTCCCTGCTTGGATGGGTCATTATTATTCTAGTCAGGTTTCCTTGTGTGTGTGTGTGTGGCTGGAGCTTAAATTTATCTCTCTGGTCAGGTTTCATCCTGTGGGGCAAAATGGCAGCCTGGCAGCACCAGGGGGTGGGGACCTTTGTTGTGAGGACCCTCCATTGCTGTCGCCGACATAGTGTGTGTGAGTAGAATTTATTTTATACCAACTTACAGACTTCTGGAGGGGGTGTACTCATAATTTTTTCCCTTTGTTTGTCGTGTAAAATAAATGTCATTTTCTTAAGCACTACTCTAGTTGGGAGGAATAGTAGTACTGGCAGGAGGTTTGTCGCAGGTAAGATATAGGGAGGGGGTGTGTTTGGGTTCTTTTTGGTGGTCAGTCATGCCCCATGGACATCGCCGACATAGTGTGCGTAAATTTTTTTACATGCACACATCGTCTTCGACGGCCTCTGGCACCCAAAATGGCCCCATCATCGCAATGTGGTTTTATACTGGCTAACAAAATGGCCATCATCTAAGTGTGTGCTCATTACTATAATAGGAAATCTCTTTTGGTGTAGACTAAGGGAAAACTAATTTCCCTGGCTTACAAAATGGCCGCCAGTAGTTTTGGGAAAAATTTCTCCTTGCTGACAACATAGCCACAATCGAAATGTGTGCTCATTGCCATATTAAGTAATCGACTCTCACAAACAAAGGGGAAAAATTCTCCCCCTGGCTGACAAAATGGCTGCCGTCAGCAATGGAGTGTACGTTCTGGAATTTCCTGCCAGACAAGAGGAAAATTTTGGAAATTTTTTCCACCATCTTTTGCCAGGTGTCCCAGAACCGTCTTTTTTATACTACTCACTGACAATTGATTATAGTTAAGTGACATAAAATTATTTTAGAACTACGCATCCGCTTCAATTGTGTTTAAAAACCAACACTCCCTTGGACATGCTACTGAAATGTACTTATGCATGGCGTATTTAACATCGTTAAACTTAACTGTAAAATAGGCTACTCGCGGTAAAGTCGGCACTTTTTAAGGCCCTGGTATTTTTTTCCTTTCAGCGAATTTCTATCTTTCCGCCAGTTTTTAATATAAACATTACCATGTGACTAAAACAGACTGCATAGGTTTCACGACTATAAAAAATTACAGTTTTAGGCCGCAAACAAAATATATTTATTTCTGGTTAACGCCTGTTGCGAAGGCCTTCAGAAATGCTCACTTTACCGTGAATAGCCCATGTATGCATGTCAGTTTTTGTTTCAATAAAACCAAGCCAGTCTGAGCTGCCACCAGTTTTAACAGAAAACTATTTTGGCGTTTTAAGCATTTCGTTCACGTCAGCAGAAAGATTTTCAGCATCTGAAAACAAAACATGAAATTAATAATGTAATTAATGAGCCTACGTTTCTCTACATGGGTGCAAATTGCATTTTAATGGAGTCTTTAAAAGTGTGATTGTAGGTAGGCCTTGATGCTTCAATGAAAGCAATAACATAACAGATGAAAAAAACATAATTATATGCAACAGCAATGAGTCAAATAATAATATACACGTACTATTCATAAGCTAGTGTGCAATAAACTAATTATGTGGAGAATATTCGGATCATAAACTTCGGCTGTAATAAGTCCTATGTTTTGAATGATAAGGTTAACTAGCTGAAATATTTATTTTGAAATTAAATGTCTGAATCACTTAGGTCCTACACGGCCTACCTTTGCTCAACTTATGTGAAGAATTGTGTGGAAATCGGTTGATTGGCCCTTGAGTTATGGCATATATACTTATTTCATTAATCTTTGCTATCTTACAGAGTTGCCTTTAAAAAAGATTTGTATACAATACTTCTAATAAAAACTTACATAAAAATTAGGTGGAATCTTGTCAAATTGTTAAATAGATATGTCGAACTCATTAAAAAATTTATCTGGCCGCCATTTTCAATATCAATTTCACAACTACCCCAAAATCATGTAACTTTGCATGACATTCTGTAGCACTAACTCTATTCATAACTGGGTGGAAATTAGTTAAATTGTTCCGGAAATATGGCAAAATTTTAAAATTTCTCATCTAGCACAAGTTTGCATAAAAGACCAGCAAAAGAGTTCGTATGCATAATCGATACTTCTAATGGATACTGTTAATGTGCAAAATGTGGTCGCATTTTCTAGAACTATTTCACAGATGTGACACATTAATCCAAATTATTTATATTAACAACATTAAGAAAGGCCTGCAGCACCTAAAACATGATACTTTACATACCCTAATGTATCACTACTTGTGTGAAAAATTTGGTGGGGGTCGGTCAATTGGTCCTTGAGATATGGCATAAAATAAATTGTATATTTCAAATGGGCGAAATTAATAATGCTTGCCATAGTACAGATTCTTTGCGAAATTTGATAGGAATCGGTTGAATGTTTTCCGAAAGATGACATAAAAAATTATTATGTATAAATATCTTACAAAATGGCGGAGAAATGTGGCTATGTAGGTACAGTACATATAATGCTATTGTTTTAGTATTTACTGCCAGCACATAAAGTTAAGTTGAAATTTGTTTTGTAGTTCCGTAGATATAGCATACAACGCTAACAAGTTTACATGGTCACCATTTTAAAAGTAAGTGTCTAATCCTCTTAAAACATATCAGCTTATGTGGTATGCTACAGTGCTAGTTGTTCGCCAATTTTTGTAGGAATATGTTGGTTTTTTCTGGAAATAATATATTAGTTTTTAATGATTTACGTGATGCTGTGTAGAAAAAAAAGCAGACAAAAGTGACTTTGTGTACACACAATTTATAGTTGTAATATACATTTTCAATATAAAAAATTTAATTGGAATTGATTACACAGTATCGACGATATAATACTTATACTAAAGAAAAGACTGTACAGCCGCCATCCTGAGAATAAGTTTCTGAGCTACTTACATCTTATCAGTACTACTTGTATGCCGGATTTGGTAGGTATCGGTTAATTATTGCTCGAAATATGACATTACACTTTATTTTACATGTGGCACTCATTTTAAAAATGGCCAGAAAATAGGTAATGTGTGTAGACACATTTGTTGCTTTACAATAAATACCACCAGGACACAAAGTTAATCTGTAATCGATTTCATGGTTTCAACAATATTGTAAACTATCCTAAAATTTGATATGGCCTCCATTTTAAAAATAAGGGACTGACATATTTAAAACATGTGTACAAAACTTGCTGCAAAAATACGTGTATGCCAAATTTGATACAATTGAGTCAATTATTTGCCGAGGTATAGCATTACATCTTTATAAATTCATGTGATGCTATCTTACAAAATGGCGGACTTATTTCTTGGTTTATATGTTGTATGTAGTAGATTATGTCAGCATGCACAATTTAGTTGAATTTCGTCGAACGGAATGGTAGTTATGTCAACTAAGCCTAAAATATCTGTATGGCCACCATTTTGTAAATGCCTTGTGAATTTGAATCGGATACTATATTTACGTAGCCCACAATAATATTACTTACATGCCAAGCTTTACGAGAATTGGTCGCGTATTTATTTAGATACTCTGTAAAAACTTTATTTATTTATGTAGTGCTATCTTCCAAAATACAATTCAACTATGCATCTGGTATCTGATATCCATCTACGGCCAACAGTAGTGCAGTAGTTTAACGATGGTGTTTCCAAAAACGTAATTATGATTCATTTATCAGATTATATTTGCTTACTTGTTAATATAGGCCGTATGTGTCAGTATGAAGTTTCGATCATCATTCATATTTCTAGAAAATATTGCGAAGTGCTGAAATTTTACATTTCACGGCAATCCTTTCAATTTGGAAATCCTGTTATGTATTCACGAAAGGAAATTAAATTTAATAATGGTGATCAAATTTATATGTTTAGAAAGTTAACAGGTACTTGTGGTAAGAGGCTACATCAATAGCTAGGTCATCTAGTTTCAACAGAGAGCAAGTAAAGGACTTTTTTGAAGTTTTGATGAAAGTAGTTGATGAACATCATTTAGATGGTACTAAAATCTTCAACATGGACGAGGGTGGAATAACAGCAGTGCAAAAAAAAACACTCAAGTCATTGCACACAAAGGCAAACATCAAGTTGGTTCGATTTCTAGTGGAGAAAGAGGCGTCACAAATACTGCAGTTTGTTGTGCCAGTGCTGCTGGGCAGTTCGTTCCGCCGATGCTAATTTTTAAACGTGCTCGCTGCCACCGGGAAGTATTTTTGCATTTAATCCCAACAGCGGGTACATTAGTAAAGAGATATTCCTACAGTGGCTGCAACATTTCATTTCAATTATTCAGGCGATTCAGACAAATAAAGTGCTAATTTTGCTGGATGGACATTCCACCCACACAAAGAATCATGAAGCCTTACATCTAGTGCGAGGAAATGGAATTTGTTATGCTCGCACATCCAGGACACACCACCCACAGATTACAGCATCTGGATGTATCTTTCTTTAAACCACTCTGTTCATATTATATTGACGAAATATAAAAATGTTTAAGATGTCATCCAGGTCGATGTGGTACTCAGTTCCAAATCGCAGAAATTTTTGGAAGAGCATATGGACGAGCAGCTACTGTTGGGACATCGATAAATGGATTTGAAAATTCAGGTGTGTGGCTAGTCGATCCTGATGTGTTTAATGATCATAATTTTTCAGCTTCCAATGCAGTTCAGCCTGGACCATCATGTGCGAAGAATTTACCAGCCACAGCATATCTCATGAGAAACGAAACAACCAGCTCTGGAACAGGAAATAGTTTTCCTAGTACCAGCACTGAAGAAAATATGAATTTGCTTCCAGTTTCAGTACATTCCATTCCCCCACTTCCAAGAGCAGCCATTGCTGTAGCCGACCGAGGAAAGAAAGGAAGTCAAAGAGTTCAAATACTCACAGTTTCCCCTTATAAAAAGAGCTTGGAAGAAGCTGAAAAAAGTCCACATCCAAGCCTAGGTGTGAGTCCAAGGCTAATCGAAAAAGAAAAAGTAATCAACCAGTAGGTGTGCTCTGAAGCCAATAAAAAAATGAAACTTTGTCGATTCGAGAACGCCTCAAAATGTTGAAAACGACTGGTACTGTGAGTTGTGCCAAGAAGTCTCTGTTGAAAAAATTATCCAGTGCATGACATGTAAAATTTGGGTATATTCAAACTGTGCAGGTGTAAGTCGAGGGAAAAAAAACTGTCTAATGTTGAGGCTTTTAATGTTTGAAGTAAGCTATAATTCCATTGCTGTTGTATATGGATAAAACAACGCCTTAAAACTAAAGACAATCCAGCAAGATTTTTTTTTGTGGTAAAAGCGATGCTTCATCATGGCATTTATACCCAGAAAATGTATTAGTATAATATAGTTTGTGTTAGTTTAACAAATGTTAAAATAACAATTGTATTTTTTTAACATATTGTAGTGGTGCATTAGTAGCAACTTAGTGGTCAATTCATGGCGATGGGTGTCCATTATTGGACCATTTCAGTAAAAATTTCGTTGAATTGCTATTAATACTTTTTGGTATTTGTTATAATGTAACCAGTGGTTTTTGTTTCTACATTGATGTAGCTGTTCACCACATTTTTCCTCAAATGTTAATGTTAACTGTTTCATAGTTATGATAGTTTTTATGAAAGTGGTCCATCGATAGAAACCTTACCCTATCTGTTGAACTATGCACTCTGTACTTTGCAACATTGCAACTCTGATAAGAGAATGTATACATACATGTTTTCATAACCACTGCCAGTGTTATATCAGATTCGAAGGAGATCAGATTACAGTGTAATATAATAGGGGTGCTAACTTGTTCAAGTTACATTTGGAATCTGATCGAAAAATATTTCAAGCAAATACTTTAGCAATACGGAAAACTATACTTTTTGATGCATACTTTGTACTATATAATTTTTCTTGGTTATTACGGAATATGTCATTTAAACATGTAATGTGCTATTTACCACTCCAATTTTTAATGAAAATTAGATTTATTTATTTTCCATCTTTATATATTTCTCCACCTTCACACGCCATATACTTTTATCAACATTGATTCAAGTAGAGCCTAGATTTAAGGCAGGCGAGGATACACAGATACAAACCTTTCTGTCCAAAACAGTGGCATTGGGAAAAGTGGGAAAGAAAACATAGGGATATATCCCCTCCGAAGTTCAGGATAAAGTGATTATATCTTAGAGCATTTGGACAAACAGTTTTGGCGGGGACCCTCCCAAAGGGAAATACGTTGAGAATATAACTTTGACCCCAACACTGAAATATCCGTAATGTGTAATACGCTTAGAGCTGATGGAGATGCTGTCAAGTTAAGGTGTGTTTGTCAAGATCTCAAAGTAATTATGGTTTTCAGGATCTGTAGTTTATCTTATAAATACTGAATTCCGTAAGACATAAAATATAAGTAGAAACATTCTTTGGACAAGCCCTGCCTGAACACTGTTCCTTTAGTCAACTTTAGACAAGACAATTTACTGTTTCAAAAAGCGGGAATATTGCTTCACACTACAGCACCACGATGTTTCTGAGATGACAGCATTAGATTATTTTATTAACAGAGAATTTTAATACTAAGTAGCAAATAAAAATTGTTTGCCTCACATATCAGTGCTTCTGTTGTATGTCCTTACCACTAACTAAAGATTTTTTTCGTAAACAAGTTACAGCACCCAGGTAAAACCAGGTACCATTTTGTAGAGCACGGACTTTACCTGAAAAACTATATTAGCTTAGGGTTTTACAACTAATTTGGTTTTTGAGCCTTACTTTAGTGACAGAGCGCTGCCCGTGTGTGTGTGTTTAATATATATATATATATATATATATATATATATATATATATATATATATATATATATATATATATATATATATATATGTGTGTGTGTGTGTGTGTATATATATATATATATATATATATATATATATACAATACACACACATTCATGCATAGCCACTTGTGAATACAAAAATCGCATTGTGTGAGTCGGCTGAGATACATATTGCAAATTAAAATTAAATTTTTCGCCAAGGAGCTTGTGAGAATATATCAGCATAACTGCCGCAGTAATATATATATATATATATATCGTACTGAAAGAAAACGTAATATATCAGAGGCTGACTGTTGTAACTCTGTGCCACTGTATTCGCCCGTGGCAGTGGACACATGAAAGCGAGCTGGCAACACTGTGTCTGCTGGCTCGAATCAGCAAGTGGAAGGGGGAATGACTAATGCTTTCTGGGAACACATCTCTAGCACAGCCCTTTTAGTTCCGGTATGTCATGCAGAGCGCAGCATTGAACAGAGCTATATTTTGTCTTAGTTACGGGTCACACAAATAAGAATTTGTCAGCGGGTTTGTTTTCTAGAAACACGGCAGAATACCACTACCGGGTCAATATCTTACTATACGAAAAATAACATAAAGAGAAACTCATTTGAACAATGTAATCCTCCGAAAAAAATTTGAAAGCTGCCACATGCAGTGACTATTAAAGTTATTAAAGTAATTATTACAACTTTCTATATACTATTCACGGTAAAGTGAACACTTTTGAAAGAGCTAAAAATTCCGAATAATATTCATTAAATACATTTTATTGTAGCCTTGACGTTAACTTCCGAGAATGGTGCAAACTAGACCGTGATTATTACTTATATTATTGAGTAAAGATATACACTAGAGTGGCCATGGGATAGAAAAAAGTCTGACCAGTTTTATATGTTAGTTCCGCTGTTGATCCAGAGGAGCGCTAGTGTTATCGACGACGTCATCCGCGTGGTGTTGCCAATTCCGCAGCTGGTAAAAGTATGTTATAACCCCGGCGTCGGCTCACCCACGTGTTCGTTCAAGTTCTGCCGGAGGCACTCATGATTTACTAGTGGCGGCCATGGCATGTGTTTCGTTACAGTCGTAGAATTATGTGATTACGGAAATATGCAGCGATATAATCTATAATTTGGTTTTATTTACCTCTGTGAAAATAAATTATGAATTAATAACGGTCATTGTTTTTAATTATAATATATTATTTTACTCTAGTTTAGGTGTTCATGATAAAATACGAGTACTGTTAGCACTTACAATAACAAACGTCATATTAATCACAAATGATGTCATAGCAAACTTTTTGTTCTGTTCTTATGTGAAAGGAAATGGACAGGAAATAATTGTTCAATAATGGAGATATATATGTTAGACGCACGGCGGTCTACAACTGAACACAATGTTTACAGTTTGGGGTTGTGATCTACTACATAGGCGACTGTTCGTACAAATTATTATTACGTTCAATATGTCGATTCGAGTGTCATTAAGGCTGTGTCCGAACATAGGAATGCACTTATGTATATAAGCATACTCCACTCGGCTCGATACGTGATACTTTCCGATAGACATAATTATTTGCATCCATTGCAGCAACTAGTTAGCTGGTATGATTCTGAACAAGCATTTTGACGGAAAACACATACTGAATATGTGCTGGAACGTAGGCGCAATGTTTTGAAATTATCAATCCATTAGGAGCTGTAGATGGAAAGCGTATGACAATGAAAGTGTTCCTATTAAACAATCATAGACTTTTTACAAGAAAGTAATGCATATATGATCCAGAAGAGCCGGGATAAATATAAACAGTTTTCGTCGTGATTTGTTATAAACCGGGCGGGACATTGAATGTATAGTAAATATGCAGAGCATTGAGAACACTGCCAATGTTTTTGCAAGGCAAGGCATGCAATATCCGACAATTAATTTTTATTAATACCTATATTAGTGTTAAAAGGAAATTTACCTTTACCTTCCGTTGTTACCAGTTTTAATGATACATTATCGATAACTGCGTTTACTGACTCATATATATATATATATATATATATATATATATATATATATATATATATATATATATATATATATATATATATATATATATATACACACACACACGCAGTTATCGATAATGTATAATGTAACTGCGTTTACTGGCTCAAATATATATACACACACACACGCGCAGTTATCGATAATGTATCATTAAAACTGGTAACAACGGGAGGTAAATATCCTTTTAACACTAATTTTGGTATTAATAAAAATTAATTGTCGGATATTGATATAACGCTTTCGCACATATTAACTATACATATTATATTCAATTTCAATGTCCCGCCCGGTTTATAACAAATCACGACGAAAACTGGTTATATTTATCCCGGCTCTTCTACATCATTAAAGGTTATAGAGTATACATTGTTAAGAACGTTCCTCAGTGGCGTTTCTCAAAAGTTAATGCCTCCATTCCACTCATTATAAAAAGAAATATTAGGATTAACAATTATGAACTACATATATATCGACTTTCAAAATAGTAGCTAATTGGCTGTAAGGACGGGAGACGTACACACATTCGTTTCACCGTGTACGTGCGTATGTCATTTCCCCAAACATGTAAAACATTTACATGTGTAAACGAATGCAAACGCTGTATTACCGTGCAGCTCATTAAGCAGAAAACATTTTGCACATTGCGAGAAACGGCATTAATGACAACGTTTAAGGCTCAGCTCTGACATATGTTTATTTTAAAGTGACAATATAACTGTCGTCTCTGTAAGATCCACATTTTCAATAATGATGTGCATAAGTGGATATTGTGTGAAAAGTTGGCAGCTATGTGTGTTTATATTTACACGAGTGTAACACAGCACACCATTGTATACTGTACACTAAACGTCGGTTGAATGCAATGACTCGGTGTCAATTACTAATAGTCAAGCTAAGGCCGTGTCCGTAAAGACAAATTCATTATTTTGTAATTTGTTATTTCGTAGGTTTTAATCCGGACGTTGTCGACAGTCACTTGTTTAGCACTCGCAGCAACACATTCTTACATTAACAGTGAAAAAATGTTTTATATAAATTCTATGCTTAAAATGAACGTAATATTTCTACGATCATTGCAAGAATGCTACGAATATGTTAATAAAGAAGACAATAATATAATATCCAATAACGACTTAAAATATAACATTTTTTGAGAAATATGTAAACAAAGCACAACACTGACTTGCTTTTTAAAACATGTCTACTGAATTTCATGAACAGTTATTAGTTTTTTAAAAAAAGGTTTTAAGTACGCATTCGATAATGTGTTTTAAATGTCAAAACCAACATGGTGCTTATTTTGTCATTTTGTATTTTTTCAAACATCTGCTATATACAAGATACGAAATATCAATTTACCAAATACGCCACAAGGTTTGTATAAAATATCGGGCCACATGATCCTTTTGTCAACATAATCTGCCATTTCGGACATTGCTTACGTTTACAATACAAAACCTAATGCATTTAGAATGATTCAGTAGCTGCTTCTCTGTGATACAGAAACACACCTTCTGTATTTGCAGTTTTCCATTAAAGTTTAAATTCTTAATTCCAGTGAATTTAAACAGGCAGTAAGCCTGCCATGTTTACAACAGCTCGTAAGAAACAGCCATACTGAAGCATATCATACTTCAAAGCCGACATTTTCTATTAGAGAATCTTATTATTTGTGAACAAATACAAACGTCAACATGTGTATTTGTCATATTGTTTTATACTTACATTACTGTAAATAACAGTTTCCCGCCAACAACACCGACTGCTCTGTACTGTTTGGTCGTAGCCTCAACACATTTTCAAAAGATATCAAATGCAACTATTTATTTCAATGCTTAAGGAAATCCCACCAACGCATACGACCTGATAAGGCTCCACTGGGAACCAAAACATAAGAGAACACACATTGGATTCTTCTGCACACATCTTAACGCATGAAATAATGCTTAAATATTTGTATTGTTAATCCAACTTTACTTTAAACGTCGCAGCTTACGCTGAATTACGGTGTTCAGGCGTGCATAAACGCAGTTGAATCAATACATTTCTCTGCTCATAGTGTACAGTTGTTACCAAGAACAACAGAAATATCATTAAATATCTTGACTGTGTCAAAAGTTTTTCGTGTATTCTGGAATGTTTGTCGTCTCCTAACTTACAAATGGATAATTACAACAATTTACGAACACTATGAACACATTGGAATGATTTGTGACAATAGGATATTTTGTGTGTTAATTTTGTGGCATATTTACATAATTATAATTTACGTTTCCTAAAGTAGTTATGTTCTGTGTGCCCCAGGTTTTGTTGAATGAATAAATACTTTTTTCGTTAACGACTACTCATTTTGTTTGCACAATAATACTATACTAACGAAATATGTTTGATAACATCTACTATCATCTTCTTAACAAGGAGTGTTAATTCATACAGAAAGTGTAGATTTGATTCATTTATCGTGGGTATTTTCTCCTTTTTACTAGCATTCCCCTACCACTTAACAATGTTAATTGTAATATGTTAGTATAATACTAGATGTATGTACTGAATCATATTTGCAAAACAGTTTTTTTTTTGCGATATTAAAAAATTATTTACAAAGTTTCTGGTGTCTAAATAATGAGCGAGAGGCGTGAATCGTTTAAGCCGTACTTACACGATGCCCAATTTCTGCTACTTTCTGTTATACTCATGGGCACAACAGAAGGCATACAATGTTCTATAGCAGAGGGGAAGAAAGAACGCATCCGTTCATACCCACACGTTATCTTAAGTGCTAATAAAAACTTCTAAATGGCAGGCAAAACAACTAGCATGGGACAGGGGTAGAAATGCAACCAAATTTTATATGTAGGTGCTTTGTGGTGCATCCAAAATGTACGACGGTTATTTCCTTTTCCCCCTGAAGACTCCATTGGTTTATATTTTAACGTACGAGTACTATTAATGTATGGTACACGATATGAGTAACGGCACTGTTTGTGTATGGAAAACAAGGTACTGTATCACATGTATGTACGACGGACATTTATGATACTCATTAAAACATTTTCATATTATTTAAACAAGTGCGTATCAGGAATGTACTTTAGGTGTGAAAAGGGGGAGGGGGATTTATTATGTCTATTTTTCAACAAAATACTAAACCTTGTATTATTACAAATTTATTATAATAAATGGCTCCATGTACAGATATGGAGCCACACAATGCTCTAAACATTCTTCATGTTCACGGCAGATCACATATTCCTTGCAGTAACATATAAATATACTTGTCATTTTTTCAAATTTTATTTTAATTTCGATTGTGGTGGGGAGGGGATGTATATGTCCCAATATATCACCCCCTCCCACCCTCAAGACTACGCCACCGTTTTTAAATGTGTATCTTTAAGCAGCATAATAATCAATCTTGTGCTCTCCGTTAAACACGCTTTTACGGTTATACGACCAAAAGAAGACAGAACTGTTACAATATTAAACTTAAGGCTTTAATGTGTGCCTTTTAACATTATTCGCACTATACAGATCAAATATCTACTCTAGCAAACAATCGATGTGATTAGCCAACAACCACTGCTCGTAGACTGTATTGTGCTGGTACTGGGGTATTATTACTTTTAGACAAATATATTCTGAAAATAAACATTTTCTTACATCACAGTAATTTATAAACAGCTATTATATGCCACATAAAAAACTCGATACCCATCGGAAACCTGCGCACTGACTCACTGAGCTACACAAACAACTCACAATACTCATGTGTGATACGATGTTAAATAGAATATAAACCACAGTTCTCGCGTATTTTATATAGTGGTGTTTATCCTTTTATTCTGACTGTATGAGTAATGCAACGTTTCCTGTTACTTATTATGTTCCATTTTGTTCATTCATATGTTTTACAGTACTTGTAATCTTTTCGTAAACGCATATATACGACGTGAGAAAGGAACTTGGGTATCGCCATCTTGTCTGTCCCAGCGTGTGGGTATACCACGACAACCAGAACACTTTCTACTGTTGTAGCGTTGGGACTGGAGGGACATAGATGGAGTATGAGTGAGAGAGAGGGTAGATGTCAATGTGGCAACGCCGCCGACATTCCCCACGCACACGCCACGGAAATGAATTAGCGCGACGTGGTGTTCATCCCTCAAACTACAGCTGGAGTGGTCAGAAAATTTAACCTGGGGAAGTCCACTCCAGGTTTATCTTTACTCAATGCTTGTATGGCAATGTTTATTTTAAAAGATGGTTAAAGGATAAAAAACGACTCAAATAAAAAAGTAACTAGGGTCTCGTAAGTGCTCACTTAACCATAAACAGTCTATACAAGTATGTCTCTTTGCAGATATTGTATCTTATCTGAAACCCATGTAATTTTATTCGTTAAATACTAAGCAGCAACTGTGTTTATAAAGTTTTTCTAAAGAAACTAAAAAACGTATAATTATCTTAAATATGAAAAAAAAATTGGATTTGTTTGTGTTGGGAACACGACCATATGTTATGCGTGAATACGTCTACGTTGACGCGCTCGGATGCCTTGATTTTTTTTTTTTTTTCTCCTTCGCGACACCGCTTCACTCGATCATATGCGGTTTTATGGGTATCACTAGTTTGCTTTTGAGATGCTCTTTCGAACTGTATACGATTTCTGTATGGCTTTTCGACGAGTATAGGCCGAAATTGTGTCAAGTTTTGTTAATTTTTTACATCAAACGCATTCAATTTCACCATAACCACGCCACACAAATGTTTTTATACGCGTAATATCGATTGATATTGACGAGAGCTGTCGATTGAAACTTAAATGAGCATCGTAGCTTCTCCTAGTCAAAAGGTTTACTACGCGGAATTTATGAGACGGGGTAAACGAAATCAAAATAGCGAGCTCCCCCTCCCCCCTCCCCCTTTTATCAAATTCCCAGCGAACGCAATACTTCCGAGTCCTCACTCAACGTATTATATTCTTTGATAGGGCTTTCTGAATTGCCTCCCACTATGGCAGGAAATTTGCAGACTTATTTAGATCAAAATTTGTTGTTTCTAAGTACATATTAAAGGCCGATCCTGGCGCACCTCACATTTTCATCGGAAAACCAAGCAATTTTAGCCAAAATCAAGCAAATTTAAGCCAAAATGATGCAACTTTCTCGACCTCTAACATCGCCAATTATCTATTCTCAAAAATAAGCATTTTTAAACTAAAAGCGAGCAAATTGTGTCAAAAATAAGCGAATTATCAGTTTTTCAGAAATGGACGTGCTGGATTTACGTTAATTAAAAAAAAAACAACAAATTTAAGCCAAAATTAAGCAAAATAAGCGAAAACAACAAGCCAAATCAAACGAAATACTATGTTAATAATTAAAACAGCAAATGGCCCACGCAATCATTTATTAGTTTCAAAGCATTTTTATCAAACATAATTACGTAGCGATCTGGTAAAATAATTTTATATTTACCATCTAAAATAAAATAAATTTTTTTTTTGCCAGATTTAGAATTCGTAAAATTGAAATTCGGTAGCAAAATACTTTTTATCTTTTTTCTGGGCCTTGTAGTTTAGATAATTCAAATTAATTATTTAACTTATTGAACAGCGATTCCATTTTTGTTTATTTATAAATAAAAATGTAGTAAAAAGTAGATTAATTAAAAATTTAAATAATAAAAATAAAATTAATATAAAATTAAAATAATACTTTTTCTTAAAAAATTTCTTTCTTTATAAACAAAAATTTGGAAGTATTACTTTCTTGTGAAATGGAAAAATAATGGCATATGTAAGCAAAGGACAAACGTGCATCAATATAAAAAAATGCTTAGTTGGAAATGTCAAAAATAATTATGAGTTAAATAATGGGAAATTACTATGTGAAAGTGAAAAATACATTTGAAATATACAGCTCAAAATATATAAAAATACGAAAAGACACCATTCATTAGTAGTTAGTCTAAAACAATTTCAAAATGATAATTATTCAACAAAATCACGCAGATTGTTATGAGGATAAATCAATTAATTGATTTTTAATTCATAAAATAACCAAGGACAAACATGCATCAATATGTAAAACAATACTTTGATGAGAAATATCATCATAACAAGAAGTTAAATATTGAACTAGTTAAATAATGAAATATTTAAATACTCGAATAGTTAAATAAAATGGTTACCAATTATTTAAATATTTTATAGATTTCATTTCCAATATAATTATTATTTTTACATGTCTTCATCATATTTATATTTTTGTAGTCTTTATATATTTTTTTTAATGAAAGAAAAAATTTCTTCGAGCAATATAGCTGTTTTGTTGAGTGAAAAGAGAGTTCAGGATTTGAGAATTATAGCTAAATGATATAAAATTAAATATTGGCACAATCTAAGGAAATGTGATTCAATTTAAACTTCATACAATTTATTATAAATGAAAAAATGAACTTTGCATAATTAACATATTCATATGTTAATTCATATGTTAGAGAAATTAATTCAAAAGATTGAAATTAATTAATTACATATTTCCGTTCTGTAATAATGTATTTGTAAAGCCTATGAATAAAAGTAAGCACATAAAAGAATGGATAACAAAAAGCAACTTTACAAATTTTGCTTTATCGTATGTCAATATCAAAGAATTATAAAAAGAAGATAAAAATAACTTAAAAGAAATATTCCTATTTTCTACTAATGTATATGGAAAAAAAATACATAAAATAATCAATAAAAATTACAGAGTTAATACAGCTTTTAAAAGTATGATATTAACATATAACATTGAAAATACATTTAATTTAGTACAGCCGAATGATTTTTTGCACCAGTAAAAAATGAAGTATTTGTGTTAATACATTATAAACTTAGGAACTTTATAGGGTTGAAAACTACCATTAAATTATATTTTAACTGTCGCAAGCAAGAGAATAATCAAGTAGAATTATTTACATTTCAATCATCTAACTATGGAGTATTGAATGAAGGAGATATTAAATTTTTTTTAAAAACATAAAACAAGAAATATTTACACATTTATCTGAATTTAAAAGAAGTTAAGGATGGACTTTAGATAGAATAATTCGATTACAATTAGCTATAAACAAGTACAATCCATTAAATGGTGCATCATATATTGATCTACCAGAAGTGATTAAGAAAATAGAAGCATGCATAAATATATAAAATTAAGACCAAAAATGTTTTCTTCGGGATATAAAGTATGCACTGTTTCCAACAGAAAAAGATTCACAAAGATTAACTAAATATAAAAATGATGGGCTTAATATCGATAAAGTAATATGTAAATACGAATATCCCATTAAAATTGATGATATACCAAAAATATAAAATCAAACTGATACATCTATAAATGTATACTCTATTGAAGAAAAATCTATAGTATATCCACTAAAACATACAAAAATAAAAATGAAAAACATAAATTTACTTTCTTTCAAAAATAATAACTCACATTACTGTTGGATTAATGATTTTTCGAAGCTGTTTTGTGCACAAAAAATAATAAGCAATATAAAACCTATATACGTGATATGTGTTTAAATTCTATACGTCTCAAGAAAAATTAAATAAACATACAGCAGGCTGCTCTAAAAACAAATCAGTAAGAATCAGTGTACCTACGAAAAAGAGCGACTATTTTTCAAAAATAATAAAAATACAATGAAGGATTCTTTTAGAATATATGCAGATTTTGAATCAATTCTAAAGAAAATTTCAACCACTAAACCAAACCCAAGGGAAATAACTAGATTTAAATGAATTTCAAAAATATACTGTTTTTACTGAAGAAGATATTGATAATGGTATTTATAGAGAAATACTTAATGAGAGATATAATCTTATTAATGATCAAATAAATAATACTGATTTAAAAATAAATTATGAATAAGATGCAATGAAATATCAATTACATGAAGCATCTGATTTTTGTTATTATATTGTATGAAATTATGCAGATTATAAACCTCTACTTGTATATATGAGGTCAAAATTCACATAAAAAGTTTATAGAATTAATGAAAAAAGAAGTAGAAGAATCTGGTGAAATATATTCACAAATTGAGTCAATGTATCCTCTAACAAAAGAATAAAGATATTATATAGTAATTAAAAAAAATACTTTATGTGAATGTGAATATACGAAAGAAAATTAAAAAAGTACATCATCATGATTATTTAACTGGAAAATTGATTTATCCAAATTGTAATATGCAATTAAATTTACCCAATTTTATTCTAATTTATTTTCATAACTAAGCTGGATATGATGCTCATTTATTTAGTAAAGAGTTATGAAAATATGACAAAAATTTAGCTTTAAATTGTAAATAATGAAGAAAGGTATATTACTTTTGAGAAAGCAACAGATTATTTAAAAATGATGTTTATAGACACATTTAAATATATGACCAGTAGTTTAGATAAATTATCATCTCATTTAAGTAATTATCTAATGAAACATACACAAAAGCATTTCACAAAAGATCAAGTAGATTTAGTAATTAAAAAAGGAGTTTATCCATTAAAGTATATGAAGAGTTGGAAAAAAATTTAAGAAACTGAACTTCCATGAAAAAGTGAATTTCACAATAAATTTAATGAATCTGACATAACTGACGATTATTATGATCATGCAAAACATGTATGGGATCTATTTAATATTATGAATCTTGGTGACTAACATGAGTTATACTTAAAAAAATGATGTGTTACTATTAGCATATGTATTCGAAAACATTAGAGAAACATGTATAAATGCATATGGTTTAGATTATGCACAGTATTTTGCAGCACCAGGCATTACCATGGGATGCAATGTTAAAAATTACTAAACAACCATTAGATTTATCATAATCAAGATATGGTTTTAATGATAGAAGTGAAATCGAAGTGGTATATCTCAATATTGTAAACAATATGTGAAAGCAAATAATAAATATTTAGAAGGTTCTAATTCTGATCAAGTGTCTAACTATTTAGCTTATCTCAACAGAAATAATATTTATGACTGGGCAATGTCCCAATATTGACCATATGGGTGTTCTGAATGGTTTAATAATACAGAATTTAAATTATATTTCTGGCAGAAATATATATTAAATATAAAGGATGATTCACATAATGGGTACATATTAGAAGTTGTTTTAGAATATCCACAAAATTGCATAATTCACATATATATATTCCATTTTGTCCAGAAAATAAGGTAGTTACAGAAACAAATCAATCTAAATTATTAACAACTTTACATAATTTAAAAAAATTATGTAATACACAATCGCAATTTGAAACAGTGCAAGTAATGGATTAAAGCTTACTAAAATACATAGAATATTGAAGTTTAAACAGTCCGATTTAAATACACTGATGAGAATTAATGCTAGAAATTATTTTCAATAATATTTTTATAAGCTGATGAATAATTCTGTGTATGGTAAAGCTACGGAAAATATAAGAAACAGGGTAGATAAATAACTAATATCAAATTAAAAAGACTATGATAAATTAGCAATAAAACCAAACTTCAAAAAAAGTACTATATGTAATGCGAATCTTGCAGCTATATATATGAACATAACAAATGTAAAATTTTATAAGCCTATTTATGTGGGTATGTCAATTTTAGACATATCAAAACAATTGATGTATGACTTTCATTATAATATGATGAAACAGAAATATGGTGATAAAATTGAATTATGCTATCAAGATACCGATCATACATTTATAACACGAAAATAGAAGATTTTTACGAAGACATGAAGACAATGATAGAAAAATTTGATACATAGGTTTATCTAAATGACAATATCTATAATATGACACAAATAAATAAGAAGGTTTCAGGTAAAATGAAAGATTAATGTAATGGTATTATAATATATGAATTTGTGGGTTTAAGATTAAAACTGTATGCCTACAAGGTTGGTGCAAATGAAAATAAAAGATCGAAAGTAAATGTGTAGTTAATAAAGAGAATAATATTTGATGACTATAAGAATTGTTTGTTTAAAGAAAAAATAGAATATAAAATAATTAATTTAATAAGAAGTGAATAAGAAGTAAAATAGCATTAAGCCATTGTGAAACAAAAGGATTATAATAGAAAATAAAATATATACATTACTAAATGTATATCAAAATGTATAATTTTAATATATTTTTCTAATATATTATTATATTCTATATTATTAGATTCCATTTTAGTATCTTCTATATATATTTATGGATTCATAAAATCTGTAATATTTCTAGCAGCTTTAGTTTCCAAAATAATATCGATATCTTCACCATCAAAATCAATTAGTTTTCCTTTGTCATCTTTAATTTCCGAAACAATATAATTAAACTTCTCATTATTAATTTGATAAAGAAATTGGATATGCTGTTTCATAAATAATAGAATATCTACATCCAAACATCTTTTTTGGTGAAAAACTGGTGATTATATCAGTTTCATAATGATTAGATTCGTCATATTTTATAGTTATTCCATATGCCAAGTTACAAAGAACATTTAATGTTTTAAATTGATTAAAGTTAGGTAATTTAATTCCTATGTGAATTTTTTTCTTTTTCATTAATCATATTTCTTTCAAAACCAGGAATATCAGATATTCTATCATCAAATTTAGGTTTAATACATATTCTATCTTTCACATAGTCTGATGTTAATGATTCAATATTGTATTGTCCTCATGGTATATTTATACCTTTATTATTATCTATCAATGTTATAGTATTATTGTTTATAATGGATGTCAGAAACATTGTTTCTAAAATTAAACAATACTATATATTTATCTTTATGAATTATTTCATAATTTGTTTGTTTCTTCTTTAATATTGTACTATTATTATTGCCTGATAACATAAGATCCTTAATAGTCTGACCCAGCAGTCGTGGTAAAACTAATTTGATTATAAATTTTTTTTATAAGATAGGTTGGTTAAATTTTAATAAATTGTATGTTTGTTCGAGAAGTTGAAATCAGACAAGATATATTTCATTACAAAATGTTTTACTGTGTTGTCCAAAAATTTTAAAGAAAAAAGGGCTACTTTTTAATAACAACAACAAAATGATGCCTTTATATGAATGCGACAAAAGGATTCTCTTGTAATATCTAACAGTTTTAATTTAGATGATCAAAATATCGTTCATGAGAACTTTACTAGAGGAAAACATAACAATTTAGGTATATTTGACCTGGGTCAGACCTACTCCAAAGTACTGAAACAGCTTGTTAGAGATAAGAATAATTTTTTATGTATTTTTTTAACAAGGTGCATAAAATAAATTTTCAAGGTTTAACATTTTACCCTATTAATCAAATAACATGCTGATTATCTGTGGGAGATAAAGTCTTATGAGAAATTAAAAGAGATCTGTATAAATTGTTGGAATGAAGAATATGGTTTTATGACATTCGATTTGAGTTTAAAAAAATGAAAGATGAGAAGTACAGAAATAAAATTACAGACTTCATAAATTAACTCTGTATCAATAAGAAGTGATACATTGAGTTATACTTATTTTGCGAGAATTCTTTTATATGCTTCGACAAACATGCTGCGATCTAGTTGTGACAGAAGAAAGCTTTCATACTGTGCTGACATCTACTTGCAACAGGAAAAAGCCGACTGAGTGTTGAGATAATATAAAACACATAGCATCTCTCTTCGAACTTGATGTAGTGAACTGCTCTCTAGTTGCTACACATTGAACAGTTGGCAAGGGTGACTTCAGACGTCCACCTTGGGCGAGCACAACGGAGCAGTTGTCACACACTTGGCGAGTGACTCGCGATAAAGAAGCTTTCAACTTGCTGTGGCTCGCCACATAAAGCCTTCATTTCATTGCTGCGAGCATCTTGTCTCCATAGCTCAGTGACAAGACGTCCGGCTCGAAACATGTGGGTTCGAATCCCGACAGGGTCACATACCTCTGGACTCAGACTGGTTATAAGGGGTAGGGTGAGAGCGGATGCCTGCACCCGATGTGTACACAAGTAGGCAGATGATGCCATCTTGAATTAGTTGTGACAATTGAGAATCACAGACAGTCTGGGTGACTGACCTCTAGGACCTCACAGAGGAGGGGTGGTAGGGGGTGGTTGGCATTCTGAACTCGGTGGTAGTTCTGGGGCGTAGGGAGGGAGGGGGTGGCAGGCAGGTCTCCTCCGATCGGAACACAAACAATCAGTTGTCGCCATTTTGCCGAAAAACATTTGACATCTCGAGAAGTGCACACAGACCATGGGAGGGGGTGCAGAGACCAAAATGACCTCAGCTATCCCACTCGGCGCCATCTTTAGTCGCTCAGGTATGCTCGGAGGAGATGGGCATGCTACTTATCAGCTCCATAAACACCGCACCTCTACACACTTGGCAGCCGACGAGGCTACCCTCGGGGGTTAACACAGCTACCGACCATCTCTAGTGATAGACGCAATTTATGTAGTATTTTATCGGGGAAATAAGAATTTTTGTGTATTTAGTCAATATTGCGAGAAGATTTTCAATTTCTGTGTTCGGTAGATGAAAATACAGTTTGTGTTAACAACTCGGATTTTTTTTTTTTTTTTTTTACCAAGTGATGTGAATTTCACAAATTTGACAGAAATTTGTAGTATGTCTCTATAAAAGTGTTGCAGGCTTAAGTACTTCTTCATGTCATCCGAGTGTCCCTATACTTTGATGGAAATAATTTGTGTTAAAAGTGAATTATTCTGAAAATAGTGAAACTTTAGTTTAAAATATTACCATCTCGTTGTAGGACAAATGCAGAATTTTTCTCATAAATTTCAACTCATTTGTCTATCAGCTTCTCTACACGTATGTAATCAGGCTCTCCACATACACACACACAGTTTATATGACGACGCAATTACTACGCTGTACTCCACATCAAATGGACGTGTTTTAAAAAATACTCAAGGTATGTGCGAGAGGCATTAAGTAGTGTACATGTATTTATATCACGCTATTGCGTCTGGTTTGAATTGTGTAAAATTATTATTTATTCATACTGACTAGCTGGATTTCGTTTAGTGTGTTTGACCTTGTCTCTCATGTTATGCTTTTAACGCATGGATTACATTTCTAAAATTCGTCCTCATGAGTCTCACAGGTAGATGGACGTTTAAGGTATGTGTCAGAGGATTCATATATATCTTGTTTAGTTAGTTTATAGGGCTATTTAGTGGTAGATCGTAAATTCCACGCTCACATAATTGCCATTGTTTAGCACTTTCTGACACCAGATGTTATTCACGTAGTTAAAATTCTCTCTCGTGTAAATTATTTTTCTAAGCTCGGGAGTCACGTCATTGCACTTATTATTTACGTAGTCCTTTGAAATTTCCTATACGATGCATGTAATTTATTCATACGTACAACACTACGAAATTCTCTATTTAGACGTAGGTCACTCTTAGAAATTGTTTAAACACTCTGAACATGTGTTAAAAATATATTCGTAAATATCGTCTATCTACCACCAACATCCTTCCTAACACGTCAAAATTAGAAAAACTATTAAAAATGACCCTTAGCACAATCTTGCACTCAACTGTACACCTATATAAGACATTGCAACCCACCACACTGGTCTTTCACCTCCAGGATACCACACCGTCAACCTGGGTCAGAGCTCCTGATACCACCCTCCCCCACCCAAAAAGAAAGAACGAAAGAAAATAAATCAAGAAATAAAAGCGATCAAATTAAAAATCAACCCTTTCAATCCATTTGACCATTTCAATAAATTTAACCCTTTCAATCAACCCTTAAGCCGATTTTTTTATCGGATTAGGATCAGATTAAGATTTTACCCTTCAATCAAATCGATGAGACATCAATTAATCCCAATTAATCGAATGAAATCTAAGACCCGTGCACCCCTACTACTGTTGCTGAGCCACTCAAATTTATAAACAACTACTGCTAGAAAAATCAATTAGTATTAGATGCTCCATGCTAAAAAAAAATGTGTTTATTAAATCGGCTGTATTGATTCATTTATCTCTAAAATCGTAAGTTATGAAGGTTTTGTTATTAGCTGCTTTGGCCATGTTAAGCTATTTGCATCTCTGACCTAGTCGGTTACTGCAATTGAGAACTTTCGAATGCCGTGCACAACTGATGTTGCTGTAAGGAAAACATGCTATTCAGCCGTTAACTTTCTACGATATTAGACTGCTATTTCGAGAAGACATCTAGCCACGAGGGGTATCCCGATGATGCATTACATGGGAAACCAGTTGTTGGTGCAACCGGGCGGGATCGAAATAATTAACTTCCGAATGCTAGGTAGGAATACTACTGCTATAACATAAATGTTCGATTTGTAGTTGAGTGCAAAGCCATTTCCTGTCAAGTTTATCCTGCTATTCGCGTCTGTACAATGAAATATTCAATGCTGATGTGCAGGCACAGAGTAAGGACATAGAAGTGCAACAACGTGGCGGTCCCTTTGATGTGGACGTTCTCATCCGCTGCTAGGCTTCGCAAGGCTCTGGAACGGCCGAGAAAAAATTGGGTTTGGCTGTGTTGGGGACACGGCCTTTTGTCTTGCGTCAATACATCTACATTGACGCACTCGGACGCCTTGAGGTTTATTTTACGTTCCCGGCACCGCTTCACTCGATCATATGGGGTTTTATGAGCATCACTGGATTGCATTTAAGATGATCTTTCCAACAGTATACGAATTCTGTATTTCGACGTGGCTTTTTGACGAGTATAGGCCGAAATTGTTTAGTTTTCTTAGTTTTTTTAATTAAACTCATACAATTTCACCATAGCCACGCCACACAAATATTTTTATACACGCAATCGATTGACCTTGACCACAGCTGTCGATTGAAACTCAAACGATCGTCGTAACTTCTCCTAGTCAAAAGTTATGCTACGAGGAAGTTATGATACGCAGCGAAACGAACTCAACATGCCCCTCTTTTTTCTCTTTTTGCTGCGCGCAATGCTTCGGAATCCTCACTCGACGTAACATATTATTTGATCCTTTGGCAATCAAGTAGGGTAATTTAATTTTGAATGTAGACTATCGATTCGGAGCTGCAATGCCAAACTGTACCCCCCCGATTTTGTTATCATCGGATTTTCTGGATTGCCTCCCATTATGGTTGCAAATTTAAAGGCGTAAACACGGCAAAAATGACGCCTAACATGTCTAACTGCGATTCGCTGATCAGCACCTGTTGACCTATTTGCCAGACTGCCGGTTGGCAAGTATGTCAGCCAGCGATGATCAAGGAATGGCAGTCCGACATGTTGGCATGTGACACAATTCTGATGGCGTGTACTGGTGAAGATTGCGGTGTGAGTGGCTGTTCCACGGCTGCATTCGTAAGCGCTTTATGGCGTAGGTGTGTTCCATGCGCGCAGCGTGTTGTGTGACGTCAACATGTCATCGATGCAAATGAAACTGTGGTATGCTCGTTCTCAAATAATTTCTGGAAACAAAATTAAGGAAAATAAACGATAATAATATGGTTCGTGGCGAGTGTGCAACAGTGCATTCGCTCATCTAAGAGTTTGGAGGATCGAACAACAAAGAGCACTTATGAAGGATGGAAAAATAATATGAATAGTTTACTAAGTAGTGCAAGCAAATAAATAGGCATGAATTCCGCCATGTTATTGTCGACATTGTAGGGTAGCAAGCAGTTTTATAACCCAGAATGTTTATAGTATACATAAGTGATTAAGAGGTAGAAAACGCTTCCTTACGAAAATTGTAATAAATTATTTAAAAAATAAATAAATTATTGACTACCGACGCACTTATTAAATTTAATTGGCAACTTACTGCCATTATGGAAAGTGGAAAAATGCCATTGGTGTTAATTTGTTGACTCTTTTTAATGGACACGTCACTGCTTAAAGCGTAAACTTCTGCTTTCATTTTGACAACATTTCAATAATTCCTGGAATAAATACATAAATGATGTTGATAAAAGTACGACTATATACACAAACAGATTAATTAGATAATCAGGCGTTGAATATTCAATCTCCTACAAATTTGCATCAAAAATTTTAATAGTGCCAGTCATCGCTTGTCTAAGTCATGTGACATTCTACATATATGAAAACTATTGTCTTTATGTTTGTGCAAATATAAATTTTAAATGAATGCTTAACCAATAATGCTAAGAGTCAATTTTGATAATGGGTACACTGTATGCTATTTGAAAAAAAAATTAATGTTATAAAATTATATGATCTCATTAAAAATAGAGAAACTTACTAGCGATTCAAAAACAATATATATGCCTGTACATGAGCTTCTAGCTAAGTAAGTAAGGGAAAACGTTAAAGCAAATTAAATCAAACTGCACTAAAAACTAACTGAGGAGTTTCAAATAAAGTTTATGTCCAAAATAATTAGAGAGAATGTGGTAAACGTACTTTATTTAATACACACTGCAAAAATAACACAAAATTTAACAGTTAGAAATGATATTATATTTATGCATTTTCAAAGAACGCAATTATAAAATTTAATTTTTTCTCGTGATCAGCTCAATCAATGTTGTGAGGTTATCCAGTCTATTTGGTTTCCAAAATATCTGACTGTATTTAATATGTACTGACTTACTAATATTTTTAATGTATATGTTGTTTTTATGAAATTTTTAACCCGATGTGAACCAAATTTGACATTCCGAGTGTACTTCAGAAAATACAAGTATTATTATACATTCCTTTTTATCAAAATAAAGTGCAGTAAAGGTTTTTCTTACTTCATTCGATGTAAAACCCGTTTTACAATGTGTAATACAGAAACTGCACGTAAATTATTTAAGCACAGTGTTTTCAGACATGTCTGATTCAGACAAAAATATAGTCAGACCGGACTAAACCCTTTAAATACGACAGGATTGTATGGTTATGTGAATGACTGTAAACCCAGTGGTTTTCGGATAAGATTTGTAATTAACGACTAAAAACCATCCCAATTAACAGTCACGAGAAATTCCCAAATTTTCCGTGTAATCAAAAATCTCATTAGGACACTCTTTGGCCATTGTAATAAGTGACTCTGAGGGTGTAACTATTCAGATATCAAAAGAATCATACCTAATATCAGTTAAAATAGTCCTACTTGGTTGTGAAACCAATGTTACTAAAGTTTATTTCAAGGAAAACAAGTTTTTTTATTTTATGCGGTCTTTACCCTAAATAACTTTTGACTATTTGGTACAAGAGCTCACTTTCTTTTTCTCAGATCGATGAGTATTTATGCTAGCAACATTATTAACTTACTTCGAGTACTTATAAAATATTACATGAATTTGGGGTTTCAGTTTAAAAGCTCATAAAGTCGGCTTAAAAAATGAATAATTAAAGATCGCTTAGACAAACTCCTTAGCTCATTTAGCGGAGGTATCGCAATTTAACTGAAAAGAAACTAGCATCAGTATATAATGTAACAATTAATTAAGCGTAAATTATATCACGTGTCCACTGATGCGGATAATTACAAAACTTTAAAATGCCTGAGTGGGCAGATGTGTTACATATTTAAGGCTTGTTGTTCTTGATGTCTAAAGCGCGCTCATTAGCGAATGCGGCGCCAGGACATCAGTTACTAAGAGACCGCCCTCTTGCCACGTGCAGGAACTACAGCAGTTCCTAGAGAGGTGCGCGCTGGGAGAGCGTCTCCTTGATGGGAGGAGGGGGGGGGGAGAGGCTTTGCTGAGGTTGCCAGCCAGCGTGCTCGAGGAAGAGAATAACTTTAGGGCCAATAAATCATCCCCTTAATTTAGGTCGTCTGCATCCTTGTGTTCTGTCCCTCTCCATCTCCCTTGCTCTTCTCTCCCTCCTTCTGGGCAAGCGCAGGGTGCCGCAAACTTGACGGACTGCTGGAATCTCGACGGCATTACACTAACAAAGGCGAATTTGTTACGCAAGAATAAACGCGTATACGGTAAAATTTCTTCCGCATATTTCCGAAAATTTTTTGATATTAAATTACGCCAAAACTTTATAATCTACTGCACGTATATGCACTCTACGCGCATTTATTCAGTTTATGTATACTTAACACTATATACGCGTATACTGTAAGCAATACACACACTATACGCTCACACACATTAAAAATTGTACATTATACATACGTATATTACATTATACATATACATCCTGTAAGCATAATGGATTGATTGATTTAAGTTGTTTATTAATGTCCCCCGGTGCTAAGACTGAAGGATTCCAGGGGACAGCATACATTATGACCTAACTTAGCCTGTCACCCATGGCAGGATGAAAAGAAAATACTACAGCAAAACGCGGTATATTGGAACTTTGAGATACACCGATGAATATCAGGATACGCAAACTTGGCACACTGGAAATATCTTAACAGTAGCGGTTTTTAGTATCATCATTTTGGATGGTCCGCGGAATATGAGAAGATTGGAAAGTAGAAGACACGCTTGCGATGCAGGAAGGAAAATATCTGCGCCATAAATATTCATGATATTCCTTTAGGACGGAGTATTCATCGACTCTTTGGATGCTGCAAGCTAGTCTACCACGACGCACCAATCTCCTTTTTTTTTTTTTTTACACGGTACACAAAGAGTTGTCCTTAACCTAAACACACAAAAGTTGTAGTCGCTTCGGGGCTCGCTTGAATTAAGACTCCTGCCACCTCGCATTTTGATGATGTCCTTAGAGGACGTCAGATAACAGAAATTTCAGACAGATAAGTCCTTTCCCAGGCAGGATTAAGAAGTTCAGTTTGACATGGTGACGCCGTATCATGGGATTGATAAAATGCAAGGAAGCGAAATGAGATGGCGATCCTTTTTTTATGTAGGTTTATAGAGTCGCTTATTATCCGCCTCCAATCGCTAATTGATATGGCCACTGATTATTGTAAAAAGTTTTCGCGACTGGCTGTACCTCACGATTATTAGACGAGTAAAATTCGTGCTTGGGCGACGCCTTTCTTTACTCGTAGTGCGTACGCCACTCAAGCAAGATATTCCATGTGGTAACCGTATTCCGAGCTCCCCCACTGGGTAGTCAAGTGTTGAGCGAAGTGAGGTGAGCTTGTAGCAGCGCCGGAATGAAGGGGGCGGAGGAAAAGGAAGATCCCCGATAAAACCCGCCGACCAGCGGCATCGTCCGGCACGATTCCCACGTGCGAAAATCCGGGAACGACCCCACCGGGAATCGAATCTGGTTCGCCAAGGTGAGAGGCGAGTAGTCTAACCACTACACCATCGCTACCCTACACAGTAACCAAGGAAACAAGAGGAAACCTACCAGTTTTGTACATAGCGTATTGGAAATTACACTGTTGTCATATTATTTCGTGAAAAATTACCGACTTTCTTTGATCGGCGAATGACGTTTCGCCATGTTGATGACAATCGAAGCCGGAGTGCGCGATGCTAGCTACAGTTTCACATCTGCATCCTCAGCTATTCTGTGTCAGTACTCTGCTGGAAACTGTTCCCAATACCCAGGCGTATCACCTATTATAACGTTTTCGCTGTGAAAATAGTTGAATTTTCGTGATATTTAAAACGGGTTTCCATTAAAACCTAATTAACCTCACGCTCCTGATAAAATAAGGTAATATGACAGCGTAAAATTTCTCCGAAATCCACATTTTCCCAAAAATACAAGAAATATAGAAATGTGGCACGTGAAATTTTTTCAATAATGATTGTTGATAGCTAAACCGAGATTGTATTCTCAGAACACTTATCTAAGAATGCCTGGAATGAATCTCTACAACAGTGGCTAGCAATAATTTCTATAAACATTTATAAGAGAATTAATTTCCCGAAGGAAAACATATAACACATAAAAATCATTTTGATAATTGTCTGCTGGATTGTTAAAAATTATTTTAATACTTGCCTCTAATTTATAATCATTGTATTCATTAACTTGTGGAATAAAAGAGTGCTATACGTGTTGAGTAATGAAATAACTCTGCGAGTCCCTGCTACTCTGAGAACGAGTACGCTTAAACTGTGTAAGTATTACACGCTGGTTTTTTTGTGATCCAACAAGTTGTGCCGATTTATAAGGCATTAATAAAACAATTTTTTTTGTGCACAATTTAAAGTATTTTGCATTTTAATTTTGGTAGGTGTAAAGTTAATTAGTGCCCATTTTGAGAATTTTAGTTATAGAATTGGCGATAACTGACATATTAGTTTCCTTTAGAAGTTTTCAAGTTAGTTTTCTCTTGGCTAAGTTCAGTAGCTTGGCCGGTTGGCAAGCAGCGTGGTCTGTGTCCCACGCATGTTATCAGACCACAGCTGCAGCCATCCGCAGTTAGAGTCATGTCTCTGCTTCCAGTGCATCCGCACTGCAGGCTTCTGCCTACCACGCGGTAAATTTCTGGAGAGTTTACTTCCGTACTCCGTGTCCCAGTAAAATAGTTACCTTAATGACGCCCTGAAACGACGTTTTCTTCATCGTAGTGCGTCCGGTAATACGTTAGTTTGTTTCGCCGCCGCCGCAGCGCTAGCTCTCGCGAGCTTTGTCGCCGACCAACGCCGTCTGAGCGCCACATTCCTGGGCCCGCTGTGGACGAGAGATCCACGACTTTGCTGCACTCCTGCTGTCTTCGCTGAGATACTGTACGTGTAAGATGTAGTCCGTTGCGACCTTTTAAACTGACTACAATTCAGGCACTTTCAACTATGCAGTATAGCAACTGTGGTGGAAATTTCTTAGTGTTTTTCATTTGGTGATGTATAGTTGATTCACGCTATCTTCGGCCTTTTCTGAAACCCTGCTAAAGTTCTACTTCCAGGATATTCCTCCGCCTCATGCGAACTAAGCTTAACTACGTCTGGAAGATTACACCAGAGGGACAACGCACCGGATTCATGCGCTTTCTGTTGTAACATTATTTTGTATAAGAACTATTTTTTACTAGGCACTACCAACACACTTATTTTATCACTGTTTTTATTAAAATCATTTATAAATTAAGCATTATAATTTATAGATAAAATATTAATAACATTTCAATTTAACAGAAAATGGTGTCACTTTAGTGAAGACAAGTAGTACAAAACTCTTGTGATACACGCAGGAATATTTAGGAAGCACCAGAGCACGTCCTACATGGTGTGATTTTTCAAAGGTTTGATACAAAAAAGCCGATGAAAGCGTGAGTGGACTATAACTGCAGTTGGCAACGCGACGATGTTCTACGTCTAACATCGTTTAGACCCTTCCAGTTGGGTTAAGTTTCGCTCTTTTGTTTCACCGTCATCCTCGTGGACAGGACCGATAGTTAATTTTTCGCATTTAATTTTGTTGCAGTGGGTCTCAGAACTGCTCTCAGAATTGCTCCTATTTTTGGTCCATAATTTTTCTCTTCAATTGGCCCTCGTGATTTTTGTTCAGATTTTTCGGATTTCACCAAGTTCCAGTGAACGAGTTACACCACTGCTGGAGGCAGCAGCAATCAGATGCCGCGTTTACAGTGCTCGGGAATGGACTAAGCAAAAGCAGATATGACTTACCATATTTTATTTTATTAACTTTGTATTTTAAATGATGTGATTTTCTTTATAAGTACAGTCAAATGTTAAGATTCAACATTGTCGCACTTGAAAATTGAGACACTTTTAGTACAAAAACGAAGACAATCAATTAAACAGAAAGTAATATAATGTTATTTGCACTATTAATATAATGTTATTTGCACTATTAATATATCGTGTGCGAGGCACCTACTTTTTTAAGTATCTCGCCTTCTTAATTAGTTGACCATTGAATAATTCATCAAGATAATTTTTTTTTAATTTTATTACGAGACCACGTAAAGAGATAATTTTCTAGTGTGCAATAAATACATGTTGTTATAATAGTAACAAGTAATATACGGTTGTGTCACCAAATCTTTACATGCCTTGTTTGCTTTATTTACTCAGTGATCCTAGGCGTAACATATTTTCTTTAACCATAATTATTAAAAAATTGTTGGTTATTGTCAGTAAATAATTGCGATTAACCCTGCTCGCTGGCATCGCCGTGTTGTGGCATTTCCGGACATGGGAACCTCAACAAAATATATTTCATTTCATCCCTATGAATTTGTAACACTATTCATTGACATCCTGTATGTATGTATGTGCATTGGAATACAATATTTGTATCACTTCAGCGCCCATTTCACGCAATATTTGTTCATTTAACCCCAATATAGCCATACAGCATTGAAATGAAATGAGAATAGGAGAATGCTAGTATTAAAAATATCTGATTTGACACTGGCGTTTACACACAGCGAGAGTTAGTTCGGCAGTGTGTAAGAAGTATACGACACAGAAACAAAGAAACTATTATAGCTGTTGCAGAAGACACTTTGTACCCTTGCTAGTGGTTAAAACAATAAATCGACTACCATAGCAAAAGTTTAAAAGTGAAGCGTGCTGGAATAGTGGCAAGTGGCAGCAACCCGGTGGCAGCCGAGGAGCAGTGTAACAGCACGTGCCGAGCATTGCATGTGTGTGTGGGTTGGAGGTGTTTAGCACTGCCCCATTTGACGCTCAATAAGAGGCCCCATTATCTGGTAACCTCGCTCCCCTCTCCTAACGCCTTTGGATTTCTACCTTTGGTGTACGACACTACTGTGAATACCAGAGAAGAACTTGAGTTCAGGATACGTGCAGCACTCGAAACCAACAAGAACACGCCGGCCGTCTTAAATGATGTGCTCCGCAACATGCTGCGGAGCATGCATCGAATGTGGAGGACAACATTTTGAGCAGCTGCTGTACTCTCTTTGTGCGTAATAAACCTGATCGACAATGATTCACATGCACCTTTCTTTAATACCTGATGCCACCCTTGCACACTATTATCGCCATTTTGGATATAAAGATGCATTTCCGGACTTGGGTACTTTAATAAAATATGTTCCATTTAATCTCATGTAGGCCTACTACCCCTATTAATGTAAAGTCTTTTTCATTGACACCTGTATAGGTTTGTATATATATATATATATATATATATATATATATATATATATATATATATATATATATATATATATATACACACACACACATAAACGAACAAATTTACTCCCCGTACATCGAAGCTAAAATTTAGGGCAGCACATTGTACCCCTGTAAAAATGTCAGAGCTATCTGTAGAATCTGTTTTTCTACTGCTTTTTGATTACTCCTAAATGTTTTCTATTATTTACATATCAGTATGTCATCTTGTGTCAATTTAATGTCAATACAGTGGTTGAAAATATTATAAAACTACATCTTAAATGGAAAAAAGTACTTTAAAATAGGCCTACCTCTATAATTACAATGGTTAAATATATTTCTTTAACAAGAAAAGTTACTTAATATTACACACTTGTCTGAAAGTAAATATGTTCTCTTTCAATATCCACAAAACATATATAACGATTATTAAAGTAAAATATCTCATTTCATCCTCTATACTCGTACGTAAACCTAAACTAATTAACAGTAAAAAATATATTTTTTTTTCTTTTTGTTCTTACTATTGTCGAAATTTAATTTTTTTTTGGACGAAAAAATTTAAATTTCGACAATAGTGTACTAAAAACTAGAAGAAAAAAATACATTTTGCAGTTATGCAGTTCTGGCTTACGTACGAGGACAGAGGATGAAATGAAATATTTTGCTTTAATAAACGTATTTCACAAAGTATGCCCACTAAAATAAAAATAGGTAGATAGTATTACGAGCTGTATAATCATGGTAAGTGTATAGAAATTTTCATAAATTAAATGCTATAAAATATTTTTATAAGTTGTAACTGCAAGGTAGTTATTTTTGTTTTTTTTTCTTTCTGAAGCCTCTGTTTTATGCCAGAAAATTATCAAGGGATGGCTAACTTAACTTACTAATTAAAACCGGCATTTTAAAACGACATGCTGTTTGACGATTTATTGTGGATTCGAATGTGGAACTTAGTGATTGCAGGTGCCTTACTGACCAACTACGGAGGTCGTCGGCGAGGTAAGCTGAGCTGTTATGAACTGATTCGGATTTATCATTGCTATCTGTACACACTTCCTGGCTCTCAAGATCAGATTGGACACTTAAAAACAAAAAATATGAGAACGTTTTTTCTACTATTCGCGGTAAAGTGAACACTTTGAAAACCCTCTCATTTGGAAAAATTGTCATGTGTTTATTACTTATGTGGCAATATTTATTTTAAAAATGGTGCTAAAAAGGAAAAAAATGGTTGAAAAAAAGTAGCTAGGTCATTAAAAGTGCTCACTTTATCGTGAACAGCCTATAGTCTCTGCTTTCCCATTTACCATCGTCATATTGGTTCACACCGCATTTGACACGCTTACTCCAGCAAACAAAATGTATTACTGTTTGGCTTTCGTCCGGTACAGTGCCGAGTTGACAGTCTCCCAATTAAAAATCCTATCATATGTAACACATAATAAATTCTATATTATTCATTCCAGTTATTATAAAAATACTGTTATATTTACTCACGATAATTTGAATTTATGTACTGCAAAGTTCTTTTAAGATCGTAATGAGCAGTAACGAAACAACGCGCATTTTGGCTTCCGAGGTGAAAAATTTCACTTTCCGTGACAAATGTCATATAGGGAAGCCATAAGAGGTGGAATGAAATATGGGCGGACAGGGTAGGAATGAGGACGGGGGAGGAAACGGGATCATCTCGAGAATACCCCTACTCTGCAACAGCGTCAGTTACTCTTGCAAATGGAAAATTACTGTGCTAGAGAGTTGAGGTTATTATTAGCCTAAAATGAAAACTGCCGAACCTATTTCGGATAAGCATACGTTATTGGAATGCGTAATCCACAAGTTGTACATGAACTAGATTTTGGGAATCGCCAGTCATGCCAATTAATTTAATAAACCATGATATTTCATCGCCCCGCTGAAATTTAATTTTTTTGTTTAAATATGACATAACCTAGCGAGGTTGATGATAGTACCCTACTTTCAGCAATAATACCTCAATTGAAAAGAGAAGTATGCCAAACAATAATAACGTTACGAACCGCTAACCCCAGAGTGACAGATTGACGTCTTGTCATTACTCCAAGTGACAGATTGACGTCTTGTCATTACTCCAAGCGTTGACTTTCTAACGCCCGGATGCACCATCGTGGTTCGAAACTCTATCCCAAATCGGATCTAAGATCGACACAGAAATCTGTTGCACCATAGGATTGGAGAGCAAGATGAAGTTAATTTCAAACGACCGAAATTGGCAGTTCGAAATCTCGATCCGAGATCAGCAGTCATCGTCGACGAATGAAGTTTGAAAATACGCCAACAGATAGAACTACGTTCGATTGTTTTCTTGGGGAATTAAAACTATATTATACGCACTTGAATATTATTCAGTAAAATTCGTACAACAATAATTCACTTAAAACAGATCAAACATCGCATATCTAGTTCAATCTATAGTGAAAAATACGCCTACTTCCATGACGTCATATACTACGAACCAATAGCAAAATTTGTCTCATATTCAATCTCGATCTCTCACTTTGGAACCAAGATCGACGAATCATGAAATTCGGTTGGTGCAACACTTTTACATCGGAACCAAGATCGAGCTGGATCCTGGTTCGGAACTAGGATCATTCGATCTCGGATCGAGGAAGATGTTAGTGGAACCGGGCATAAGTGTCTCTACATTATTAAACTAATTTCTATAGAGTTAGTTTGTTCTGGGTATCACCTAGAACTCTGGGTATCACCTAGAACAAGCGTCAAGCACTCCCGGGAATGACGCGGTCACACGCGCAGTCTAACGAAGATGAATCGTCTCATCGGGGTGGAGTGGGTGCCCGTGTTACGACCTTATCAATTAAAACTCCCGGTTGAACTGATATTAGTGGCAAGTCTGAGCCGTAGTTCACTTCCCCGGACCCTAATTACCGCAAGCCGGCTCCCTGCAGGCCCAATCGATCACAACTGACACTTCGAGTGAATCAATACGTCCCTGTGTTGCAGCTGGCAAACTTGAGACGAGGGAGAATGTCCGGGCTAATAGAACACCACGTCAATACGCTCTACTAACCTCGTGACATGTATTGTTGCTTGCCAGTCCTGGGACGACGTGTTTTTTTTCTTTTCTAATTCAGATCACTATAGGCTGTTCACGGTAAAGTGAGCACTTTCGAGGGCCTAGTTACTTTTTTCTTTCAGCCATTTTTATCTTTTAAGCACCTTTTAAATAAATATTGCCATGTAATTAATAAACACAGTGTGAATATTCAACCGCACTCGGAAGTTAACGTCTAAGGCATAAATAATATATATTCGTTGACTCTTATTCCAAATGAGGGGGCTTTCAAAAGTGCTCACTTTACCGTGAACAGACTATACACACACTCGAAACCACAATACTTGCTATTTTAAACGGATGCAACCTTTAACTCGCATTGCCAATGATTTTGCTAACACTTGAACAATTACTTTCACGAAAGCAAAGATGATTCCTTCGGTAGGTATGGTCCATCCACGTTTACGTTACACTTTTATGCAGCCCTGCTGAAAGATCTACTTCCAGAACATTACTCCGCTTCATACAAACATAGATGAAATAATTCTACAAAATGATTCCAAATGGCATTCGTGCGCACTCAGTGAACTTATATTTTACATATGAACTATTTCTTACTAGGCATTACCAAAACGCCTATTTTTCCACCAAAAATTTTATTCGCATGAGGCCTTAGTCATAAATGAAATATTATAATTAACGCATAAACATTTTACAAAAATTTGATAATTTCATGTTGAAACAAGTACGTGAGTGAGTAAAGAGGTTTTGGCGGCTCTTAAGAGCGAGGTATTGAGAGCTGATTAGGGTGATTGAGGTGAGTATGGAGGAGCGCCGGAATGAAAGGGCGGGGGAAACGGGAGATCCTCGAGAAAACCCGCAGACCACCGGCATCGTCTGGCACGATTCCCACGTGCGAGAATGCGGGAGTGATCCGGCCGCGGATTCAATCTGGCTCGCCTTGGTTGGGAGGCGAGCAGTCTAACCGCTCAGCCACCGTGGCCCCTGATAGAACAAGTATAAAACATTTTGTGAAAAAGGGTATTTTTAGGAAACAACCAAAGACGTCATAGACGAGTTGATTTTTTAAAGGTTTGATTCAAAAAGTGTGAAGAAACCGCAAAGAGACTATAGGGCTCAACAACTTACCGTCAGCGAGGTAAAGGCTGTTCAAAATAAAGTGAGCATTTTAAAAATCAACCTTAGACAAAAACAAGTCAATGCCCCTGCCTGCGTATATTTTAACGGGCGCACTGAGTGACTTGCACCCAGCAAAGTTGGGTGGAAAGTAGTTCCATATCTTTACGCCAAAAAAAAAAAAGTGTCAGGTAACCATTTGTGATTATCTAAATTATTTATTTCCCTTTCTCTTATTTTAATGCAGCGAAGTGTAAAAATGAGCAAATTTGTAAAATATTTACTTTTCTAATAATTCTACAATTTCACTTGACCAACTTATGAATTAAGTGATGTGGTTCGTGGCAAAGTTAATTTTATATAAGGCGGAAGAATAAGCAAAGTGTATAGAATTAGATGTTAAGCAGGGCTTTCAAAAGGGCTCATTTTACCGCGAATAGCCTATATCAAAAATCTAGCTCGTTGCTCAGAAAAAAAAAAGATGTAATGAAATAATCGGCTATGTCCTGTAGTAAGGAATCGTCCCAGCATTTGCTGGAGTTATTTGGGAAACCCTGGGAGACTGATATCAGGATGACTGGAGCGGGAATAGAACCCAGGCCCTGCCGAATGCGAATCCTAAAGTTTCCAACTGCACCATTTCACTTACTAATAATTCCGTACGTAATGTGATAGAGTTTATCACGTTCTTCCGCGGTAGTTTCTGTGCGTGCGCGCATTTGATTGAAATCATCCCGCAACTTTTTGAAGATGGTTACATTTCGCTTGCCGTTTGTATTCTTTAATGTGGCCGCGGTGGTGGAGTGGTCAGACTGCTCGCCTCCCACCAAGGTGAACCGGGTTCGATCCTAGGCTGGGTCGCTCCCGAATGTTCGCGTGCGTGAAACGTGGCGGACGTGGCCGGGAGGTTTTCTCGGGGATCTCCCGCGCCCATGCATTCCATCTGCGCTCCACATTCATCTCTCATTTCACCTTCACCGCTGCTGAAAACTCCGACCAGTACGGATAAATACTCATCCGCAAGTATGTGTTGTTAAGTGGTTTTCACAATAAATCCCTGCGACGCGTCGCGTCAAGCATCAGCCAATCAGAGCCTTGACGCTAGCGTCGGGCGTCGAGAACGTTGCACGAGCGGCAAACATTGGTTTTGACGCTCGTCGCCAGCGTCGGGGAATAAGAATAACATTTATGTTCTTCATAATAAACTGGCGCGAAACTGAGATAAAGAACTGAAATCATACATAAACGGTTTGCAGATATACTAATTGGAGTCCAAATTTATATCAATTTTACGTACCTTTAGAAAAACATAACTATGTTTTCCGATGCCTAAAGAGTCGCTCATGACGTTCTACATCATTATTTTGAATTTTAATATAATATTTTTAATAAAGAAAAGTGTATAGGTCACTTAAAAATAACAATTTTACTAAATAAATGGCAAGAAACTTCACTGCATTTCGTTCCTTTTAAGTATTTCATTGCAAGCTTTCTTGCAGTATAACAGATGGAAGCCCGGTCGGTGTTGCTGCGTCAGAACATCGCTTTATTGTGAAGACGCAAATAACGCTCGTCGCTGGCGGCGAGCGTCGGACGCGACGCGACGCATCGCGACGCTCTATTGTGAAAACCGCTATAGCAACAACAGTAGCGACATACACTTCCTACATTCGTGGTGACTCCCAACTTTTCTGAAGTTCTGCTTAACCTCTACTTTTAGACTATTCCCCCGTTTCGTGCCAACAAAGCTTGACAAAGTCTCGAAAATTACATATAAGGGACAACGCATTACATTCGTGTGTGTGCGCCCGTATTAATAATATTTCGAATACGAACTGTTTCTTAGTAGTCGTTTCTCTTTGTTTTCATTCACATTAACGATAAATTAAATGTTATAATTTAGAGATACCATTCGCGTGAAAGTTGATATTACCCAAACATAAAATTATTTTATGTTAACAGAAGCATAAAACGCTTGCGATGAATTACTTATTTACGAAACAACCAAACACGTCATACATAAAGGAGGTGATTTTTCAAAGTTTGAATTTAAATGTGTGAAAATACCGCGAACAGACTATATGTGAAGAAAAAATGTGCATGATGAAACACGGTGTACGTGCCATTATTAAGCGGATACTTACTTGCGGGCAATGTCACGCTTTAATTCATGAATTCAGAAACCGTTAATGTAGGTTTTCTGGATATTTTAAAAATGAGTGCGACGACCTTTGTTCGTACGTAAGAGAGGGATACTTAAATCCTCTCTTACGAGAACGAGAATATATATATATATATATATATATATATATATATATATATATATATATATATATATATATATATATATATATATATATATATATAACCAAACTGCATTTTCGAAAGGAGTCGAAGTAATACCCTGGTTCGCGTGGTCACGTTGCTTTATGTTAAACAACGTATTTCGATCACGAAATGTAATGAAATAAATATGTATCGAACATTGTATTGCTGTTGACGACCACGTGCTCCAGACCACCGGAAACAACAAACTGTCAGTGCGACAGACAGCGACTTGAATACCAGTCTGGCCACCTTCAAAAGAAATAAATGCCGTTTATGCCGCTGCGATCCGAAAACGCGTGATCAAGCGTTTAAAAAAAAAATCTGTCGCTATAGCTAGTCACAACGCGTGGCCTTGCTCCCGAGAAACGATGCAATGATTGCTGCGACTAGGTTGAAAGTGTACCCATCCTCTCAACCGTATAGTTAAACAACGATCATGCATGACTGTCATGGTGTATAAAAATGCAACAAATCTAATTGGACCGTTATTGATTCTGAAGATTATCTGTCACTACGCCGTACATTTTCTAGCAATGTGACCGCCAAAGTAAAAAGTAAAATTTCATCATTCATCCGCTGAAAACTCTAGGCAATATGGTCGCTGGACGTACGCGCATTAGTTGTCTTGCACATAACTTTGTAATTGAAATTCTATCGTGGCTTAAAGTTTCATAATGGTTTCAGTGAATACTTAACAGTGGGACGGACCCCCGCATTTTTTGTGAAATAATTGTTTGCGCGAATGCGCGTGGCCTATCGCAGTAAATAAATGTTCTGCAAGTAAGACTTTTTGTCAACTATCTATGCCCCAATTTTTTTTTTTACTTTTGTCATGCTAAGGGTATTCTTGGAGAAAAACATTCTTGAAAATTGTCCAATATAGCATTTTAAAATCTTACCTATGCAGTTTCCTTAAGAGGCAAGAGAAAAGTACTAAGATACGGTTGTAGTTTAATCTGTGGTCTCTCATCGCGTGTAATTAAACCGCAGTGTTACAGATATAGTTTGCAAGGTACAGCGTTATGACGGAAACACTGCACGCCTTGCGCGTAGGAGCGACGAGCCCCGAGGCGTGCGTGTTAATGTCGCCCGTATCGCTCCCTCGCTTCTTTGCCTTGGACGCGAAGTTCCTACGGGGGAACATCTCACTCTTAAGAATGGAATAAATAACACTCTAAACCACTGATTCGCAGTGAAATTCAACTACTCGAATAAGTGAAAATGACTCCACTTAGAATCAGTGGGAAACCACTGATTGTTTTAGTGAAAAATTTTCACTGATTGAATTAGTGACGTGAAATTATTTCACTGATTAAATAAGTGGCTAATTACATATAGTTTGATTGAATGTATCCATTTAAATACGTGAAATAAACTTATTTTACGATAGTTTACTATTTATATTACACAATTTAGCATAATTTATAAACGTAAAAAAAAGTTCGCTGGTGCCTGGGACTGAACTCACACGCCTTTTCCACTTTCAGACTGTTACTATGCCCTTCCTTTTTTTGTATTTAGTCGTCGTTGTAGTTTTGTTGAAATGACGTTGGCGAGCTCAAGTTAGGTCGTCTTGTTGACAAGTTCCCAGTGCGACAAGCGAACTGAAATTCTGCCCCGAAGGGGCCGGGGAGCAAACCCACGACCCCTCTCGGCTACAAGTCGACCACGCTACCACTGAGCTGTGGGATCAGGGCACCATCAGCTCTACCCGGCCAACTTGAAATAATGAAAGGAAAAATATATGCTTTATGGTTTAAGTTGTATGCTCTTACTTTAGATAAAATTGTTTAATTACTACCGTTAGGATTGTTCCAACTAAAAGTAGTGTTACGTGCTGCAGCTGGCCCCGTAATCGGAGACCCAACTCGCCCTCCCCTCTTCCTGGAACGATGCGCTCGCGGCCTCCTGTATCTTCCCTTCTGGGAATCCCGTGAATGCCGACAGCGCCGAGACTTGCTGACGTCACAGATCTCCTCTCGCCTGCTAGAGTTTCCGATACGTTTAGCGACGACGCAAGAATGATCTGGTGAGACTGGCTGGCGCCTCAGACCTCCGCGACGCATCACGCGAGTTGGAGAAGATTCTAGGTGGCGGCTTTGAACACTATATATACTGCCGCAACCCAACGGCCGGCAGTCTTTGACGGAGGCCGCCTGGCGAGTGTGCGCGAGGGAAGTGAAGTGTGGACGACGACTGGAGATTGCGGGACGACGGCGAGTGAGGTGTTCGTGGCTTGAATGGATGAGAGGGCGTGAAACCAACGATTAAAGCCTACTGTGCGTGAGGGCGCTTGGAGGACTGTAGAACATCGCGACTGGCGGGACATGTACTGAACTGAGGTGATACTGAATGGAAGTATAATACTGATTTTATTGTAAATATTCGAACTGTTGAATATGGACGCATAAATTATAAATAATTGAATAGTTTCATACACTGTATATTGGGACTGATCTTAAATTATTTAATTTAATTGATTTTTGTCGTAATTATGAATTTTATTAATTGATGTCAATAGTGAACGGTGATTTCAATTTAGTGTGAGAAATTGAGATCAGAGAATTTTGCTGTAGTTATTGTAAATAAAATGAGGGAATTATAATTAATTCTTTTATTTTATTAAGACCTCCATCCCTTAACGAACTTGGTAGAGCCCACTTAATTTCTAGAGAGAGAAATTGTAACAGTACAAATATGGCAGAAGGACAATATGGAAAAATAGCCGAAAAAAACGGGAGACACCGATGTCAGCTCTCCTAGCGGTTTGTACTGTTCTTACGGTGATAAACTGTGATTTGAATGGGTAGTTTTGAGTATTTTGGATCCGTTTTAATTCAATTTGATTTCGCTTGAGTGGTATTTATTATGGCAGTAATGATTTGTGTAGGTTTTTGGCTGCAATAAGTAATACGTTGCGAACTACAGCAAGTCCTTTTTATGATTTCCAAAGGATCCAAGTCGGTAAGTACACAAGCTGTAGTGGATAACATTTTCCATTAGCGTTATTATTGCCAGTGTGTATCTATTGCAAACTCCATTTACACAAACCCTAATTTACTTCAATACTGTTTTGTTGTTTCCTAGGTGCAAGCAGTGGGTGCAGAAATGTAAGAGCAGACCTGGATGTAATAAAGAAAAAAGGGACTGACGACTTATACCTACACGAGAATAGTGTTTTCCAACCTTTTCAGAAAAGAGGATTTTCGCAACCCGTATTTGCTTCCACGAGACTAGAGAACGAAGTCACTTGAGTGTCATAGCTGCTATTTCTAATCTTGTACACTGAAAGGCCTTACGAAGTTTGATAGCCCTTAACCTGAAAGGTGCAGGTTTGTTTTTTTTGGAGCGACACATTCGAAAAATAAAAGTAAACCATGTTTACATATTCAATATTCGTCTGTTGAACTGCTAAAGTGTCGTATTAAAGTGTGTGTTTAGTTCGGCAAGTTGAGCTAGGAATATAATTGAGTGCGTTCTTCAGAAAAGTTGTTTCATAGGTACAGTATGTGAGTCTGCGATTGTTCGTACAATATTTACATAGTCAGTGTTCGTGTACTGAAGTGGTTGGGTTCTCTTAAGTGTTTTTATTGTTCAGCAAGTTGAGCTAGGGATAAAATTTATTAATGGCGTCAAAATAGTGTTTTAATGTTTGTGTCAGTGAAAGCTCGTACAATGTTTACATATTAGCCAAACATGATGCACCGAGTTAGAGTCCCAGCGCCAGCAGGGGAATAAATCCCCAAAACAATGATTCAAGGCGCACCGGCATTCTTTTTTATGTGGTGACGCGAAGCGTCGCGCATAAGCGAAGCTGGAAATTTCCCAATGAATAATTGTCATGTGTAGCCTATTTGCACTGAGAAATAATGTGTGTGTGTGTTTTGCTATTTAACATATGTCTGTACTATTTGTAATTTTACTGTAGTATTGTCTCATGAAAACATGTCTAATTGCAATAAGATTGACCTGAACATTACCGGTACCTAAATTGACAATGTTACCAATACAATTTAGAAATCCGATAGTGGGGAGGGCTATGAACTCGAGGGAAATTGAGGGGTAAAAGTTTATAATGAAAATGTACATATTTTGTATTTTTTTCACCCCACAATTCCCCTGATCTTCATAGCCCTCCCCACTATCGTAATTGTTGCTTTTATTGGTAATATTGTCTATTTAGTTATCTTTGGTTCAGAGTTTTTTTTTTTTTTTTTGCAATTTAATATATTTTCATAAATATATATTACACTATTTACATATTTCTTACTCATTTTACCCCACAATTTCCCTGATATTCATAGCACTCCCCACTATCGCAATTGTTGCTTGTATTGGTAATATTGTCTATTTAGTTATCTTTGGTTCAGATTTTTTTTTTTTTTTTTTTTTTTTTTGCAATTTAATATATTTTCATAAATAGATATTACACTATTTACATATTTCTTACCCATTTTACCCCACAATTTCCCTGATCTTCATAGCCGTTTCCACTATCGTTTTTGGGATTACTATTGGCCAAATGTTGATGGCCCTAGTAAATTCATGTTCTGTGTAATTAGTAGAGTGGAATTATACCACTTTCCGAGATTTAAAAAAAAACCTTTCCTTAAGAACTACCCAGAGAACAGCATATTAATTTTATTTATGTACGTATCGGTATTGTTTATGTACTTTTCAGTATGTTTTCATACTTTGGAGTGTTATTGTTTACATTTGGGAAACTATGAATTTTAATATTAATTTGTATGTTATTTAGATTATGTTTGCCCAACTACCAAATATTTTCAATTATTTATTAAAGAAACAACTGAATAAAAACTGTAATAGTTTCCTTTCTAGGTGGTCAAGTACCCTTTACACGCCCAAAGGTTTACACATCAGTACTGTTTTACTGTACAGATATTTCAATTTCTCTACATACTGAGTTTGCAAGTAATTTTTATTTGACTGAGTGGAGATTTGATGTATACAGATATTGGTGGAGAGAATAATTCTTCTCCAGCCAGTGTATGAGAAGTTCATTGTGTGTGCTAAACACAATGTGCTGACACCACACACGAGACACTTTAATTGCAGCAGTGGAGATGTCATCAGGTTGTCTACAGTTGGTAAGTCGGTGTATATACTGCAGAGTGTGAACCAGCTGTCGAGTGAGGGTTACAGTCGAAACCAATCGAAAGTAGTAGCAACATTCCTTCCTTCCTCGCCACACTCACAATTGTTTACACAACTGTGTACAAAACTAACAAACTATACTATTTCACTCCTGAGAGTCATCATTACATTTCAGTGGTATTTATTATAAATTTTTTTACAAATAAATAAAGTATTTTTTAAAATTTCACTTCCTCTTATTTACTCCTTGGAGTTCTCAGTATTTTAACTTTATGCATACACCTATAGTATTAATATAAATGAGGTGTTTTTCAATGAATTATTTTGCCACATTCTTCAATACAGGTACGTCACTGATAGTGATATGCACATATTTATTTTGACCTGTTAGTCTATTTACACAGTTTTATTTGCGGTGATCACAGTATTGGAGAGCAAATTGCATTACAATGAGAAGTGCTATGAATTTGAACACAAAGTACGTTAAAATCATGACCAATATAAGTTATTTTCAGTTCAGCTGCTTCGAATTCTGCAAGATATTTTCCAGTCTTTTCGCAATGAACTAGGTATATGAAAATCTGTGGTTAAATTTATTGTAAAAAGCGTGTATTCAGGTTGGTAATTAGAACTGGCTTGTTCATGATGATCTAATTTTGTTTGGAATCCTATAAATTTGGAAATAAGCTTTGTTATTGAAAGTGAATTACAAAATTAAATGTGCTTAATGCGTTCAAAACTTGAGAGGTGAAGTAAATAAGCTGAATGGCTTGAGTACATAGTTAGTATGTACTATCAAATAGTTTGACCAATTGCATTTTCATCCTAGCGCCAGATGTTCCCACTGCATAAAATGCATTAGAAAAAAAATGGCGGAGGGGGGCGGGAGTAATTGGTAGATTGAAATGTTTAAAGATTCCCATTTAGTTATGTTCTGAAATACTCTCCTTAATACAGTAGACCTTATTTGTAATTTGTGTGGTATTTAAATTATTTATTTAATTTATAGACTCTCAAATGTCACTTAAGTGGTATGATATCGAGGCGATGGGACATTTTTATATTTGATATAGGAGTACCATTGTGTTGTTGAAAACTGTAAGCATTTTACAGTCAATGTTGCTGCTTCATCCACGGATTATTTACACTAGCCAAGAAAATGGATTTCTTAATTAGGACGTTGTGTTACAATGCATGTATGTCTTTACTATATGAACAAACCATGTCTGGTGGTAAAAGTAATGATAAAATTTAATAGTTCTACAAAATTTAATTGGGGTACTCTCCGTAGGCACTGACAGTTTTCTAAGAGGTAACATGACCTGAATCAGTCAAGTAAAATAATGACATATTTTATATTTTACTGTGGAATGATTCTTACCAAAATTCCAAATTACCACATCGAAACCACTTCTGAACAAATGACTTAATGCCATCCGAACTGAACGCTACTACATGTTCAAATAATATTGTACTAAATTGTAACTTTGAAAACAGTACAAATAAAACCTTTTTAAAAGGAGTGAGGTGAGCAGTTTACCATAATTTATAAAAACCTTCTAAATGATCAAGTGATCAATTAGTGTCCATGAAACCAGCATTTGGAAATGAGCGTCAGGAGGAGGAGGAGGAGGAGGAGGATAAGGAGGAGGTTATACTCTTGCACCTTCTGTGCTTGACTGTGCCTCTTCAGTACAGTTATAATTTGTCAGTATGCACATTTCAATTTTTTTTTTCCAAATCTCTAGTTTCTCTGTACTACAAAGATACTTTGTTTTGTGGATGAATAGGCACTAGATATTTCCAAACTACAGAATAGTCCTTTGTGTGTAATTTTTTGTTACAGCCCCAAAATTTCACAACTAGTCTACTCACATTATGAAGAAGAGACTCACGTTTGAACGGTTTATTACTTATGGTTGAAGATGGCTGCCAGTGGGTTAACCATAGTTGCCTGTGTTTCACTTGAGGCAGTGTAGTTGTGGCATAACTGCACGACAAAACTGCTGTATATGTGTAAAGGTGGACTCGCAACCATTCGTCGCACCCGTCAGGCGGTCACATGATCATCGTCCAATCACAGGGAAACGGTTTTTATCCGTCAAATATATGTCAACATTTAACTTTCGACGGATCGACGGATGGGCCACCGCCTTCTGACGTGATTCTGTAGACACGAATACACACTTTGGAATAAAATGCAATTTGCTGGATATGTGTTTAATTATCTTGGTGGTAAATTCAGGAAATTAAAACTTAAACAATAATTCAGTAAAAATTTTGTCACGTAAAAATTTATTTCTCCAAAATATTTCTCTCTTGAAAATGTATTTCCAACTAAAATAACCTTCTACGAAAGAAGAATGGAGAACAAAACCCATATATGTTGGGAATAGAATTATGTGAACAATTTATTGTGTTGCTAATTTAATTATAATAACTTCAAAAAGCAGTAAGTTAATATTTCGGCAACTTATTTGGTTGTGAGGTTAATCTTAAATATCTAAAAGATATTTCTGCCAATATAGCTAATAAAAGCCACAATGTTAAATCACTAACTGCAGTTGAGCTATTTTTTATTAATTATGCGTCTATGAAACACAGATAAGTTGTGGAGATCTTGTTGTCGCAAAAAAAATTTTGGTTATGTTCATTCCCGATTTTTTTTTGCAGATATTTAATTTGGTTACAGCTCCATTCTCAAGAATGTATTGAATTAATGCAGTAGGTTATGTATCTGACGAATGAAATACCATTTAGCATTCCATTCTCTTATTACTAATTGATTAACATTTGTCCTTTTTAACTTGCAACATCTAAGTCTGTGCCCAGTAACATGATTCTGTTACAACTGATTGTCCTTGTTTCAAGTGACAGTATCTATGCTTTAAGTACATTTTTAAATACGGCATAGTAATATGAATAAGCAACTATTATATTACATCCGGCAGAAGAACACGTTTTAATACTAGATGACAAATGCACATAAATCGCTCATGCTGAGCCATGTAAATTTGAATTTCCCGCGTATTCGTCAGTTCAAGCCGCTAGGTGCGCTGTTGTAGCGTGTCTCGCACTTTGACCATATTAAAACGCCTCAGTTTCCAATATTGTCCTTCTACCTTATTTGAATAGTATGTATTACTGCGCTTTATTTACGACATTGTATGCAGTTTCAACCTTCAAACAAAGTACTGTGACGATTACGTGAAAATTAAATTAAAGACGCAAAAAGGGAATGAAAGCCTGAATGTTATTATTATCTCGTTAAATTGCGTTTTGAAAGGCGAAACACGTTTTAGAGAGTATTTGATATTGGTTTTAATAGTTTACTCGTTGTTATTTCACTTAATACGCGTTGCTTGAATGCCATTTTTAAACGTTGTTTGACGGCCATTTTTACAAGCTATTTAACTGATCCATCAGTCAAAAATGAACCACTGAGTAAACAGTGAAAAAAATGACTTGTGAATCAGTGGAAAATATCATTGAATCAAGAAGTGTAGTAAATTTAGCATTGTTCACTGATTCATTAGTTAAATTCACTGAATTGACTGTTGTATCAGTCAGGTACTTTTGACTGATTGAAACAGTGAAATTGCACAGATTCATATTTAGAGTGAAGATAATTTATTTGAATGATCACAATGTTAATCCCTTCGGTCTCACTTTAACTCATTAAATCACCGTGTCGACGATCGTGGACACCTAGCATATGAGTGATTCTTATGATAAGTACTGTATACAGAAGCATACCAGTTCCCAGTTTTTCTTATGGCTAATCTGATTTGTGGAATTATTTGCGCCTCTTAGACATAACTGATTAGTGCCAATATCTTCGAGCACACAGCGCGTTGATCACTGGTTGTGAGACACGTGATGGACGCAAGTATAGTGTATAAAGACTGTTCACGATAAAGTGAGCACTTTGGAAATCAACCTTAGAAAAAAAGTCACTGCCCCTACCTGCATATTTTTTTATGGGCGCCCTGAGATACATACGCCCAGTAAAGTTGGTAATGAGGGATGGGAAGTAGTTCCGTATCTTAGTGTCGAATAAAAAGTGTTAGGTAACCATGTGTAATAACTTATATTATTTATTTCGCTTAATGTTTTTTTTTAATACAACGAAGTGTATAAATGAGCAGATTCGTTAAATATTAGTTTTCTAATAATTTCACAGTTACACTTCACTGACACATAAATAAAGTGATGAGGCCCACAGAAATGTTAGTTTTACATAAGGCCAAAGAATACGCAACGTGCATACAAGTAGCTCTTAAGCAGGGTTTTCAGAAGTGTTCATTTTACCGTGAACAGCTTATAGCAAATAAACTACGCGATTGCAACACGAACTCAGGAATTAATGTGAAACCGAACAGGTTAAGTGTGTATCAATTAAGGTGTTGCAAATAGAAATATTTCTATGTGTATGTGTGTAATCACAACTATTCTGCTTTAAGATCTGTGCTCTGTGAGAATTGTATGAACCATTCATAACATACAGCACTAGAACGTAATACGAGTCACTTATACACAGGGAGAGTCAATTGGCATACTGAGCTCCGCGGTGTAGGCTACAGTATTACGTTTCTATATAATATATAAACGTCTCACAAACAAGTATCAGCATTATACTTGTGAATCAGTGGTATGAACTGTAATATTTCTAGGAGCTACTGACTTCACAGGAAAATGGCATAGGTCACTATCAAATCCATTTAACTCAATCTCTACAATAATTGTTGAGATTCGAATGATTCAAGTAGAACAAATGTCACTGGTCCATAGTTATATTTCACTCATATAGAGCAAGTCCGGTTTTTCCATTCTTGTAGATATTTGATATTAATTAGACCGTATTAACTTATCAAGTAAGTTGTTTTTACAAAAGGTGTTTTTAAACTAAATATTTGCCTCTTAAATGGATGTTAATGCTTAGAGCTTCTTCATAACACATTGAATTTCAAGAAATGAATAACGTTTGAAATGTAGAAAGTTACTTAATTTGAAATTGTACCACATTTAAAAAAAATCACATCCCTCTAACTTACCTACAGCTCAATAGTTGATTTTAGTAAATTTTTAAATTCGAATTAGGTTTATTTAAACTTTTAGATATTTGTTCACTCGGGAAATAAGACACTGTAAGGAATATGCGAATATGCTTATATGTATATCAGTATGAAATTTGAGTAATTTTTCTTTCACTTGTGGCTCTAGTACATTTGATCATCCATCAAGCCCTGCATGACTATGAGACAGAAGTTAACAACAATTGTTCACTGCTAAATATATTAGGTCATCATATCAAAATGCGATATGTTGAGTTTCCCCCTATGTTTACATACATTTAATAGTATACCGTGTTCCGCGCCTCCATTCGATGTGATAAACTGATTCAACAAACAGCAAAGAATAATATATCTTTCCAGTTATTAACAGTTCACAAATAAGGACTAGTGACTCAATATTTGACGACAATTATCATCCAATCATTGTATCGCCTCACCAGATAACCAAGTGAACAAAAGTCGCTAGGACAGCAACCGAAAGTGTTGAGTTCGATTCCTTGTAAAGCCTGTAAATCTTGGTTCCTGTAGCAGAACAAGTTAGGATCATCTTTTTTTTTTTGTACTATGTGAATTAGTGATGGGTAGTTCACGAACTACCAGTTCATTTTGAACTGGTCTTTAAAAAGAACTAGGTCCATAGTTCACCGCGACAAAAAAGAACTAGTATCTTGTGATATCAGTAAGTCATTCTCTCCTTGCCAGTCACTACGCCAGGTGCGCCACTGCGCATGCTCAGATAATCCGTCATTGGTTGCTCCCTGCAGCTTTCCCCCCTCCGGCTTTCCCTCCCTCCGTGACAGACTGGCCACATCGTGCACACTTCTTATCTATCTGCCTGTCTATCGGTATCATTGTTTTCGCTCGTTCAGCATTGCCTCGAACTGTAGGGATCGCAGACCGACCTAGTTCAATAGTGACACGAGTCGCAAATCGGTCGGGAACTGCAAGACACACAGCGCGAGACAATTGGCAGATCTATGGCCATGCAGCGATCTTTCGTTCTTTCTTACTTTCTAGTTCGACTCCAATTGCGTACTCGGTTGGGCGCTGGTCTGCGGTGCGAGGGGTTCCGGGTTCGGAATCCAGTCAGGGTATGGGTGTTTGCGTCGTCCTATTAACTTAGTTAATCCTCATTGGCACTAAAAACTTCGCTGTTAGGGTGTCGTAAAACCCTCTCACTCACTCGTACTATAAATACGATGTTGCCAGACATACGGAAATTCCCGTACCTGTAAGAAAATACATCTGACAGCCACACTAATACGAGTATAGCTACGATAGTAAAATACAGAAAAATGCCCATTAATGTAATGTCAAGTTTTATACACTCGCAATAAAAAAGTGAAAAACTGTTTTTTTTTTCTATTATATTCACTCAATACTTCGGATATAGCTTTTTGACATTATTTGCATCATATTAAAATTAAATTATTTTTGTAATTAAAGTTCTGTTAAAATGTTTCTAATACTGGTACGAATAAATCCATTGTGTCGGAACCATTTTTGTTGAGTTTGACATTCCTGACTTGGAAAAATTAACTTTACACCTGTTTGTCTCTCGCAACACAGCCTATTATAATATTGTTAAGGTCATTACTATCAGTGTCAAAAGTAATTTGGTGTGATATTACACAACATAGGCGTGGATAACACAGTATAAAAATATTTTCACTATTCATTTATCTTACTTCTAAATAAAAAAGAAGTAATCTCATATACACACAATAAAGCACTAATTCTTTAGCAATTAATTTACAAGCATCACTTATTTGGGTCTCTTTCCTTTTCACGCTTGCTTAGATTCTTTTGAGGAGGGGAAATGGAACTGTGAAAGAGGAAACAGAGAAAGATCTATCTAGTTCATGGGCCGAGGTACAGAGAAAGACCTATCTAGTTCTCGGACCGAGGTTACACTTGCGCTCTGCAGTTCGCCAGAACGCGTGATCATTCGACTGTGATCTATATAGTTCAAAAGAACGGTTCCCAATGAACTGTTCTCAAATGTGACTAGTTCGGAACGACCTAGTTCATTCTAGTGAACTTTATTTCCCATTACTAATGTGAATGCGAAGGTTAAATGCTTATAGATTATTACGGCGATACTTAACGAATTTATAACAAGTAATATTTCACAACCATTATTTTACATGTACAACTCCGAAATAAGTATTGTTTTGATTGAGCACCTATTTGGTGGTCGGAACGATGGGACGTTATTACTGCCTTGATATGTTACAACAAAAATAATGTTACATTACCGTATATGGCAAAACGTAAATTTGGTACAAATAAGTATGATGATAATGTTTTAAGTGTTAGTAAAAAGTGTGTGTATATATATATATATATATATATATATATATATATATATATATATATATATATATATATATATATATATATAGAGAGAGAGAGAGAGAGAGAGAGAGAGAGAGAGAGAGAGACAAATATTATGTAGTGGTTTACTACTAGTTACATACAGACACTGGCGTAGTGCGAGATTTCATTTGGAAATGCCCAGTGACCCAGGTTCTTGCCCAAGCAGGTAAAACAGAGGACTAATTATTGTCAAATCGAAAATGAAAAAGATAAGTATATTTGGTCGTTTACTAATAAATCTTTTCTTAATATTCAAATTTGCGGTTCTATCAGTGCGGAGACTTGCAGGTTGTTTATACATATTATTACAAGATGTCTGAGGGACGTAGGTGAGTTCGTGAGCGAGGGTCTTAGAAAAAAATAGAACTAAGTTTGATTTTTAATTTATTCACACAGCTATTACTTATTGCATTTAATTATCTATGTCCACTATTACTCTTTTTATTTCTCAGTGAGATCATTATTTAATGTCTATTTCCACTCTAATTAAAGTCTTTCTTGATGTCTCTGTTTGGTTATGGTCAATTAACTCATACTCATCACCACTACAGCACGCATTTAGTTTGTCTGTTGTCATCATTTGTATAGGCTATTCACTGTAAAATCAGCACTTTTGAAAGCTCTGCTTTAAGATCTACTTGTATACACATTGTGTATTCTTCAGCCTTATGTAACATTAACATTGTCATGGGCCTCGTCACTTTATTCATACGCCGGTCAAGTGGAATTGTGAAATTATTAGAAATTTAAATATTTAACAAATCTGCTAATTTTTACATTTCCACTTCGATGCATTAAAAAAACAGAGAGCCAAGTTAAATAATTAAGTTATCACAAATGGTCAACCAACACTTTTTATTCGACGTTAAGATACGGAACTACTTCCCATCCATCGATACCAACTATACTGGGCGTATGTCACTCGGTGCGCCCGTTAAAATATATGCAGGTAGAGGCAGTGACATTTTTCTAAGGTTGATTTCAAAAGTGCTCATTTTATCGCAAACAGCCTTTAATGTCTTTCACTCGAGCTATCCAGTGCTATATTCCAGTCTGCCAGTCGCATTATCCGCTACGTCGATAGTAGCAGTCGCAGATATTCCTCCCTCGAGTCACTTCTCCCGCCGCTCGTTTCGCCCATCGTCTATCGCTGAAACTCCAGCACCTCATCCTCTCAACAATTCCTGGTTCGGTGGCCAGCCACGTCCTTATACCCGCTGGACAGCAAACCACCAGAAAATTCTTTAGTTAAACAGGGAAATTCAATCAGCTATAGGTGAGAAGTGCAAGTTGCAAAATATTTATTGGGGGACATGCGCGACGGCAATTCTGTGTAACCTGATCTTTGCGTTCGCCGCCCGCTTTTTTGTTACATGCGTGACCTTACATTTCGTTATCACGAAACAAATATGACTCACTGCTGGAAACAGATAGGCACAGAGGTGAAGCCGCTTGTAATAATCGCTCGGAAAGAAAGGTGATATGCCTATGGTTATCCCCCAGTATGCTGGCGTCCGGCTTCCGGCGCAACTGAACAGTCTTGTTTGGTGTTATCCGCCCTGCTCCACGAAACTTTCTCTAACGTACGAAAGTACAAAACGCCGGACCGGACGGCAGTTTTCAATTGGGAGTACAACAAAGTTCAGAAAGAGGACAAGAAACTTTGCTGCTCGTGCTCTGCATCGCGTGTATGGTTTGTTAATGTTAACACATAGCGTGTTCCTAAGATTATAGATCCATACATTTTAAAACATTTTTGCATGTGAAAGCCAGGCATGTGGAAGTCTTATTGTTACTTGTCGTTGTAATGCATCGTACGACACATAGTAGTAATATGATATTGGGTGGCGAGTCACGAAGGCATATTTGAATAACAGGAGAGGGGTAACGCTTGTTATGAAAAGTGTGTCGCGCGATAAGCCTTTTTGCAGCTCGCGCGCTCCTGAACTTCAGCTGATTGAATTTTATTGTGTTTATCTGAAGGAACTTTCTGGTTTAATAACCTATTTTTCCTCAGCGGAATTCGGGAAGCGGTGAATATTCAAGGTCGGGCCATGGAAACACGACAGGCCTCTGAGCAGAAAGTTTATGATATTCGGGAGATTTGGGTGATTGTGCGTCTTAAATCGATAGACGACGAGCTAGAAGAGCAATGAGTAGGGACGGAAGTGACTTGCGGGAGTAAAATCTATGACTGCGAGCGTCGGTGCAGTGAAGGGTGCGACTGGCAGACAGGACTATTAAACTGGATGCGTGAGCGTAAAGTATTTCAAATGATGAAAATAGACACACTGAACATGTGTTAATGATGAGTGTAAGTTAAATAACCATAATCAAACAGAGATGTTGAGAAGGACTTTAACTAGAGTTGAGATATACATTAAGTATTCTATTCACTGAAAAATGAAAAGAGTAATAGTAGAGATAGAATAATTCATGCAGCAAATAATATCTGTGGGAATAAATTAAACTTAGAACCTACCTTTTTTTATTTTTATTAAAATCTCTATCCCTCACGAAGTCGCAGACGCTTCTCTGCATTCTTGTAACGTAGTGACAATACACCATTTGTTATAGATATACCAACACAATGTATACCTAGCTCTGTTGGTCGATGAGCAAGGTGCCAGCCTTCAGACCGAGAGATTTAAGTTGAAATCCAGGATGGGGTTGTCGCTTTTTTTTTTTTTTTTTTTTATAAGCTACATGTTATGACTTAATATAATTCTATATAATAAGGAAAATTGTAATTATTTTACATAATGGCCTTGAAAAAAGTATTTTCCCATTAAGCATTTCTTTCTTTGCAAGAAATTAACGATCTCAAACTTACAAACTGCTTTATTTGTGTGAAACAACAGAGTGGACGCTTGCCGTAGCACAACTTTATTTTAACCCATCCAGTCACAGATACCAATATCTGGGAAGTTGTACAGTAAGTGGTTTTAATTGTTTGTACTGTACGTAGCACAAAACAGCATCCAATGCAGTGACGTCACTAGGATTTGTCGTAAGTTAGTGGGGAGGGGTGCTGCAGATAGCTAGCTATGCTACTTGTCTAATGTGGTGGGTACTTTGTTCTGAAACAACAATATAGGCATAGGCCGTTCACGGTAAAGTGAGAACTTTTTAAGGCCCTTCCAAATCTTTCTGTTAAGCCAGTTTTTAGGTTTATGCCATTTTTAATATCAGCATTGTCACGTGACTAATAAATACAGTGTAAACTTCCACTACTCTCGAAAGTTAATGTCTGAGGTTACAATAAAACACATTTATTAGTGGTTATTGCCTGTTGGGAGGGCCTTAAAGAGTGCTCACTTTATCGTGAACAGGCTATAAGTAAGGAAGTTTGTCTCAACCTCACGTCAATACAATGAAGATATTAAAGCTGGAACCAACCCAGTATTCGTCGGAGTCGAACCCGGGTTCTCCCGAAGTAAAGTCCAAGGCTTTACAACTACGCCACCTTGCTAGGCAACAACATGCTACAATGGACACTAACACAAGACTTTACAAATGTTACGCACAAGGCATTGTATAAACAATAAAATGCACTCAACTGTTCTCACTCATTGTATACGCTGAAAACTAAGATTGGCGAGTACCAGTTTCACAAATCAAGAAACTCTCTAGCTTCACGAATCGACTTGCAAGTATCGACTAGTACTAAACTAAGCATGTGAGCACAGCAATGTATATAAATTCCTAGATGATGTTTGTTCGTAAACAGTGGTTGCATTCCGTTTAACTAGTAACTGATCAAGTGGGACCATCATAGCACTGGGCCATACAAGCCACTGAATTGTTTCATCTTTTCTACCATTGTACTGTGCAAACCGGAGGTACTAAGATCCCTTACATTTCAGAATGTCAATAATTTTATCCGCACTTATCATCGCGAATATAACGCACACGAATACTGGCCTGTTTCGTCTTGTTCACATCTCTGGCTCATCTGCCATAACAGAGAAATTAGCAGATCTCTTCATCTAAATCAAAAATTGTATTCTTTACAGATGCACTGGATTATAGAAATGCAAGTTTCATACCGTGGCATAAAATCGTTTAATGAGGTTTGAAAGCTTTATTGAAAATCAGTGAAATATGTTTATAATAATTCACGAATTTCTAAAAACACTTACCACGATTTTGACTATTTCCATTTTCTCAGCAACCTCTTTGAGCTACGCATACCCTGCCATGCAGTGAGCAAAAGCACGTTAAATAATTTTACCGAGAATGCTCTACATCTTTTTATGTCTTCTAAGTTTGCATTTACCTGCGGTTGAGCTACTCTTGCGGAATTACGGTTGGCACAAAAATTTAACCGTCGTTAACCGCTCTCAAATGAGATACTGTCATTTCATGATCTACATATAAACTTTTTCAAATATTTTTTCCAGGTGTCAAATATCTGCACAGATAACTTATCGCAGTAATACACGACGTACTGTATTCTAACCATGATAACAGATTACAATGGGTTTTAGAAACATAAGTTACCTCTTGAGCTTACTCTTAGTGGAAAATCGTTTTTAGTGTATGGTTTTGCCTTCGCTGTCTTACCGGGTAGATCACACGGTTCGTTCTCTTGATTAACGCCGTGAACACTTGGTCCACAATTTTTCGAAACATTCGTTTCTGCTGGTTTATTTACATCTCTACCATTGCAATTATCATGAGTGTTACAATTAGAGATGAGCTAAACCAGTATTTCTCAGGAACACGCCGTACTTGTTTATGTTCCCAGTTGATACCTGTTGCTGATGCGTACCTGTTATTGAAATTACCTGATATGGGTAAGCTGTATGCTAGGCCGCGTTGCTCCACTATCTCACGTTCTCGAATACCTGTTATTAGCCATGTACTGGGTGGATTTTGTTTTTGCTACCTCTGTGTAGCGCATATCCTCCTGGTAGTACTATTTATCCTCCTTCGTTACGCACTTTAACTTTCTTCGACCAAATCTTTTTTTAATTACCCCCCGACACAATATTAAAAACTATTTATTTTTAAGTCGTCAGTATTAAAAAAGTTATATAAAAACACGAGTGTTCCACATCAGAGAAATAAATTACCAAGGTGTGTGGATTCCCCGCAGAGCAAGTAAATGTCCTACCAGGGAAACATGACACACGAGGAGGTTATGTATAAGCTGTTCACGGTAAAGTGATCACTTTTTAAGGCCCTTCTAAATTTTTCCTTTCATCCGATTTCCATCTTCCTGCTGCTTTTTGATATAAACATTGCCATGTGACCAATAAACACAGTGAATACATTCACCACATTCAAAATTTAAAGCCTGAGGCTGCCATAAGAAATATTTATTAGTGTTTAATGCCTGTTGGAAGGGCCTTAAAAAGTCCTTACTTTACCGTGAACAGCTTATATGATGAGGTATACCTCTTCGCGTCTCATGTTCTCCTGGTAGGACAGTGACAATAGCAATTTCCCGGTGGCTGTTACTGTGACAGCGTGGGGGTATAAAATATCAGTTAGAGAGACACATTGATATTTTTTAGTTGCCATAAGTTGTAAAACTAAAAAAAAAAATTACATGCAAAATGGACGCTGCGCGAATGTGGTGTTAATTAAATACGTGCAAAATGAAGTTACGAATTTTATATGCAATATTATCGTCCCCAAATACTATTGGGATGCAGTATTGGATACTAATATTAAACGATAGGAACAGGTAAGACAAAATGATATCGTACGAGTGTCTAGAAACACGCGAGTACGTGTGACTGTTCCTGCCTCAGTAACAGGCAGGGATGATGGCAACAGGTATCTCCAGAAACTAGGAACAGGTATTGACTGTTCTCGTCCAATACCTGTTGCTGATAACATGTATTGAAAATACTCCCCATCTTTAGTTGCAATCACTCGGGCTGTTCATAATTCTTGCAGCTGTTAAAGTTAGAGAAGTCTCAGCTTTCTTCAACTTAACCACAAAACGGTCCATATTAAAATAATTTAAAATGAAACAATATTAACAAGATAAAATTACACAAAACACTAATAAATCACATAATTGAAACGCTGCTTTCTTAAGAGTGCAGCAAAGACGTAGGCGAAACAAATCAACGCGCGTACTAAAATCTCAGAATATTCCATGGGAATATTTGAGAGAGAAGTAGACTTCTTGCATTGTATGTTATTAGAAACCTTAGAAAAATGAACTACAAAGGCAGGTTTAAGTATCTAAACCCACCTTATCTTAAGTTCACAAACTATTCGGTTACCATTAAAGTAATTTGAACTAACTTCTGTTGATAAATATAATGTTTTACAAAACATTAAATGTCGAACACAAAGTTAGAAATGAATCTGCGCAGGCACTAGAGAAAGTTGACCAAGCTAAGCAAACCCAGCCAGTGTCTGGTTTCGCTGGCATTGCCTTGACTTTGTGAGCTCGAGTAAATTCAGTTTTCTCATTAATCAATCTAGCTTCGCGCAGGGCGCTACCCAGGAGCACATAAAAACAGTACCGTTGATAATCAGTGAAATCCGAGAGTGCTGAAAAAAAACATTTGGGAGTGAATACATTCGCTAGAAACAGGTTTACCATTGTCTGTAGCACATGTTGACATTCTTTTTTGTTGGAAAAAAATAGATTACAACCCAGGCTCACCATAATAAAATTCATATTAATTGTAAGCTTACTAAAATTTTCTCTATGTTATTGGGAGTGATTTGCAAGCGTCTTTGAGAAAATTTATAGGGTCGTAAGCCCTCCCAAATAAGCCATAGATACGCCACTGGTCCAAATGAGGGATGTCCCTAATGCGTTGGAGGTATCATAATTTTTATGACTATAGTCTGTACCTCATAAAAAAAGTTACTGCCAGTAACATGAAGAACAAATATAGCTTCATTGATCCGAATATGTGATTGATCGTAACGTGTAGCTAAATTCCGAACAAAATATTTACTGAGTGCAATAATAGTTATATGGGATACCTCAACATATTATTTATTTGGCACTATTTAAAAATATAATTTTGTTAGCATGAACAAGTATTGTTTATAAAGAACTTCATTATTTCTCTGATTGTTATGAGAGGGGCAGGCCCTTTACCATGAACAAAAAATCTTTGGAATCACCCATTGAAAAATGTCACTATACCTGCCAGCATGTATTTTAATGAGCATTTTGAGTGGCATGTTAACAGTAATGTTGGTAACAACGGTCGGGAAATAGCTGCATGGCTTAGCATTAAAATATTTCTGAACACTAAAAACTATTTCTTTTGCTTAATGTTTCAAAACGCACTTTAGTGAAAAAATGAGCAAATTCGTAAACTATTTACTTTCCTCATAATTACACAGTTTCACGTGGATAAAGTGATCATATTGTACATCGTACATACATACAGAGAGTGTAAGAATACACAACACGCATACAGAGGCAATGCTAAGCAGAGCATGCCAGATGAGAGTGTGTTGGCTGGGTACTCACCGACGACCTGGAGGTAGCCGACCTGGCTGATCATGGGCTCGGTGTTGACCTGGCACATGTAGTAGCCGCGGTCCTCCTGCTGCACGCCGTTCACGTGCAGCAGCCACGTCTTCTGGTTGTCGTGCGACACGCTGAAGCGAGGCACGCGGGCGATCACGTGCCGGTGGATCGTCAGGATCATCTGCCGGTCGATGTGGATCCACGCCACCTGCAAAACAAACAACAAACCCATCTTGACACACTTGCTTGCTCTTTAATGTCACTGCAAATACAAATATGTCAGCGAACATTTTACTAGGAAAAAGAAAATTCTTTTGTTTATACTGTAGGCCTATGTATTATATTTGTATAGATAAACATTTGTTCCATTTTATTTAAAACATTTGTATACTGCATTTCATATAAGTACACTACAATTTGACAGGCAATGTGACCAACCGAAACGTATGTAAACAGTAAATGTTCTCTTACGCAAAGTATTGTATCAGCTATTGATTTGTTGCCAGATGTATGTTGTTAAGTTGGCGATATTGATGAGCATTATGGAAGAAAATAGTTCTTAAAACTAAAGATTGTTATTCAAAATTTAAATTATGCTTAAAACATTTTATAGTAATGTAAAATATTTTTTGGTTTAATAGAATTTGTCAAAAAATATATTTAGCAATAATGGCGGAGCAAATGGGCAGTTACGGTAAATGAAACTTTTCCTTTCCAGCTCTGTGAATTTCATTGAGCAGGTGATAATTTTCCGCCATGTTTATGCGAGTACCTTACTGATGAGTGAGTGAATAGATTCGGGCGGCTCTTAAAATCGGGATACTGAGAACCGGTGAGGGCGATGCGAGGCGAGTGTAAAGTAACGCCGGAATGAAAGGGTGGGGGGAACGGGAGATCCCTGAGAAAACCCCCAACCAGCGGCATTGTCCGGCACAATTCCCACAAGCGAAAATCTAGGAATGACCCCGCCGGGAATAGGACTTGGTTCGCTTAGGTGGGAGGCGAGTGGTCTAACCGCTACACCACCTTCGCCCCTACCTTACTGGTGTTATCGGAATATTTTATCGGGAGCACTTAGTACATAAACTATATATTACTAAGGCACTACCAACACACCAGTGTTCTCTCTGGTTTTGTTAGTACTATTTTTAAATGAAATATAATTCATGAATAAATAGTAAAATTCAATTTAACAAAAAAATATGTTCTTTTATTTAAACAGACGTATAACGTTTGTGATACAGGGCATATTTATAAATCAATCCATTACTACAGACATGGGATGATTTTTCAAAGGTTTTAATTCATAAAGTGTGAAGAAACCGCGAATAGACTATAACTTGACATTAAGCCGAAGGTAGCACGAACTTATAGAATAAAAATATTAACATTCTATCACTGTAAATTTATGTTGCGCCACCTATGCTACTAATGCAAAGTTAACGCCACTTAACTCCTTTTAACTTCAACGTGTTTCTGCTTATAGCGGTCATCTCTCCCTTCGCGGTTCTGCATCTGTCAAGGTCGGTTAAGTTATTTGTTTCATACGTCGGGTTCCGTCGAGGATGACATCGCTTATATTAAGATACTCAAACTGTGATTAGTATGGCACAGGGGACGTTTCAACAACGATTTTGTTGTCCATATTGTTTTTGTGCCGTTACTTTTGCCACATTTTCTAAGCATATTCAAATGTTTCATTTCGCAATACATATTTTGTGAGAAATATCGATATGTGACAAGGCACAGAAAGTTAATAAAATTCAGTTAAGTAGACCTGCATGCGTTAAGAATAATTATCCTTAACATTAAACCGTGAACTTTGGTTAAACCCAAGATGAACGAAATCTGCCCACCTCAACGTAAGCTCTGAACAGAGTATTTACATAAATATTGGCAACAAATTAAAACACGAAGACTTGTTTTACATGTATGCTAAATTGTTATTATTTTATTAACCATATACTAGTACTTTCAGTCCTGAATTGATTTATGAGCTCAAATGTTGCAATCGTTTATTTTTTGTTGGAAAATACTGATATGTGATAGTGCGTGGTTTTTGACGTCAGCATTAAGCATTCACAGACTGGATGTGCAAAAACTTCAACAAATCAAATTACTCGGAAGGAATACACTAGAAACGGATTCCTTGTTGTGTACAGTGCACACCATAAATACCCTTCATGTGCACATGTCGTTGATCATGAACACTGAGACTACTGAAAGGAAGAACACACATGTGACTGGAAAAATTACTTTCTCCATTAAATACTAATCAATTGTACGTACGACAGTTCAAGTTCGCCCAGAAGTTGCTGGGACTTTGGGCAATCAAGAGTGAATGCTACCCCATCCTTTCTGATTCAACGCATCTTCGTTGATTCTGCAATTAACGATGATCCATAGTCATTTTTTTTAATAGTGCGATGCACAGCAGTTATGTGCCATGGAACATAAGGAAATCGTTACCTGGAATTTCGGCAGTGTGTTCTAGCCTGTATCCTTCCATTCTGAGCCTGTTTTTAACTCCCTAATTCTAACGCATATTATAGTTAGAAATATTTCTCAAAGCTGCGACTACAAGAGCCGAAGTAAAGATCCTAAAATTTTATTCCCCATGTCTAGTACCTCCCGGCAGTTTCAATGCTAATTTTTAGCTTGTAGAAAACCTTGCGGACTTGTTCGTCGATGGGTTTCCTCAGGACATGATACGTGTTCAAAACCATCGCATTCCTTCTCTATTGCATCCTCTCGCTTCCACCGTATCGGCGCTTAAGACGTCAGCTGTAAAACTGACCGCCAAAACCTCTCAATCAGTATTTTCGGAGCTTAGAAATATCTCCCAGTGGGACAATAACCTCTACCGAAATGATAGAAATTAATTTTTGGGCAGGGACGTACATAAAATGATTGGATCTTAAAGCATGATGTGAACTGTGTCAGGATACGTGATACAACGTTCTTGTAGCGAGGACGTGAGTAGGCCTGAAAAAAAAACCCACCTAACATAGGCTACGCCCGTGCTGTTCCCCAGATACGAAAATGCAGAAACGGTTCTACCAATAATCGAAGTCCATTCCGCCGCAATTGTAAAGTTTAAAGGTTGATAAAAATATGTTGTATAGTAAACAGTTTTTTTCTGGCGGTTTTATCGAGAGATTATTTGAAAAGCATCTGCCGCGGAAACGAGTTGAATTCAAAGTGCTTCTTACAAAGGTATAAAACTGCTAACAGAAAAAAAAAACATACTTGGAGTATATCTTGACTTTCTGAACGCATTACGCCAATCACAGCAAATACGAAGTGAAGGCGGAAGGAGAAATGGTTTTTTGAAATCTCAGTGAGTTTTGTTCTAGTGTCCACTTCGCTCACCATCTTCGCCCTTCGGGGGTCGGGGCTGAAGCTCAAACATGCGGAGATAAATTTAATCACCGTCGAAAGCTGGAAATCTCTGTAAGCGGCTGTGTAGGATATAGAAACTTGATGGATTTCACCCCCGGCCCATCTCCTCCTCTTCCTCTCTCTCTCTCTCTATCTCTCTTATTTCCACCGGTGTCCCCATCCCCTTTCCAGCTTCCCATCTCCTGTCCCGAGAGGATGCTCCCATCTCCAGCAGGAAGCGTCCCAGGGGATGATTGCAGTAACGCAATTTCAGTTTGAAGTTGGGGAAGTGAGGGTGAAAGGGAGGGAGGAGCCGGGGGGGGGGGGGTGCAGGGAAGGGACTGGTTGGCCTCAGCTCTCGCGGCTTCAGTTGAGGGACAATGCGGTTATGTTTCATCCAGATTCAGAAACCGCCGCTGGATTGCCGCCGACGACAGGGCACGGGACGGGTCACCGCAGGTCGTAAAGGTCGGCGACTGGGTTCCCGCGGGAAGGTCAAAAGACGAGCAGGACTGCTGACTGAGTCGCAGGGTATGCAAGTACACGTAGACGTAGTAGCGAGGCGGTTGCCATTGGCGTGGTCACAGAGTACCTAATAATACAGAAGTACAACAGTCCCAACTGAAAATGCCGACATAATGGCTTCACTGGCCAGAAAACATGCCGGAACATCGCTGGCCCATCAGCTCCTAGGGACTTACTTGCCGATATCCTAGCCAATGGCGAATATTTCGCAGTAGGTAGTAGCCAGTAAGACACAATACATGTTTCCAGAGCTCCACACAGCCAATCAGAGAATGGGTGCGTCCTCATCAGAGGACTGCCACGCTATTTCGCATCTTTATACTAATCTTCTCTGTGAGAAAACAGTAACCATTGCAGATTGTATGAGTATGTGACTTGACACAAATTATTTTCTCGATTTTCCCCTGTCTTTACTTATGAAGCGTAAGCATGCTTAGAATCAGTATATTAATATTATAGCAGTGCTGCTGTAACTTACGACTTGGATTCTCTGCCAATGTTGGGCCACTTCTCCCTGGGAAAGGAAACAGTTTGACGAATATGGTACGGCCGGTGGGAGGGAGTGCCTACATATTATTCCGCCCACCTGCCAGCTACCTGTGGTTAGTGCTTTGGAAGTCATTCTATTTCTGTCTTTCACTTGGGTAGGCGGAGCCAAGTGCGTTCTTAGGTCGGCGCGACTATAGTCCCAGTGTCACGTTTTGTATGTCTTGGTCCGAGTTTATTGTGCACAAAAAGGAGGTACACAGTGATGTTACGACGTCTTTGACGCAGACCTAACCTATTCGCTACTGGTACTTTTGGGGACGAATTGATGTTTCGTCATGAATGCCCCCACGGAGCAGGTAAGTGCACAAATTTCGTGTGGGTGTACACATTCTCTGATTGGCTCCGCGAGTCTCTGGGAATGGGTAGGACCATCTGTTTTTCGCGAAGAGATTTCCGCGAGTCCTATACTCCAATGTCCTATGGTAAACGTGCAGTTTTCCTTCCGTTATTGGCCATGCGTGTTTATCGGGGATACAGTTCCTTACCTGACTGGGCCAATCAGAATTTACGTAACTGCGACACTGAGTGTACGTGATCCGCGGGCAGACACCTGCAAAGCGAGACAGTTTAACTCGCCTAGCCACGGAAGTGGTTCTGAGCACTATTGTCATAGAATAGAGGTGGTCCTGAAATCTTTTCGCGAATAACAGGTGACCCTAGAGATGGGTCTTTTGTCTGATTGGCTACTGCGTCCTTAAAAGTTATGCCTTGCGGCCATGTTCATAATTTAAGGGGTTTTAGGGGCCGTAGCTTGTAGATAAATGATACATCGTAGGACGTACTGTTAATGAGGGGTTTAATCACGTTATGTGACACAGACGATACAGAACTGTAGCAATAATTGTAACGGGGAGTTACTTTAAATAATATTATGGTATTGAGCACCTCACGCCTTAATTGTGTAAATCTATATGGGACAGTTGCCTCCTGAAATATGACGCCGCAGGCTGTTTCTAGTTGTACGGATGACGTTGGGCGGACACACCCTTGACTGCGATCGTCCCTGTAGTCCGGTCAGTCGTGGAATGGTGCGGGAGGGGGGGGGGCGCCTCGCGTCGGCCTATATCGGTGCGTTGTTTAACGTAGCTGGCCTCTTCCTCTGGTTGGTGGAGGGTGTTATAACTGTTGTCCCTCGTCGCATTACTTTGACCATCCCTGGCGTCCTTATTTACTGAATGTGAGAGGCCGGTTTCAGAGTGGGATGCTTCGTTTTAAAGTCCATTGATAACATCCTGCATGTAAGCCGCCGCCGGTTGGTAAGCGAGTTATCAGACGCTGGTTGCGCGGACATCTTTTCGACACGTTGCTGGAAAGTGACGCCATTTTGCTGGCGTGTGCTGCTGGAATTCGCGGAATAAGCGGCTGTTTGAAATCTGTATTCATAAATAATCTGTGATGTCACTTTGCGGAACGAGATTTTCTATAGTTGATTTACGGACGAGTTTAATCATGCCATCAAATGACGCGCAAAGATAAAGAAATAGACTAAAGGCTGTTCACGTTAAAGTGAGCACTTTTGAAATCAACCCTAGAAAAATTCACTGCTCCTAACTCCATACATCTGAACGGGCGCACTGTGTGACCTATGCTCTCAGTCATGTTGATTACGATGGAGGAGAAAGTAGTTTTATATATTAACGTCGAATAATAAGAGTCAAGTAACCATTTGTGATAACTTAAATTATTTCTGTCTCTTTATATTCTTTTTAATACACGAAAGTGTAAAAGTAAGCAGATGTGTAAAATATTAACTTTTCTAAAAAGTCACAGTTTTATCTGACCGACGCATGACTAAAGTGGTGAGGTCCACGGCAATGTTAATTTTACATAAGGCGGAAGAATACACAACGTGCATACAAGTAGATCATAAGCAAGGCTGTTAGAAGTGCTCAGTTTACCGCGAACAGCCTGTATCTCTTTGAATATTACAGGATTAGTTTGTTATAGGCTGTTCACAGTAAAATGAGCACTTGACAGCCCTGCTCATACAGGGCTTTCAAAAAATTAACATTACCATAGGCCTCATCACTTTATTCATGCGTCGGTCAAGTGAAAATGTTAAACTATTACATACGTAAAAAATGTGCAAATCTGCTCTTTTTCACACTTCGATTAATTAAAATTCGAATAAAAAATGAAATAAATAATTTAAGTTATTGAAAATGGTTACGTGATACTTTTTATTCAACGTTAAGAAATTGAGCTATTTTCCATTCTTTGTTACCAACTTTACTGGGCGCGTGTCACTCAGTTCGCCCGTTAAAATATAGCAGGCAGGGACAGTGACTTTTTTCTCAGATTGATTTTTAAAGTGCTCACTTTGTCTTGAACAGCCTGTATATGGATTGAGCTTCGGGTAACATTAAAATATGCCCTATATGCGGACACAAGTGTCACTTTTCCTGAAAAGTTTTGAAAAATATCTTTATAGGTGCGTCTGGTTAGAATGACGTTTAAGTACGAGATATTCGACAAGGAAATGAAAGGTAGCCCATTATGAGAATGTTGTAGGCCTACACTTTAACTTTTTTTATGCCATAGCACGATAGAGTCACATTTGTATGCCTATAACCATGCTTGCACACTGCCCTATGAAATAACTAGATTTTATTTCGACATTGTGCACATGCCTCACGCATGCAAAATATTCCCAGTGACCAAACGAGTTAACATTATAGCGCAGAACAACCATAAATCCGATATTATACGATACCTGCAGCCGTATTTCGTTCTTGTACAAGCTTCTACAAGGCCTGGTACACGAGCCGGTATACAAGCCGCTATGTGAGCCGCCATGGAAGATTCAAAGATTACACGGCAGCAAGTTGCGTACTAGCATTCGGCGCCCGCAGTTGGTGAGCAATGTGTGGTTCGTAGTAAATATGAACCCTATTCGTAGAACTGCTACCAGTTGCGTAAGTCTATGAAAAAATAGCAATCTCATCTTAATATTGCTATATTACTGCTCGCCTTTTTTTTTTTTTTTTTTACATAAATTGATTTTTGCTAGTATAGTTTCATTCATTTTCTTGGAAATGACGTGAAGTCACTAGAGCAGGACTACGAGTGTTTAATTTTTAATTTTTTTTTTTCGAAAATTACTGACCGCTTGCAAAATATAGTTTTTACTTTACGTACCAGGATATTACCCACATGTAAAATTTAAGGATAAAAAAATTAGGATTCGGCGGAGTTTTTATCCCACTCCCAAAAGTTACATCGCACTCCCGTGTGCCGTGACTTAACCACTGTACTATCAATTCACAGACCCGACTGCGAGTTTATGTATAGTAAGTAATAGCTGGTCCCGGCGAACGTTGTTCCGCCTCTTCCACGTTCTATTTTGCCTTCTCAGTGCGTCCTCTCTATTACTTCTGATACGTCAACCGACGTTTGACCGTGGCATCGCTGCCATTTTTCTCTTTTAGATCAACAAACATTTCTTGCAAGTATCACCAAGATCGGCCCATAAATATAGAAGTTAGACTCCAGCGCCACTTTTCGGAACCTAACCTACCAAATGCAAAGCACAATAAAACTATTTATTTTAGATCAACAAACATTTCTTGCAAGTATGAGCAAAATCGGCCCATAAATATAGAAATTGGACTCCAGCGCCATCTATCGGAATGAAAAATAACTAAAAACGTTACTCGCCACCTCAATAACAAATGGTTGGGATATGGTCTCAATTGGTCTAGTGGTTTGTCAGTGATGATGCTGTGTAGTCACGCACAATGGATTTTATATAACAGATACTTATATGGTGAACATTTCGAATTAATATTTTCACAGTGTAGCTACAGTTTTAAATATTTATAACGATATTAAACAGTAATTAAAAGTTGTCATCGCCAATATTATTCGTTGTTGTCATATTATAAAACTATTTGAAAGAGTTTCAACTTCACGAATGTATAATCAAGATGGATGAGTCTTTTTAGGTTTCTTCATCATCTCGTTTCTAGTAGCAGCTACATTGGTACGAAATTTGGCCGTACAAGGTGGGAAATACCATGATGTGTGCCACACTAGCCCGTATACCGGCCTCTATGGTGGACCTTGCACAAGGTGTTACGGAATATGGTATCGTGCAATATCGCCTTAACATTGCAAAAGCGAGCATTTTATATGAGAAGAGAGCATTTTATATGTTACATAATCTTGGCAGGAATATTAATACGAACAACTAACTTAATAGCATTGCGTACTAGGGTATTATCTATCTTTGATATTTATTTAGTTAGAATGTATGAGTGAAGTGTTTTAATTCCTTTGTTACAGGGGAAAATACGCTTTTTTTTGTATTCATCTGGATAAAGTATTTCGTATCACATTAGCAATAACGCACTCTGCTACATGACACATAGTTACATTAAAACTTTCAGAACCACATTATTTCATGTTTTCAGGAGTTGCAATTAAATATATGTTTTTGTGTGTGCTGTACTTAATCCATTCATACCAAGTGTACACATATAAATATATAACGCACATGAAGGTAATATTTAGTTGATACTGAACACTGCTAGGATTAATGCTCATTGACCTTCCATTTGGGTAACTTATTTATCAAACATGCCAATGCTCTAAGTCATGGAGAGCAGAATGTGTTTTGTTTCAATAGCCGAATACAAAGATAACATCTCTGTAATCGTGACGACGAAAGAATCGCTGTTTTGTTTGAAACTTTAAAGACCAGTCTTAATTACGGTCACAGAGTATTTAAGAATACAGAGGTGAATCAGTGGGTTAAGCTGGACTCACAAACATTTCCGTCGCATCCGTCAGTTGCCCGTCTGTTCGGCGGTCACGTGATCTTCAACCAATCGAAAGGCAATTTTAATTTTCTATCCGTCAGTCTGTCAGATATTTCTTAAATTTTAACTTTCAGCGGACTGGCGTATGGGCAGCCGCCTTCTGACGACATCCCGTAGACGCGAATACGCACTTTGAAATAAAACGCAAGGCGGTGGATCTGTGTTTATTTATCTCTGGTGGTAAATACAGGAATTTCAAATCCCCCTGCACTAAGGGATTCCGAACCTCAGACGGGCTTCAAAAAGAGGAAACTCTCCTCCACCCCTACAGGAACACACCACCACAGGCGTGCCACAGAGGCATGTCCACCTGGACATGTAAACAAATTATTTCCTCAAAACGTTTCTCTCTTGAAAATATATTCCTACCAAAACATGCCTCCAACAAAAGAAAGATCACGATGTTAACCCTTTCAGACCCATTTTAATTTACGGTTTCAGGAATTGCAAACAAAAATTTTATGACGTGTGCCCGTACTTAAGTCGACACAATACTAGTTTCGTTGTCACAGTTAATGACATGTAGGCTATATGTTCGGATACAGTAATATTAACTAATTATGACTTGGACTTGTAAAACAGTTTGCAAATCGTTTACCGACATGTAAGATCATTAATGATTGAACTTCGCCTTGTGCATTACAGACCAAAAATTATCTACACGTGCGCTATGTACACAAATATTTACACTGGGTCTGAATGGGTTAAGTTGTCACACAGAAGTATTGACGGATGACGCATTCTTGTGAATCGCTTTTTACTGACGGACGGGAAAACATACAGATGACTGACTGACGGATGCGACATACGGTGGTGAGTCCACCTTTATACCGCAAACTCCAGCCCAGCCGCACACGCCGCCAAGATGGCGGCACCAGCAGGCAACACGTGGCAGCACAGCTCGCCAGTCAGCGTCTGGCTGGTAACCTACTCACCGTTCACGGTAAAGTGAGCACTTTTTGAAGCTGGTTCATCAGACATAATAACTAATAAATACATTTCATTGTGGCTTTGGACTATTCGTTTTGGGAATGGTAAATGTATATACTGTGCTTATTACTCACTTGACAGGGTTTACATTAACAAGTGGAGGGAGGATATAAATTGGTTGAACGATAAAAGTAACTAGGGCTTTAAAAGTGCTCACTTTACCGTGAACAGCCTATACTCACCGGCAGGAAGCCCAGCCAATAAGGAATCTCCTCGCATCGTGCAGCAGCCAAACACAAGCAGCCTCGCCCAACCAATCAGTGGATGGGTCGCCCTAATGAGCGGAATCACCACGCTATTTCATTATCTGTTTACTTAATTACTATGTGTGACGGTTTCAAAAGCTGATAATTAGACAATTTTGAATGTGTGTGTTACTTGAGCTGTACTTCAGATGTAGGATGTGTGTTTGGCAGAAGTTATATGTCCTGTTCTCAAGTAGAGATGATGGTTTATTGCTGGGAAATTTTAGGTTTTAATATAGCTTTAGGTTTCAATGTCCGAAGCACTTATATAAAAAAATTTCCCTTCGTTACTGTTGTCTGTGCAGAGAAGCAACTTTCCCATTTCAATAGACCAATGATACTCGGATACACTAAACCTGAACGCGAGTGAGCGAGTGAAGAGATTTGGGTGGTTCTTAACATCGAGGTCTTGAGAGTAGCTTAAAACTGAACGTTTGAGACTGGTTTGCTTTAAACCGAGTCAAAAATGAAGAATCTAAACATGAAAGTAACAAGATTCTGACGTTTTTCCGACGGTGCGGGGACTCAAAATGTTTTACTGTGTTATCACATCCTGCACTAATGTACAGTCCAGGCCACAAAAAATAAATCCCCTCCCCCCACGCAGGTCATAAAGTATACTATGCACGCTGGGTCTGAAAGCATTATCATGTTGCCCTACCTCACCGACTACCCAACCAAAAATATTGCCTTGGCTTGTCGTTAACCTTTTTTCTATTAGCCAAAATAATAATTGGATTGTTATAACATGAAGTAATAGCGTCACTTCCAATCGGGCACAAGTCTCGTTACTAGATGCTCGGTCAGTCAGTCAGCGACGTAGTAAGCTTACAGCATTTTTGTTCACTTACGGAACGTCACGAATGATATTATAAATTTGGACATGCTTGTTGCAGTTTTCGTAATAAAATGGTTTTACGTGTTTTATTTTAAATTAAAAATAAAATATAAGAGAAATTAAAAGAATTTTTTTAGAGTGTCAGTGTTTCTGCTCATTGCATTATTCACGTCAGTAAACAATAGGAATAAAATTGTATAAAATCGGATTACTCGTGGTGCGTACATTTATACTCGATACGGGAAACCATTAAATAACAATGAGAGAACCAAAAAATGAAATGATTAAAAATTAATGTTATTATTTTTGTGATAATAACGAATGATGCTGATAACACAAAAGTTTGATGTCAGGTGTAATTGCTAAAAAAGTATAACACGTATCAACCTCTAGGCACGAATTATTGACGACTGTTTCGCCATCTGTCGAATCATCCTTGAATCAATTACTACTTGCTATCTGTCGACCTTCTGTTGGATCACTTACTTGTTAACCGTTTCAGTTACAGTTCGATATATAATTTTACGTTTTACAACTAGGAAAATCTTTGTTTGGAACTGTAGACTTTTCAGTACAGCGCCGTATCACAGAGTAGATAAGTACCCAGAGACGGAATGCCGTGGCGGTACCTATTCTCAGATAGGCTCTGCGAAGCTCTGGAAGCGGGCCGTGTGTCTGATTGGCTACCGCGTGATGTGAAAGGTCCCCTGTTGGCTGGACCGCCGACTGGCGGGTACGTTACCAGGCGCTGGTTGGCGAACGTTTCTCGTTGCTTACTGGCCGGTGACGCCATTTTGCTGGAGTTTGCGTCTGGAGTTCGCGGGATAAGCCGCTGTTTCAGCCCCGTATAGGCTGTTCACGCTAAAATGATCATTTTTGAAAGCCTTTCTTAAGATCCACTTGTATGCCCCTTGTGTATTCTTCTGCCTTATGTAAAATTAACACCGCCATGGACCTCATCACTTTAGTCATGCGTCGCTCAAGTGAAACTGTGAAATTATTAGAAAAGTAAATATTTAACAAATCTGCTAATTTTTACACCGATGCATAAAAAAATCAGAAACCGAAAGTAATAATTTAATTTATAATAAATCGTTTCCTAACACTTTTTATTGGACATTAAGTTACGGAACTACCTCTCATTCATCGTTACCAACTTTACTGTGCGCGTGTCACTCGGGGCAACTGTTAAAATATATAAAGGTACGGGCAATAAGATTTTCTTTGGGTTTATTTCAAAAGTGCTCACTTTATCGTGAACAGCGTTTATACATAATTACTCTGTGCCCGTACCATGTTCAGATGCCAGTAAAAATATGCCTGTGCTTGATGTTGTCGGCAGTATGAGACTGCTGAATACATTCTCAAAAACGAATAGCGTTTCCCACCGCGTAAGGCAGTTCCCTAATTTTTCTCTGTTTCTCGCTGTGCACAGGGCAGTTAATTAGCATTTTAAATCACCGTGTCCACGATCGTGACACATTGTATGTACATGAAGGATGTTAACGACCGGTACTATACACAGTGAGGAACAAGTACCCAGTGACATTGTATGTACATGAAGGATGTTAACGACCGGTACTATACACAGTGAGGAACAAGTACCCAGTGACATTGTACGCACATGAAGGATGTTAACGACCGGTACTATACACAGTGAGGAACAAGTACCCAGTGCCCCGAGAATCTTCCCCTTGGCGGGTAATCTGATTTGTAAAGGTTGCCACAAGTCTCGTGTATGCATGGTTGGTGGTAATGTTTATGCATTGCTAATGGTAACGTTTTTGAGCCCGTAGCACGTTGTTCACTATGTAGTTACAGAAAGTACACGGGTCACAAGTACAGTGCACACTCTAAGAAATTATTCGTAAATTTACCACATCAGTGTATAAACTGTTACAATTTCTCTCTCTAGAAATTAAGTGGCCTATACCAAGATCGTTAAGGGATGGAGGTCTTAATCAAATAAAATAATTAATTATAATTTCCTTATTTTATTTACAATAACTACAGCCAAATTCGCTTAACTAAAGTTCTCACAATAAATTGAAATCACTTATTGTTCACAATTGACACCAATTAATAAAATTTATAATTCCGACAAAGAAATCAATGAAATTAAATAATTATAGATCAGTCCCAATATACGGCGTATGAACCTGTTTCAGTAATTTTATAATTTAACCGTCCATATTTGACAGTTCGAATATCTACAATAAAATCAGTATTACACTTCCATTCCGTCCCACCTCAGTTCATTTCATGTTCCGCCAGACGCAGTGTTCTAGAGTCCTCTAAGCGCCCTCACGCACAGTAGGCTTCACTCGTCGGTTTCACGCCCTCTCGTCCATTCAAGCCACGAACACCTCACTCGCCGTCGTCCTGCAATCTCCCGTCATCGTCCACACTTCACTTAGCTTGCTCACTCGGCCAGGCGGCGTTCGTCAAAGACTGCCGGCCTCTGGGTTGCGGCAGTATATATAGGTCTTAGCCCGCCACCTAGAATCTTTCCCAACTCTCGTGATGCGTCGCTGAAGGCCGAGACGCCAGATAGTCTCACCAGAACATTCTTGCGTCGTCGCAAAACGCATCGGAAACTCTATCAGGCGAGAGGAGATCTGTGACGCCAGTAAGTCTCGCTGCTGTCGCCATTCACGGGATTCTAATAAAAAGGGGGGGGGGTGGTTCAGGAGGCCGCGAGCTCATCGTTTTATGAAGAGCGGAGGGCGAGGTGGGTCTCCGATTACGGCACGGGGCAACTGAGTCGGCGCCAGCTGCAGCACGTAACAACACGTACAGCGATAAAGTGCGAATGTTAAATTATTTTCTCATGCATCCATAGTATCATCTCTACATTTGCGCAAGAATGAGTCAAATAAGTTAGGAAGTTCCAAACTTCGTATAGTAGCAAAGCTAAATATTACTATATCTGCAGCCTTATATGTTGTATCATTCACAGTTTAGGAATTTAACAAGAAGAATTTTTACAGTGCAAAGTATTACACGAATGTAACCATAGACTAAAGACGAGGTAGACCGATATCGTTGGCTGTGCACAACCAATCTCCGAGTCCCAAAATTGAACTTCTTTTCTGCCAACTTGTCTATAAAAAACGGAATTTTTGTGATTTTATGTTAGAACACTGATTTGTAAACAAGTATTTTGAGATGTATGTATAATTACTCTAACGACTTTGTAATGCAGTTTGATTAAATTCGAGTTTATGTGAGTGTTTTGTTCATATAAAAAATGCAGTCTTTTGAAAATTGAGATGTAAACAAACGCGTTTATCACTGTTGACTAGGTGACTTTGACAGTTGTGTTCCTTTGGGGTAGGTCAATGTTAGGTAATGCGCAGAAGACAAATCATCGGTAGGCCTAACCTCTTCTTTAGTATTTGATTGTTAACACTTTGGCTCACCAATTAATGCTTGACCGAATGGGTTAAATTCACTCCATATGCAACCTCCTTAACATAGGGCAATGTGATCGGAAGGGTTAAAGGAGGCTACATTACACAATTTTTCTTTATTTTTTGTTTTTGTTTTTATGTTATAAATAAGAACTAAATATGCTTGGCGTCCGCTGAAAATATAGTGGGACCCCAGGACCACCTGCCCACTCCCTACCACTCGCCCAAATCGCCACACCGGTGTGCCACGCCAGACCTACTGTGAACAACTAAATTACGTATTCTGCGATTCGGCGGTTTGCTGCCATGTTCGGCCTTTGTTTCAACTGGGAACCGACATCCGAACTGTTACAACACGGTGCCTGCGGCAGTGGCCGGAAGTACCCACAGCTGCCGAATGCGGAATGACCCGTGCGTCGACCGGCCAGTGCAGAACTAGCGCTCCTGGCGGCGGCTTCGGGAGTCAGCGCCGCGGAGTGGCGATGCATCACGAAGAGGGAATTGGTTTCGGGTCGCCGACGCGGAGTTCCGCCTGCAGGCCGAGCTGTTAAAAATGCAGGTGGAAGTCTGAGGCACCAGCTAGGGAGGGGAAGAAGGTAGGGGGTTGATATGGTTTTTCGGAAGTTGGGTGTTTTTATGATGATGGGAAGGGGGGGCGGGTGCGTTCGTCGAACACACATCGTTACGCAACGTGGCGAGCCTTTACGTTTTTCATTCTGCTTGTGCGTCGGCACACATCACGCAGCATTAGAGACTTGCCTACAGAAAATTTAATCGCTTCAGACCCGCATTATTTTACGGTTTAAGGTGTTGCAAATAAGAAAAACTTAAGCAATCAGTCATCTGCCACAAGAAGCAACGTCCTACGTATTTCGTCCTACGTCAGTTACGTGCAAGTTGGAGATGGTCGTGGATGTCTAACTTTCCTTTGTGCGTCGTGCCCCGTTGGACTGCTGCTGAGTCAAAATGCTAAAGGCAAATAGTGAATTTACAAACCAGAATTATATAGTCATAAATAAAACCAAATCCGTGTATTTCTAAAAATATAATCGAACGTTTAATTTTTGGTTTTTAATATTTTATATGTATATAAATGGTAAAAGATGCTAAAATTATCTTTTTTTTGTAACAATACAAAAATATACAGCGTGTACCTGCAATTAAAGGTTCCTTAATTATAAAGGTATATTTCCATTAATATAAAAATACTTACTTAATCGAGGTCCGGAAAAAATGAGGTATACGCAATATGAACCTTAGAACTCATAGCTGAAGCTATCAATAAACTTACGTTCAAAATTTTCTGTCTGTTTTATATCGTACTGCTAAATATTTATCATACGATTTAAGGCGTCCAACTATATCCTTCAGTGCACTTAAGTTGAAAACAGTGTACCTTTGATGTTATGACGGTTCCTTTGAAGTGGGCGTATCCATTCACTGATTGTCTGCACGAGGCTTTGGGAGTAGGCCTTGTGTCTGATTGGATACTGAATTTGCGAGAGGGTCTCTATTAACTGGACTGCTGGATGGCGAGATGGGTTAGTAAACACTAATTGGTTTACTTGTGCAGACTCGAACAGAACTGGTGTTTAAGATGTGGTAAATATGGCAAATCACTTGTAGATCGTCTTTAAATGACTGCAAACCTGCACGTGGAAGTGCAAACTGAAGAGGCAGAAATAAATAAATGAGTGATTTTTCGCGAAAAAAAATATGAGTACCCGGTAGACTTCAATACTATAGGCACCCAACAGAAGTTTGTCTATCGCAATTGGTTGCTGTATGCTTGGTAAAGAGTTTTCATATTTGACCCCGTCTCTAATGACTTCGCTGTCGACGAGACGTTAAGATCAATTACTTACTTACTTACATATTTTACAGTGCCATTCAGAATTCGGCGACATTGGCACGACTCCTACGTGATTCGTATGCAGACCATTTACACATGTCAAAATATATTTCAACCAATCAAGATAGGTAAACGACCCTAAAGTATTTTGGAATATAACTCAACTTGATATCTTTTAGCAAAATTCTACTACCACTAAACATATCTAATCACGTATTCAATCAGTTAAAGCACAGATTAGTATAGCGAACTTAAAATAAAATAGCTAAATTTTTCCATAAATGCATATTCACCGGAAATTACTGTAACGATAATACTGAAAAGTCCTTACTCTTCATTTAATTTTCCCATAACTGAAACCTCTTATTCCTCACTACAGTTATTTCTTATTTGATTGCAGAAATCTTCATGTCTGCAAATTATGTTTGCACAGGTCACAAGTTTGATGCTATCAACGAAATGGGTTCCATTACTCCAAGGTCGGAAAACATGTTCTGGCAGACAAGTCAGTACTTTTGGTCTATGTATTATCACTTATTAATTACCAAATAGTCCAAAACACACCGAGATCATTGATTGAGAATTAGGGACAGAATTATTTCGCGAGCTCAATGAATAGTAGGCTATACTCGACAGTGCTATGCATACTCAACCATCGGGACTTTGTGCATTGGCTGCTGCCCCAGTGAGAAGTCATTAGAAGAGGTAGCTTGATATTGTATTTTACAGGCTTTTATTTAACTTGCATTATTTTTGTGAACAGTGTCTGTCTGACCTCTATGCAGTGCACTGGAGTGCAGTCTGCCTGCAGCGAATTACTGTTTGTCAGGTTGCAGCCAGAAATTTTGAAGGGGCCACCAGTGTTAAACTACACATTTTTAAGTCATTTTAGTATTACGAATGCATTAATGAATATTTACATAGTCTACATATATCATAATAACAAAAAACATTGCAAATATTAAAAAGTGAAAAATAAATAAACTCTTAAAAAAATTCTTAAAACCAACCCTTTATTAAAAAATGCAGTAAAAAGAGAAAAATAATTGTAGTAGTGACATAATTTTTAGAACTTGTAAGACGTGGTCGAACAACCGTAATACACTTTACTACAAATAAATATTTTTTTATTAATTTATATTTAATATATAAAAGCTTGGCGCAAATTAGAACATATTCCTCATTTGCGTAAACGTAGCAAGCACATATCTTGAGTAAGAATTTTAACTCTTTACAATATAGAATTTACACCTCACTTTCGTAGTAGTAAGCACATATCGTGTGTAAGGTTTTTAACTATTCGCAATATAGAACGTAGGCTTATACCTAATTTGCGCAAGCTTGGTAAGTACATATATTGCGTAAGCTCTTAACAATGTCTCTTGATGAGACGTAAAACGATGATAAAGAAAATAAAAGCAGTTAAACCATATCCGTGCCATTATTTTTTCTTAAGATGTAAAGATATTTCCCGATATTCTATGCCGTAGCTTCACTCGGACTTCCAGCAGTGTCACCACAATGGAATTTTTAAGTTTCAGCCCATTGTAATGGCACTGAAATCATTAAGTGCTAAAGGCTGGAATAATTTGCTAGCTCATTGGCCTGTAAGAATTAATTTTTCATGTCGCGTACACAAAAGCGGCTATAATTTGTTCATGTCGCGTACACAAAAGCGGCTATAATTTGTTCATGTCGCGTACACAAAAGTGGCTATAATTTGTTCACCTGCTGCTGCCTTTGTGATAACGTAACTTTACACTTGACTGGATTGCGCATGTTTTGGTCCTTCCTTTGTTGTGCGAAATTAACACTCAAATTTTTTGTCTGTTTCTACTTTACAAAGTGTCCCGGGTTATTTTATTTCTGTAGCACGAGAAATCTACAGTTGAGCTAATTACGAAACAGCTATGCATCATAATTTTTGTTATTTTTGGAAGGAGCATTAAAAGTAAGGAAATTGATACCAAATTATATGTCCGTATTTACTAATTTTCTGTAGCTGCATATAAATAACACGGAACTCTTATATATAGACACGTTAACCTTTAGCAATATAAAATGTCACCCAGTTAAACTCGAGAGTCATCTACAGGTTCTAGCAGAAGTCACTTGTTCATTGCCTGCTGCCACAGACAGGAAGTATACTTCTGTTTGATCCGGCCACACGGAATGAAGATAAAATGCTGAATGTTCACTGTTGGTTCTGAGTCCTGCAGGGCGTGTTGGATGAGCGGAGGTCCAACGATACCCTTGCAAACAACGTATATTTATATTTGTCCTCTACCATGATTCAAAGACACCCTTGAAACTTACATATACTAACATGCCATCTACCTCCGTGCTGAACCACAAAGACACCCTAGAAACTTACATATACTTATATGCCATCTACCTTCGTGCTGAACCACAAAGCGAAATAACAGCGTGTTTCCTATTTTTTTTTTACCTTGTAGCTTTACAATTTTTATGAGACAGTTCTTAATCATTTTACACATGAAGAATAGCGCATATCCTTTTATTACAAAATTGGCGGAAACTAAAACAAACTGTTTGCTGGACAACTGAAAAAATATACTTAGGAAAATACAACGCGAGCAACGTCATTGGGCCATAGCTGATAAAAATCATAACTTTTTTTTAACTCACTTCTCGCAAGTTTTGGATTTTTAGCTCTTTCATTGCGAATAAGAGCTGGTAATAATAAACTGAAAAGCGCAGCTACAGTACCTCTAGTTATTTTACGCTATATGTTGCTCGATTGCCGTAATTCATAACGAGAGGAGGACGCACAGGCGATGGTTCAAATTTACGATAATTTGAAGCTTACTACGGCCATAACGTCCCGTAGACTTAAGTGGTGTCTGTATAACCATGTTACAGATAATCCGGGCTTTGAATTTTATTATATGCTATTCACGGTTAAATGAGCACTTTTGAAAGCCCTGCTCTGAAGATCTACTTTTATGCACGTTGTGTATTATTTCGCCTTATGTAAGAATAAAATTGGCATGGACCTCATCACTTTGTTCATATGTTGGTCGAGTGAAACTATGAAATTATTAAGAAAGTAAATAGGCCTAATTTAGAAATCTGCTAATTTTACATTTTGGTGTATTAAAAAAAAAATTTAAAGAAATAATATAAGTTATCGGAAATGGTTAACTAACATTTTTTATTTGACGTTAAGATATGGAACTACTTACCATTCATCTTTACCAACTTTACTGGGCGTATGTCACTCAGTGTGCCCGTTAAAATAGGCCTATATGCATGCAGGGGCACTGACTTTTGTCCAAGGTTGATTTCAAAAGTGCTCAATTTATCGCGAACAGCCTTTACTGGGCTGATTAGTACATACAGGCGAAACGGCCAGCGTGGCAATTGCTTTAACGTGGGCGTACCCATTATCGGAATGACTGGAGTGGAATCAAGAGATTTGGGGCGGCTCTTAGCGTCGTGGTCTTGAGAGGTGATTAGGGTGAAACGAGGTAAGTGTGGAGCGGCACCAGAATGCAAGAGAGGGGGGATAGGATATCACTGAGGAAACCCGTCGACCAGCGGCATCGTCCGGCACGGTACCCCACATGCGAAAATTCGGGGAGTGACCACGCCGGGAATAGAACATGGTTCACCTTGGTGGGGAGGCGAGCAGCCTGACCACTAAACCAGAGTGGCTCCTAGATTGACTGGAAATTAGTCTTTGATCTGAGTGACCTTTAAATGCTGCGTGAGGTTTGCTACTGGCTGGGATATGGACTGGCAACTAGGTTGACCAGACGCTGTTTGCCGAAAGCCGTTACGACATGTTGTTGGCCAGTCACGCCATTTTGCTGACACGTATAGTGATAATTCTCGAAACACGCGGATTTTACACCTCTACATTCTCAAATACTTTCTGCTTTTGGAATGTTATCCTGGTACACTGTAAAAAAAATTCTGGAAAACTTCCTAAACTGTAATGGAAGTTTTTACCTATGCATTGTATGGACATAATACTATGCATCAAGCTGCATAAAAAGGAATGTTTAGTGTCGCTACTTTACAAACATGGAACTGCCCTACGCATTTGACTGTTTCCTGAGCATATTCAGCAATGCTACAATGAATGTATAGTGGAGAGAATTACCATTCCCTATTTCTCAATAAGCATATACACTGATATAGAAAACTTATGAATAATTGCTTAGAGTAAAGAATACTATCCCTCGGTACTTAAAATAACATGTATAGTTATGAATAACACATACGATCTTGTTAGAATGTTTTCTACAACATGATTTTACGAGGAATAAAACTCTGTCTTTTATCCAAGTATAACAGGCGAGAGTTTTTTCGACCGAATTGAGTAACGTCGATCTCCGCGGAGTTTTTTTAAATGCAGAAATGCAGATACCGTCGGAATATCGCGGTTGGTCGACAGAGAAAGCCAGTAGCGACGACATCGATGGAAAAAGGGGTAGTGTGGGGTAGGTTGCTGAGCCCCATGGGCAAGGAAGGGCTGGGGGGGGGGGGAGGGGAGGACGCTGATGGGTCCTTATTGACGAGTTCCAGACGGTTCCGAAATGAACCTCCCGAGCCTCTCAAACTGTCACAGCGATGCGAGCGGTGGTTGGAAACCCCACATCTTCTCTTTCTTCCTCCCGCGTTTGTCACTGCCAGAAAAAGGCTACTGTGAAACACACAGGATATTCCTGGACACTTCTGGAGGCGCAGGTTGTTGGTTGGTTGTGTTGAGTCATGCGAGACCACCATTGGGGCTTAAAAATATATCTGGGTTACGGTCAATGAATACTGGATAATTTTAAGCGAAATTGGTGACACTTATGACAAGTGTAACTGTGAGAGGTAAAGGTTGTTCACGATAAAGTGAGCCCTTTTGCAATGAACCTTACAAAAAAGTCACTATCCATGTCTGCATATATTTTAATGGGTGCGCTGAATGACATTCGCCCAGTAAAGTTGGTAACGATGGATGGAAAGAAGATTCTTATCTTAACGTCGAATAAAATGTGTTAGGTAACCATTTGCGATAACTCAAAATATTTAAATCGTTTTCTGTTTATGTTAATGCACCAGAGTGTAAAAATTAGCATAAATGCAAAATATTTTCTTTTGTAATAATTTCACAGTTTCACTTAACCGACGCATGAATTAAGTGTTGAGGTCCTTGGCAATGTTAAGTTTGTACATAGTGGAAAAATACACAACGTGCATACAAGTAAATCTTAAGCAGGGCTTTCAAAAGTGCCCATTTAACGTGAACAGCCTATAAGTAGTTGGGCTTAATGACTCGTTGACAGCGATGTCGTTAGATATGGAGAAAGTTGCTCAGGGAAGAGGGGATTGGTGAAGGAATGAGAAGGAATCGGCTTTGACTAATGTAAGGTTTATCCTATTGAGGTTGGAAAGCTCAATGTTTTTAGTTTGGCAACTAACATTTTTCGCCACATGGTAAGCGCTAGTGTCGCATGTAACCGTTTTTCTCTATTTTGTGCGTAAAAGAAAAAAGATCAATAATTGTAGCAATCATAAATCAAATATAAAATAACTTTATAACAAAGTAAAACCATTCCTTTTTATTATTAGCGTAGCTTACGGATCTTTTAAAGGATGATGGCTATTCTTGCGAATTCGTCTACAATACTGATGAAACAGGCCTTAATTAGAAATTGCTGCCCCGCAAGTCAATATCGTCTAAGCAGGAATGAAGTACACCCAGCTTTAAAGTCAGCAGAGAACGTGTATCGATTATGGTCGCTGCAAATTCTTCAGGTATCCATTCGTTTCCTCTCCTAATGGAACGGAAATCCCAAAAGCCAAGATGCTTCAAGAATTTGACATGCCTTCCTCTTTCTTATAAACCACAAGTATTGGCTTCGAAGACAACGGATAATGGTATACATTTTTTTTTTGGTATTGCGAGTCCTCATCTGATGGAATGTACTATGGTAATTACCGATGTTATGATCGGTTCATGTAGTCACCCGATAGAATACTTTATATGAATATTTCTTAGCGATAGCTGCTTGGTTTGTTTCTTGACAGAGTTTATGTTATGTCAGTGGATATTGCGCGATGGTTTAAATATCTGGTCACATGGTTGATTAATATTGTAATGAATGTGGTTCATGAGTAGGAATCGAATCCGCATATTTAATTAAAATGATATTGCTATGAGCGACGGTCCTCAGTACACTAAATGAAAAATTGTCTTAAGCTGCAGAAACTTAATAAATGATTTTTAATTGACAACTATTTTTTCATATCGTGCTGAACTACAAGAGTACTGAAATTTTGTATGCATGTGAGTCTATGCATAACCTTGTCGCGGCCAGCTAACTTGGAGTGAGTGAAGAGATTTGGGTGGCTCTTAACATCGAAGTCTTTAGAGCCGATGAGGGTGGAGTAAGGCGAGTATAGAGCAACGCCGAAATGCAGAGACGGGAAAACAGGAGATCCCCGAGAAAACCCACCGACGAACGGCATTGTCCGGCACGATTACGGCATGCGAAAATCCAGAGGCGACCCCGCTGGGAATCGAACTTTGTTCACCTTGGTGGTAGGTGAGTAGTCATACCGCTACACCACCACGACCCCAGTTTACTTGGAGTGTTATTTTAAAGAGACATTGTAACATTTCTAGCACTAATTCTAGTCTAATGTAATATCATACTCGTGCACCGCAGTTAGCACCGCAAGCACAGCAATTAACACTGCATTCACTGCAGTTAGCACTGCATGCACCACAGTTAGCAATACACACACCACAGTTAGCACTGCACACACTGCAGCTAGCACCGCATGCGCCACAATTAGCACCACATTTACTGCAGTTAGCAATGCACTGCAGTTAGCATTACATGCACCGCAATCAAGGCCGCACGCAATTTAATTAGTACGTATATACACACACACACACACACACACACACATATATATATATATATATATTTCAAATACTGGATAGCGTGCTTAAATACATATTTCAAATACTGGATAGCGTGCGTAAATACATATTTCAAGTTTTACATGTTCACTTTTTAGTTTCCTGTTGAACATATTTCATTACGATGTTTCTGCCATTATTAAGCATAAATAAATGCACTAACAAACATTTTTACAATCCTAATTCTTAAAAAAATTATGAACTCTCGATCTGAATGTTCGAAAGAAGACTATCAAATGAGTAGCCGAACAAATATATACAGTTCATGCAACAACATATTTTGTTAACAGTCTAATATCTTTTGGCTCAACACAGAGGTTTTTACTATTTAGACACGAGTTTTGTTAGGCGGGCGAAATTAATTTTGTTGCTTTTTAAGTTTAGTTTACTCAAGAAACTATTTTGTTAGGGTAACAAAATATATTTGTAGTTATATGCAAAGGAATATTTTGTTGGCCGCTCTCGTAGTGCACTCAAAGTGTTAACGTACAGGAGCGAACTTATTGACTTTGCTTGGAACAGTACCCATCGCTGTAGCACTTGCTGTCACCTCAGACCATAAGAACTATTTTGGCAGTACGCTATACTGCTTAATTTTGTTCACTGGCTGCAGTAACAGTAAGAATTTTTATTTTTGTCTTTGAGTTGGGCTCAATGAAAATTCTGTAGCGCTATCTGCAGCTGCCCATGTCAATTAAACTGCACCTGAAACAAAGCAACAAGAATGAATTATCTTTTGAGGTGTAGTTAAGCAGCAAATGTACGTAACTTCGCAAAATGTAGCAATCTCTAATTATTGTAATTAACTCTCTGTGAACCTACAGAATGGTCTCTACAATAAACGGCATCTCCTGAATATTTAAAGAGACATCCCTTACTGAAAGTTGTTCCAGTAATGTGTGCATTTTAAATCAAAACCGGTTTCCGTTACTCTGTTTGGCCATTTCTACTTATTATTAAAAATTGAAGTTTTTAATTTCACACATTTTTTGGAATTTGTCATCATACATAACATGAATTCCCATATAAATTAAGATTTTTATTGAAGTCAGATGCTTTTACAATTACGTTTACTATGTGTATAGTCTTATTTTGAATTCTAGGCCGTATAAAGTAATCTACATGTTAAAATATACCTTGCGTTTTTTTTTTGTTAGCAATATACCGGCCACTATTACAACAGAAATTTTTAAAATTCAAATTAAAATATATAAAAAAAACTTAATGTTTGCTGTTCTAGGAAAATAACAAATTTTGCTTTTTTTTTTTCTACAGATACAGGATGCTCCGCGACGAAACCGACAGACATCGCCAGCTTGTTCTAGAGATCATTAGAAAAAAAAAAAAAAAAAAAAAAAAACATACGTTTGAGCTATGAAGACCCGATTCAGAGTTACAGTGACGGAAACGCAATAAACACATGTGTAATTAATGAATATCTTTATTGATATTGACTACATTTCTGAGGTTTTACAAAGCTGTGAAAAATGCGCCCCATTTGACCGTAAGCAGGCTGCGACACGTTGCACCATGGCTTTCTGTCATTGCATGTCTGCAAGTTTATTTTGGAGTTAAGTTGGTGGCATCAGTGATCGCTGGTATCAACTGGTCCCGTGTATCTGGTTTCCGTCCGCTGTATACCCTACCCTTCAGGCAGCCTCAGAAGTAAATGTCCAATAGGGAGAGGTCAGGAGACCACGGCAGCCATGGGATTGGGCTATCTCTTCCTATCCACCAGCCGGATACTCTGCAACCATACGCCACACCGTACTGCTAACAGAACGTATTCAAATAAGAGTGATAAGTGAGCTTCCAGAAAATATATTTAACAATGAACATTGAGACTGCTATGTATTAAATGTTTAGAGTTGAGAGATTTAGGTGGCTCTTAGCAACGAGATATTGAGAAACAATGAGGGGTATGCCAAAATGATGTGAGAATAGAGCAGTGCCGGAACGAAAGGGTGGGGGTGGAGAAACGGGAGATCCCCGAGAAAACCCGCCATCCAGCGGCATCGCCCGGCGCGATTCTGTATGAATTGTGGCCTATTAAGATGACTGACACGTAATCTGCACCATACATTGACTGAAAACCATTCTTAGAAATGTGTATTTACTGCATTTCCGTCATTTTAACTCTGAAACGGAGATTAATAGTCTACATGTGTTTATGCCTCTTTTTGTTGCTAATGACATATAGGACATTTTGGCGAATTTTAAAGGTTTATTAACGCAACACTATCTCTATTATATTATGCTGTCATAGACTTAAGCTGAATTATGTAGAAATCCCTAAAACTAACATAAATAAAAATGCTTATATAAAATTTTATTCACACAAGCAACCGAACTCGAGACAGGAGGATAACAAAATGAGTTTGCTGGCCAACAGACAAGTATAAGATCGGAAGCAGCAAGAGAACTCTTTCATATTCCACTCCATTTTTGGGCTAGTCGTGCCGATACTGTACGCTAAGATCTTGATGACGCGTCGAATGCAGGGCTGCATTCGACCCGTGTCAATGCGGAGCTGGACGATCCCAAGCAAGCCTCCACTCGGGTCGCCAGATATACCTTTACTGGAAGACGTATAAACTTTCCAAATGTGTGGCCGACTTCCGCGGTTTACAGGCTCCGCACGTGACTGCTGAGCGATACTCAAATCGCCGATGGGACACCGACGGGTAGAGATCCGGAATTTTTTCATATTCATCCTGCAACGCGCTAGATTTCACAATCCTTTGTGTACCCGAGATTCAATTTGTTGCACAGTGTCCGTTGTGCCAGTTTAACCCAAGCCCAGATGCACGGAAATATCCGATATAGTACTTTAGAATACAGAGGACCAGGGAAATGTTTGTACGCTTTTTGCTTATAAATGCCACCCGCGGCAGCCCATCCAAAAGGAAAGGTTTTATTTGGCAGCGTGCGGTATCCAATCAGGCACAGGGCCAGTTTCCAGAACCCAGCGCAGCCAATCAAATGATGGCTATAGTCCATCCACTGTTAATTCCAAATTTTCTGAAGCACTAATAAAGTTTTTATTTCAGGATATTGCTCCGCCTCATGCAAACAAAGATTAACTAAGTCCAACAAATTACACCAAAGAGACGAAGCACCACATCCGTGTGCCTCAGTTTAATGATTTATTGCATGAGAACAAATTTCTTACTAAGTGTGGCCAACATACCTATGTTACCTCTAGTTTAATTAATAAAAGTCAGAATTTAAAATTTGGAACATATTAGGTAAATATAAGTAAACGTTGAATTTATCTAAATATAGGATAATTTTATGTCAACAGATGTATACAATAACTGCGATACGAGAGATATTTAGGAAGCAGTCAAACACGTTACACATCGGGTGATTTTTCAAAAGTTATATTTGAAAAATGTGAAGAAACTTTGAGTGGACTATACGCCCACTTTAAAGGAACCGTACCGCCATTTCGTGTCTGTGTATTTGAATATTCTGTGTCCACGCCGTGTCTAGAAACTGTGGTACGATCATTGAGTAAAGATAAACGTAGAGTGGACTTCCCCAGGTTATATTTTCCGACCACTCCAGCTGTAGTTTGAGGGATGAACGCCACGTCGTGCTAGTCCATTTCAGTGGCGTGAGCGTGGGGAATGTCGACGGCGTTGCCACATTGATATCTACCCTCTCTCTCACTCATACTCCATCTCTGTCCCTCCAGTCCCAACGCTACAACAGTAGAAAGTGTTCTGGTTGTCGTGGTATACCCACACGCTGGGACAGACAAAATGGCGATACCCAAGTTCCTTTCTCACGTCGTATATATGCGTTTACGAAAAGATTACAAGTTCTGTAAAACATATGAATGAACAAAATGGAACATAATAAGTAACAGGAAACGTTTCATTACTCATACAGTCAGAATAAAAGAATAAACACCATTTTATAAAATACGCGAGTACTGTGGATTTGTGTTCTCTACATCATCATATCACACATGAGCCCTGTAATTGGCCTGTGTAACTCAGTGAGTGCCCTGCCCTCATAGCTCAGGGGCAGGGTGGCCCACCCGCAGTCGGAGGGCCGCGGGCTCGCGCCCCGGTGCCTCCGACATGGCAGACGCTCAGCTCGACTGTCGCACCGGGAATTCGTCAACAAGTCGGTCTCACTAGAGCTCTTCGTCAACGTCAAAAATGTCACAACAACGTCAAATGAAGGTTAAACAAAAAATGTGTTGGTGCGCAGGTCTGTGCCACGCAATTGCAGGCCTTAGAGTTCGAATCTCCGACGGGTATAGAGGCCTCTTATGTGATACATTATTGCTCTTTATGACTTATTTTATTGTTATAAAATGTTTATTTCCAGAATATTTTTGTCAAAAAGTATTAATACGCAAGAACCAGCACAGTACAGTCTACAAGCAGTTGTTTACTAATCACATCGATTGTTTACTAGAGTAGGTAATTTGATCTATATAGCGTAAGTAATGTTAAAAGACACACACGAAAGCCTTAAGTTTAAAATTGTAACAGTTCTGTCTTCTTTTGGTCGTGTAACCGTAAAAGTGTGTTTAATTATGGAGAGCACAAGATTATTATTATGCTCATTAAAGATACACATTTAAAAACAGGAGCGTAGCTGGGATGGGCGATTGGGAGGGGGGGTTTATATATTGGGACAATCCCCCCTTATAATCTAAATGAAAATAACATTTATTTAATGTTAATTAATGAAATGAAAATAAAATTTGAAAAAAAAAATGACAAGTATTATAATATGTTAATTCAAGGAATATGTGATATGCCTTGAACATGAAGAATGTTTATAGCATTGTGTGGTTCCATATCTGTACATGAAGGCAAGGATTATAGTAAAATTATAATAATACAGGTTTTGTATTTTGTTAAAAATAGATATGGAAATCACTCCCCCCTCCCTACACGCCTAGCGTACATTCCTAGCTAAGCCATTGTTTATATAATATGCCAATGTTTTAATGAGTAGCATTAATGTCCGGCGTACATACATGTGAATACAGTACCTTGTTTTTGATACAAAATAAATACCGTTACTCATATCATTTGCGACACGTACGTGATTAACTACGCGTACAGTGTCTCTCCGCCCCGGCCCGTTTCTTTACGCAAGAACGCCTTCACCTGTCCGCCATGGAAAATTATCGATCGTGCGACGTGTGTTGAAAACAAACTACAGGAAATATGAACAAAATTGCTCCGGACGTATTTTGGTACTTCGGACACTTACGTTTTTGATGAAGGATGTCCTCGTTGTTCGAGTGTCGGCTCGTAGCAGAATAATCACCGCACAAATAAATGTTTTGTCGGACATGCATCTAATCGCGTCGATGTCCCCGTATAAACTGTCGCAGCGCTGGGTGCTGGCGGGAGTTGACGCAGGCGCCACCAGATGTCAGCAGTGTTCCTTCTTTGTAGTGTGGCGGAAGCCACGTGCCTGACCCGCGCTAGTTTTGAATGGCTGATTTCAAATATGCGGAATTGACGTCTCAGATTAATGCTCTGGACTGTTCTTTACTATCAGCGATCTCAGGGAACCCCGCTAGGGGGTAATTGTGAGGATGTTTCTTTCAACACTGGCTCGCTATTGGCGGATGATTGTACCTACCCCCATAGTGAGGCAATGCTCGAAATTTGTATATAAGCGTCATTAAAACCTGGTATCGGGGTCAGACGCTTGGGTTCGAGGGAAGTCTCCCCAGAAAATAGGTCAGGTATTTCAGTTACTATAGTAATGTAAAGCCTTAAGGATATTCAAGAACATCACTTTGACGCTCTTTTTAATTTCTCAGCCAGGATCTATTATGATTAATATGAGCAGCATAAGTCTTGCTGCACATCATAAAAGGAATCGGTTCCATCTTTTCTAATAAAATCTATTAGTAAATATGCGAGGAGTAACCTTTTTCTTGTCTAAAATAATTTAGATTCTCCCAAAAAGATATACTTTTTATGTCTCAGTTCTCCGCCATTATTGGACTGATCGAATAGCTGCATTCTTAGTCTTGTTTCGCCCACCGTTTTCGAAACGGGCGGTTTGAGAAAATTAATTGGCCTCTGCCAAGGGATAGTGTAGCCAGAGAATTTTTATTCGGTTTTAATTTCGGAATAATGGTAGCTTTACATTTGAAATACTGAATTGTGCCATAAAAGAAACAAACCTTATAACTATCTGTTAATGGCCATGGGAAATCTTAGGTTGCCATGTTTTAAGGAGATTAAATGTTGGCGTTTGCTGTACTAAGCCAAAGAGAAAACTTAAAGGGGAAAGTAATGAATGGAATTACATATTTTACTTTTTAATAACTTTATGGGAATTTTGTGTTTGAAATACTTTTGGCTCAACACTTTGGTTATAATATTGGGTAACCTTTGTAAATGTTTTTATTTGATTATGGTGAGAAAAGCTGAAACTATATTTATATATTTAAACGAGTCCGTGTGGGAACGAATATATTTTTAATAATTCATGTGGGACAAAATAGCTAATAAGAAAACGTACATTTAAAGAGTCCGTGTGGGACAAAATATATTTTTATGCATATATTTGAAAGTATTATTGTAAAATATTCGTTTGTTAAAAGATTTGAAACAGGAAATATTGTTCTAACCTTGTTGATGTCTGTGTAATGTTTGTCCAAAGAAAAGAGAGAGAAAAAAAAAAGAAATATTAAAAATCGCTCTGACAATCTCCATCTTTCAATTGGTAGTGTAGTTTTAACCTCATGCATATTACTGCACTTTTGGCAGTATACATTCTGCTTTAGTGACCATGTTTTCTTTTACAAATCTATGCTCTTTCCTATATTCATATTGTTTTTAAAGATACTTGGGGTTTAAGTGTGTTTTTAAAATGAGTTATTTGAGGTGACCTAGTGTTTGGGGCCTCATATTTTCCGTACATTAATAGTAATCGTATGTTAAAATCTAAATCTATTCAGTCTTCAGGGGAAAAAAGAAATAATCGTCGTACTTTTGGATGCACCACAAAGTACCTACATATAAAATGTGGTTGCATTTGTACTCCTGTGTCCTGCGAGTTGTTTTGCCTACCATTTAAATGTTTTTATTAGCACTTTAGATAACGTGTGGGCATTAACGGATGCGTTCTTTCTTCCCTTCTGCTACAGAAAATGATATGCCTTCTGTTGTGCCCATGAGTATAACAGAAAGTAGCAGAAATTGGGCATCGTGTAAGTACGGCTTAAACGACTCACTCCTCTCGCCCATAATTAAGGCAACATAAATTTCTTAAATCATTTTTAAATATAGGAAGAGAAAACTGTTTTGCAAATATGATACACTACATACATATAGTATTAAATTAACATATTACAATTAACATCGTTAAGTGGTAGGGAAATGCTAGTAAAAAGGAGAAAATACCCACGATAAATGAATCAAATCTACACTTTCTGTATGAATTAACACTCCTTGTTAAGAAGATGATAGTAGATGTTATCAAACATATTTCGTTAGTATAGTATTATTGTGCAAACAAAATGAGTAGTCGTTAACGAAAAAAGTATTTATTCATTCAACAAAACCTGGGGCACACAGAACATAACTACTTTAGGAAACGTAAATTATAATTATGTAAATATGCCACAAAATTAACACACAAAATATCCTATTGTCACAAATCATTCCAATGTGTTCATAGTGTTCGTAAATTGTTGTAATTATCCATTTGTAAGTTAGGAGACGACAAACATTCCAGAATACACGAAAAACTTTTGACACAGTCAAGATATTTAATGATATTTCTGTTGTTCTTGGTAACAACTGTACACTATGAGCAGAGAAATGTATTGATTCAACTGCGTTTATGCACGCCTGAACACCGTAATTCAGCGTAAGCTGCGACGTTTAAAGTAAAGTTGGATTAACAATACAAATATTTAAGCATTATTTCATGCGTTAAGATGTGTGCAGAAGAATCCAATGTGTGTTCTCTTATGTTTTGGTTCCCAGTGGAGCCTTATCAGGTCGTATGCGTTGGTGGGATTTCCTTAAGCATTGAAATAAATAGTTGCATTTGATATCTTTTGAAAATGTGTTGAGGCTACGACCAAACAGTACAGAGCAGTCGGTGTTGTTGGCGGGAAACTGTTATTTACAGTAATGTAAGTATAAAACAATATGACAAATACACATGTTGACGTTTGTATTAGTTCACAGATAATAAGATTCTCTAATAGCAAATGTCGACTTTGAAGAATGATCTGCTTCAATATGGTTGTTGCGTCCTGTTTAAATTCACAGGAATTAAGAATTAAAACATTAATGGAAAACTGCAAATACAGAAGATGCGATTCTGTATGACAGAGAAGCACATACTGCATAATTCTAAATGCATTAGGATTGTTATTCTAAACTTAGGCCGTGTCCGAAATGGAAGATTGTGTTGAAAAAATGATCACGTGACCCGATATTTTATACAAACATTGTGACATATTTGGTAAATTGATATTTCGTATCTTGCATATAGCGGTTGTCAGCAAAAATACAAAATGACAAAATCAGCGCCATGTTGGTTTTGACATACAAAACACATTATCGAATGCGTACTTTAAACGTTTTCTTAAAAACAAATACCCGTTCATAAAATACACTAAACATGTTTTAAAAATCAAGTTAGTGGTGTGCTTTGTTTATATATTTTTCAACGAATGTTTTATTTTAAGTCGTTATTGGATATTATATTATTGTCTTGTTTATTAACACATTCGCTACATTCCAGTAATGGTCGTAGAAATATTACGTTCATTTGAAGCATTTAATTTATATAAAACATATTTTCACTGTTAATGTAAGAATACGTTGCCGCGAGTGCTAAACAAGTGACTGTCGACAACGTCCGGATTGAAACCTACGAAATAACAAATTACAAAATAACGAATTTGTCCTTACGGACACGGCCTTAGCTTGACTATTAGTGATTGACACCGAGTCATTGCATTCAACCGATGTTTAGTACAGAAATAGTTACATTTTGTAATGTACCTAGTCTGAAGTTGAATATTGCGACTTTCTTTGTTATGTCTAGTTCTCATGCGTTCGTTAGTGTTACCGTTACTGATAAACACTGCAAAGTCCACGTTTTTAGCATTGTTATGTGTCCTAGGTTTTAGTGTACAATATACAATGGTGTGCTGTGTTACACTCTTGTAGATATAAACACACACATCTGCCAAGTATTCAGACAATATCCACTTCTGCACATCATTATTGTAAATGTGGATCTTACAGAGATGACAGTTGTATTGTCGCTTTAAAACAAACATCTGTTAGAGTTGAGCCTTAAACGTTATCATTAATGTCATTTTATAGAGGTGTGATTAAGGTTTTCTGCTTAATGAGATGCACGCTTATACAGCGTTCGCATTCGTCTCCGTACGTAAATGTTTTACATGTTTGGGGAAATGACATACGCACGTACACGGGAAAACGAATGTATGTACGTCTCGCGTCCTTACAGCCAATTAGCTACTATTTTGAAAGTCGATATATATGCAGTTCATAATTGTTAATCCTAATATTTATTTTTATAAAGAGTGGAATGGAGGCATTACCTTTTGATAAACGCCACTGAGCAAAGTTCTTAACAATGTATACTCTCTAACCTTTAATGATGTAGAAGAGCCGGGATAAATATAACCAGTTTTCGTCGTGATTTGTTATAAACTGGGCGTGACATTGAATGTATAGTTAATATGCAGAGCAATGGGAACACTGCCAATGTTTTACAAGGTATGACATGCATGAGTGAAAACGTTATATCAATATCCGACATTTAAATTTATTAATTACAATATTAGTTTTAAAAGAAATTAACCTCTAGATGTTACCACTTTTAATGATACATTATCGCTAACTGCGTTTACTGACTCAAATATATATTCAGTTCTTTCTTGTAAAAAGTCTATGACTGGTTAGTAGGAACAATTTCATTGTCATACGCTTTCCATCTACAGCTCCTAATGGATTGATAATTCCAAAACATTGCGCCTACGTTCCAGCACATATTCAGTATGTGTTTTCCGTCAAAATGCTTGTTCAGAATCATACCAACTAACTAGTTGCTGCAATGGATGCAAATAAGTATGTCTATCGGAAAGTATCACGTATCGAGCCGAGTGGAGTATGCTTATATACATAAGTGCATTCCTAGGTTCGGACACAGACTTAATGATACTCGAATCGACATATTGAACGTAATAATAATTTGTACGAACAGTCGCCGATGTAGTAGATCACAACCCCAAACTGTAAACATTGTGTTCAGTTGTAGACCTCCGTGCGTCTAACATATATATCTCCATTATTGAACAATTATTTCCTGTCCATTTCCTTTCACATAAGAACGGAACAAAAAGTTTGCTATGATGTATGACATCATTTGTGATTAATATGACGTTTGTAATTGTAAGTACTAACATTACTCGTATTTTATCATGAACACCTAAACTAGAGTAAAATAATATATTATAATTAAAAACAATGACCGTTATTAATTCATAATTTATTTTCACAGAGGTAAATAAAACCAAATTATAGATTATATCGCTGCATATTTCCGTAATCACATAATTCTACGACTGAAACGAAACACATGCCATGGCCGCCACTAGTAAATCATGAGTGCCTCCGGCAGAACTTGAACGAACACGTGGGTGAGCTGACGCCGGGGTTATAACATACTTTTACCAGCTGCGGAATTGGCAACACCACGCGGATGACGTCGTCGAGAACACTAGCGCTCCTCTGGATCAACAGCGGAACTAACACATAAAACTGGTCAGACTTTTTCCTATCCCATGGCCACTCTAGTGTGTATCTTTACTCAATGGTACAACAAAGGCAGCAACTCAAATGTACATACATTTGGTTGAAGGTTAACCTGTCATTTTATGAATTCACGAAACGTTCATTTCTTAATCAATTTGTTTGTTTTTATCTCATACTGGGCATAGAAAAAAGAAGGCAATGCAGAGCATTATCATGGGTAGTTAATATATTTTATTCGCCGTAGGCTCTGCTAAATTTTTCCTTTCAGCTAATTTCTATCGTTGTTATGTGACTAAAAACCGTGTGTACTTTTCACGACTTTCATTAGTTAACATATGAGATAGTAAAACAATATATTTATAAGTGGTTGATTCCTGTTATGAAGGCCTTATAAAATGCTCACTTCATCGTGAATAGCCTATGCCAGAGAAGAAGTTCACATTAAAATATTAAGAAATCAATTTAACAATTCAAAAAGAAGTGATCAGAAATAGAGGAGTTCAGACTACATTTCTAACGAAAGAAGGGATGATAGGTAAGGTTATATTAAAGTAGAGTGAACTTGTAGTAAGGAACTCACCCGGTCCCGCAGTCCGGACCCACAGTTCAGATGGAGGATCGCCACCGGCTCCTCGTCTGGGCGCTGTTCACGCCTCTGAACACTCGCCAATAAGTTTTCTGTTCTCACGGGTTAGGAATGTGGTGGGGGTTATAACAAAACAGGAAATACTCGTGCTTATTGGTAAGCTGATTTAAGCTTCTTACACAATAGAAAACTTTAGCATTTGACTTTACGTTCCCTTTCCTCTGACAAAACCAACAATACACAATACAATATTGTAAAGTCAGAGTTTAGACAATTGCACATCGGTTCTTCGAGCTTCGTAAAAATGTGTATCTTGTTATGTAAATAATTATACTATCCAGGAATGTATTTTATGTACCTTTTTTTAAAAAAAAAGTCTTAAAATTTAATTCAAAACAAGAAACTCACCTGTTTACATTACTAAAATATGTCAGTTAATATTTCCTCTTCACATTATATTTGTTTGCCATTTATTTAATTTAAGACGAGCTCTGATTAATATACCGATATTAAAATCGTCCTACAATAAAATAACGCACTTCCTAGATAACCTCTGTTAGATTAACTGCTTGACTTTGACTTTAAATTCCAACTTTTCGAAATCGTAAAGTTAAGAGTATTTGACATAACTTTCGTCAGTTCCATTGTGTCAAGCGCCTTAAAAAACAACATGTCGGAAAGCAAACGTAAAGTCAAATGGTAAAATCAGATTTTAAAGTTTTCAATTGTGTAAGGGCCTGTAGTTTCGAATATCGTGGCAACCATACTGGCTGGAGGTATGTGCGTGCCCGAGGCCTAAAATAATTGTATGGCTAAGGGCGACCTAGGTACGCTCTTTACATGCCTCATCGCCTCTGTGTACAGGGCACTGAACTGGCGTGCAGTCTTTACTCCGGAGACTCACCTCTTGAGATTCTCAGCGGCGAGCCTATGATTTAGTGGTAAATTAATACAGAGAAAATTGCGCTGTACGTCATATGACTTTTCTTAATATCCCGCACAGCTGTTTTGGTAACTATAAGTGGTTTTAAAAATGCCCGTTTTAGCCATTTGCACTTTAAAAAATGCACATCATAAATGTAAACTGAAAACTGAAGCTCGTTGTCGAATGTGGAATGTATTTTAAATACCAGACATATTCTTAGGTGTGCGTCTCTATGGAAAAGGAAGAGGTTTTAATAAAGATTTCTTCCCTCAAACTTTGTGGACAATTCGGCAGCATAGCCAGGCGGAATCCTCCAGCGAATAGCTTTACGCGCATGTTAAAGTTCACTCTCTTACGTGCTCGCCTGCAATGTGTTTTTCAGAGAGGATATTTTCTTTCCTGACTGCTCTAACGAGAAGGTGTTTTCAATACCGGAAGCCTGTAATTTGCGAGTAGACACCTAATAAGTCTTAAATTAAAATTCACCCAGTCATAGAAGTTGAGCAGAACTAAACTTGTTTGGAAATACGAAATATCATAAAAGCTGTTTCGCAGAACACATGTGCCCTACACACTCAAATAACAGAAAAAATTAATAATTTTGTATAATTTGGTTTTACTCATTTAGTTAACCACTTATTTATAGGTGGTCACGGTGGCTGAGAGGTTAGACTGCTCGCTTCCCACCAAGGCGAACCGGGTTCAATCCCGGTCGGTTCACTCCGGATTTCCGCAAGTTGGAATCGTGCCGGAGGATGCCGCTGGTCGGTGGGTTTTCTCGGAGATCTCCCGTGCCTCGCCCTTTCATTCTGTCGCTGTTCCGTACGCACCTAACTTCACCCACGTCGGCTCTCAAGACCTCGCTGTTAAAAGCCAACCAAATCTCTGCACTCATTTATTTACAACGACACCAAAATTTCGCGAAAAGAGTTCACGACCAGTTGTACTTCACAACCCTTTAGCTCATATACACTTTCGTGACTGGATGGCTTCCGTGTTACGCGGCTTAGGTGTGTGGGAGCGAATCACAGACGTACAGTATTAAAGTTACCTAATTCTGATTGGCCAGCCGAGTAATAAAATATCTTCACACAAAGATATGCCGCTAATAAGGAAAAGAAAACTTCTGGTACGGCCGTAGGGTTTTGAAATATAGCATGTGCTGAAATCTTTTAGAGAAATTCGGGTGTCCTCCATAGTTATTTAGATGACGTGTTACGTACAAAATATGTTGCGAAAGTGAGATTAATTTCTCTCTCTTTTGTGCTGGTTTGTAGGCAAGGAAAGGAAATTTTCGACGTTTCAGTGACCTGCAGGTTAGACTTAGTCAAACAGTTGTATACTACTCGCTGGCAGCTTGCTATTGCCACAACGTCCCGAGTAACAAAATATAGTTGGCCCACATGTGCAGATCTGATTGTGAACCAGCAGCCCAAATGCGGCATCCACAAGCATTCAAGAAGCGGAATGCACCCGCAGATGCATGTGGCACACATGATGAATGATGACTGTGGTATGATGTGTTTACTCGTGGGCCACATACGGATATTAAACTGTCAGCAGATGTCTGTCAAAACCAGGGTTCCCCGTAAGTTAACCACAAGCGGGGCACTTCTGAATGTACTGTCGGCTGATCTCTGGCAAAACAAGAGTTGCCCATAAGTCAACCACAAGCGGGCCACTAATTCTTGATGAACTATTGGCTGATGTCTGAGAAAACAAGAGTTGCCCGTAAGTTAACCACAAGCAGGCCACTTCCGGGCTTTCTGCTTCTGGCCTGCAGTAAGTAAACCACATGACGTTAGCCAACTGTTGGTAAGCCGCTTGTGGCCCAGCTATTGACCACTTGTGGCTCACATAGACGCAGCTTGCCATGCATTTCAAAACCAAAAAAGAATTGTGTCCAACCTAAATAAAATTTATGTATACCATATTCATATGTGTTATCTTCAGCTTTATTTCACAATTAGTACATTTCTTTGGAGAAACCATGAATTGAACTCACAAACCTTTAGTCTATAGTCAAGTATACTATCAACGTGTAGTTGATCGCATACAATACGACCTTTTAAGTAAATCTGGATACTTACTTCACATACATAACATATTATTAGTAGAGGTTGTGATTTTTCGCTAGAAAATATGATTTCATGGTAGATTTTAATACTATAAGTACCATACAGCAGTTATTCTATTTCCATTGGTTGCCGTCTACTTTCGAAGGCGTTTTCATATTTGACCAGGACACTCAGAATTCGGACACATCGGCACGGCTCCTACGTGATTCGTGTGCAGGCAGTTAACACGTGTCAAAAAGTAATTCAGCCAATCAACATACGTAAACAACCCAACAGTGTTTTAAAATACAACTTGTCTTGAACTGTTTTTGCAAAATTTCACTACGCCTAATTATTAGTTTATCAATATAGACTATGTTAGTATCATGAGTCAACGCTTGAATTTATAAGTTTTTTTTAAAAGACTAGTATCTTAGTTTCGGACTACTTTCAGGTAGAATTTAAAATGCAAAATAATGCATTGTTTTGCGTGTTATGCTTTGCAGGTTTCTGGTCTAAAAACTATCTTTTTTACTATTACTAGCAATGCCACGTGATAATTTTACTTCATACATACATTAAATTAAAAAATCAATTGAGTACGCATATGCTATTTGCTACTGCACAACAACGCATAGTCGGAATGCCGTAAATGGAACATAAGCTTGCTGATAATGTTTCCTCAGTAATAAGGAACAGTTGTCATACCACAAAGGCGGTATGTACTCTTTGGCAAACATCCCCCACACATTCTCTGCATACTCTAAGATGCCTGTGGGTATTTCCCTGATGTTGGCTTGTGGGCCACATATGAAACTCTGTCAGTCATTTTGTGATAAGTGGCCCGTAATTAGCCAGATGATAATGCCCAACTATCAGAATTGAACCTCTCTACCTCATGAGGGTTTTATAAAGAGAAATAATCTTATTTTAACACTATTTAGCATACATCAGCCACAAGTTTTTCACGTGTTCTATGATGCCAGTGGGTGATTCACTAGTGTTTGTTTGTGGGCCATACATTAAATTCTGTCAATCATTGGCCAACTGTTGTCTGCTTGTTTGCTGCTTGGGGTATAGATAAATACAAACATACGAATTAACGATGCTATCACTTTGATTTGGAAGTATGCAAGTAGAGACTCTGGGTGGAAACCGGCCTCGTGTATGATTAGCTTCTGTATACTGCGAAAGGTTCCCTGTTGGCTGGGCCGCGGCAGGTTGACAAGTAGGTAACAGAGGCGCTGATTGGAGAACGGCGTTCCTATATGATGCTGGCAAGTGACACTATTTTGCTGGCGTGTGCGACAGCAGTTCATGGAGTAAGCGTCTGTTTCATATCTCTATTGTTAAATACTCTATGATATTACAAAGGAAGACAAATGTTTGAATCTGCATCCTATTGCTTGTTTATTATCGGCACAAAATTTTCCAGCACGTGGAGTTCAGAGGAGAGATTCGGGTGGCTCTTAACATCCAGTTCTTGAGAGCTGATGGAGGTGAGCACGTGCCAGCGCCGGGATGCTAGGGCGGAGGAAACGGTAGATCCCCGAGAAAACCCGCTGACCTACGCCATCGCCTGGCGCGATTCCCACATGCGAAAATCTGGAGTAACCCGACCGTGTATTGAACCCGTATCGCCTCGGTGGGGGGTGAACAGGCTAACTGCTCAGCCACCGTGGCCTCACGAAAGTTCGAGGTTTAGTATGTTCCCAAGCGATTCCACGAATGTACAGGCTCTAGTAATATGTGATCATGTTACTCCAATTCTAGATTCATTTTTTCTCATTTTCCTTCAGAGCGCGTGGGATTGATTTCAACCAAGTGGCAAGCGTTACAAAGATAAAATGTTTTGAAATCTGGTCTGGAATTTAAAGTGAATCCGCGAATTTTCGTGTTCCTGTGTGTCGGGCCCTCGCTGTGCCAGTTGCCAACGAACTAATTAGAAGTACGAGTGTTCAGGGAGGTGTTTTAAACAAGGTTACATGCCTCTGAAGCGTGAATTTCCCCGATCTCTTTGAGCTGAGAGATGGTGTGGCAGTCTCTTTGACATACACGTCCTCACATGCTGATTGGCTCTGCGGTGCTGAAGAAAAATTAAGAGGGTTCTTCCGTCTGGTTTGGTTACCTCATGCTGTAGAATTTTTCGTGCTGTTTCGGTTAGTCTCTCACCCGTTCTTCTCTTGGCACCATTTGATAGAAAACGCTCAGCCATACTGATAGAGAGTTAAGTTCATTCCACTTGAGCATTTGGATGGAACGCGAAGATTGCAGGCAATTTGCGCTTCAGTGGTCTAGTTGAATATTCTGTAATGGTTGACAAGATGTCATGAAATCATTAGTCTGTAAACGTATGTGACATTGCTTATTTATTGTATCACAGGATTTCTGTTATATTAGAACAGTCTTTTCGCCTTTGCAGTAATTTTTTGAGGGACTTGATTTTTATACACGACATAAAATTTTGCATTCTATACAAGACAATACATCGCAGATTGTGTGCTTCTTTCATCTGCATTATTGATAACGGCCCTCCCATTTTGCGTTAAGCGATTATGGCAATCCAGACTCCACAGGGCTCCACAAATTCTAGCAAAAGTCACTTGTACATCGGCTGCCGCCACAGACAGACCTGGTTTTTCTCTTTATCCCGGCTTCTTGGAATAAACTATTCGTGTACTGCATGCTCATCAGGGGTACTGAGTTTAACAGCGAATGTCGGATGACGCTGAGACAGGCGTTAAACTAATATATATTTGTGTTCTATGTCGTGTATATTTGTGCTGACGTATTACGCGAAGTGATAGGTAATAATTTACATTTTATTTTACGCACCGTAACTGGCCAAGTATTTAAACATATGGGCGAGTTATTGTGAAAGTTCATATTACGAACTTGTATCGGAATTTTCCTGGAACTGGAATGCAGAATCATGTGGGAAACCCACCCTCAGTTCACTCAGACGAGATGCATGAGATGCATACTTGCAGTTCTGATTTTTATATTCAGCAATCAATTTAAATCAACAGTTCCTAAGTGAGTAGGTTTATTAAATGTTAACACGGATCGAAAGTGGGATCAGTGGTTCAGACTAAGGTTATTTACTGCAGAAATTAGGATCTTATAAGAACTTCCGCTTTAGTGATATTTTGCCTCATAATATTTGTTAATTATTCTTGCCAGTAAAAGGGCAGGTCTCGTCAGATTCTCTCCTGATTCAAAACAATGCTGTGATTACCCGATATTTAATGTATATGCCTTTCATTGAGTATAAATATGATAGAATAAGAAGTACTATACAGAGCTAACACACATTGTAACAAATTAACAAAATCGCAAACATAACGGTGTCGAGCGGATGAATCTCTAACGGTTTTACGCGAGCCCGGTATCGAAATTATTGTTAAGTATTTTTTCTAAAAGGGCGCGAATATTGACGCTCAATTTGCGTGAATAGTTGGTATGAATCATCAATTAGAAACATCTAAAACGATATGGGTGCGAAGTGTATAGCATATTAATTAATGTTAATAAGCATGAAAATTCACTGATTCTATAATAGGCCTATTCAGAATTTATTTCGTTTTGCAACACATATTTATTTCTTTCCAGTCTTCACTGTTTGCAATGTGTTTAGAAGGTCCTAGTTTCTGAGAATTTGTTGATCCATTGCCATAGTAACTAGTGATGTAATTAGTAATCTTGTCTCCAGCAGTCTTATGATTGGTCAGTTTTCGACGGCGTTTTAAAATAACCTTCTTGAATGGGATTTTAGGCATACTGGTTTCCGACGGCAGGACGCTGACCCGCGTGGGTCCAGCACGCAAACATTTGAAATTTAATTTTAGATAAGGTTACGAGTTCGCGCCTATGTAAATGGGCCGTCTCGAAGGAGACGAAGAAGCGAGAGCAAACATTAATAATAGGTAGGTTTGTCTCGGTCACCGCCCGCATTATTTTACAGGATTAAATAAGTCAAAATACCGTGGTGTATAAGTAAGAGCTGGGACTGCAATAGCGCTGCAGGCCCAAGAGGCTAATTAGAGAAACCCGTGCGAAGATGTCCTGCCTGCTGCATCCAGGAGGATGCTACTGCAGGCCACCACATCGACCAGCACTTCCAGAGTTCTTCGTATTAAATTGTAATCAGAAAGTCCAGGAGTTCATTTTTTAAAGAGGCAACTACAAATACTTAAATTTGAACTGAACCATGCTAACTATAACCTCTGACACCCTGGGGCATTATCTCTTTGTGATGTCCTAAGTTAGTTTGGAGAATATACACATTTAATATATTTTTCTTCCGAAAGTTTGAATTTTAATTGACAGCCGTAAACCTAATGGAATTTATCAGTCACAAGACGGGCTAGTGTTTCTCATGCCACTACTGAGATTTTATTTGAAAACTGATAACGCATTTCCTGTCACAAATAATTTGGTAACAAGGATATTGATTAAATTTAACATTTCGCATGAAACGTCTCTGCTGAGTAATATTTACAGTTAACATTTGATATTTTCCTACTGATAACGCTACTTTCTTTTTATCAATTGGGTTTTATAGTGTTATTTGTGACTTCTTTTGTTGCGCACATCAGTCTCTACGCTGTATTCAGTCTCTACATCCGTTACACGGTGTCCCCGCGTATGTACACATCTCACGTCTCCTTACATCTCCTTTACACAAAACTTATGTGTTGCATGAAGCAGACAGGACGCTCGATAACGTATTGCTTCACTTGTGGCGTAACAACTTTATCCCCACCCTCCTCCGGTACACCTGTGTGCAGTTTACTACTCCATACCCATTCTGAGGCAGCGTGTTTAGAGAGATTATATTTTTAGAATAGATGTTATTCTAAAAAAAAATGCCTGATAATAAAAGATAATTTAAGGCCTGTTCGCGCGCTATAAATTTAGTATTAATTTAAACCAAATATAACAAGCCCTAGAAAATAGCTGTAGCGCAATACAACTTTCGAAAGTTAATTTTATTTGAAATAATATTTAACTGATAAAGTTAAAAATTTAGCCGCTCTCTCCCTAATACCTCAAATTATTAATAATTACTTTGTTTTGATTATTCTATAGACTTCAAAAATCTAACACGTGTAGGCTAGTTGGATAAATGATAATAAATTGTTCTGGTGTTATTTTTTAGAATTACATTTAAACATTAATGTTTTCTGTTCAATAAAGATTACACGTTATAATATTCACAAACTCTTAGTTACTACGATGTCACCGTGGTGTTTCGGTTAGCACTTTCATCCCGTTAACCCAAGGTATGTTGATTCCAGACGGATTCGCTCAAAACGGCAAATAAACTTTCTGACAGTAAGTGGGAACGAGAGTATCGTGTTAAAGAACAAATAATTAGTAAAGTCATTTCCTCACGTTTTTTGGTTGTATAATTTTTCGATAGCATTTATGCATTTTCCCTTATTTGCGATAGAATTTTCCCCTTTTGTACGGTAATTTTTCGATACCTTCAAAGAAAACTCTGTTATAAGCCATGTCCAAATACATGACATTTGGACTGTAATTTTCCTTTACTATAAAAGTAATTTTTTTCCGTTACATGTAAGAGAATTAACCTTCAATAATTTATTTCAGTGTACGCTCTTAAACGAACTGTAGTAGGCATCCGTATTTGTCGAATGCTTTTCTACAGTTTGTTTAATCTACAAATATAGCACAGGTCTTAAGTAACCGACAGATGGAAAATACTTTAAAAATAATTTGTCTAAATCGAGTATGGTTCAAATAATTCATTACTATGATGACAAAATATTGTATTGTATAAAACGTGACACATATTTTGAGTTAACCTTTCATAGTGGTTAACAATGCAAGTTTTTGACACAATATGATTCCCTATCTCTTGAGATGAAACATCTTTATTGCCACCGATTTTGGGAAGCAAGAGAAGTACAAACAAATTTGAACGGAATTAAATTTCTTCGCCAAAATCTCTCTGACTATGCCTGCTTTAATTTGAAACTTAATAGAAATAAGTCAAGTGATATATGAGTAGTAGATAGATAAACACACGCAAACATACAGGAAGATGACTGCACAAGTCTTTCATTCCAAAAGAACTTAAACGACATATTTTGTACTCTTGTTATAATGAGTATATGAATGAAAATAGACAATGGCAAAGCTTTGTTATATTTTCCAAATACTACTGATGGAAAGCCGCATGTACATAAGAATAGCTACCTCATACATTTGTCAAGAAGTGAATGTCTCCGCTCCCATCGCCCCAATGATTGTAGAGAGAAACTAAGAAATCATGATATTACAAATATAAACTTAAAATAGCCACGTTTTAGAAACATGCGTCCCAATTATTGCAGGAAATTAATTTAATGAAACATTTCAAAGGCCAATAATTTACCGAAGTCAAGAAGTAAAAAATTATGGGAAAATTGCCTTCGGTTTGCATATTGAGAATAATATTGAATTAGACCCATCAAGAGTCTTCTGAACACGAAAAGTCACTGCAACCAAGATTTGAAAGACCAAACTAGGTAAGTATTGCCACATACAAAACACGAGATACGCTAGTGGTTTCATTTACCGACGTCGTAAAGATATTATTTTCGTAGTAAGTCACTGTCGCCAAAAAAAATGTGCACTTAGGGAAACCTTTAATTTATAAATCTAGGAAATACCTAACATAATAATTACGACTGAAAAATATTTGCGAAAACCTAACACATTTATTATCAGAGTGTAAATATGTCTTGTTATTATTAAAATTAACACAGTGCAATCAGTGTCATTTTAAACACAAAGTTTGATGACTTGCATATGGTAGTGCCACCTACTTTTCTCCGATATTGGGGACCTTTAAACGAAAGGTATTCATATATTTCGGATACTCTCTAATGCCACATTTTCATAAGAGAACGTAAGAAGCACAATTTTAATTCAATGTCCATTTTTCAATAGCGTGATTATATTACCTACTTCCTAAATTAAAACAGTCCTCACAAATCAATAACAAATTTTTTTTATTGGTTAAACAAACATATAACCAAGTCTTTGGAAAATATACGACAAAAATTGCTGAAAGACAACATGTTTAGATAGTCAAGAAAAATTTGTCAAAAACTATATACTAAACAAAATTTTAAAAACAATGATAAGGAATGGGTAAATCTCATAATGCAAAAATTCTGAAATATTTTTACATTAATCTCAATGTTTATAGTGACTAATTACATCCATGATTTTAAGTAATGCTTGATACGGTCTTATAGTCTTAATTACAATACTGCAGGTTTTATTTTTGTTAATCCTTCGAAAAAAACTGTAAGTTTGTTGATCGTTAAAAAAAAGTGAGTTGGTCGGCCATTTATACACAAAGTATACAAAACGGATGTTTGACAGACATATTCACAAGTTACACTTAATTGATGTCGTTACTCATAATCAACTTTACATCATCACAACTTTCCGCTGTCTTTCCATTTGCTGGCATCTTATCGTCACAAATAACGCTAACCAAAAACAGTAATACCGTTATCCTAGTTTTGCAAATAAATTTATTGGCTGTTTGAAATATTCCAAATATTGTATGTTACTTCTATATATTTTCTTGCGTTGACATACGATTTAACAAATCTTAGACTAACTGCAGCCTTAAACTTAAAGTTCAAATAGCGAAACTGCCCCTAACACGCAAAGAAAAATAAAGATGATCATCTAACTCTAGAATCCCACACTAATAAGATTGTGAAAGATGACTTTGATATACTTTTTTTGGCAAGTCATAACTTTGTTCCTTCTTAACTCAGTACAATATCCTACATAAGTAATAAAACTGCGCGTCTACTTGTACGTGTCTACATTACTTTTTGGTATCTGTACTTTACGCACTTTGTTCTCAGGGATACTGAATACATATGTGTGTATATATATATATATATATATATATATATATATATATATATATATATATATATATATATATATATATAAACCCTATACGAATAAATATTTTTTTGAGGAGTTCGTAACAAGACTTCATTTTATTCATGTTCATAAATAAAGTCATCAGAAGAGATAATTTGATTTTGCAAAGTTAATGAGCTAGTTCGGAAATGTGCAGAAGCTGAAGCAATATATTCTTTTTCCGACATGAAATTTTCTCGTGTAAAATTACACCCCCTCCTCCGGGGTGGGGGGGACTTTATTTAAGTACACTTAACAACTTGGTATCAAGGAAAGTTTACGAATTTTTTCACTTTTCTCGTAGATGTAAAACGCCTCTATAGCGGAACTTATATCTTATTAAATAATAAAGGAGGGGAGATGAAAAAAAGCGGAAAGACGCGCACATATAATTTACGTCGCAGGGTATTTTCTAGACGCAAACATTTTGTCTTTCATGAGATATAAAAGGAGTATCATCTTTACCGGAACGTCGTATTTTATGTATTCCATAAAAAACTAATATATTCATGACTTTCTATTCCCGTGTTAACTCAGTTGTTTTAGTGAGGCGTTTACTTTTAATACACTTTGACGTCAATTCCTCTCGTCAACCAAACACCAGAAACATTATACGCTGCATTGCTGGATGGTCATAGCAGTAGAGTAGACATCAGTGCAAAAAAAAATCCATAACTACACAGTTACTATCCAATCGTATAAACGCAGTCTACTGAAATAAAAGGTCTGCCTAGATAACAACAGACGTATATATACCTCAAAAACTTGTGGCGAGGGGTATTAATATTCATGGTGCCTAATCATAAGGTTTACACAGAGTAATGAATACCTAACACAGTATGTGCGACTGTTTTTAAGCATATTCTCTGTGTATGATGTAAATTAATTGGGCGCCTCATAGCTTGTAGAATATAAGCTGAAGTATCACGTACATCTCACGTACTGATCGGGCATCCCGCAAAACTAAATAGCGCTGAATATCACTCTAGATCGCGACGAGCCATATATAACAATAGTGAATATTTCACAGCATGACGTACCTAATCACTTAAGCCTAGTTCCGTTCCTGAAGCAATCTATACATTTCAAGTACCCTGTTATACAGCGATTGCCTGCTATTTCATTTCATTGTACATAAATAGTTTAGGGGGGGGGGGTTGGAGGCGTTCTATATACAAAGGGATGCCGCCTTTGATTAATCGGATTATCGAATTGATATTAAACATATATCAAATGGGTTAATCCTTAATCCGATCGAAAATCGTTAATCCTATTTTATCCGATTAAATTTTTTCCGTTAATTCTTAATCCAATCGATTGTTTTTAAATTGCCATCGGATAATGTGGTATGGAAATTTGATTGATTGATTCAGTAAATTTAATCGAATTAATGAATCAAAAATGGTTGTTATAAGTTTGTAGTTTGGTGTAAGAGTGTGTAAAGTGACAAATTAATTTTATTTCTTTCCTTTTGTGGGTTGTGGAGCAGGTCTGGTGCGTCCTCACCCTCGGAGATTTCGAGTCGTACTGAGGTGTGATGTGTTGGGTAAGGGGTATATATATGTGTTAAATGTTGTGCTAGAACGTCATAAGTGTTTTTTTATTTTTGGGGTTTGGAGGGTATATTGCTCATAGACGGTGTCGGGGATAGCCGACTCTAAATATACGAATTACGTCGTGTATGTTAGTAATGACAAACAGAAGAACATAAGTGTAAACGATTAAATAGATCACGACTGTTTCCGAATGGAATTAAACGGCTGATGTTACACACGAGAGGAATTAATGTAAATACAAATTTCAAACGAACACAACTATGTGAATAACCTGGTCTCATAAAGAAACAAGTGCTAAACGATCACAACTGCGTGAGTTTCCAGGTGTCGTAAAGAAAATTAATAAACGATATACAACGAAGCAAAAATGTCCCTATAAATTACATTACTTAAATTAAACGACAGTCTTCCTAAATACATTAACAATGAATCTGAAAAGACGTACAAACTACACTACTTGAGGCATACGCCTCAGAGTTCTACACGTACATTAGATGATTTTAAAACACAGTCCGTGTGCCTGTGAGAGTGGTGCATAAATGACGTCAGTATAGGATTTAAGGACTCCTGTAAGCTGTCTCGAGCGCAGCTTGGCAGGCGACCTATCTCAATAAAAGCTTATCGAATCCCGTACTTAACACTCGCAGAGGAACTTCTGGAACGTAATCCATACGTTAAAATAAATTAATTTATTAACACGCATAAAAAGAAAATGTTTAACAGTCTGTGATTTTAATATATGTCCATTCGCTTGGGAGGTCGCTGCAGCACTGACTTGGATATACCGTTTACGCCGACTTATAAGTTGAACAAGGTGTTGAGAGCAAACAAAACCTGCATGTGCGTCGGCCCACGTTTGATTATAGACTGAGCTGAAAAATTCGGAAATTAACGAAAAGAGATGTGAAGACATCTAATTACAAAATGAGTGTTTCCACATAAATTAAACCGTTGACGTAACTACGTGACTATCCTGTTTTTTTAATCAATTAAATCGTACAAGCACCTCTCCCAAAACACGTCTGGTCGGCTGTGATGTCAGTCAAAGAATTACTGCAGTGTATGATGTGTGCGCGCCAACTTATAAGCTGTTATATACATGGAGTTTGCAGCCTAGTTCAAATTACGGCAAAAACTCTGAATATGACTCACTAAACGAATTACATTTCCCTTCTTTTAATGAGTTATTATCCACGTCTTCCTGAACATTTCACATGAAATTAAAAAAAAAAAACCTTACCCAGATTTTTAACGCAAGTTTCACTCCCCTGGGAAAATTAAATTTCGCTATTTTAAGAATAATTCACTTTTAACATAATTTCCATCGAAGCGTAAGGAGACTTGGATGGCATGAAGAAGAAGCACTTAATCCAGCAACACTTTATAGAAAAATATTATGTATTTTAACATGCAATCAAACTTTCTCGAAGAAAAATAATAAAAAATAACAGGTGTACTACATTGAGCTGAATAATGTTAACACAAACTTCTGTTAAGTCTGGGAAATTCACTTCACTTGGTAACACAAACGCGAGTTTAAAATCCTATCAACTTTCGTCCACCTACCTCAGAAACGAGGTTTACACAATAAACGCTTATAAAATTATTTTAAAATAAGAGACGCACAATATCGGCTTAATGAGAGGTGAATCCCGCTGACTGCTTGCCCCTTTGATCGTAGCACGGAACCCCGCCAGAATACTGCATCCAGTGAAGAGATCCTTCAGAGGAGAGAGCGAAGTATGCGTGTATCCAGGGTGAGGTTTGTCGTTAAACTAACATGGCAATGGTCAGTGACAGCTGGACAGATCGCTCCTGCCTACCTAGCCCCTCCCCTTCAATAGACCAAGTCTTCGGCTTAATAGTGGACTGTCTGCACTACCTGTCTCGGCGATGCGTCCCCCTCTCCCCATCCAACCGAGAACACATTTTCGGATAGTTGTAATACTGTCCTGCCCACAGAGGGCGCTACGCATCCACTCCCCGACTCCAACCCCTACTCCATAGCGCATGTTTTCCGAGACGAGGTGTACCTTCAGCCATTATGCGCCTCCTCCCCTCCTCGCATCCCCAGACCAGAAGGCATCTTTGTCCAGATCAAGGGCTAGCTGTTTGTTTACCTACGTTCCCTCGGACCAGCGAATTTTGAACTCACCTGAACCATGAACTTTTTTTGCAAAACTACGCTCTACCCATGAATTGTGGACTCTCCATATACTCTACCCTGCCTGGTTCAGAGAGAGGAGTACTCATTACCCCCCCCCCCTCCCAAATCCTCCCCCTGACTCGCCATACCTGGAGCTGGTCAACAGTCTTCAAACATTTATGTCAGGGATGTTTGAAAAATTCTCGCATTTTGAGTCTCATGCGTCTGAACGTTTATTTCCATCAAATAAATATTTAAGAAATTTTGCTGAAAAAAATTATTCCCTTAACATTAATAACTATATTGAAAATAATAGTTATAGACATGTAAATGTATTTACGAAAATACAAATATATTGATTCCGAATAACTTCTGCTAGCATGTTAAATTATTTTTTTGTACACCTCTTCTACCAAAACCCCGCATAGCGTAGTGAAAACTTGTATAAATCATTGATGAAATTTCCGAAAAGTTTTTTTTTATTATTTCCTTTCTTATTATTACAGAATTTAATGATATGAAGGAAATTAAATTATAACATTTCTTTTCTAACACCGGGAACCCAAGTTTGCGTGTATAGTTGACTAAATCCATACCGAAGGTTTAATGGAAAATACATGGAAGTCTTCTTAGGAACACTGACTTAGGTTTTCACTTATCTCACTCGCTGTCCTCCCCTCTCTATCAAATTTTGAGTCCTGAGCTTTAACGCAGAATCAATAACTCCTTACCTTGAAGTTTCCCTTAAAAATACTTCTTTTTTGGTAAAATAGAAGTGAAGAAATAAATAACTTTGGAAAACTATATATTCATCCCCATTAAAAGGAGTAATTTAATTATAAATGTTTTTAACTTAAATAATTTTCCAAGAAATATAATAATAAAAGGAATTAAATGCAGCTGATTATGCCTTAAACGCGAATCCAATGAAACGATAATCCAATCAACAAGAAGATTGATTGCACAATAAATTGCACATCCAAACACTATTGCTAACAACAGGTTTATTTAATTACATAACACATCATATATTATTTAAAACATTCTTTATTTAGTATTAGAATTTTACAATTATTTTATTAAAATCTGTTAATATCTTTATTCTTAACCCACGAGTTGTGTGCTTTTGAGAAACCCCTCCATCGAACCAAGGACATATATTATTTCCTTTTAATTTTTTTATCAATCAAATATTATTTTGGAGAACTAACTTTTTCCAATTCATGTTTGTAAAAACTGAATTTTATAAGCTGTTAATTATAGGTTTCTATGAAATTAACTATGGGATATGTTTGTCTAATTCAAATAATTTTTAATATTTCATAAGACCAATTAATCATAAATTTTGCCTCAAAGATTCCTCTCTACTTCGAGATACGTATATATTCGCCAACTTTGAACTTTTGTTTTTTCTTGTCGATGAATTTAAATTTATTATAAATGGTTTTCATAACTTCTTTCGGTGCCTTCTTGATAGTTCTATGATATCTGGATATAAAATTTAACTATTTCAGGCAAAACATCCACCCATTTGTAAGTCCCTTTCGATGTGAAATGTTTATATATTAACTACTTAACAAATTTGTTGTGTCGTTCCACAACACTGGCTTTAAGGTCTGAATAAGTAATGTAGTGATTAATACCATAATCTGTCAGTTTCTGGAATGGTGTAGAAATAAATTTCTTTACTCTGTCGGTTTGGAGCAAATTTGGTTTTCTCTCTTTCAAAACAGTCTTCATTGCATCGCTAACATGTTTCCCTGTTTTGTTTTTGAAACATATAGCCCAATCATATTTCAAATAAATGTATATTACAGTTAAAATATACTTGTATCCTTTATTGCATTTAGAAAGCAATGTCATTTCACACAAATCGGCTCGAAAAATATCATTTAAACCTTTAGTAATAACTCTTTTTCTAGGATATTTTTTCTGGCTGGAGCGTGAAGTTCTTGAGAAATATTACTAAACTTCATTGGTAGTATAACCGTCTTCTTTCAGTTCATCAATAATATAAACAATTTTGTTTGTATGTTAATTATTAACAGATTCTTCACGAAGTGATGAGAAGTTTTAATCTATGGACCAATTCATTAGGATTGTTCCAATACATGGGATAAAACCGGTTTTCAATTCTATCCTAATAATTTTACTTTAGACAATATCTCCTATTAAATGTAGTTTCGGGTGGTTTTCATCTCCTAAACGGTTATTCACATTCGTACAATGAAGAAGTTCTTTATATTTCTCCAAATCTGTGTCGGAATATAGATTTAGAAAGTTTTTAAATAATAATTCAAAAAACCTTGGCTTACACCAGTTATGTAATCACTTATTTTAATTTTACTATCAGACAAAAATGTAATTATCGCATTTCCCAGAAACCATGCGTTTCCATTTCGATATACACCAAATGTCGTATCGCACATAGGTGAAGTATGTTTTAAAGCTAAATAACGATATGTGTAATGAGAAAGAGGTTGCTCTTTCTTTTTCTTGAAATGATTTTCTTATTACAATTTAATTTACAAAGGTGTTTCAATGGGTGAATTCAACATAGAATGTAATACATCCATTCTACTTATAACAGGTTTTAATATTTCTTCATTTAAAACATCCTGTTTTATGCAGGCTTGTTTCGCTTGAAAATATTTCTCATTCACAGCAGATATAATGTTATGTAATTCCGAAGCCGAGGCAGACATGTTTGATTATATTACATTAAATTTCAGCTATTTATACATGACTTAAATAGTTGCTTTTCGAACTGCTGCAGTAGGTCGACTAACTGGTACACTATAACGATAAGTTTGTGCTTTTTCAATCTTATCGACTTTACTTAAAACAACATCCTATTTTGCTATAGTTTTAACTCTTAAATCATTAATAAAATAAGTTAATTGTTTCCAAATCATTATTTTGTTTTCTCAGATCTATTTGTGTAACTAATTTTTTTTTTATTTATCAATTCTTCGCTTATGTATTTTGTTATTTCTACCATTTGTGTTTCAAATTGGTTTGCAATACTAGTAATCACCATTTCATTAATTACACCTCTAACATTATCTTGCATTTCTGCAAGTTGTGTCGTAAAAATTATGTTTGTCATATCATTAAAGTCTTAACTAAATCCATTTAAATGTTCTTCTGTTATAAATTAATTACTGTACAAATCATTACCAACAATGGTTAAAATGTTTGCAATTACACTCATGTTTTTAAAAACATTATTAAATTCATCAACTAACTTAATTAATTTCTCTTGAATATCGCTCAATTGCGATTTAAACATTTTAGGGTGAGGGTGTATAAGTCTTACACTTAATGTTTATATACTGTATCAGTATCTTTCCCAGCCATACCTACATTATGTAATATATGTCTGTTAAAATCACAATTCCTATCGCGATTTTTGTTAAACAACTATTGTTATGATTGTGTTTTAAACCACTATGTCCTAACTTTGAATTAGTCATTATTCTTGCTCGGGAAGTAAAAAAACTGTCAAATTCTGACCTATGTATGCCTTCATGTAGGGGAAGTATTGGTATAATTACCAGAAGACTGTATTAGTTTTTCCAACAGTAAAAAAACATCTCTTAAAATTTTGAAAATTTCATATCACATAAAACATGATTATTGAAAAATCGTTGGAGATTCATACTGTCCATTTGAAACATAATTATCATATCTGCATTATCATGCAAATTATGTTTTGGAATATATGCATAACTTTGAGATAGATAAAAACAATCAATGTTTGAATGTCGACGAAAACAAAATATTGATGTATTAATAAACATGGAATTGGGTAATGCTTCAATCAGAGGCACAATATTTTTTTTATTTGTAAAAGGGATATATCACATTCCTTCAATTACTGACAAAATAGTCTCTAATGGCTGATATTTCTCTTGTATGGTTTTAGAAAACACATACATGTTTTCAAATTTAATTCCATTTGGATGTTTCAACAGCTACATAATATCACATGTTTTTCCACGTGAAGGATGGCAAGTTGTATAATGTCTAGTCCTTTCATGCAAATAAAAATATGATATTTATGTATAAAATGGAAAATACAGATCTGCAACATATTTACAATGATCATGTTTTAGGTGATATGACATTCTCAAAGTTTTAAGATGTGTTTTTACTTTTGTAGAAACAAATATGGTATTCTGATGATTATACAAGACTTTCTCTATATGAAGGCATATATAGGTCTGGATTTGACAGTTTTTTACTTCCCGAGCAAGAATAATGAGTTTTCAAAGTTTGGACATAGTGGTATAAAATGTAACCATTACAATAAATGTTTAACCAAAAATCGCAATGGGGAATTGTGATTTGAATGGACATATATTATGTAATGTGGGTATGGCTTTGAAAGATACTGATGCGGTAAATAAATGTTACATGGAAGACTTAAACCCCATTACACTAAGCACATTTAAATTGCTATCGTCCAATATGCAAGAGAAGTTAATAAAGTTAGTTGATCGGAATGATAATGTTTATAAAACACGAGTGTAGTTGTAAGTAATTTAACCAATATTCTGAATGAGTTGCAGACTAATGAACTTAGAATAGAATAACGTTTAAATGGATTACCTATAGACTTCAATATTGTGTTAAACATGCCTTTTACGACACAAGTTACAGAAATTCAAAATTATGTATGAATTGTAATTGATATTGTTCAAAAATATATTGGAAAAAATTAGATATGGTTATAAGTAAAATCGATAATATTGAAAAAGATAAAACTATTCGATCTAGTCGACCCACTGTACCAGTTAGAAAACCAACGACTTAAAGATATATACTAATAGTAGAATGTTAATATAATATAATCAAAACATGTGAGACTGATTCGTAAATACATAATGTTATATCTGCTGTAAAGGATAAATATTTATAAGCTAAACAAGGCCATATGGAACAGGATGTTTTAAACAGAGAATTATTTAAACCTGTTACAAGTAGAACTGATGCATTACATTCTGTGTTGAAAATGCTTAACGAAGCACCATTGGAAATTAAATTGCTAGAAACATTAAATAACAAAAAGGAAAACTTTTCCCATCCAACACAATGTTATTTAGCTTTAAAACATTCTTCACCTATGCCTGATACGATATTTGGCATATATAAGCATGGAAACATATGGTTCATGGGAGATTCAGTAACTGATGTGAGTGAAGGATTGTTTCAATTATTATTAAAAAACTTTCCAATGAATATTCTGACACCAATTTGGAAAAATATAAAGAACTTGTTCTTTGTACGATTGATAATAATAATTTAAGAGCAGAAAGCCATCCGAAACTATATTTATTTAGCAGGATTTCCGGAATTGGAATATATAAAAATGAAACTGGCGATCGGTTTTCTCCTGTATATTGGAACAATCCTAATGAATTGGTCGATAGATTAAAATTTCTCATCACTTCCATAGAGTCTGGGAATAATTCACATACAAATGAAATTGTTTCTATTATTGAAGAGCTGGTGGAAGATGGTTATATTACTAATGAGGTTCAGTAAAATTGCTCAAGAACTTCATGCCCCCGCAAGGATAAGGTTTCCCAGAAGAAGAGTTATAACTCATGATTTAAATTATCTTTATCAAGCCAGTTTGTGTGAAATACAATAAGGAATACAAATATATGTTAACCATAACAGATATTTATTCAAAATATGGTGGGGTATACCTGTCAAGAACAAGACTGGGAAACAGGTTAGCGATGCAGCAAAGATTGTTTTCCAAGAAAGGACCCTGAATTCATTCGAAACTGATAAACGATCCCAGTTTTTTCTGGACTGTTCCAGGAACTAATGGCTGAATATGGTACCAATCATTATGTAACATATTCAGAGCGTAAAGCCAGTGTTGTGGAATGATTCAACAAATCGATCAAACTGCTAATACACAAGCATTTCACATCGAAGGGGTCTTACAATTAGGAGGACATATTGCCTGAAATACTTAAATTTTATAATTCAATATATCATCGAACTATCAAGATAGTGGCCAAAAAGGTTAAAGGCAATAAATTGATGAAAAGTATATTTAATAATGTTAAAGTATTTGATGAGGCAATAAATTGATGAAAAGTATATTTAATAATGTTAAAGTATTTGATGAGGCAATAAATTGATGAAAAGTATATTTAATAATGTTAAAGTATTTGATGATGCAATAAATTGATGAAAAGTATATTTAATAATGTTAAAGTATTTGATGAGGGAAAACAAAAGTTCAAAGTTGGCCAGTATATACGGATCTCTAAGCAGAAAGGCATCTTTGAGAAAATATATACTGTGGATTGGTCTTACAAAATATTTAACATTATTTCAGTTAGACAATCATTTCCCAGAGTTTATTACCTTGAAACCAATAACGGAGAACCTATAGATGGTGGATTTTACAAACATGAATTGCAAAAAGACAGTTCTCCAAATGAATATTTAGTTAACAAAATCATTAAAAGGAAAACCATAGTTCCTTGGTTCGATGGAGAGGTTTCTCAAAAGCACACAATTTGTGGATGAAGAATAAAGATCTTAAAAAATTGTAATACAATGTTTGTAACATTATGATACTAAATAAAAAATTGAAACATATTTTATGTGTTATTTCATTTATTAAACCCACCAATATCGATTAGGGTTTGAATGTAGAATTATTGTGTATTTAGTTTATTATACTCATTGTGCATTCATCCCCCTTGTTTGACTGGATTACCATTTCATTGGATTAGCATTTGAATATTAATCCCTTACATTTATTTTCTATTAATCGTACATTTCATGGAAACTATTTAAGTTTAAAAACATTTCGAATGTGATTATTAATTGATAGGGTATAAATGTATACTTCTCTGAGGTGATTTATTTCTTAAGTTATATATTTGTTACAAAGAAGTCTTTGTGAGTGAGGCTGCAAAGTTATTGTTACTTCTGCCTCAGGGTTGAAGAGAGAAAGGGTATGAGAACAAGTGAGATAGGACGAAACCTGGCTTGATGATCAGTGCGTGTTTCAGATGTGTCGTCAAAGATTTGTGTCTGCATGAAAACTTCATTGGTCTGATGAGTGTTGGGAAAACAACAGGCTGATATATACCCTATGTTGTTTTAGATGTCATGATAAGGCATCAGTTCCAATTTCAAATCTACAAGGTCAACCATATGATGGAGCCCCAAACAAATGTGGAAAAGTAAATGGAGTTCAAGCAATGTTGTCAAACCACTAGCCATTAGTACTTTATGTTCATTGTGGCTCTTACTGTATAAATCTAGTGATACAATATGCTTGCAATTCGTCCATCACTGATCAAAATTGCTTGGATTGGGCTCACGAGTTTTGAGTATTGTTGCCACAGTCGCTACATTCCAAAAACAGCTTAGTCCATCTTTTAGAGCTGCGAGCTGGTGGTCCAGTAGGAGCATTGCAAAGATCAAGCCTTTATGTCCAAAGAGATGGATTTATAGAGGAAATCAGATAAATGAAATAAATGAACTCTATGAAGAAATTCTAACAACTTTAGAAGATTTAAAAATTCACGATATAGCATCTGGTTTGTTATGGGTGTTCGAAGCTTGGTGTTGTCATTGCCAAAGGTTTAATTCTAAAACTAGAAATACTAAACATATAATTTCAGGGAAACAAATAAACAACTTCAGGACTGATTGATGCTGTAAACTTGATTTATTATAATTTAAATAACAGTAGAAATGAAGATGTCCTCAAGAAAATATTTGAATAAGCTACCAGGAAATCACAAGAAGTGAATCTTCTTCCTTTAACATTACCAAGACAGAAACATACACCAAAAATACTTTCAGGTCCTGCTACAGACTACACACTAGAGTCATGTGAAAGAAGCTCACTATAGGATGGAATACTTTTCTACTATCGATTCTGCACTTGTTGGTTTCAACAAGGACTGAAGAAGGTGGAAGCCATGGAAAAGATAGTGACAGTTAGTGTTGGTGAAATTGAAAAAAATTGAAAGTGTAAGAAATGATTTGGAAAAATATCCTGACATTGACACAGGGTTTCTTCTTATAGAACTTAGGATGTTCAAAATGTTCAAAACAAAGTACCCTATTTCTATTGCAAGCATCATGTCTTCAGAGTTGTAATCAAATGTCAGGCTTGTGAGAAGTCTATTTTCTTAAACAATGTATGGACATAAAAAAAAAATCTGATGTATTTTTATGTGTTTAAGCAAGGTGTAACATCTGTCATTCTGTCACCATCTTGATTTTGCAATTTTTTCCCCATTTAATTATTTGTATATTCACAGCTAAAATATAAACCTCCAAAAGGTCATATTTTATGGCATTATTTTAACTAATTTGGTTTGTCTTCTTGCAGAACGTAAATGATGAGTTCAATTTCAGAGAACATTTTATCTCCTGCTTGTAAAAATAAAAGTGCTTATCTTATTCTTTCTTAAGCTACATTTGCTAGTACAGTGCAGAAAAAACTAGCATTAAAATATATTTACTAAATAATTAGAAACACAAGTAAAATAATGTCACTATTCTTTAAAACTATTGTTTTATTTTGAATAAAATATCTTAATTTTTCAGATCTCTATTCAAAAATATTGATGTGTTACTGAGAATACTGCTCGTTATACATAGTTCCACTTGTGAAACAGAATTATCTTTCAGTATATCTTGAAGGCTTAAGACTTACCTCTGCAACAGCATGACTCAAAAATGACTAAAGCATATAGGAGAGTGTAACATTCAAAAATACCTTTTAGAAAATTTGCTTTTGAGTAAAATAGTTTTAAAAAATTGTACTTTCAAATGAAAAATGAGTTAAAGTTTTTGGGTTTGAGTGAGAAGATGTATGTATGTTACAATAGAACACAAGAAATGTTTGCAATACATGTATGTAAATATAGTATAAATGTTCTGTTTTAAGCATAACATATTAATGCAATATAAAGGCTTTGGTTTTAACAGTAAATTATCTTTATTGCACTTCCTTCAATTGATTTTAATTCTTCCAAAATATTCACAGCACAATGTAAAAACACAAACATAAATAAGCAGTCTAGACTATACTTTGTATGTAGCTTTTGATAATTTATTGGCACCATAGTTCTAATGCTAGTCTAATATATAATTTATCCCCCCCTTCCCAAAGATTAGCTGCCACGCATGCCCATGTATAGAAAGAATATTTTATGGTGAAAGAATGCCATGTTTCTGTTCAATTGGGCTTTATTTCGTATTTACAATTACCAGAAGATGTACATTTTGTTTTATAACCTTCATTTTACAGTACTACATAACACACTAACGTAAAACTATAAATGAGAGGCTATTTGTAGGCTTGTGTTCAGAGTAAAATATTGCCTCATTCTAAATGTATCAAAATGGATGCAGAGTATTGATTACATTGATTAATAAATTACCATTTGAGTTGCATTTACCAAAATACAATTATTGTGGACCTGGTACTAAACTTGCAAAATGTCTGGCGTGGAACGATCAAGGACTAAACACTCTATATAACGCTTGTAAGGAACACAATATAGTTTATGTACGAACAAACAATTTGAAAGAAAGGTCTATAGCGGATACAATTCTAGCTGATAAAGCTGCAAATATAAGGAAGAATCTGTCTAAATCGACTGGTGAAAAGCTAGGTGCCTGGGTTGTTGACAAAGTCATGTGCACAAAGTATGGGTTTAAGATGTTCAACTAAACAAAAAACAAACAATGAAGGAATCATTCTGTTCCTGTTTCCAGCATTAACAGCTCTTGAATCAATCAGCAGAGGAGTTTTGGCTATCAGTAGAGCAGTTAAATCAAAGGGCAAAGGAATGTATTTGAAACCCTATGAAGTTGGACAAGGAAAGAAAACTACAAACGGTCCTAAATAGTCTTCCAAAATGACCATTAACAAACAAAGACATTAATATATTTGTAAAGAATCTGGATATCCCTTATTACCAAAGTGTGTATATGAGAGACATATTCCCAAAGAAATCAAATCTTCACAAATGCATGATTGTTAATTTAGGTTCGAAACAAAGCAAAGGAACACATTGGATTGCATTAATTAAAAATGTAAATCGATTGTTGTATTACAATAGTTTTGGCTATTTACACCCTCAAATTGAAATACACAATTATTTGAAAATCACACAATTAAATACAATTACAAAACAGAACAATTACCAAATACAATCAATTGTGGTCATTTGTGTTAATATTTTTTTGACTTTTAATAGGATATATAAGTCAATGTATTTGTAAAACATATAAGTAATATGTCAATTAGCTTGATATTAAGTGGAAACTCATCACAATTGTGGTCGATATATTTCCCAGCTTTGGAGTTATAGGGAAAATTACAAATAAGTCTAATCGAATTTTTTACGTACAACAGCATACCAAAGATCGATATAGACAATCAATCATTTATGGTCAACATTGATGAAAATACATTTAACATTGTGATACTGGTAGGATCTTATGAGGTGGATGATTTAGAAGCTATATAAACCATTGCATTCTGTGTTTATTACAATCAAAATTGGTATTGTGTATAACACCTAATACAAATGTAAAGTAGGCGGTTCTTTTTAGAAATATCTCACTCAGGAACATATTTCGAAGAAAGGGAATATAAAAAGATGTAAACACAAGCGTAAAACACTCACTTCTAATAAGTAACCTGTCAAGTTAACATGAGGCAACAAATTGTTCTTAAAGGAATTAGGATATATGGTTAATAGAAATGGAAGACATACTTAATGTTGAAAAACCGATCAGTTCTGAAGGTGCAGTCACCAATATGGAAATACACGAGTATGAACCATTCTGTGCAGGTCCATATACATTTCCACCAGAAATAAAGATTGTCATACAAAACCACGATATTTACATATTACCATCGAAATCAAGTTTACAGTTTAGAGGAACAATTAAAATGACAACCGATGCTTTAAATCCAGTAACTATAGGAATAGTGAGAAATAGAATACTTCATTTAATGCACAGAATTGCATATTTAATCAATTGTGTTGAAATAGACCAAACACAAAATGTTGGAATTACTTCCACAATAAAGATATATCTCTTGGGAACAGTAAACGATCTTTATACAGGGCTTATGGCTGGGTGGAGCACTGCTAATAATTTTTCATTACTAATAAACCCTGGGAGTATATATGAAGTTATATCATTAAGTATGGTTTTGGGCTACACTGAGGACTATAAACATGTAATATTCATTACTAAATAAAAATTAGTTATTCCAATATGGTAATACACATTTGAACACCATATATGATACAGCTAATAACGAGGAAGGTGTAATATTTGAATTAAACATTGTTGAATGGTTAAATGCCACATATTGAAATTAACACTTGTGAATGTGTAAAGTTTTTATAACATATCGAAAAAGGGAAAATCTAGATACTGCATTCAGATCATGGGCTTTGAAGACATTTACAATGCTACCAACATAAAAAAAAGTCATTTGGAATGTGAAATCAAGTTTTTCATCTGAGAAACCACGATTTTTCGTTATTTGTTTTAAAACAAATCTACAAAGCAATTTAAAAGGTGATAGATCAGTATTCGATAATGTGATAAAAAATAATCAAAATTTATCTAAACAGTCAAGTGTATCCCTATATGGATTTAAATATGAACTTTGAAAATGGGGAATTCCTTATTTGCTACAATATGTACTCAAAGTTCCAGGAAATGTATCAAAACAAAATCTGCTCACCAATCCTAAAACAAAAATCATTTAAAACCAGAGGAACATTATTTGTATTTGATGTAAGCAAATAAGATGACAGAATTGCCAATAGCATAATGGCTTCACGAATTGAAATTATTACAAATACACCAATTCCAGCAAATACACAAGCTTATGGTCTGATAATTCATGATAGATTAGCAAGTTGTAAGGGATAAGCTAGTGAAGAGAATGACTTGAGAAAGTAGACAACAAGATATGGCTACGAGGAGATGTTTTGCAATGTACAAGGATTTCAATCTGCAGATAACTTAATCATTTAATAATTAGTTGTTACTGATATGGACGAACATACAACTGTTTTCACCTTCAAAGCACCAGTTGACTGGAAATATCAAACTCCCAAATACAAGAAAACTAATAGATGGGTTACCAACCATCACCTAAATAATTGTGAAGTATGTGTAGCTGGACGCAAGTAAAAACATATTTTTGAAAGTATGTGGAATGGGAAAGTAACATATATTCAAAGAAAGTACAATTGCCATTGTTCAAACAATTATGTAAAACTCACAGATATAATTAAACATTTTTCTCTGCAGGGGAAAAACTCTTTAATTAATGCTAACTTGGGCAATGATGTCTGACTGGGGTGAAACAGATTATGATGATTCTCCTCCTGAATCACCTGTAGATATTATAGAAGTAATTTTGCACTATTTGTCATGAATCAAAAAATGAGTGAAATTCACTATAAAATTAATTTTTTTATTGAATTTAATTCAATATTTCTTAAAGATGGATCAACAAGACAACGAAATCACCTGTTTATGGATAGAGAAATCGAAGTGTAAATTGGATATCAGCAAGTTATTAACACATTGGAGTAAACCATTTCGGGTTTGTTTCTGAAAGAAATGGTTTTAGCAACTTTTTAACATCATATACTTGCTACATGAGTATGTGTTTAAATAATTGTCTCATATGTTTTGTGTCATCCTATCTGTAATTGTGTATGTCTTGGAACACTCTGTAGTATAACAGATAGATTTGTCTTTTAAAATATTATACATAAATTTGTGAAACAAGCTGTATTTATGTATGTTTTTTTTTGTGAAGAAAATGTCTTAAAATGAATTTTTACTTTTATTTATAAAATACCTTTACAACTATGAACTTGTTTTACTTAGATAGGAAAAAGGAATAAAAATGTTTTAGAGAGGAGAGAGAGAGAGAGAGAGAGAGAGAGAGAGAGAGAGAGAGAGAGAGAGAGAGGGGGGGGGAGACATGTGGAGAGGGGGACAGGGAGAGAGGGAGAGAGAGAGGGAGATGGAGAGGGAGAGAGAGAGGGAGAGAGAGAGATTTTTTTAAAATATGTTCGGTTTCTATCAAACTATGTTCATTAACACATACTAATGTTGTAAATTAAAAATCCAAATGTTCTAAATTTTATAGATGCTTAAACATAAATTAATCGCATGTAATATTTCTGATAAAACATTATTAGCTGGTGAATTTATACTCGCTTCGAATTGTTAGACTTTTAGCATTTGGAAATGTCTCCAGATGTGTAAAAACCCATTATGTTTAGAGCTATACAGGTCTAACAGTGCTACCAAGCTTTGAGTAGTTACAAACATTACAGGTTTTAATTCAATGTCTTTCCAATGCTACCAATCAGAACCGAGATCACAGAGGGTGAATGCCTGACACCAACAAGCCTCACAGAAAGTGCTTATCTTTTATTATACCTTCGAGACAAGCCAGGTGCCTATATTTCCCAAAGTGAGCAGCAAAGGTCATCTGCATCTCCTGTAGGGAGGCCAGTTCAAGTCAATGATTTTAACTGTCGAGGAAAGCAAGGCAAAAATGCCTTCCTAGCTTAATTCAAACTCTCGAGCATAATACTGTGTTTTTTTTTAGTTTGTAAAATTTATATTCACTTTCAAACCTCCATTATGCCAGAATATATACAGAAATAAAACAAATACACAAAACCAATAAAAATGAACTATCATTTAGGAAACAAGTATTACTTCCTCATACACACCAATCTTTACAAGAAGTTTTAAATATCTTATTAATATAATTCTAACCATAGTAAAAACATGATTGTAGATACTAATGGAAGATATCTGTGTATGTTTAGGGTAAATATGAATAACAATATACACATTAAAAAAACGGTAACATATGTATTTAAATTAGTTCTTAAAACACAAAAATGTTTCTTGACTTTGATATGATTTATTGAAAGTAAATATATTTTATGGTAATTTAAGGTTACAGATATATTACGTGATGTCTTAATGTTACAAAACATAATAGTTCTTTCTAATAAAAAGTAAATACATTTAAAGTTTCCAAAAAAAGTCAATATTTTCTTTAAAAGATGTAACTATTCTTTGAGAAGCTTTAAGAGGGATTATAGCAAGTGTGAATAATTTTTTGTATGGATTATAGCACTTTCTTTTTCTACAAATTACATACCAATTCATTGAGTGTGTTGATCTCTTACACATAGGCTATTCGTTTTAACTGATTAATACTTAAACAGAATATATTTGTTGTGGAACAGAAGTTATTTTAGTGATAAATAAATGTTATTAATTTCATGAAGGAAGAAACTTAGTAGAGAGGTTTGTCTCAAAGGTTGGTGGTGAGGGGTTGAAGAAATTTTAAAGTTGTGGGTGCAAAAAAGAGGGGACTGGGTGTTTAGCTTTCTGACTTCTGATTGGGGGGGAGGAGAAATCATGCTTCTCGAGTGTTTACCTGGGAATTTGAAATTTTTATAAATAGAGTTTCCAGATGTTTGTCAGCATTGTTTGCCTAGCTTAGTTTCGTTCCTATGAAGATTATTTTCTTGGCTTATCTACCCAAGACTAACAGAGAACTTGAAGGTTTTGGTTGGGATTATTTTCATGATTTAATGAACTGTTCAGATCCTTATTATGACGACGACGAAAGTGGTTCTACACTACAGATATTACTCTTTTCAATGCCTTCCTTAGAACTGCTGCAGTCTCCTCCAACAATAGGAATAAATACAGCTATACCTTCGACGTCATGGAGAGCTACAACATCGCCTTCAGCATCAAGACTTACAGCAAAGCCTCCGAAATCGAGGAGAGTTATAGCGATGCCTACGGCATCGAGAAGAGCTATATTGACATCTGTGGTAGTGAGACATACAGCGATGCCTCTGGTGTCGAGACCTTCAGCAACACCTTCAAAGTCGAGGAGAGCTACAGCGACGCCTCCGGCATCGAGACCTTCAGTGACGCCTTCGACATCGAGGAGAGTTACAGCAATGCCTCTGCCATCAAGAACTACAGCGATGCCTTCGATGTCGAGCTTGGAAGCTCTAGATTTAATAACATACATCAAATTAGATTAATGACATGTACAAAAACCAGCAATGTGTTCTTGTTGCACTCCATTATCACCTTAATCACTGCAGCATAAATTAAATTCCTCACCTCCTCCTTGGTTCATACCTTAACCACTAGAAATAATATACAGGCCTATATAATCACCGATATCACCGCCTTCATCTGCTTCACCACCACCACCTGTTGTTCCTGTAACGAAATATAAATTCAGCTTATCTCTTAATCCAAAATGGGAATTTTAATGTAAATTCAAACTTACAGTGATAAAGTAAAGATTCTAATGGTTTCTGACAGCATGATTTGATAATTTTTTGAGTTTAAATTTGTAATGATGTTCAGTTGTGATGTGGTGATAAGTTTAAGTGATTTTCAAGCATAATATGTGATAATATATATTAATTTAATGATTTTGACTTGAAATATGATGAGGATTTAGTTTTTTTTTTTTTACAGTTTAATCATTGAAAGTATAAAGTTGTCTAATAATTTAAAGTTTTTGTAACAATTATAATAAATTTTAAGATTTCAAATGTAAAGTGATGAAAAATTTTAGTGATTTTAATACATTTTAAGACTTCTGATGTAATATGAAGGAAAGTTTGTAATGACTATAAGACATTTTAAAGATTTCAGATGTAAAATGATGGAAAGTTTGTGATTATTTAAGAGATTTAAGATGTAAGATGGAGTATTGGTTATTAAACTTGTATGGCTTTCACACATAAATGGTAAACATGTTTAGTGGTTTTCAGTTGTGACCTGATTTGTTGGGATTATTTACCAGTTTTAAGACATAAGTTTGAGTTGGTTATTAAGCTTGTATGGCTTTCACATGTTAATGGTAAAAAAAAAAAGGTTTGTAGTGAATTTTATGATTTTGAAGTGTAATATATCGAGTCTTTTTTTTTTGGGAGTTTTATAAATTTTTCTAAATTTTTTCAACATTAAAAACAAGTAATGAGATGTGTCATTTATTAGTTGTATTTCCTCATGTCATTATATATAATGGCTTGTGTATGATGAGTGGATCAAACATTTATTACAATTAAAGAGATTTTTTTTATTAAACTTGGGATGAGTGGGTCATTTGTAGTAAGCTTTTCAGGTTTCGAGGTTAAAAAGAATTTAAACTCAGGTATCAGGAAGTCCCCTTGCTCACCTTCACGAAAAAATACAAATCACCAGCTACACTCTTCATGAGGGAGAAAAAATATGATACATTTTCATAGTGACATTTCACTTAAAATTTAATAAAAAACAACTCTGAATGAATTACTAAAGTGATAGAGAAAATAATCTAACATCTGAAATAATAACTTTGTAACCAAGGGAGTGCAAACACTTAAATCTCGAGAAAACCTACATCGGCACAGAACTCAACTTGAAGGACCATGGGGAACATAAGAAACCAAGAGTGAACATACATAAATACCTTTTTAGAGGCAGGTAGATAGACCTCTTAGCAACATACCACAGCTCCAACAATGTTTCTCACTGCCCTTCAAATGTACAGAATCTAGTAGCAGAGTCCAGCAAACTTTTAATAAAAATATTATGTCCCACCAATCAGATTACAACTACTGCTGCTGAGGATTCGAAACAAAGGTGTTCAGTGGTAAAATACAATCATACTTTATATAAACTCAGGAAACATAATTGAAGGATTTTTAAAAACTAACCTTGTATTAAAAAATGGCCACCGATTTCCTTTAAATTTCCTTAACTTAACACTTTTTAGAAACTAAGTTCAGATATCGTGGAAATTAACAGATTTCAGCTTCGATAGCAGTCATTTCAAGCTGGATTCATGCTATTTCAGTAATATTACGTCCAAAAAGTAGTATTTGTAAATAAAATAAGGTCAAATATACACATTTAATGCTACATAGTACAGTCGAAATTCTGGGCTGGGAAACTTACGGAGAAATCTACATTAAAAATTTGCACAAATATTAAAAAAAATATTGAATATGTATGTTTACTATTCCTTTTAATTTAAAGACATTTGGTTTTAATGAGAGCTTGATTGACATAAGTTTTCAGTGGTTGAAAAAAGTTTAACTTGTGTATTGTATAAATCGAAAGATGCAAGTTTTTCATTAATTAAAAAAAAAATTGTGAGTCACAATAATTCTTGTTTTACTGGAAAAAATATAAACTTAAAATTTATTGTAAGTTTTCTGGTAAATGGGGCAAAGTTTATTGGATAAAAATGTAAACATTTCTTGAATTTTTTCTGTGGATAAAAATTCATTTCTTGGAATTAAAATTAATTTCAAATTCAGGGATATAAATTTCATCAGTGGGACTTGGGTAGCAAATTTTATTTGCCTGAATGATACCTTGTGTCTCGAAAAATAGGGGAACAAGTCAACAGAGAAGCGAAAGTGAATGTTTTAAATGCAGATAGAGGAGGAGAGCTAGCCAGGCAGGATCAGTGCAAATTATGCTGGCCCAAGGGGTCTGGCAGTTGGAGATTCTCCGATGTGGTGCATAAAGACTAGTTCTGGGGTAGGGAACAAGAAATTGTCTAGCAGTGGAAGACAGTCTTCTACTCGGAAAACACATGTTCTGAGCTGATGGTTGGAGGGGGTGGGGGAACTTTGTGCTAGGCAGGTTTTGCGGAGTGCAGTGTTGGATCAATAGCAGGTGCAAGAAACCTGTCATCTCGGGACAAAGATATGTTTTGGGCTAGTTGGGGAAGGGGGTAGCCAAGGGAGGGGAGACAGTTCTCGAGAAAACCGAAGATGCATTCTTGTTTAGTGGAGGAGGAGAGGGTGTAGGCAGACAGGAGCGATTTGTCCAGCTCTGACTGACCAGCGGCGTGTTAGTTTGACAACAAACCTCACCCTGGAAACACACATACATTGGTCGCATCTCTGAAGCACCTCTTCACCGGGCGCAGCGTTCTGGCAGGGTTCCGTGCGATGATCGAAGGTGCAGGCAGTCAGCGGGATTCACCTCTTGTTAAGCCAATTTTGTGGGTCCATTATTTTTAAGTTATCTTATAAGCATTTATCGTGGAAAGTCTGTTTCTGAACTAGGTCGACAGAAGTTGATAGGATTTTAAACTCACGTCCCAAGTGCGGTGAATTTCCCTGATTTAACAGAAATTTGTGTTAACATTATTCATCGCAATGCAGTACACCCATTATTTTAAATTATTTTTCTTCGAGGAAGTTTGTAAGCGTGTTAAAATATATAACATGTTTCTATAAAGTGTTGCAGGATTAAGTGCTACTTCTTCATGCCATCCGAGTCCCATGCTTTGATGGAAATTGCGTTAAAAGTGAATTATTTATTTTATTCTTAAATGCACGTATTTTATACTTAAATATTTTTTTTATATAAAGCTGAAGGTTTTTTTAGCAAATAAATAAAATGCAATATATTTAATAAATATCCTGTTATTTACCAAATTTCCCACACAAACATTTCTTTGCGATGATTTATTCAAGGGCAAGAGAAGGGAATCACGTTATTTCATAAGAGACTGGCATGCACTCGTTCTTAGCTCCAGATAATTTACCGAATCGAGTGTTCAGTTCGAACCCTTCATCATGTTTGAAATCTCTTCTGTAAGTTGGTTTTTTAAATTTTGTTTCATATTTGAAAGGAACAAGCAAACATTCTTTCGACGAAACAGTCAGATCCGGAGCAATGTAAAATTTCAACAAGACCCTGAATTCAGATTGTTATAGAAAAAAATCCGCTGGCATTAGGTTTGCCTAGAACATGTACTGGTTCACGGACACGAGGTTTACACTGTTTGGCATGTTTGTTATATGATTCATAACATTGTTATCTCTGACTTTCAAGTCGTACACTGTATGGAACATCTTTTACTCCATAACACAAGAACTTACGTCCACATGTGACAGCTAATAGTCAAATAATGCCATTGTGTCTTCCACGTACATGTGCCACTCTTCTCGTACCTAGGCGCATGACAGCTTTTACTGTACGTCTTGTTACAGTAGCGACACGATCGCCCCGCTATCGACAGCGAATTGTCCATACCGTCCACATGCACATCCCCACTTACCGATGGTAGTATCATTGAATTATCACTTGCTGTTCAAGGTATCGATGGCATGTTTACATCGTCATTGCGCAAAGCAGTACTTATAAATCCATCACATGGTTGGGGCGGCGACAATATGTCTTTTTGTTGTCCTGGCGGAGGAGCAAGTTCTTTGCATATTTTCGAATGTTGGTCTAGATTGTCAGTACGAGTAAAAGACAGAAGCACTTCTCACACTTACATTCCATGAGGAGCGGATTCATCTTACATTGATGCTTTTTGTGTCGTCTATCATTTCTACTGTTCGCAAAGGCTTCATCACAGTACATGCATCGAAGTCTTGACACTGTCAGCTTGGGTCGCGATGCCGATGGCTGAACTGCTATAGGTGGCCCACCCGAAGAAGTCGATGGTGCTGTCGTCACCATGCCTGAAGAAGTCGATGGCACTGCTGGTACCACTCCCGAAGAAGTTGACGGCACTGCCGTAGCTACCATTAGCTCTGAGGTGCCCAAAGACATCACAGGTGCAGAATAAGACTTTGATGCGAAGAGGCACAAGCTAACCAAGACGACCCACCTTTTACGGGAGCCGCTGTCAAATTAGAACTCTCAGTTGACATCCCCACTGCTTATATACGCGTAAGAAAGCCCAATTGCGTCATATTGACGTTGAACCAATCGTATTGCACCATTAATCCATTGTTCGAACACCGACCAGTCAATCACCGAACAGGCAATCATCGGATTGTCACATGACTGCAGTTGGCCAATCACGTGCAAGCACTAAACAAACTGCGAGGAAAAAGTTACATGTAATAAACCACAAAGACTCGGAGAAGACGCTTAGTAATACTATTGTGTGTAAATAAATAAATATGTTAAAAAAGTATTTAGTATACCAGTTTTGTTATTTTTTAAATTTTATGTAAGTTTGTGTATGCATTTGGTATATTGTAAAGGCATACTCGGGTGTGTTGCATTTTATAGTACGAGAGACTTCAGCCACCACAAAGACATCTATACTGCGTGTATGAACGTAATTGAATTTTAAAACTAAATAAGTGCACAGCTCAAGGGAGGCCACCGCGAAAGGCGTTTCTCTAGACTTGGATGGCTGGAGGTGTTTGCATAGGAAGCAATTTTCGCAGAGCACCTGATGGAGGTGAACTTCCGGTCCATGCGCCGGTCGGCACGCGCTGAGAACTGAGCTCCAGAGACAGCTTCACACCAGCAATCAAAGCTTATAATATCTAAAATAAATTTGAATTCCAACAGAGAGCGACCACATATTCAACTAACATGTAAAACTATAATACTCCGGGGAACTCTAGCCCAGTTGAGAATATATGTATATGCTAACAGGAGGTCAAGTTTTGGCACCCGGTGTACCTCCACACAACACACACTAGCCAAAAATACATACGGAGACATACGGGGAATATGTGGTACAATACTTACGAAAATATGTCTCCGTTACTACACAAGCAGAACAAAATACATGCTACAATGCTGATGAAAAACTGTACACGATATAGTTACATCAAGAAAAACTGATACAAGTAAAATACTGAAAAGAGAAATAAATGAGAAAAAAATTATTCAGTACGGCGAAAATATCATCGCCGTTACTATACTCATTTACGAAAAAATATACACTGGGAGGAGAAACAGCATAACATACACAGAACTGATGGAATAAATCTTACAGTACTGATGAAAGAATTTATGTTAAAATACCTATAGAAAAAATTACAGGCGGAACAAAATATACTCTACTACACTGATGGGAACACACTGGTTAGAAAAATTATACACATAGACACATACTAAGTTATGAAATATTCATACCCATCGCCCTATATGATGAGACATAACCTACAGGAGGGTCCTGTAAGACACCTGGTACATCCGGTACAATACTGGCGGGAGACATGTTGATGAGAAACACTCGTCTCACCTATAAAGCCAGCGCACAGGGAAAATACAATGTATAAAGGTCAATCAATAAACTAACAAAGCACTCTCTCTACATGCGTGCGTACATGGTAAAGTAAGTTTCCCAAATTAAAAAATTTAATTGTCTCACATAATGTATAGTAATATATTTTAAAATATGGGGAAAAAGTAAGATAGCGCAGATAAGTTTATTCAGAGTTAAGATGCAGATGTATGCAGCCCGACAGCGATGAAAAAATTCATGAGAAATAATGGACTAATGGTATAACAAGCGATAATAGGACATGCGATGTCGAATATTATTAAGTAAGGAAATAAATTATCACACAGGTAGAGAACCATACAAACACTAACACGAATGAGTGTCGTTCGAAAACACTAACAAGGACCAATGACGAGAAATATTAACACACAGAAGAAAGTGCTCCGCACAGGTACAGAAATAAATTGCCTATAACACTCCAACTCCCCCCACCCCCCTGCCCGAACCGTCAAAAACTTCGTCGTCTACACGTGCTCCGCACAGTTACAGAAGTATATAGCCCAAAAAATATTAATACACAGAAAAAATGTCCCCACACAGGTAAATAATAATAAATTGATGATTTAACCCTTCTTAGCCGTTTATGAGTATCTAGTATTTGTGACAATTTTGCAGGTTCGGGGTTGCAGGCCCCTTGGACAAGGTAATCAGCAACCCCCATCTTCGGGCCCCACCTCCTCTCCCAACCACTTAGGTTCATTATACATTTATGGCAGCTGCGATCTAGCCTTCCTGTTTTCCTGTGTTAGGGGAAAACTCCACTATCGTTGCAGATACCTGGACATATAGTCCAGGCACTCCCCACTGCCAACACGAGTGCTTCCTCATTCTGACCTCTGGGCTTTCTCAAGGAAATCCAGCGGGGAATTTAGGTTTGCCCATGCTCTTCTTTCCCTTCCATCTAGGGTTCTCCACATTCAGGCGAACCTGAAAGTCGTCCTTCCAGTCTGAAACTAAAAGTGGTGAAAAAGGGAAGAAATGCATGCAAAACCAAGAACACATCTGCCATCGGATATTTCCACTACTTTTCCCTGCACTCAGAGCCCTCAGGGGCCTAATCAGATCCGTGAGTGGTATCGTCCGAGCCGTCAACACAGCATCGAACGAATGAAAGCAGTTGTCCGAGGCCCAAAGACATTATGCAAACATGGAAGCTATCGCCATAGGTAAATAAAACAGCCAAGGCTGCAACCTAAGGCCATACCCAGTAGGAGATGAAAGTGTGCAAAAGCGATGCAGCAGGAAGAGGCGATAATAAAATCTCTACCAAAAAGACCACTCACGAATGTGGATTTGGAACTGTTTGCACAAAAATTTAAGATACCTGTTTTTAGAGGACTGTTCATGAGAGATGCTTTGCCCCCGAGTGCACCATAATTAATCTGGAAAACGATAGCCGGGCCTGGTACACACCGGGTAACTTATGACAAACATGGCAAATGTGCAGGCTACTAGAAAAGTTTATGTAATTTACGCCCTCCAGCCAAACTGTGACTGTACCTGAAAAATTGCTAACTGGCTTACAACTACGAGATGGAGCAGTTGCCGAACACGTGTCTGCTGCTTCCTTGTTCGTTCGCACAAGTAATTGAATAAGATGGTTATATATGAACCAGAAACCATTAGTCATGTCGATAATGCATATGTCGAAGGGTCGTATCTCCAAGCTGCATGCTGTACACATTCGTCCACTCCAGAAGTGCCCATCCCCCCAAGGGAAAATGTGCAAATCCCCTAAAAGTCTCAGCACTCCCTCCCCCCTCACCGCGAACTTTTGACCTATGAGGTGTAAGCTATTCTGGTGTGTCTGGGGAGTGTGGACGAACCCACAGTCATATTTAAACATAGGTGACTAGTTTAATCTTACAGAATTTTATCCATAGCATAATAATATTATTTAGAAGTTTTGTACTTGACATTTGTTTAAACAAAACAGGCTAGATTCAAGGGGCACAATAGGAACTAAAAACCAACAAATAGTGTATATAGAAAATTGTATTTAACAAATGTGTTGCTAACAAGTAACAAAGATACATTTTTAATAATTTTACTCTTAAAACCAGTACAATAAAAATATGCAAAACAAGGCACTGTGTAGTTTAAATTATGTTAGGAAGTACAAACAATATCTTTGTACAAAGCAAAAATATACAGTTAAATTTTTCATCACCTTATTTAAATGTCTTGTTCAAAAGAAGCGTTTGTATTCGTACACTTGTAGTTGCAAATTAGTTAGTGATTTATTTATTTTGTATGTGGCTCGAGACATAGTTTTCACAGGAAAGTATCAACAAATTTGATAGCTAAGAGTATCCCATGCTCTTTCGAAGACGATTTTTCACTATTTTAAACGGTTCATCGTTCTCTCTGCAGAGCAGCTGGTTACTGGAATAGATAACAATATTCGGTACATCACTGTCAGATTAGGTAGAGCTGAAAGTTTAAGGATACACCTGTATGGTTTAGTGATCCTCTCATTATCCATTGGTCCATTGTTCGTTGTTCCTCACTTTGTGAATTTCCTTCCACTGCCTCCTTATATTCACTTACATCTGGAGCCTCTACAGCTGTTGGGTTTTTCACTTCATCCTCTGTCATCTCCATAAATTTAGCTTCAGGCGAATGTAACGTGTCTGATATGTCGATGTCTGCATGAGTGACTTAGTGCACGTTGCTAATTGTCTCCAGTTCTCAAGCTATTAGGTCATTGTCCAGATCGCAATACCCACACAGCTCTTTCATCATATCAGGGTTGAAGCTTTTTCCAGTCTCCAATTGATGTGTGATTTTCGTATTTCCTCCATGAGAAAAGTAAGATATCTGTTTAACCATGGCAAGCGAGCTGTCCGAAAAACGATAATTCAGTTGAGACAATAAAGAGTCTTAGATTAGGTAATAAACCTCAGTTTTCATTTTATTCACAGAATCGTTAATTGTTTCGACCATCGAAAGTTCGTTCATGAAGCGTTTCCGTTTTTACTTTCACCGAGTTGGGACTTGCGAGATGCTGTACTGATCAGAAAATTGTGTGATTGAAATTTTAAGTTTGTTTCACTCTTTTTCACTTCGTAATGTCTCCAGTTTTTCCCTCGTCTCTGAGATAACTGCTAGTATCGTGCCTTTATCGACTAATTTGGCTTGTAAACAAATGGTGATTGGAGGAAGGACCTTAAATAAGGTTGAGGCAATGTGTATGGCACATATATTTTCGTAATCTGACACCCTCCTGATAAGTTCTTTCGCAGATACTTTAGTGTCATTGTCAGATTTCTTGTCAAGACATATTTCTTCAAGGGTTCGTTTGATGGTTTCGTAACATGTTAGTACAGTTTTGAGACCATCACTCTTACTCTGCAATCTTGCAGTCTGCACTCGTTTTAGACTTTCCATTTTGTTTTGTGCTTCCCCCTTTTTCAAATTGTCGACAAATATGTGGTGATATCGATGCCCTGACATGAAAACATAAATCTCTTGAAGGAGGGAGAACATGTTTCGCATTTGAGGACAAACATCAGTAGACTTTTCTACCACCAATGCAAACCTGTGAGAACACCATATACAAAATGCTCTAGGAGACACTCTAAGTACAACAGATTTTTATCCATTGTACCAACCTCTCATGTTCTCTACTCCGTCCATACGTTGCCCTACCATGCCATTAGGGTTGATTCCTATGGATTTTAGCGTATCCATTAATTCATTGGCTAGGTTTTCCCCTGTAGTGTCTCCACTTGTGAACAATTTGATCAACCGTTCTTCTGGTTTTACTGTATTTTTGGGAGATCCTTGCTCTTCTAGATGTTCAACATACCGGAGCAAAACCACTGTGCATTCTTTTTGCTTATGTATTGTGTTGAATCCAGTATGACTGAGAAGGTATTACTGAAATTTATAATGTTGACTATTTTTGAGACTACCATGTTAATCATAACATTAATCAAGTCAAATAAATTTTGATAACTGGGAAAATTTGACCCCAATTTTCGATTTTGTTTTCTGATCTTTTCTATTTTTTTAAGGTACTTTCTGGCATCGGGATTATACTTAGCTAGCAGTGAAAACGGTTTCACCAATGTTCTTTCTGAAACGTGCTTTTTTCTGAATGCCATAATTTCTTCACATAGATACATACAGCAATCTATTACTACAGACAACACTTCTCTGTTGTGACGAACGAGTTCGTCAGATTCTTCAGAAAGTGAATAATATATTATTTTCTGCCATATCCACTGGACTCTGGCAACTTGGAAAGATAAATGCTGCTGTAACTTTTCATGCTGTTCTATGTTACGCTCATCTCGATGCTCAGTCCAACCTCTGCAGCCAGTTGTACCCCATAAAGTTTTTTCTCCTGGCAGAGCAAATAGAGTACAACAGAAGTAAAAAACCGCATCCTTGATTGGACTATAAACTAGCCAGTCTCTTTTAAAACTAGCCCCACCAGGAAAAGTACTGATTTTCCAAGGTGGATTAAAATTTCTTCCTCCTGTTGAAGGAAAACTCGTCGAAGACAAATCTTGATTTTCTAGTCGATGACCCAAATTTATTTCCTCCGCCGATAATTTGATTTTGGAAAACGATGCAGGGTCTTCTACACCATGGACACTATGTAACGGGTCGGGATAATCAAGTTTAAGGTTTTCTAGACTCAGATCTGAGCCCGTATGGTTACTGATATCTAAATTTGTCATTTGACGGCAATGATAATTTAGTATTCATGTTTGAAGTCACAAACGAAGGAGATGCTTTACCTTGTGTTTTGTCTTCATCATCACTCTCTGCTTCCACAATATCAAAAGTTGAATTTATATCTTGGGACTCGTCTGGGGGTTTCGCAATCGAAGTCGATGGTACGTCTGCGTCCTCAGTTGTAGGGTAATCTTCAGCAACACCACTGGTTATGGTTGACCTGGAAAAAAAAAGTATAACTCTCCCTTCTCCGAAGTTATTTTATTGTTTGCTGTATAACTGAAAGAACTTTTTGATATATTTACCAATTTTCTCAGCCACTAAATATTATTTTCGGAGGTGGAGGGAAAGGGGCTAAATATTTGTCAGTTTTAAACACAAATGAGGTCGTTTCAAGCGGCTAAACTCATTTTATAGAATTTTGGTATTTTAATATATTTGTGGCATTACATGAAAAAAGCAGTCACATAAGGGTAAAAAATCCAACAAATAAATTTTTCCGAAAAATATTCATGGAGTTATGGCCATTTTAATTTCAAACTAGTCTCATACAAGTCTTAAAATGTTCACAATTAATACCATGATCTTCTATTTATGCAGCTTTGACGAGAATTATTTTTTTAAAACACAAACAGTAGCCGATATTGTTAAATTTTTCTAGTCATGTGGTTGCAAATTGGTTTTAATATGAGACCTAATTTTGTCAAGATGACAAAACATTTTATTATAGAATTAACTACATTTTTATTGACTTTCGTTAATTCGATAGTTAGCTTAAATCATATTGTTATTTGTCTTGAAAAAATTAGGCTACATAGTAAAAACAATTTGTAACAACATGGCCAGAACAATTTTAAAATTAAAATATCGGTTATCATTTGTGTTTTAAAAACATTCTCGTAAGTGACCCATAAATAGAAGACCGTGGCTTTAACATGTTCCACTAAAATTCAAACAACAACATTTAAGTTGATTTTTTTAATGTTATTGTAATTTCACCTCCTCCACCCCTCCCAATCAGTCGCAAGACTGAGATGGCCACCATAACAGCAGAGGTATCATGAAGTAGCTAACTGCATGTACTTTTACTGCAACTTATCCAACTTTTAAAATTTTGATAGTTTTTACGGCGGGAAAGTCACCAAATTAGGAACAGCGTAAATTTGGAATGCGCTTATATGAAAACTATAGAATTTATAAATATTTTATTTGCGGGAAACAACTCTTAATTTAATGTCCATCCGACCAGCAGTTTTTTAAATACGACTGTCTGAAAAAGTAATTTTTTAGCCACTTTGAGGTGCTTCAAAATCGTGTTTATAATAAACGTATCTTGAAACTACCATTCGTTAGTTGTCTGAAATGTGTGATTTTTTTCGTAGATAAGAACAAGTTTAACATAAATGTGAAAGTCAAAGTTGTGAAGTGTTACGTGAAACGTGAAGACATCGTAATCCCGGCCATACAGCTGCTTGCAGATTCTATTTTGGCCACTGGCCTGTGCAACAGGACAGTAACTATACGAACTACTAAACATGAAAAAAAAAATTATATTTTACATAAATTACCCAGAATTTAAACTATGATGTTGACTGGAACTGGGGCCAGCAGAAGACTCAGGATCAGTGTACTTCACACACGGCCCTAAACCAGTCTTCATTTCAACCACTTTTTTATAACTGATGTGTATGTTATGGCTAAATTTATACGAGTGTTTCTTCTTACAATGCTCTAACTACTTGTATTTTCGATGAGTTGTGTTGCACAAAACTTCATATCTAACACATAACGCGATATTAAATTCCAGTTCATCCTAACTCATGCAGAGCACCACAAACACACTACAGAGCGACACTCGCAGTGCAGGCTGACTGCCGGCGCCGGCGTGCAGCTCATGGCTGGTCAGACTCTGACTCATCGACAGGTTGTTACTGCAGGCTGCCAGTTTTCCAAATTCCTAAACAAAATTTACTACGAGTTGAACTGGAGTGCTGGGGAGATACTTAGGCTGTTATTTCGTTAAAACAATTATAAACATATGCAACTGCTTCAGTTTTTACTAGCTTAGATTGTATTTTATATTAAGATAACGTTTGCACAATCACGATAAAATTTTCATCAATATTGGATAAAAAATTTTATTCTTGAAAAAATCCCCTCCCCCCTTTTCGCAAATTTTCAATGCGCAACTTGCGCAATGATCCCTCCCTGTGGGTACCCCTGCTCCACTCGACCTGGAGGGGAAATGTTGCATAGGTTTAGTTGATTTTTTAACATACTGTATGATACCGAAAATCGATAAAAAAAAAAAAGCAAGATGTATTTCGCGGAAAGCGGTAATGTCTCCAACGAGGTTACATTGTCAGCAACGAGGTTGCATTATCAGTTTGCTCTTTTGAATTAGAAGACATTGCATGGAGCATCGAAGATGTGCTGTCTCCTGACAAATAACTCAAACTACGTAGAAATGCCAATAGTCTGAAGAGCATCATCAGATGCAGCAAAGATATTGTATTTACGAAACCGGATTCCATTTGAATGAAGTTGGGATTCGAGCCACATATACACGAATAAACTGCAATTTATCGAGTGGCACATATCTCAACAGTAGGCCAAGCAATATGCGGCATAATTTTTCGCCGATGGTCACTCCAGGTTATAAACTAGCCGTGGCACTACAAACCATCATTTATGTTCCGGTCGTTGCAAATTAAGCTTACGAGGTGGCAGTGAAGATCGTCGACCAGTGCGGAGAGTTGGTGATCTTTAGAAACTAAGAAATAACACTATGCTTGCATTTGAGAAGATGGGAATAAGTTTTGTGGCAACCAGAAGAAGAAAAAAATAAAACAGTACATCAAACTGGCAATCAGTACACCGCAGGTCACCAAGGTGGTAACACATACCAACGAGATTTTCCTTCGCAGTCTTGGTATCGAGATCCATCATCATGGACAGCTTCACGAGATGGAATCATAATACATACCAGCCAATCCTAATGGGACCATACATGTTAACATAGCCCTCTTCCTTGTCAGTAATTCCTACGATTCAGGCAGACAATAATGAAAGAAAATGGATCCATCCCAGCACCGAAGAAAATAGAAAGCAATAGTATCCTCCACCTCAACGATTTCATCATGTATTTGGTCGACAGTGTTGAAGTATACTAGACGAGAGACGTCGGCATAACAACAGCGTTAAAAAATTACCTCTTGCTCATGCCAAACAAGTTGTCAGCAGCAAAAATGGCCGGCTGTGGGATAGAAGATAACTAAATTTCTCATATACCCCAAAGGGAAATTTGAGGTCTACAATCCTCTATCGCTCTTGCTAGAATTCGCCGAAGACTACAAACGATTTATCATCAATTCGATATAGGAATAGATACTGCTCCTAGCCAATATGTATGCAGATGCCATCGTGGGTACGGGGCAAAATGCAGAGACAGTGGAACTGAAGATACAGTCTCATGAATGGATGCTGCCTAACGTTCAGCGGAGTACTACCAAACCCATCAATAAGCTGAAGAATGTGGAAGATGGGAAAAATATAGGTGTGGATTTCAGGTAGTGAAGTCTTGAAACATACCCCGGATTGCTTGCAAGCCAGTGGATCAACTGGATGGTGAAGATCAGCTTTGCCACCGAGAAACTGAGGTACATCATTATTGGGCTACAGACTGGAAGACAGCATTGTGTGAGAGTGAGCCATTCGCAGCACGACACATTTATACAGAAATGTGAAAAAATATTTGAATAGTGAAACTTATCCTTACATGGACCTTAACATGAACTTTGAAAATTAACAGTACCTGCTGGCATATAAAATGTATACACAATTCAAAATTTATATTATGGGCGCACCCAATCCCCTATACTGAGACCAGATAACTTCATGAGATTGGCCCTCGCTCATAGTGTTTGACGTGAGTAAACAGGATGAGCATATAAGTTAGAATATAATCGACTGCAGGACCGAATTAACTAGACATGGAATTATGTATGCCAACATATACAGTTTCTGCCTGATACTTCACGACCGACTTGCATTGTAACAATTTTCGAGACAAGTCGTCAAGATACTTTCGTGATTTCCTCCCAGGGTATAAATACGATTGGACAAAAGCGATATCTGCTTTGTCGAATTCGACCACAGGCAACAGCAGAATGAACTGTAACCTTCAAGTCTTCCAGAGCCAGAGTGTCTAAGTGCTCAAGGAGATCGCAGTGTACTATGACGACGATGGCAAGATGCGCACATGCTACTTCTGCCCACCTTATTCGTGGAAATTGTTGAACGAGAAAAAAAAAGAAGACAAACGACTGGCTGTCCAAGTACCAACATGGACCGGGAGGCATAACTGCAAGATTTCATTCCACCAAGTGGGAAACATGCTGTGAGACTTGCAGATACAGTATCCGCATGGACCAGTTTTCATGCCAGGGCCTGAGCAGAAGAAATGTCTGAGTGACTTGTGCAAAATCGAAATTGATATCATCGACAAACATTTCGTCTATGGCTGTCCTTTTCTGCGCAAGCTGGCGAAACTTTACGATGACCAGCAGCGACATGTCTGTGAGGGTCAGAACCTAATGGGACACACATGAGGAGGAATACACAACTACTGCGCAAATGGTGTGCCTCGTCCTTGGGCCCTGAATCTGCTGCCCATGACTAAACAAATCGTCACCCCAAAAATCAGTTCCGAAAAACAATTACAAATAAATGAACACAGACTAATTTATTTTGTGTTATAGCATTTGTGTTTTTATCTGTGTAATAAATTGTGAATGGAAAAGCATTTAATTTTTTTTTTACCCTAACTTGATATACTATCACTATTTTTCTTTAAAGAAATTTTTTTAAAAATTCACATACTTCTTATGCTGTATAACCTATTTATTATTGGTGTAAAACCTATGTAGGTTGAATTCGCACAGATAGAAATGGGAATGTACACATGTCTTCAGGTTGAAACAGGCAGTGTGTCGGATGGAAGGGAAAGGGGGAGTGTGGCAAGAAGTCAAAAGAGGGGGGCCGGGGGGTTGGTATAAATAATAGCTCCTTGTAGAGGATCAGCAGTTCATTGACAAAAGTTTAGAGGCACGGATAGTCTGATCTAGATTTTACAATTTACATCATATTCAGTATCTGTTATATCTTCGAACACTCCAGAGATAATGTGATCTATGATTGTACAATGGACTTCTTTATGTGCTGTACCAGCAGTGCCATCGACTTCATCGGGTCATAAAATTTTTCGTCTTTAGTCATTTATTCTACATCTATGGCTGAGGTTCATATGTGTCTATCGGAATTGCCAGGATCTTCGGAAATGGTTGACACTGGGACTGAAGATGTGTCATCTAGTTATTCAGATGAAGCAACTACATCGCCAGCTGGACCATAAATGTCTGTTCCAGGGACAACTGTAATGCCAACCCCATTTACTGAACCATTCTAAAATTATAAGTGTCGCTCTGTGAAAAGACTTTCGCAAGCAGCAGCAGTGTCCATCGACATGAGAGGAATGGCCATACAAAGAGCCCCACCCAAATAAGGTACATGTTTTCGAAGTGTGGTGTGTCTCGTTTCACATATGAAAGGTCTAAGGGTCAATATTAATCCGTGCAAAGGTCTTCCTCCAAGAAACATATAGGATGGACCTTCACAGCTATCGACATATGTTAACCTTCCGGACTTTCTCATAAACAAGCTTGCACATGTTCATTACCCACAACTATGACAACCAATGTTTCAAGTGATCAGCATTGGGTGGATTTGTTAGTCATCGAATCTGCAGCATGTGGACAAGAGATATACTGAGGTGGAAGAAAAGATTGATTTTTAACGCACTGGATTTTCCAACTCCTCTACAGCAAATAAGAGTATTTGATAACAACAACACTGGTGTGTCTGTAAATGTGTACTCACTGAATACCAACAGAAAAGTGGTGCCAACACATGTGACTAAGATCGATTAACCCGAACAAACCGAGCTTCTGATGGCAAAGGACGAAACAAATTAAAAGCATAATGAGAGGATACACGTATATAAATGCCGCATATTAGGGTGCCCACTGAAAAATATGGGAGAATCTAGGGAATCTAGGAGTAGACTTGTTATAGCCCTTAAGTTGGAATCGTAGAATAACATGTAAATCACTACGCAAAACGTGTTATTGTGAGGAATAATAATTCTCTGTGTGAGTAAATTGTGTGAGCATTGTGCCAGATATTTGAACACTTTATAGGTGTAGGAAGTCTGACCCTTGAAGACTAGAAGTTCTGGGCGCTGAATAAAGGGTATATTCCCTTAACCCACATAAACAAGACACTGACACTGAGAATATGAGCAACTGTACACTACCAGCAATGCTACAAGAATGAAATATTCATAGGTATAGCATACATTTAAGGAAAAGCTTATTTCATTATGCAGTGGGTTCAGATAAGTATTATATTCACATGATATTAAATGCAGGATATGTAATTCACCTAAACTTGTAGCAAAATTCCAATCATACTAAACAATCAGGCAACTGGCAGATAATTGTCTTAATCAGTGCAAAATGAAAGTTTTCTTGAGCAAATTTCTATGCTAATCAAAATATCACACAACATTAACTAATTAACATTGCCTGTCTTAACTCTGAATAAATTGGCAGAACAAGGAAAACTTTAAATGAGAGTTACCGCAAGACTTCAAATAGGAGAACTGATTACGTTATTCACACAGTATTAGTCTCAGATTCACATCACAATTTTTTGGCTAATTACTAAATAGTCAGTCACATGTAGCATATATCTTGCAGTTTTAACACAATAAGTACTCAATAGCCCTCTCCTTTTGTGTTCCAGCACACTCCAGTGGCTTTAAATCTTCGATTGAGTAACATTTAGCCGGTCGATGTCGTCGATGGCGTCTATAAACCACAAAAATGAAGGATTAAAATATCTGGGTGAGCAGTCCTGTCTGCCTAGTATGGCGGTGTATTACATTCAATATGGTGACCAGTTGAGTTCACAATAATTAAATGGTCACACAAAGTTGGAAATTTGAATTAACCTTACAGATATAGGACTTATCTCTAAAGCATATTTAAAAAAAACCCTCTCTTTTATGACATCATGCTTAGCTGCCAACTAATGTGAAAAATATGCATTACTGAAAATTAACAACGCAATGTAAACAATAAAATAAAATATAGAGCTTCTGAAAATTACAAATGATACAATTAATTAACCTACAGGCCATATTTCAATTTAGCAGATTATAAGATAATTATGGTAAAATTATATGCTTGTTACCAAACCGTACACTTAATTATGTAAACATTGGCCGTTGCTATAGGACTGTCAAAAAAATGCAAAATCAGATGTCGCAGAAATCTCCACCAAGCTTTGACTGGATTTTTTGTCCCAACAATAAATGAAGGTGAAGCTTACAAGCACAAAATTGACGATTACAATGTGCAAGTATCATTAAAGCCTTCTCTTAGGGTATGTTCATGTCTGCTATAAAATTACAAGAGCAATCATAAAATTGCATGGACTTTTTCAACTTGAAAGTTATAACATATAATTTTACATCAAGTAAAAAAAAATGCCCTCCAATGAAGAGAAAATTAATATCAAATAAGATGCTACATAAAGTATGGTAGGAATAGTAGCTACATTTTTAAATCCCTTTTTTACAATAATGCAGAAATAAACCTCTTTATATCTCATCCTTAATCTTAATTGCCAGGGATCCAGTTACCTCGCGCTCCCCTGATGACGGCTCGTGTAGATGACAAGGAGGTTGGAACTAGTAGGCAGATCTCGGGTCACCAATCTGCGTGTGACCAAACCATCGCCTGGTCACACGATTATGGCGGGAAATATTGTTAGTTTCCTTGTTTCCTTGGCCGGTCACGTAGCTGGAGCAGTCTCCTCTTGGCTGCTCGTGTGGATGGTGGTAGGCTAGGGGTAGTCTTAAAAAAAACCAGAATCTGTAGCTAATTAGAATGCCAGCATGACATATAATGTGCTGGCACTAATCAAAGCATCCATAAAGGTGACGATTGTAGGGCAAAGCGGTAAAACATAGCACTGTTACGTCCGTTTATAAGCCAGTTGCTTTAGAAATTATGTGTTGGTGAGCATCTTATTAAAATGTGCTAAAAAAACTACTTTCACGAAATCATCTTCGATCCTGGAATGAGTTCATCGGGTAAACTACACCAAAAATTAATGGTGGCATCTTTAGGCACATCCCACAACTGTCCAACCTTAATCTACAATGTACTGCCATAATTAACTTAAGTACGATTACACCTTGTGCAAGTCGACCAGTAGACATAATATACAATACCAGGTACAACTTGAAGAACAACATTTCCCTTAAAGTCACATGGTAAAAGTAACAAAATTGCTAGTTACACCATTGTGGAAACAACAACATAAGAAATAGAAAGAAAAAACCGTTGCTGTTTATTCAACAATATATAATAAATCAAAAACTATGTTCATGTAGAAGTCACAACGCTAAAACTAGGAAATAATATAGAAAAACTTAAACAAATAACATAACATTCGAGACTACACAGGAGAGGAGAGCCATTCAAATAATACTATAATCAAAACCAAAATTGGATTACTACCGATTAGCTACCAAGACTTCACAAGAACCACGGCGGGTAAAACTATTTTTGAAGTGTTTGTGTGTATTAGAAAAGTGTGTGTTTCTTTGTGCAAAAATGTAGAAACTGTATCTTTGATTTTTTTTTTTTCAGATCAAACCAATTCTCAACATCCTGGAGTTCAGATGCAGTCCTAGGTACAATAAAAGTAAGTCTTCAAGAAAGCATGGAATTCCACAGTGGGTAATCTAGCTGAGTATGGGCAGTGGAAGGTAGGTTAGGCCATTCATTTCTACTTGATAAATGCGAGCACACATAAAAGTTGCGAAACGGAGATCAATTAATATTTCCTCTTGAAATATTTATGCAGCAGACTAACAAAGCAAACAGTGTGTGCTTGGAGAGGAGCATTTAACTTAATGGCGCAGAAAACTTGTTTTCGAAAGTAGCATTATCATTCATGTCAAAAATGGCAAGCTCTCATAGACTTCAACAACAACTTTACATGAAATATAAATTATATGCAGGCATTAAAACTCACTTGAAAATATCGCTCTTACATCTCCCAAATAACCAATAATACGCTGCTGTCAAACTGTCTGGAAAACATCAGGCACTTACAAGAGCTCTAAAAATAAACTCTCTTAGCCTTAGTTGTACTTTCTCAACAGTCTTAGATTGTAATGGTCTATCACTTTTCCAGTATTTGGACAAGACAACTCGTAGCAATTTTTCTTCTTCCTGCCGGTAATGACGAACGTTCTACTATAAAATGGCAGCAATTTGGGCGAAATATATTCCCGAAACTTGCTTATATTGGCGGCTCTAACTAACACCAATTGGCCAAATTCTAAAACTTAGACAGGACTGCTTGGCATATTTCTTTTTCCACTCAATTGCTACACAAAGCCTTTCCTCCATCAGATGTTGTATCTTGTCTTTTAAAGATCCTCGTGCAATTCATACCCTTTACTTTTTCAGGAGGAACTGGTAGAATTCTGGGGCTGAAAACACTCGATCGCTGGTTTGCAAAAGTAACAAATGTTATGTATTTTCGTTAACCCCTCTAGGTGATCTCTCCTCCAGACGTCTTCTGTATCAGTTGTTTGTAAAATGTAACCAATTTTGTGTATTCTCTTTCGGCACTCAAGGCGATCTTTCCATGTTACACATTTTCTTTTCCATTTCGTGCTTCGTCACTCGACCCTTCAGGGGTCTCTGATGTTTTCAGCTTTCCTTCTTTTCGTCTCTTCCTGCCTTTTCTTACGCCTTTCCAGGCGGTCCTCTTTCCATTCACCTTTTATAACTTCCTGTTTTGCCTCTCATTCCGCCCCACGAGGCAGTCACTTCTCTTCTTTTCTTTTGATTGGCAAGTGATGTGGAATCTTGCATCTTGTTTCCTACCTAGTTTACTTCTCTGGAATTGACAGTGGACTATTAGCCTCTTAAGTGGACTTGTCAACTGGCTTGGTGATCCAACTCTCTTATTCGCTCTGCTGATACCGACATGTAACATTGATACAGTGACATTTGTGTGTTTTGAATGAGCAGCACTGGTCACAATGTCAAAATCCCAATACTGGCACATAGTTCATACTAAAGAGTGGTGCGACCATATTCGTTTCATGTACATGCTATAGTGTTGGCATTTCCGTATTTGTGGCTTGAATTACGGTAGGCAAATGTGTAATCTCTCTGTACGGCATGTCCTCTAACCTGATCTCTCTTATCGAAGCAGTGGCGTGGTCAAGTTTTTCCTTAAAGTTGTTTAATGTTGCTCCGACCTCCGTAAACCTGCCCTCAACCTTAGTAAAATTGGCATCGACATTTTGCCTTTACGAATGGTGCGCCTCTTCCCTTTGCTGTAACTTGTCAGCTAGCTATTGGTTAAACGAGTCCAACTGAGACTCAACATGTACATTGATTTCTTTCCTTTTAGCTTATAGTTAGGGGGTTTATCCAGGCTACTCATGCACTCTTCCAATTTAGTAGTCCGTGATGCACAATTTCCTTGAATAATTATCAACTCCGTCCTTGTCTCGTCGACTTTCCTTTGCAACTGGGTGGCGACAATACCTAGCTCTGCTGGAATTCACTTTGTATACCAGTTATCTGACTAGCTACCAATGCCTTTAGGTGCTCTAATTTTTTTTGTTAATGTTCTTGGCCCTTCAGTAGCTCAGCTGCTATGCTGTTACTTAGTTGATCCTGACTAGCCTTTGTGTCGTCCCTCAGCTGTGTTGTGCCTATATGAATATCAGTCTTTAGCTAGTCCTTGCTAGTTTTAAGCTGGGTTGTGCTTGCCTGTAAAACAGTCTTTAGTTGCTCCTGACTATCCTGGCTCTTTACGACTCTGCAGTGATGCTATTCTACATCCGATCCTGATCAGTTTGTATCTGAATTATGCTTTGCTGCATCTGCTCCAGACCATTTTTAAGCTGAGTTATGCCTACCGTCAAACCAGCTGTTAGCTGCTCCTGTTTCTGCATAAACATGGTCATTATTTATATTAATTGCGTCTTGTTGCTAACGTTAGATTGGAACTTGGGAGCTACTTGTAATTATTCAGTGCTAGAAGCTGCACTAACTACTTCAGTGATTTCCTGCTCCTGTGGTACCTGCTCTCCTGAATTAACATACAAGGTGTTGTCTTTTGTGGGTAGTAACTCAGTACCCATTACTGTACTCGTAGACCTTGTAATTTATAGGGGTAGTTTAACATAGGTAGTAAGCCATCCAGTTCTCCCTGCCAATAGGTGGGAATTACTACTTTGAAAACACCTAACCAGACTTCTCTAATCGAGCCCACATGATCACGCCACTGAAATGTTGTGAGATAAATATTCGAAAATATATACAAATGTGCAAATACACTTACATTGTGATCCACTGAAAAGTTTAATGAGAGGATAGACATAGAGAAAAACCACAAGTTAGGGCGGCCACTGAAAGTATAGGGAATATAGTAGTAGACTTGTTATAGCCCTTAAGTGTGAATAGTAGAATAATGCATAAATCACTACGCGAAACATGTTATTGTGAGGAATGAATATTCTCTACTTGTGTAAATTGTATGAGTAGCGTGACACAGAGATGAACACTTTACAGGTGTAGGAAATCTTACCCTTGTCGACTGGAAGTTCTGGGTGCTGAATAAAGAATAAGTTCCCTTAACCCACATAAACAAGACACTGGCCATGAGAATATGAGGAACTCTACCAGCAACACTACAAGGATGAAATGTCCATTGGTGAAGCATACGTTTAATGGAAAGCTTGTTTCATTATTTAGTGGGTTAAGATCAGAATTATATTCACTTGATATTAAATGCAAGATATCTAATTCCCCCAAACTTGTAACAAAATACCAATCATACTAAGTAATCACGCAGCTGGAATTTAAGTGTCCTAATCCATATGAAATGAAAGTATTCCTGAGCAAAGTTCAATGCTAATTAAAATGTGAAACAACAATGAGTAATTATTATTGCCTGACTTCACTACTCTGAATAAATTGGTAGAGCAAGAGAAACTTTAACTGAGGGTTTCCATGAGACTTTAAATAGGAGATCTGATTAAGTTATTCGCACGGTAATATAGGTCTCAACTTCACCTCAGGAGCGTACTGTTGTGGTTGGTCAAGCCATGCCCATAACACTGGCTAGAAAGGACATCCCACACACGAGAAGCCACATACTTCTGCAATCAGGGCGAGGCCACAAGCTGAGCGACGCTTTTGGAACAGAGATATTAGTAAACCCGCGGCGAGTATTTAGCGCCGCTGGGAAATGAAACGAGGCCTGATGCCAGCCAGCCGCCACAGAGTCAAGAGGACCGCAGAAAGACATACCATGAACCGCTGTTGCCGAGATATGATGGAAAGCAGCCTTCGGCATCGAGATTAAGCTGAACAAGTTCTGATGGCTTCAGAGATATTTTGCTAATTAATAATAACGTGGCTTCTGCATAATTGGTTAGCAGATATTATAATTGACTCCCCCGCTTTAACTTAACTATTGTAGAGAGTTGTGTTAATTGTTATTTATTTGGGTTTTATATAAATATGTTTGTATTAACTCAATATTTACTTTGAGCTACTACTGAAGCTACTAACTGTTCGCTTTAATAACATGAAACACCTTAGGTTATTGAAACGTAACAGTACGGCTAAATACTAAATAGCCAGATAGTCTACATATACCGTATATCTTGCAGTTTTAACACAATAAGTACTCAATAGCCCTCTTCTTTTGTGCTCCAGCGCACTCCGGCAGTTTTAAATCTTTGTTTTAGTACCATTTCGCCCATCAATGCCGACAAACTACAAAATTTACAGAGTAACATATCTGGGTGAGCACCCCTGGCTGCCCAGTATTACTGTGTAACATTCAATATGGAGACCAGGTCCGTTCAAAATAATTAATGTTTCACTCAAAGTTTTAAATTTGAATTAACCTTACTGATATAGGACTTATCTCTAAAGCATTTTAAAAAATCCTCTCTGTTTATAACATCATGCACAGTTGCCAACTTATGTGAAAAATAAACATTAGTGAAGGTTAACAACACAGTGCAAACAATAAAATAAAATACACAGCTTCTGAAAATTAAAAATGACACAAAATAATTAACCTACAGGCCATACTTCAATTTAGTAGATCATACGATACTTACGGTAAAAATGTATGCACATTACAAAACAGTACACTTAACAATGTAGAAATTGGCCCTTACCAATACGACTGTCAATAAGGTGCAAAATCAGACATCACACTAAGAATATTTCACATTATTGTTACATAAAAAACTTTTCCATACTAGTTAATTCACAGATAACTTCTCATGGGTACAAAGTTCATGTCTGCAAACATTGTTTTAAGTATTATACCGATTACCCATGGAAATCAGGACTCACTGGAGAACAATGCCTTGCAATACACATAACCAAGTGTACAAGATAAATCTTCAATATGTATATTTGTTCCTCATGCTGTGCATTACCGAATAAAATTAGTTTAAAAGAAAGTGTGTTGTGTTTTATTTATTTTAAAATAACCCCTCTGTAGGTTTTTTGATGAAATCTTGAGCATAAATGAGCAGTCACAAACCAAAGAACTGATGACCAACACCAAAATTAATGTCTTAAGTAAAAAAGATAATATGTAAATAAATACAGACTTAAAAATGCATTAAATAAAGTAATAACTAATTACTGACTTAAAGAAATCTGTATTTTATTTTTTAAATACATATATTCATAATTTTTAATAAGAAAGAAATTTAAGAAATGTGAAAAAAAAAAAAAAAATACTATTACTGCACATCCTTATTCTGGAATAATAATGACAAAAACTTACATTTTTTTAAATAAAATTTTGACCCATACACATCATATTAAGTAAAATATTTTAAACCTTTGTCCCAAAATATTTCCCAATAACCGAGTGGTCTAAGGAATCTACATGCTGACCCAACGTTCGACAGTTCGAACCTGCCCTACTCCAAACGATATTTTGAGCTCTCCGAAAATTAAATTAAAAAAAAAACGACCTTAGCGGCCAACTCTAGAACCAACCTGGCCGCAGAGCGAGAGCAACACCAGCCCACCTAGCAGGCGAAAGTTGAACGAAGAACAAGAGAAAACAAGATGGCGGACGACAATGACATACTCTATCAGCAATAAACAATACAGGGATCGGTGGTGCACTCTAGCAAACAATGAGAGTACTGCAGAATGAGGAGCGCATGCGACAGATGCGAATGTGAGTAATTGAGAATCAAGATGGCGTTAGAAAACAAAATGGCGGCCGAAAAGATATTGCAAACGAAACAAGATGGTGGTCAGAAACAAGAGGGCGTCCAGAATACAAGATTGCGGATCCAAGTGTACCTCGTACACGGTCGTGATGAGTGAAACGTCGCAACCTGTTTTCTGGGTCTTTCTTACAACATAAAGGTTTTACCACTGCCTACACCTCCTTATTTTTAAATTGTACATGAAAAATTGCTGACAGCGTGGTCTTGCTTATGTACAGCACTTCTGCAAGAATAAGTAACTTCCAGGTACAAAAACTCTTTACCGCGTGAGGCGGAAGATTAAGTACAGCCTCATCCTGTTAATTCACCGGTAGCTACACAGCGAAAACACGAGAGAGAAATATTTTCACCCTGCCGTCGCATGGCACTACGAACTGTTTCTTCGCCAATTAACAGGAGAGAACGTACCGTCTGCGTCGTCTTACAGCTGCGGGATATTGTCCTGCACGAGTAGTTCTGCTGGAGGGTAGACTACAAGGGTGAGTAGACCCGTCCTCCCTACCCCCTCCAGGTCTGAACTTCCCCTTGCCGGTGATAGGCCCGGCACTAAAGCGCTTCTGCTGCACTTCAAGGTGGTCGCGTGGTGGGAGGGGGGTGGGGGGTTGAAGTATTTTCGTAGCCTCCCTCGACTTGCCTACCCCCTCCGCCCACCGACCATGCTATTCACCCTTCCTGAAATTGACCGGCCGGCTGTGACCGCGAAAAAGGGTTTTTGAGGGACGGGGGAGAGGCCGCCTTTATTGCCCGCCCCGCAGACTCAATTTCCTTGGCGAGGCTTGTGTTGTTTCATTTCTGCTACCTTCTCTTCTACCTCATCCCTTCTCATTCCTCTAACCCTTCAGCTCCTTCCACGCGCGAATCCTGTCTTTGTTGTCCCTCCTCAACCCACATCTCTCTCAGCCCTTCCGAAAACTCGACCCTATTCTCTTCCGCTCTTCCAACCTACCCCTCCCGCCGGTCACACCCTACCTCACACACCAGGGCTCCTATTCCGCGCACTTTTGGCTCATCTTATTCCCGTCCGGTGGCAGGAAATACAATTCGCCTCAACTTACGGTACGTTGCGAAAACATTGACCTTAGTTCCACGCCATGGCCGTGCCTGCAGTGTGTAACTTACACACGGAAACACTCAGACGTTTGGTATTGGCACGGCTTATGGCCCGACTTCACTACTTATGGGGGAAGTCTTCGTGTCTTAATCCCGGGTTCATAGTAATTATTTTAAAAAGTCTTATTATAGCAAAATTTATAATTTATGAGTTGTTTTATATTTTATTTCGTAATTTTACTACGTGATATCTAACAGTTGTCAAAAAGGGGCCGTAATGCACTGTTATTTTGGAGTTTATATTATGCCATTGGTGACAAAACGTTATGTTGATGGTTCTGATTCAGTGACGTGTGGTAGACTGTTGCGAGGTAAGCTAGTGCTTGCTTAGTGCTGTAGCTTCTCGGTGCACGCAGCAGGAGCCTGTAATCGCCGTGTAGCATAGGGAAACTGATTGTATTCCGACCACTCGAGCCAGCACCAAGGGACCCTGTGGCGTTAGCTGCCGAGCTTTTAGTAGTGGAAGAGTAAACTAGCAAACAACAGAGTACAGCACAGAGTTAATGCCAGCTTACCTTGCAACAGTTCACCATACGCCGCTGCTCGGATGTCATGTCTGTACTGCAAAGTAAGGCAAAAAACTAAACTTATACAATGGGCCACACCGTGCCTTGAAGTCTCTTCAATAGGATTTCATTAGAAACTAAACTAGAATTTTTCCAACATCCAGGAACGCTGAAGAACCTGCAATGAGGGAATTATATTGGCATTCGCCTCCAAGTGATTTAGGAAAGCACACGGATAATAGATTTCAGTAAGGCAGGCTCGGTAATCGGATCCGGGTCCTCGCTAATATAAATGCTGCGCCGCCATGATCGATAACTTCTGAGTAAATTTGTGACTTTAAATTTATGGAGTTTTTCACAATTTTGTGTAAATATTTTTCTTAGGACCATAGTCAAAGCACAGGGTAGTCAAGAAAATAGAAATGAGGTAGCAGTTTATACCACGAACTCGAGCAATGTGGCGTCACTGGCCTGCAAAATGGAGGAACGCCTTTCGCCAATCAGAGTATCGGTACTCCCATATGAAAGGAACCGCCAACCCGTCTAGTCTCACTGCACTTAAGGTAAACCCTGATCAAGTTTTGTTCTTGCATCGTTATTTACCTACATAGAGTCAAAAGTATTTCCATCTACCTGGACAATAGAAAATAGTGAGAATTTATTTCAAATGATTTTCTGACTATATTTATAGACGAATCATAGACGTCCAGTGAAGCATAAGTGCTGTGGCGTGTCACTGGTTCACGGTGTTGACCTTAGCGCGCCCAGCACCCGAGCCAAACACAGAAGATGCGATAAGCCGCAACCGAAGCGACGGGCTGACGCTAAGCCACATATGTTACAAAGAGACCGGCAAGATAATATTTTACGGCATGACGCTGTGTGACCCCTGACTTCGAGTGCAACTCGAAGTGTGTTAGAACCTTCGAGATGGTCAGGGCTAAACTATACAAATTCCGTCAGACCTCCGAGCCGGCAGTTGAGTTGTAGTCTGAGTTTTGAGTTGTATTGGCTGAATGGTTGACTGGCGGGATTCCGAGCGATAGAAGAGTGAGCGGCATGGTCAACTGTGGGCAGGTCCGGATTTCCTATGTAGCCGCCCGTAGGCCCATAAAAATGTGCCGCCTCTCCAGTAAAACTGTTCTATTTTTGCTACCTCATATTTATTTGTTATTTTAAGATACAAGGAGAGCATACGAAGTGTGACATTTCAATTTGAACCAACGTGTAAATGTATTGTTAATAAATCACAACATTAAAATTTAAAAAAATGAATAATGACAACCAGAACTGCAAATATGATGAAAATGATTGCAATGAAAACACTGACATGGTATAATTCAATAGTAAGGACAACATTTAGAAATCTAATTTACTTTCCATGAGAGAATAAAACTTTATGTTAAGCCTAGTAAGATAACTCATGTCTAATCCGAAGCTCTTCTTTCTAGCCTTCCTTTGGGCAAAGTAATTGATAATATCCTCAAAGTCCAGATCCCGCAGCATCTGTCCCTCGATATACAGGAATGCCACGGCCGTAACCTGTCTTCTCCCATGGTCGACCTCAGGTAGTTTTCCACACGCCGTAGAGTAGAGAAAGAGCATTCGCCTGAAAGGTTTGTTACTGGAGCACTGAGAATCATTCTGAGTGATATGTTTACATTGGGATGGACTTCAGCAAACCCTTCTTGGTTTAAACATTTACTTAATTTTGTTAGGTTGACATTTCCCTCGTCGTCAGGTGTTTGTGGCTTCACACGCACTCTAAGGTGCAATGACTCGTCTACAATGGATACCTAAAGATCACTATTGTAGTAAGAGGCCAATTTACGTGCAGCTGAAGAAATGTGTGCTGGTTCATTCGTGCTCAGATGTTGTAAAAAGCCAAACCTCTCTTGAAGATCATTGTAACGCGCACTTCGCACTTGCAGTTCTGATCTTAGTGTATCCAGAATTACCTTATATTTACCAACACAAAATTAACTGACCCAGTCTTAAGATTTATTTCTCCAGCACTAGTCTCATCAGGCCTCAGTGCGCGCTTCCTTTTCCTTCCCGCGTCAAACTTGCAAATTTCTATTCTGGGCAACGACTTCGCAAGGCATTTATAGTGGTAAAAAAAATATTTTTCTCTAAATTTGTTACGAAGTCAGACAGCGAATTGTACATTTTCACAACTAACCCCAAATCTATGTTTACTGACTGCAGCTTGGCACTTACAGCATTAAACCTACGACGGATTGCAGTCCAGAAGACAACCATAAATGCAGTTTCTAGTATATTCCATTCTTGTTTCAATGAATATGCCTCATTCCTTGGTTGAGGTTTTTCTGAACTATAATTTTCTAAAGTCAGCAAGGTCTCAAATAGTCCACATCAATTGCTCTATAGTGTATAGCATGCATCATTTCGAGTAGACCAACGAGTCTTCGGCAGACTTTGTAATGTCCGACCTCCTTCTTTTCAATTTTGATCTAGGAGAACCCAGCGGTACGTGGAAGCTGAGAAAAAATTGTACAGTTCTTGTAGCAGTCCAAAAAACGGCACTGCTTCAGTGCAAGATTCCGCAGCACATGAACACGCGTGATTAAGAGAGTGTGCTGCACATGGCACATAGTCAGCGAAGGGACAAAGTTCCTTCACCCTTGCTTGTACGCCTGCATATGCTCCAGACATATTCGAGGCATTGTCATATGACTGACCACTGCAGTTTTTTATGTCCAATTCATATTTGCCGAAAACAGTAAAAACAGCATTGGCTATTTCTTCTGACTTATGTCCTTCATTTGATAAAAAAAAAAACCATTAAACTGGTTTCCCAACTCCATCCTTCTTAACATAGTGCATGATAAATGTTAGTTTATCAGTGTATGAAATATCTGGAGTGAAATCGACACTTATACAAAAATATTTAGCTTCTTTCACTTCCTTCACTATTTCATCCCTTATTTTTCCAGCCATCAAACTAATTACTTCTTCATAAGTGGTCTTGGAAAGATAAGATGTATGTCCCGAACCTCTGTCGCTATGTTTTCTTAGATGTTCTGCCATAAATGTGTCAGACTTTGCAAGGAACTCTAGTGACCCTAGAAAATTGTCTTTGTTTTTACTGCCTACGTGATCATCAGTACTACGAAATGGTAACCCTCTAATAGCCAGATACTTTACCGCTACCATGATACGTTTCAAAATATTTTTCCAATAGTTGCATTCTTGCTCAAACTGTGCAGTTAAAGTGTTACAATGTTATTTTTATGTTGAGGTGAATTCTCATGGTCTTGTACCATTTTAGAAGCATTTTTACAGTCATTAAATCCTGAATTAAATATACTATTTTCCCCACCAAATAGCAAGCAAGTCGCACAAAAAACACATTCCTTTGATGGCGAGTATACTAGCTAATGCCTAACTTGTGTCTCCCCATTATGCAGTTTCCGAGCAAAAATATGCCTTGAAACACGCCTTTCTTTATCAGGGCACTTACTTTTGAAGCACTGAATTCTGCATCTAAGTTTTGTTCGATTTCCCACTGGGCTGGATCTGTACTGGGTTCAAAAACAATCTTCATAGGATTGCTAGTTGCTTCTGGTTCAATCAAATTCCTACAGGTCGCTTCAGCATGAATATGTAGATGGATACTGCCACTGTTCAGTGAATTACTGGTACTTGATGTTGTAATTCGCTGTTCTTGAGCAGAAAATATTTTTTCTGGGTACGACGAAACACATGCATCGGTAGCCTCTAAGTCATCAATATCAAAGGAAGAACGATTTATAGAAGCACTGCCGCTGTTGGTAGCATTATCACTTGCAGCCATGGAGTCGGCGACATCTTCGTCCTGTCGGTTATCACTGTTACATATAACAAAAAGAAGAAATCTTAGGGATCTGCTTTAAAAGAGCACCACTCCTTTCTTCTTTAACTTTCTTTAATTTCTTGTATTGAGCACCACTGAGTCTTACTCTTTGGGCACTCATTTTGTTCACGATTCACAGGCAGCTAAATTCGCAACACTTAAACACACGGATGCACACGTGCCTATTTTACACTTATAAGCGCGGACATCTTCATAGTTTGATAGAAAATAAATAAACAACATTGGTACGAAACGCGAGTATGATGTGGCATGATGTGGCCCGCCCCATGACGCGCCACCTGCATCACATCAGCACAACTAGTGCCAACTGGCAACTATACCATTTAGAAAACTGAGAACAATGGTATTGAGTCATACTGCCCTTATCGCCGTGATCAACCCTCTCACCATGAGGTTCTAATCCCCCCGCCACCGGAACAATCAATATGATAAAACTGCGGCAGAAATGGGCGGGATGGAAGTTTTGTGAAATTAAATACAAAGGATAATTTATCAAGCTAATTCCCGTGCGAACTAGGTTGAAAATGGAAAAAAATATTTTTACGTGCTGCAGATGGCGCCGAATCAGCTGCCCCGCGACGTAATCGGAGACCCGTATCGCCCCCCCCCCCCCCCTTTCAAGGAACGATTCACTTGTGGTCTCCTGATCTCCCCTTCTTGGAATCTCGTGAATGCCGACAGTGGCGAGACTAGCTGAAGTCACAGACCTCCTCTCGCCTGATAGAGTTTCCAATACGTTTAGCGACGACGCAAGAATGTTCTGGTGAGACTGGCTGGCCCCTCAACCCTCCGCGACGCATCACGTGAGTTGGGCAAGATTCTAGGTGGCGGGCTAAGACCTATATATACTGCCGCAACCCAGAGGCCGGCAGTCTTTGACGAACGCCGCCTGGCCGAGTGAGCAAGCTAAGTGAAGTGTGGACGATGACGGGAGATTGCAGGACGACGGCGAGTGAGGTGTTCGTGGCTTGAATGGACGAGAGGGCGTGAAACCGACGAGTGAAGCCTACTGTGCGTGAGGGCGTTTTGAGGACTCTAGAACACTGCGACTGGTGGGACATGGATTGAACTGAGGTGGGACTGAATGGAAGTGTAATATTAATTTTATTGTAAATATTCGAACTGTCATATATGGACGAATAAATTATAAAATATTTGAATAGTTTCATACACTGTATATTGGGATTGATATTAAATTATTTAATTTTATTTATTTCTTTGTCGTAATTGTAATTTTTATTAATTGGTGTCAATTGTGAACAATAAGTGATTTCAATTTATTGTGAGAATTTGAGTTCAGAGAATTTTGCTGTAGTTATTTTAAAAATAAAATAAGGGAATTATAATTAACTCTTTTATTTGATTAAGACCTACATCCCTTAACGAACTTGGTTTAGCCCACTTAATTTCTAGAGAGAGAAATTGTAACAATATATATTCAATATGCGCTGTGTGCAGCTTATTATCTAGAGAGTATCGTGTATGCGAATTCTATCAACACAGCTCTGTGTCACATGTCACGGTGATAGCGAAGTAACGCAGCTGTCTTCAGTATCAATGATGACAATTTAAAGCAGACATATCTTTCTCCATGCCGCCCCTTGGAAAAGTGCTGCTCTAGACCCGGGTCTAGTCGGCCTAATGGGAAATCCAGTCCTGACTGTGGGAATAGGAAGGTGGCGACCGCGAGTGTCAACATTTTAAAGGATGTGGATGGAGCCTGGGCTATTGGACCAAGTGCGTGAGTGAAAGACATAACTGTTGAAAAAATACTAAACACATGCTAGTAATGGATGCGTTAATTGACTGTAATCAAGAGAGACATTAATAAGGTCGTTAAAACACATTGAAATAAATATTAAGTTATGCTCTCACTGTTAAATAGAAAGAGTAAAACGGATACAACTAATTGATGTGCATAGCAGCAGAGTGAATAAATTAGAAATGAAATTTAGTTTCTTTCTTTCATTTTTTATTATTAATACAATTAGTAGGGGCGTGCCAAATTCACTTCACCTGGGATTAAATGGTATTAATTGGTGGATTATTGATTTGATTGAAAGGACTAACACTTAATCCAATCTTAATTCGATCAAAATTGAAAGGGTTAATCAAAAGGGTTAATCGTAAAGCGTCAATTAAATTGAAAGGGTTAAATGTATATAAAGAGTTCATTATTATTTTTTGTTGTACGTTATTCTTTCTTTCCTCTTGTGGGGAACTTTGTATGATGTTGAGGCTGTGGTGTCCTTGAGGCGATCGCCCACAGAGGTGGGTTGTAATGTGTTATATAGGCGTTGAGTTTATTGCAAGAGTGTGCTTTTTTTATTTTATTTGTTTGTAGGGATATTGCTCATAGGCGGTGTTGGTAGATAGGCAACTTTGAAAGATGGGATTTAGGTGTTAGTAATGACAAACGATTAAATATGAGACTGTTTCCGAATGCAATTAAACGTTATAAAATCTCAGAGTGTTCTACGTATCAATAAATTACACACATCGAATCGCAAATTTCAAACGATCACAACTATGTGATTAATATGTGCAATTACGCGAGTTTCGGGGTGTCTTAAACGTAACGTGATTTACTACCCCGAGCTGTAAGCTAGGAATATAATTTACAAGAGAGAAAAGTATAACACAATTACGTGAGTATGGACTTAACAATGTATAACTAAATGTCCTTATAAATTAAACGAATAAGATATATATGATGCCTCTCACACCTATCTTACACGTCCGTCTGCCTGTGAGACTGGCGAGTAGGAAATTTAGAAACGTAATCCACATGTAAAAAGAAATTAATTGATTAACACACATAGCAAAATTGCACCTATCCCAAAACATGTCTTTCCGGCTGCGAGGCTGCTGAAGGAATGACGTTACTATATGATTTGCAGAGACTTATATGCTCGACTAGATACATGGAGCGCGGCCGATGTCCGTCCACCTCGGAGGTCACTCGATGAATGAGTGTACCATATGATGTGAACCAGCTTATATATGTGTAGCGTGGCCGGCGTCTTAAAGGCAACTGATTTGAAATGTATGGCTGATAAAACATATTTCCCTACCAAGATACTGTTAATGATTTTATTTGTTCTACAAGTACATGAATGTATAAAAGCGAATTATTTAAGAAAATAACACACGTACTACAAATTTTTCCCATAAAGACTGGCAAATAGAGCGCACTTGTTAACACAAATGCGAGTGAAAATGGTATGAAGTTTCGTTGACAGAGCTCAAAAACGTACTTGAGATGATTATAAAAATAACGAACGCACTTTCACACGAAAATTTATATATTTTTTTCGACAAAAAAAAATTTCATGCTGTAGTTTACGAATACTCTGAACGAGATCTGAACCCCTGAGCATTTAATAATGTAGCTGCCACACTCCGAAGCCCGGTGTATATGAAGGAGCTTTTGAGGTATACATCTGTCTAGTCCAAGCTTCTATGAGCAACTGAAGATGGCAGAACCCTTCGAGAAACCTCCGTATCATTCTACCCAAGGCAAACCACCCCTCCCCTCGCCTGAGCGACATTTCCTGTGGTTACCCATCCGATTGCCGTCGATTGTCAATTTTTTAACACTAAGGCAAGATGGCGACAAGTGGCTAGATACAGCCACATCACTCCCGAGCTCCCTGCACCCCATCCCTACCTCCCCCCACCAGAGTGGCGTGTCCTGGGGTCATTCACCTGTATTTCCTGATTGTAAATTTTTCACCGTTGAGGCAAGATGGTGACGACTGGCTAGAGAGATTCACATCGCCCTCGCTCGCCTGTAGGCATCCCCTACCCTCCACGCCTCACGCGAGGGACGTATTCCGAGGTCAAGAACCCAAACCATCCCTCTCACACCTACTTCAGAAGCTGTCTTTGCCCGAAAAGTCAGTTTCTTCTCCAAGGTCATGCATCCCCAGCCTGGAACACATTTTTTCGAATATATAGAGAGCTGGCCTGTTGACACAGCTTGCTCTCGGTGCCGAATTAAGGTCATGCAAGAGCCTGGTTTATTCCCAGCGAATTAAAGAATTTTACAACTCCCGTCGATGAAATTTTATATAGCTGAAATAAAGTTTCTTTAATCCCTGAGATAATACCCACATTTAACATTCCAACAAGTGTGTATTTGAATCAAGCAAACTATGATTACAAAAAAAATCACACAAAAATACAAGAAATATTTAATTCACTCGCAAAAAAAATTTTTTTTACAACAATTGAAACAAGACATATTTATTCTTCTAGCAGACAAAAATACGTATTTCATGTGTAGTTTTTCCTAGCCCAGAATTATAAGACATTACTATCATATAGGGGAATATAATATAATCTCGCTAAAATTAATATTCTATGGTAAGTAATAATTACTTCTAAATTTATTTGGGAAAGGCAATCGACTACAGTGACGTGTTTTTTTTTTTACATAATATACGGGGATGACTCTTTTTAAAACCTCATGTACAAAGCCAGGTAATGTATAGCCGAGAATAGAGTGTGTGTGGGGAGCGAATGAAATTTAGGTCTCGAGAGCTGATGAAGGTGAAGTGAGGTGAGTATGGAGCTGCATAAGTCTGTGCGCAGGCCGGAGTTTTGGTCCGCTCACAGAGCTGCATGCGAGGGAATGGTTCACTAAACTGTCACTGTCCGCAGCATGCGCCACTATCGATACTCACCAGTTTCCATCTGCCCGACAAGCTTCCCTTCACGGGCAGAGCCTGGTGGTCGCTCTGTGCATGCGCGACAGCGAGAGAACTTACCCCATCCCTCCGCTCCCCACCACACCCACAAACTTCACTCAGCGACTTGCGTCGCCCTTACTGTAGTTCGCGTCCACTATATAATTGACCATATCCCGGGACCTGTACAGACATGCCTTTCTTTCACTAGTTTTAAAGCAAGTGGACTTCGTTTACAACACAAAATTGAATTTTAAGCCCAGTTTTGAATAGAAAAAAATTTACATCTTAAATGCGTTTTAAAAATAATGTTAATTACTTGAGACCGTCAAAGTACTGTACACCATACACTGTTAAAACTAGTGTACACAGTTAAAATTATTTACACCTTAAAAATTGTTTAAGCCATAAAAAAATTTTGTTTTATAAAATTTTTAACTATAAAAATTTAATAACGATTTTCGTATAAAATGTTTATAGCATGTGGAATATTATTTTGCTCTCTTTAAAATTAGCAATTTCCATATAACTGTATTGTTACAAGCAAAGAAATATAACCTAGCACAGACAATTATGAATCCCAGAAAAGTATTCCTATAAATTAACAATTAATTATGTCACAATTAAATAAAAACACGAAATACCATAGAAATCTAATCCGAGAAACGTATTCCGGAAACATTTTCCAAGTTCTAAGAAATACGCTACGTTACAAAATACATTCTAAATAACATTAAAACGGAATTGTGCCCCAATTGCCTTTAAGCTGTAAAATCCCACAAAATTTCATCCTGATTCCAAGAAATGTAATATCAAAAACAATCAATTATGTCACATTTAAAAGGAATAAAATGTAATGTAATACCACCCAAACACAATGAATTACAATACGTACCAAACACAACAGATTAACACCTAAATACGAATTTCCAATTAAAATATTCTATCACAGATACCAATTGAATTACATATCAAATGTAACAGACTATCACCTAATTGTCGATGTCATCACAATTAATAGGATTTAATCACAGTATATTATCGCTCAAATGCTAATCCAATCAACAATGGGGTTGATTACACAATAAATTGTACATCCAATCCCCATCCAAAGTTTCATTAAATAAAAAACACATAAAATATAAATTTAAAATATTTTATTTAGTATCATAATTTTACAAACATTGTATTACAATCTTTTAAGATCTTGATTCTTAACCCACGAATTGTGTGCTTTTGAGAAACTCCTACATCGAACCAAGGACATATATTTTTTCCTTTTAATTTGGAGAAGTAATTATTTGCAATTCATGTTCGTAAAATCCACATTTTATGGATTCTCCATCATATGTTTCTAGGTATACATTCTGGGATGTGTTTTTCTAATTGAAATAATTTTTAATATTTCAAAGACCAATCACCGTAAATGTTTTCTCAAAAATTCCTTTCTGCTTCGAGATACATATAATATCCCAAATTTTAAACTTTGGTTTCCTTTCGTCGATGATTTTAACATTTTTATAAATAGTTTTCATTAAAATACTACCCGTAACTTCTTTAGGAGCCATCTTGTTAGTTCAATGATATTTGGAATTATAAAATTTAACTATTTCAGGCAAAACATCAACCCATTTGTAAGTCTCCATCGACGTGAAATTTTTATATATTAACTGTTTAACCGATTTTTTGTAATGTTTCATAACACTGGCTTCAAGCTCCGAATATGTTGCGTAGTGATTAATACCATATTCAGTCATTAGTTTCCAGAACGGCGCAGAAAAAAAAAAACAGATCCTCTGTCGGTTTGGAGCGAATTAGACGTTCTCTCTTTTAAAACGATATTCATTGCATCGCTAACCTGTTTCCCAGTTTTGTTTTTCAAAGGTATACCCCAACCATATTTCTAATAAACATCTATTACGGTTAAAATATATTTGTATCCCTTATTGTATGTGGAAAGCAATGTCATTTAACATAAATCTGCTTAAAAAAAGATCATTTAAACTATGAGTTATAACTCTTCTTCTAGGACATATTATCTTTGCAGGAGCGTGAATCTCTTAAGCAATCTTACTAAACTTCATTATAATATAACCGTTTTCTTTCAACTCTTCAATAATAGAAACATTTTCGTTCTTATGTGAATTATTCCCAGACTCTCTCGAAGCGATGAGAAGTTATAATCTATCGACCAATTCATTAGGATATTCCAATACACAGGTGAAAAGCAGTTGTCAATTTCATCTTTATGTATTACACTTCCGACTATAGCTCCTATTAAATGTATTTTCGGGTGATTTTAATCTCCTGAACAAATTATAGCATTCGTTCGAAGAACAAGTTCTTTATATTTCTTTAAATAATTATCAGAACAACAATTTGGAAAATATTTAAACAATAATTCAAACAATCATTGTCTCACATCAGTTATGTAATCACCTATTTTAATTTTATTGTCAGGCAAAAACATAATTACCGAATCTTCCAGGAACCAGACGTTATAATGTCGATAAACAACAAGTGTATTTCGTGTAGACGAAGATTGTTTTAAAGCTAAATAATGTTATGTTAAATGACAAAGGTGTTGTAAAACAACACCTTTGTCATTTAACACCTTTGTAAGTACAACCTTTCTTTGTTATGGGTTCTTCTTCCGTTTTAATTTCCAAAGCTGTTTCATTAGGTTTATTCAACACAGAATGCAATGTATACATTCTACTCATAACAGTTTTTAATATATCTTTGTTTAATACATCCTCATCCATACAAGCTCGTTTGACTTGTAAATATTTTCCTTCACAGCAGATATAATTATGTACTTCCGAAGCAGAGGCCGACATGATTTGATTATATTACATTAAATTCAATCTATTTATATATGAATTAAGTCATTGCTTTTCTAACTGTTGTAGGTGGATTCCTTCGGTTTTATTATATCTTATCGTCTTTACTTAAAACAACATCTAATTGTGTTAAAGTTTTAGCTTTCGAATCATTTATAAAATAATTAATTTGTGTTTCAAAACCATTATTTGGTTTTCTTAAATCTGTTTGCATAACTAAACCAAAAATATTTATTAATCAATTCATTTATTACATATTATGTTATTTGTTCCCTTCACATTTCAAGTTGTTTTGTAATAGTATTGTTTACCACTTAATTAAGTACAGCTCTTAAATTTTCTTGCATTTCTGTAAGTTGTGTTGTAAAAATTATGTTTGTCATGTCGTTAAAATCCTTACTAAATGCATTTAAGTGTTCTTCTAGTCCAAATTCATTACTTTGCAAATCAGTGCTAATATTGCTTAAAATGTTTGCAATTACACTCATGTTTTTATAAACATTATCATTCAAATCAACTGATTTTATTGATTTCTTGAGTATATCATTTTATTGCTATTTAAACATGTTTAGCATAATTGTATTTATGAATTCCACATAACATTTATTTACCGCATCGCTATCTTTGACAGCGATACCCATATTACGTATTATATGTGCATTCAAATCACAATTCCCACCATGGTTTTTGGTTAAATAGCTATTGTAATGATTACATTTTATACTGCTATGTCCAAACTTTGAAATACTCAATGTTCTTCGCCTGTAAGTATAAAACTGTTAAAACCAGACATATATCTACCTTTATATAGGGGAAGTGTTGGTATAATCACCAAAAAACTATATTTTTCTTCCCAACAGTAAAAACATGTACCTTTAAACTTTGCAAATGTCATATCGCCTAAAACATGATGATTGCAAATATGTTGCAGATTAATATTATCCATTTAAAACACAATTATCATTTTTGCATTATAGTGCAAATTATGTTTGGGTATACATGCGTAACTTTGTGATATATAAAAACAATCAACATATGAATGTCGACCAAAACTGATATATATTTGCATTTCACCCTGTGGTTCATACCAAACAACGTCAAAAATAAATATGGAATTGGGTAATGCTTAATTCGGAGGCACTATATCTTCTTTATTTGTAAAAGTGAAACATCGCATTTATTAAATTAACGACAAAATGGTCACAAATCGATTTCTCTTGTTGTATTGTTTTAGAAAACACATATATTTTAAATTTAAGTCCATTCGAATTCTCCAACAGCGACATAATAACACAAGTTTTCCACATGAAGAAGGACCGCTTATTAAACAATATATTTTTGATGGCAAAAGAATACCATGTTTCTGTTCAATTACATTATCTTTCGTACTGGTAGATGTATATTGTGTTTAGTAACCTTCATTTCTACACAATTACACAGTATTATGTAACATATTAACATAAAACTAAAAATGTAGATCTATATACGTTCGCATTCAGTTGAAAACAATAGCTCATACTAAATGTATCAAAAAAGGACGCAGTGTATTGAATACATTGATTAATAAATTACCATTCGAATTACATTTATTGAAATACAATTATTACAGACCAGATACTAAACTTGCAAATGTTTGGCATGGAATGAGGAATGATCAAGGAATAAACTCTTTCGATAATGTGTTTAAAGAAGACAATATAGTTTACGATCGAACATACAATTTGAAAGAGAGATATAGTGGATACAATTCTAGCCGATAAAGCAGCATATATAAGGAAGAATCTATCTACATCTGCAGGTGAAAACTTGGAGCTTGGGTTGTTGATAAAGTTATGTGGGCAAAGGTGAAGAGAGGCATGGGCTTAAAATGCAAAAGCAAATGAAAAACAAAGAAAGGAAGAATCATTTTGTTCCTATTTCCAGCATTAACAACTCTTGAATCAATCCTCGGAGGGGATTCGGCAATAAGTAGAAAAGTTAAATCAAAAGGTAAAGGAATGTATTTGGAACCTTATAAAGTAAAACAAGGTGGACAAAATTCCAAACATGGAAAAAAAAATGCAGAAAGACCTTAATAGTCTTCCAAAATGCGCATTAACAAACAAAGATATCAATGTACTTATAAGAAAAATGGATATTCTCTATTCCTGAGGTGTGTATATGAGAGACGATTTACCAAAGAAACCAAATCTTCGTGAATGTATGATTGTTAATTCAGATTTGTAACAAAATGAAGGAACACATTGGGTTGCATTAATTAAAAAATCAATCAATCATTCTATTACAATGGTTTCGGCGATTTACACCCTCCAATTGAAATACACAATTATTTTAAAAACATTTCAGTAACATATAATTACAGATGGAGCAATTACCAAATACAATCAATTGTGGACATTTACGTTTGCATTTTTTGGCTATAAAGAGGCTAGATAAGTAATTGTAGCAATAAAACATATTTTTACTATGTCAATTGCATTGATATTAAGTGTAAATTCGTCACAAGTACTTGTGGTATATTTCACTGCGGTGGAGTTAGATGGGGAATAGCAAATAATTTTAATAGAATTCATTACTTACATCAGCATACCAAACATTGATATGCATAACCAATTATTTACCACTAATATTGGTGAAAAACCATGCAAGATTATGATACTGGTAGGATATTATGAGTTAGATGACCTTGAAACATTCATTAAAGTGGAATTAACTGAAGTTGTAAATTTCCCATTACGTGAAAATCCAAATACGTTAACTACTGCAATGTATAGGAACATTGACATTGATTTCTCGGAAGACAATTCATTGCAAATATGTTGGGTTATGAACGGAGAGTATATCCAGTTAATCAATTACATGAATCTGCAAAACAGGTTAATATATTGTCGGTAAATGTATATCGCATAAATATTAATGTTGTAGGTGGTTCATAATTGAATCGAAAACCGACAAATACAATACACGAATTTACATGTGCTTAGGCTCCAGGATATAAAATAATTGAAAAACCTAATACATTGATATATTTTCCTGCAATAGCGACTTGTGTTTGATTAAATAGTTGTTACAATTGTCGATCAAGATGGTAAACCTATTATCTTTAGAAAGAAAGAAATGACCATTCACTTATATTTATGAAAAAAGATATATAAACAGCTGCATTTTGTTGCCCATTACAATCATAATGAGTATTGTGTATAATAGTAAATTCGGATGTAAAGTAGGCAGTTCTTTTACCAAACATGGCATTAGAAAAAAGGCATTTCGAAGAAAGGAAGTATAGAAAAATGTAAACACAAACATAAAATGTTCACTTCAAATAAATTAACTGTGAAGTTACTCGAGGCAACAAATTGTATTTAAAATAATTAGGATACACTGTTAATAAATTGGAAGACATACTTAATGTTGAAGAAACGATCAGATATGTAATACAATCACCAATCTAGAAATACATGTGTATAAACCTTTCCGAGCAGGTCTGTACACGTTTCCATCGGAAATAAGGTTTTCAATATAACATCAGGATATTTACACTTTACTGTCGAAATCAAGTTTAAGGTTTAGAGGAACAATTAAAAAGACAGCCGATGCAAGTAATCCAGCAACTACAAAAATAGTATGAAATGGAATACATCATTTAATTGACAGAATAGAAATATCTGCTAAATGATGTGGAAAACGATCAAACACGAGATGTTGGAAATACTTCCACAATACATAACTATCTCTCAGGAACTGTAAACTATCTTTATACATGGCTTATGGCTGAGTGGAGCAACGCTAGTGATTACTCACTACAAATAAACCCAGGTTGAAAATACTAAGTTGTTATGCTAGTAATACTAAATACTAAGTGTGGTTTTGAGCTTTGCTGAAAACCAAAGACACGTCATATATATTACTAAACAAGAATTAGTTATTCTATTCGGCAATACATATTTGAATACTTATACGATACAGCTAGTAACGAGGAAGGTGTCACGTTTTAACTAAGCAGTGTGGAATGGTTGATGCCACATATTGAAATCAAAACTCTTGAACGTGTAAAGTATTAGAAATTGATCGAAAAATGTAATAATCTAAAAATTGCATTCAGATCATGGGGTTTGGAGACGTTTCCAACTCTACCCTTAGCTCAAAAACAGTGTGGAGTGTGAAATCAAGTTTTTAATTGGAAAAACTGATATGTGTTGTCGTTTGTTTTCAAACAAATCGACAAAACAATTTAAAAGCTGATAGATCAATATTCGATAATTGTGATATGAAAAATATTAAACTGTATCTAAACAGTCAAGCTTACCCCTATGTGGATTTAAATATGAACTTCGGCAAGTTTCAGGAAACATATTATAAAAAAAACAGTTTACCTATTCTAGAACCCAAAATATGTACAAGTAGAGGAGCATTATTTGTGTTTGCTGTAAGTAAACAGGACAAAATGATTACAAGTAGCATGATTGATACACAAATTGAGATTATTGCACATACACCAGTTCGGTCAAATACACAAGCTTATGGTCTTATTATTCACGATATATTAGCAAGTTGCAATGTAAGAGATAAGCTGGTGAAAATAATGAATTGAGTCAGTAGACAACAAACAACGGCTACAACAAGATTTTTGCAATATGCAACGATTTCAGTCTGCAGAAAATAAAATTTATCATTAAAGGATTAGCTATTACTGACATGGCAGTACATAAAACTGTATTCAGCTGCAAATCACCATTTGACTGGAAATATCAATCTCCCAAATACAAGAATATTAAAGATTGATTACTAACCATCAACATGGTTTAAAATGGGAGAGTGGATGTATAAGTATGAGAATATTGAAGATATTTGCAAATTTTGCATAGATAATTGTGAAATTTATGTAGGTGAAGTTGAGAAAAAACAAATTTTAGAAAGTGTGTATAACGGGAAGTAATATATATTTAAAAAAGAATACAATTGGCACTTGTTCAAAGGACTGCTAAAACATATGGTTCCAATGGGACATTCTACTTTGCAGAGAAAACTATAAATTAATGCTAACTTGGGCAATTATATCTGACTGGAGTGAAACAGACTATGATGATTCTCCTCCCAAACCACCTGTGAATAATATTCGAGTCATATGGCATTTTTTAGGATGAGTGAAATTGAATATATAAAGTATTTAATTCTATGTAATCCAATATTTCTTAAAGATGGATGAACAAGACAATGAAATCGCATGCTTGTGTATACAGAAATCCATATGTAAATTGAATATCAGCAAGTTATTAGGAAATTGATGTAAATCAATTAAAATTTTGTTTCGGAAAGAAATACTCGTGTGTCATTCTGTAGTTGTTTATGGCTTTATAATTAGTCTCTTGAAAATGTTAATATATTGTCATTTCACTTGTGTTTTTTAATTCGGAAATGTTCGGAGCAAGTTCCACTTGCCAGTGTTAAAAAGTTTTGTGTCATCCCATACTTCTTTTATTCTGTATGTTGAAATATTTTTTTTAAAACAAGTGTGTAATTTGCATATGTTTTGGAGCAAAATTTTCTACTTGCTTACATATTTTTTTGAAAAATCGTATATTTTGTTCGTCGAAATATATATACAAAAATATGTTTGTATATATTTTGTAAATAAAAACTATGCAAAATTAATCCCTACTCCTTAGAAAAAGTGAACTTGTTTTGGTAAGAAAAATATTTTCTCTATAGAGAGAGAAAGGGAAAAGTTCGGGAAGTGAGCAGTCTAACTACTTTTCTATAAATAAGTAAATAACATATGATATCGGGAAAGACATGGTTAATATAAGCTGGGTTCGAGTCTTGGTTAGGTTATGTATGATTGTATAGTTGTAAAATGGAATAACAAATGTAGCTCAGTTAATTAAACTAATATAAATTTGTTCATTCACATGAAAAAGGTAGAAGATATGCTAATTTGTATAGATGTTTAAACTTGAATGAATTGCGTGGAATTTTTCCGATTAAATGTTATTAACTTATTAATTTATACTCACTTCGAAATCTTTCACTTGTAGCATTTGCCAATATCTCAAGTCATGAAAAAAAACTGCTATATTTAGAGATCTGTGGTCTTACCAGTGTGACCACTCCCAGTCCAGAGTCATAAACCTTCAAGGTTAAATTCCAATATTTTCCAATAGTACTAACTACAAAAACTGAGATTTCAGAGGTTTGCCAGCCTTAGTCCAACAAACCCCTACAGAATGCATTTTGGTTTTATTATACCCTGGAGATAAACCATGTCCCAATTTTTTCATGAAGGAAGCAGCCAAGGACATCCCTATCCCTGGTGGAGAGGGCAGTTATGGTCAAACATTTTAACATTTAAGAATAGCAATGTCTAAACGTTTTCCTAGCTGTTTGAAATCTCGTGAGAAAATATCGTTTCCTCTAATTAATAAAATTAATATTCACTTTGCAAGCTCCATTACAAAAGAAAAAATATACACAAAATGTATATTAAAAATGAACAAATATTTAAGAAACAAGTTTTTACTTCCCCACACACGCCGAGCATTACAAAAAGATTTTAAGATATCTTATATATATAAAAATTTTTTCATAATTGAAATCATGATAGGGTAGATTAACATAAAAATTGTCCATATGGTTAGCATACATATGATTAACAATATACTAATTAATAAAATATGAATATAATTATTAAAATTAGATTGTAACATGTCTCTTGATTTAGAATATATATATTGTTAATAAGAAAAATATCTCCATTAAAAGATTAAAGTAATCTTAGAGAAGCTTAAAAAGGGATTATAACATGCATGAATGGTTTTTTAGGGATAATATTACTTTCTTTTTTTTACTATAAATTATATATCATTTTATTAAATACATTGCTCTCTGCTACATTGCTAATCATTTTAATTGCTTATTAATTGGACATAATTTATTTGTTGTGATTCAGAAGTTATCTTAGTGATAGATTAAGTGTTGTTCATTTCTTCGTGGATGGACTTTAACAGAGAGGTTTGTCTCCAAGGTTGGGGGTGCTGGCTTCAAGATATTTGAAAGTTGGTGGTGCTGGAAGAGAGGGTAATGGGTGTTTGGACTTCTGACATCTGGTTGGAGGGGAGAAATCAAGCTTCTCGAGTGTTTTACCTTGAAATTTGAAATTTTTATATATAGGACTTCAGCCTCTATGCCCCTTCCACTTTTTCCAGTTGTTTGTCAGTGTGGTTCGCTTTGCGATGTCGCACTCGTATCAAGAGTACTTTCTTGTCTTATATATGTAAGACTTGATGATTTTAATTTGAATTATTTTGATGATCTATTGCATGGACCAGATGCTTTCGAAAAAAATATTATTTATTTTTTGGATGTCGATGATGAAAATGGATTTACTCTACAGCCATTGCTCTTTTCAACAGCTTCATCATCGAGATCAGTGATGTCTACTCTGATGAATCCAACAACGATGCCTTCGACGTCAAAATAAGTATATTGAAAGCCGAGGGCTACATCGCCGCGTTCAACATCGACCTCAGCACCTGCGACACCATCCTCAACACCTTTGACATTGAGATTGGAACCTCTAGATTTATCATCAGTTATCAAAACAGGTGGGACACATATACATAAACCAGGAATGTGTTCCTGCTGCATTCCACTGAATTTAACATCAAATGATCTGAAGGAAAATATTTAATAAAACCAGTTATACAAAGATTTGGACGAGTTTTTAGAGTTCGATTTTGTGATTTCACCCGAGTCAAGTTTACCATCACCTGAATTATTATTATCACCTGAATCTCCACAGCATAAGTTAATTTCACCACCCCTCCTCCTTTCATATCTTCACCACAGGAAACTATTTATACTCCTATAACATCATCAATATCATCACAACAAAAACATGTTGTTCCATAAATAAACGAAAATTCAGCTTATCTCTTAACTCTGAATGCAAATTTTAATGAAAAAAAAATTCAAACTTACAGTGATGCTTTCTGATGCACAATTATTTTCTTTTTCTTCCAGTTTTACAATTTGAAGTATATTCTAATGTCATGTGGTGTTATAGTTTTCAGGTGTAATATTAAGTGTAATTGTTTTTATAAATGTAATGATTTTTTTACTGATAATAGGCTGAAGAATATTTTTTTAAAGTTTTAATGATTGAAAGTATACAGTTGTAATTATTTTAAAGACCCATAATTCAATTTGATAAAAAGTTTTACGATTTCAAAGACTTGTTTTACAATTTCAAAGACCAATCATTCAATTTGATATAAACCTTTACGATTCTAAAGACTGGTTCTACAAGTTCAAAGACCAATCATTCTATTTGATAAAAAGTTTTACAATTCCAAAGACTTGTTTTGCAATTTCAAAGACCAATCATTCAAATTGATAAAAAAGTTTTATGATTTTAAAGACTTGTTTTACCATCTCAAAGGCCAATCATTCAATTTGATATACATTTCTGTCAAGTCTTAACAATTTCGTTAAAAGTTAAACGAAATTCATTAAAATGTTTAACGATTTTATGAACAATATAATGATTTATCATGTAAATGGTTGGAAAGTTTTAATAAACTTTATGATTTCAATCATAAAATGATAAATGATTTTTTCGGTCGTAACATACTTTGTTGTGATAATTTTATGTAGTTTTATGATGTGAGATGGTGTTTTCTGGTTAAAGAGCTTGTATGGCTTTCACACATAATGGTAAAAATGGTTAAAGATTTTCAGTCATAAAATACCCTGTTGTGATTATTTTTACAGTTTTATATGGTAAGGTGGTGTTTCTTTTGTTAAAGAGCTTGTATGGCTTTCACACGTAATGGTAAAAATTATTAATGATTTTAAGTCGTAACATACACTGTTGTGATAATTTTGTGCAGTTTTTATGATGTAAGATGGTATTTTTTGGTTAAAGAACTTTTATGGCTTTCACACATAATGGTATAAGTGATTAATGATGTTCAGTGTTAACATACCCTGTTGAGATAATTTTTTCCAGTTTTATGATGTAAGATGGTGATTTTCGTTAAAGAGCTTGTATGGCTTTCAATACTACCATGTTTGATGTGAATGTGTAAAGAAATTATTTAATGAATGTTAACTAAACTATGTGTTATGAATTTTTTTTAAGAAAAATATTTTGAATAAACCGTATATATATAATTTGAATACAGTGAGTTGTTATTTATTAGTTTGAAAAAAATTCCAGTGTCATTACCTTGTTTCATTACTTAATCAAAATTAAAAAAATATTGGTGAGTATCAGTGTTGCTTTGAATTCAAAGTCTGGTAACTGGAAAATAATTATTTTACAAGTTGTTTGATGTCAAGTTGATGATGGAGAAAAAAACCAGCATTTCAATTTAAATGTAATAAAACAAACACAGTCTGAAGAGCTGAGTATAACTTTCAAAAATGCTGGAGAGAAACGAACATGTCTAAATGAATTTTTGAAATGGAAGAAAGGAACATGCTTGAATATCTCGAGAAAACTATACTGGGATGTTGGGCAAGAACTCTAGTGAATTTAACAAAACGAGAGGCTATTCACACAGAAACCTTTTCAGGGGCCAGGTAGAGAGAGCCCTGGGCGTCACACCAAAATGTTTCTCCGCTGACATACAACTGGGAGAGTTCAACCAACCTTTAAATTTTAAAAAAAATTTTCTCACATCACCAAGATTACAACTATTTCAGAATCAACACAATGATGTCTGGTGGTGAAAAACACAGTCATACTTCACATAAAATCAGAAAACGTAATTGAAATACTATTTTAGAAAATTCATTTATACCTCCTTTTATAGTAAATTTATACGATATGACTGCCATTTTTTTAAATTTACGTAAAATTTGCCCTTTTAGGAAAATCAGTTGAAATATTGTGAAATTTGACAATTTCAGCTCCAATAGCACTTATTTCTAGCTGGATACGTGTTATTTCAGTAATATCACTTTGGAAATTTTATGTTCTAAGGAAAACAAATTTAAATATATATACACATTTTATGGTACAAATTCAGAAGTGGGAGAACTACACATAAAATATGCACAAATATTTAAAAACACATTGAATATGTCTGCACGTGTCGTGTCTTGCATCGTAATAGTTCAACTGAAATAAAGATGTGTGATTGTCATTACTTATGTCTTATAGTTTTGTTGGTATAAAAATTAATCATTAATTAGTTAATAGTTGTTGTAGTGTTAAGTTTGGGAATTATCTCGGCGATTAAAGAAATTTTATTTCGGGGATATAAAATTTCATTGGTGGGAGTTGTGAATTTTTAAAAAATTCACTGGGAATACCCCAACCTCTTGCACCTCGAAAAAAAGGAGGAAGCTTCAATCTCCAAGTCAAAGTAACAGTTTGTTGGGAGGAGGGGAAATAGCCCATGTCAGCTCAAAAACTGCTGCTGCCCTAGGAAACCATCGCTTTGACCTTGAAGCAAAGCCTCCATTCATACCCGAGGCAGCGATCTGGGGGTGAAGGGCTGGACCTCCGTGGATCGGCCAGTTCCCGAAGTATTCTAAAAACATGTGACTTGAGTGCTGTAAGGGGAGGGGGTAGCGTGTGGCTTTGAATAGATAGTGCCCTCCATGGACAGGGGTAGTCAACCGAAAAACCGCTTTCTGACCTTGAGGGAGCCGTGGGCAGGTTTTTTCGGAGTGCGGTTTTGTAAGGGACAGTTCTTGGCTTGTGTAGGAGGAGGAGTGTTTGCTGTTGAACAGGTTTTTGCAGTGTTGGATAGATACCAGGGCATGTGTGTTCCAGAGCTTTGAAGAGAATGGAAATGAACTCCGAGTTGGATGGCTGGGGGAAGGGGACAGATCGCCTAAGATGTGGTAATTTACAAGGGCTGGGGTTCGTGGGCTGAGCATTTCTCCGCAAACAAATTCTTGGCCTTTGTAAGGGGAGGGATTTTTGGCCTTGGGCAGACCGACACAGAGGTTTCTCGAGAGGTACCACCATCTTCAGTTGCTCATTGAAGCTTGGACTAGACGGATGTATAACTCAATAGCTCCTTCATATGTACTGGGCTTCGGAGAGTGGTAGCCACGACATTATATGCTCAGAGGTTCAGATCTCGTTCACAGTATTCGAAAATTATAGTGTGAAATATTATTTTAATTTATCGCGAAAAAAATATAAATTTTCGTGATATTGCGTTCATTATTTTTTAATCGTCTCAAATATGTTTCTGAGCTTGATCAACGAAACTTAATATCATTTTCAATTCGCGATTGTGTTGATAAGTGCGCTCTATTTACCAGACTTTACAGAAAAAAATTTGTAGTATGTAAATTGTTTTTTAAATAATTCAGTTTTATACAGTCATGTACTTGTAGGACGAATCAAATCGTTAATAATAGCTTGGTAGGGAAATAGATTTTATCAGCCATAAATTTCAACTCAGTTGCCTTTAAGATACTGGCCGCACTACATGTATATAAGCAGGTGCACGTCACACGATACACTCATTTATCGAGTGACCTCTGTGGTGGACGGACGTTGGCCGCACTCCATGTATCTAATCGTGCATATAAGTCTCCGCAAAACATATACTAACGTCATTCCTTCAGCAACCTCGAGACTGGACAGACGTGTTTTGGGAGAGGTGCAATTTTGCTATACGTGTTAATAAATTAATTTCTTTTGATGTGTGATTTATGTTTCTAAATTTCGAACTCGCCAGTCTCACAGGCAGACGGACGTGTAAGCTATGTGCGAAAGGCGTAATATATATCTTGTTAGTTTAATTTATAGGGACATTTTGTTGTAGATCGTTAATTCTATTCTCACATAATTGTGTTATACTACTCTCTCGTGTAAATTTTATTGCTAGCACACAGCTCGGGGTAGTATATCATGTTACGATTAAGACACCTCGAGACTCGTGTAATTGCACTTATTATTCTCGTAGTTGTGATTGTTTGACATTTTTGATTAGATGTGTGTAATTTATTCATAGATAGAACACTCCGAAATTCGTTAGCCTTTAATTGCATTCTGAAACAATTGTCTATTTAGTCGTTTGTGATTAGTAACATGTAAATTCCATCTTTCAAAGAAGCCTGTCTACCAACACTGTCTACGAGCAATAACCCTACAAACACATCAAAATTAGAAAAAAAAAAAGATGTAAAATGAGCCTTAGCACACCCTTGCACTAAACTCAACACCTATATAACACATTAAAACCCACCTCTTTGCTCAGTCGCCTCGAGGCATAACAGCATCAACATCGTACAGAGTTCCCCACAAGAGGAAAGAAAAAAAGAAGTACAATAACAAAAAATCAGATTAACCCTTTATATATATTTAAACCTTTCAATAAATTTAACCCTTTCATTGCATTTAACACTTTAAATTTAATTAACACTTTTCGATTAACCATTTTTATTAAACATTTCAAATTTGGATCGGATTAAGATAGGATTAAGGATTAACCCTTCCAATCAAATCGATAAACCATAAATTAATCCCAGGTGAAGTGAAATCGGCACGCCCCTACTACTACTACTACTACTAATAATAATAATAATAAGACCTCCATTCCTTACGAACACAGATACGCCCCTACGGCGTCATCTACATGTAACAGTATGGTCGGCTCAATCAAGTCAGTCAAGTGGAGAATAAGCTTCGCAATTAGACGGCAAGCAAAAGCTAAAGAAAGACTACATTGATAGATAACTTTGAAACCTTCCAAGCTGTCAACTTATCTTGACTTAATTACTGTCTTTGCATATTATATTTTCATTACCAGGTATTCTCTAATTGTAGCGTGCCGGAAAATTATTTCAATGCATCATTTTACGGCACGCACTTTCGATCTTGCTGTACTTTAACATAAATATGCACTTGAAAGCATTTTTAAAAATATATTTATGTAGTTGTCTGTAAGTAAATATTCTAATATTTACCCGAAAACTTATTCATAGGCCAAGGGATTGTAGACCTAAACTGAATGACGGACAGTTGGCGATTTCAACTCTAATGAGAGTGAATAATTATTAATGTTTTGCATTTACAGTGATCTCAGCAAGCTTCGTTTCGCTTTCTGTCACGTGGGCTTCGATGTTGTCAATTATATACTTTATTTAATGACGTCCGAATACCTTGAAGACATTGGCAATGTAATTTTACATAGTTAGAAGTTTTCATGACATTCGACGTAACAACAGTTCGGCAGCACTCAAACTGTAATTCTATCAAATGAATACAACGTACTGTATACTGTGTAACGCAGGAAAGAGCAATTTATTGGGACATTGACAATTCGTTATCGTATTGTCTGGCAGTCAGTCAGTATTGGACGTTACACAGTACAGCGTAGCAGTGTTGCATACGAAGTGTTGTAGACCAGTAGACTAATAGGACGATGATTAGTCGGAATACACGGAGCTCAAGTGCTGGGGCTAATGTTTCCGCGGATGTAAGAGACTTACTACAAGCTTGTCTGAATGTCTGCAAATATTTACCTCGCCCAAAATCTTAACATATTGCCGGTTTCTTTTTTGCTAGAGTATATAATAGTATAATTATAGGAAAGCTAATTCAATAAAATTGTTCTTTTTATAAATGTGATGACAGATAGTAATAAAACCATGTACAGCAAATTTTAAAATTCACTACAAAATAGATTTGGCAGAAATGGTTTTCCTACGCTAAACACACTGCATTTTAATACAATTTTAAAGTAATATCTAAACAATTATGTAGTATATTATACCAGGGCAAACTTTCCATTGTTGACAGAAAGAAAACACGAAAAGAAGATACTAATAGGAATTCCTAAAGCTATCTTATAACTGTAGTAGAATAGCTCATATGTCAGGTGTTTAAACCAATTTAATAATTATTCTGGAGTACTGTACTTGAGCTGAAATGACCATTTCTCAAGAGCAAAGTTATGCGAAGTATATAAAACATTTACTGCTTAAAAACACTATTAAAATGGTTTCATTCTAAGAGACTCATTAAGTGTCACAAATTTCTCAGTTTTGCCTTTGAAAGAGCCTTCTTGAAAAGAGAAAAATAATGTGAAAAAGTATCAAAATCTATTCAATGTTTCAAATAAAACTGTAACTATAATTGCCTTGTAAGTGCTGGTGAAATAACTTTGTAATGTTTAGTAAAAGCAATAGTGGTAAAGAACTAAAATTACTTGTTAAAAGGTTGTATTTACTTCTTACCAATATTGAATCCTCTGTCATGCATTAGAAAACTAACATTTTTAAGCGGAAAAATAGGAATATCTTAAGTAGCCTATTCGGTAGTTCTTTTCTAGCACCCAGTTAATTTACTAAAAATTTCTGTGGGCATTTGCAGAACTTTAAAAACGAAATCTGAAAGTTTGAGAAATAATCTATAACGATCAACTGCTCTGAGAAAATAAGCTCCAAAGTATCGCTTAGAAATTTTTGTAGTTTTTTTGTAATTATTTTGTAAATGTTGGCATTTGTTCCACTGCCTATCACTAAGGAATAAATGGATATCAATGTATGTCTGTATGTGTAAATGCATATGTATGTGAAAATATAATTGCATTTGACAATAACATAGTTGCCTATAATACGGTTGCTGCGCACGGCAGCAAGAGTTTTAAATATTCTCTACTATCCAAATGTGGGCTCTTTCGAGGTCTTAAAGTCTGTTCAGTTGTCCAAAAGTATTTTTTATATTTCTGCCCGTAGCAGGGAAATAGGGTTTGACTTGCAAGGGGATTGGGGTAGAAGCGCAGGGGACGGCCGGCCACAAAGTTGTTATGTCACCCAATAATTTACCGAATCGAGTGTCCAGCTCGAACACTTCATCATTTCTTCTTCCTCGCGATATAACTTTTGTATATTATCTTTTTGGAATCGTTTAACCAACATAGAGCTAACAAGTTACAGCAAACGGAGGAGGCACACCATTTGGAAAGGCAAAATGCTGATGCCAGTTTTGCTAAGGTCGAGGGCAGGTTTACGGAGGTCGGAGCAACATTAAACGACTTTCAGGGAAGACTTGGCCACGCCACTGCTTCGATATAAGAGATCAGGTTAGAGGGCATGCCGTACAGAGAGATTCCACATTTGCCTCCTGTAATTTAAGCCACAAATACAAAAGTGCCAAAACTACAGCATGTACATGAAACGAAGAGGGTCGCGCCACTCTTTAGTGTGAACTGTGTGCCAGTGAATTGGAATTTTGACATTGTGACCAGTGCGGCTCATTCAAAGCACACAAATGTCACTGCATCAATGTTACATGTCGGTATCAGCAGCGTGAATAAAAGAGTTGAATCACCATGCCAGCTGACAAGCCCACTTAAGAATCTAATAGTCCACTGCCAATTCCGGAAGGGTAATCTAGAAAAACAACAAGATGCTAGATTCCAGATTGATTGCCGATCAAAAGAAAAGAAGAGAAGCGACAGCCTCGTGGGGCGGAATGAGAGGCAAAAGAGGAAGAGAACGAAATGTGAATGGAAAGGAGACCGCCTGGAAAGGCGTAAGAAAAAGCAGGAAGATAAAAAGAGAAGCAAAGATTAAAATATCAGAGACCGCCGGAAGGGTCGAGTGATGAAGCACGAAAAAGGAGAATAAAATGTGTAACATGGAAAGATTGGCTTGAGTGGCGAAGAAAAGACACAAAATTGGTACCATTTCACAAACAACTGATAGAGAAGACGTCTGGAGGAGAGATCACCTAGAGTAGTTAACGAAAATACATAACATTTGTTACTTTTGCAAACCAGCGATAGAGCATTTTCGGCCCAAGAGATCTACCAGTTCTTCCTGAAAAAGTAATGGCAATGCAATTAGACGAGTGAGCTTTAAGAGACGAGCTACAATGTCTGATGGAGCAAAGGCTTTGTGTAGCTGATGAGTGGAAAGAGAAATATGCCAAGCAGTCCTGTTTAAAGTCTTTATAAATTGGCAAATTGGTATTAGTTAGAGCCGCCAATGTAACCACGTTTCGGGAAATATATTACGGCCAAATTGCTGCCCTTTCATAGAAGACAATTTGTTGTTACCGGCAGGAAGAAGAAAAATTGTCGTGTCTAAATACTGGAAAGTCATCGGCCATTAAAATCCAAGATTGTTGAGAAAGTACAACGTGCCTCTGCGAACGGAGGAATAAAGTTACTAAGCCCAAGCGAGTTGATTTTCAGAGCAGTTGTAAGCGCTGGACGTTTTCCAGGCAGTTTGACAGCAGCGTATTATTGGTTATTTGGGAGATATGAGAGCGATGTTTTCAAGTGAGTTTTAATGGCTGCGTGGAATTGATATTTATTTTAAGTATGTACTGGACCCCATGAGAGCGTGACATTTTGACGTGAAGGATAATGCCACGTTCGAAAGCAAGTTTTCTGAAACATTAAGCTAAATGCCCCTCTCCAAGTACACGCTGTACGCTATGCTAGTCTGCTGCACATAATATTTCAAGAGGAAATATTAATTGGTCTCGATTTCGCAACTTTTACTGTGTGCTCGCATTTATCAAGTGGAATTTATTTATCTAACCAGGAGGCAACAAGCTAAGCCCTGCCTAGTAATGCTGAATTACCTGCCAAGGCCCACATTCAGCTAGATTACTCACTGTGAAATCCCACGCTTTCTTCAAGACTTACTTTTGTTTTACCTAGGACAGAAATAATCACACGATTTACAGATATAGAAGTAATTTGTTCCTTTAAAATAACACGTTTTGCATAGTGATTTACACGTTATTCTGCAATTCCAACTTAAGGGCTATAACAAGTCTACTCCTAGATTCCCATATTCTCCTATATTTTCAGTGGGCACCTTAATATGCGGCATTTATATACGTCTATCCTCTCATTATACTCTTCATTTGTTTCGCCCTTTACCATCAGAAGATCAATATGTCGAGGTTTATAGGTCTTAGTCACACGTTTTGGTGCCACTTTCCGGCTGTCATTCAGCGAGTACACATTTACAAACACATCAATGTTGTTGTTCTCAAAGATTATTATTTGCTGTAGAATAGGTGGAAAATCCAGTGCGCTTAAATAAATCTTTTCTCCTACCTCAGTATACCTCTTGTCCACATGCTGCAGATTCGATTAATTAACAAATCCGCCCAATGCTGACTACTTGAAACATTGGCTTTCATAGTTGTGGGGAATGATTATTGCAAGCTTGCGCTTGAGAAAGTCCGGAAGGTAAGCATATGTCGATAGCTGTGAAGGCCATGCTGTATGTTTCTTGGAGGAAGCCCATTGCACATATTCGTATGCACCCTTAGACCATCCATCTGTGGAACTAGACACACCACACTTCGAACACATGTACCTTATTTGGGTGGGCTCTTCGTACGGCCATTCCGCTCATGTCGATGGACACTGCTGCTGCCCGCGAAAGCCTTTTCACAAAAGCGACACTTATAATTTTGTAATGGTTCAGCTGAGGTGGTTGGCATTACAGTTGTCTCTGAAACAAATATTAATGTTCCATCTGGCGATGCAGTTGCCTCAGCTGAAGAACTAGATGACACATCTTCAGTCCCAGTGTCAATCATTCCCGAAGACACTGGAAATTCCATTAGAAAACATAGGGACCTCAACCGTAGATGTAGATAAAATGACTGCTGAGGAAAAGTCGATGGCTATATTGGTACCATATGCCTATAGCCAGGTGCACCAGAGCATACCTTTTTAAAGAGGGGGGGGGGCAAACCCAAGAAACTAATATATTTATTTATGAACGACTATATATATTTTTTCTCCACAAAGTACTTGTCGCACATTATTATCTGTGTTACATCATTGTAACTTACTGTACACAATGATTTTAAACAATTTTTTCCTCTCTCAGATTATTAATAACTGAAACACCTCTTAGCTGTGAGTACATTGAAGACTGAAAAATATTCTACATAATTTATAAGCACAATGTCTAAAGTTCTTTTCATTAAATACGAGCTGCAACATGTTTGACATTTGATTTTTTTTTTCCCAAGAACACTGTGTGGAAAATTATAACGATTAACAAAATTTACAAGTAATTCCGCATGAAATAACATATTTACACACAACAATGGTAATAATAACCGAACAATATTTGTAATATGTAAAGTTATGTTGAACATGCGTACCTAAATGTTCTTTGTTCATTGTATCGTTAATAGATTTTTGTAATTTTAAATTGCAATATATATATATATATATATATATATATATATATATATATATATATATATATATATATATATACATATATAACCTTCAACTACATTACTTTAGTAAATAATTACGTGTTGCATTGAATAATTTAAATCTGGCTATCCCTATGTGGTGGCTTTATGTGGTACATCATTCAACAGTTGCATAACTAGACATTTGCAATACACTAGCAAACTTTTGTAGTGGGCCTCTTCCTCTATATTTTACCTCAGATTAATGTTAATGGTATGCAACTTATGTTCAATGGATAAGCTTAATATCCGAGATTGTATAATTATGAAAATCTAAAAATATATGATTAATATTTAGATATTTACAATTTATTTGTGTTAAATTTTTTTTATCAATTTGTACATCACATAATGACATTTCCTCAAACTTTGACTTCGACAAAGTTTTCTTATCACTTCTCTTAAATCCAGCTTCCTAGCCACTGACAGCTCAATTGAAATAAGTGCTAAACACATAATTGTTTTTAGACTCATGTTGCCCCTCAGATATTTATTGTTTTGAGTTTGGGAAGCGAATGCTTTACACCGACACTTAAAATTATTGTATAATTAGGTTTCGGTACACCAAAGTTTCATATAACTTCACTCCCATAATTGAAACCAGTTTACATTTTACTTCTTATCACATCCACCACACGAAAAAAAAAACACTTATCTTAAAGAATCTTTCAGAATCACAGAAACAATTATATTGATAGAGTTCTTCATACTGATGCCAGACTTTTCTATGACGAGTTCAAAGAAATTAAAGGTGAATAGACCAAATATTTGAAATTATGTTTCCAATGTGCAAGCGCGAATTAATGCGCAGGTGAACAGACGGTATCGGTAAAGTTATACATGTATAGTGGATATGGTTAAAAATTGCTGACATTATGTCATGCTGCACACTACCCTGACCACCGTAACCTGAAGCTGTATAAACAGTGACATCGTGACGTAGGATTACGAAGCAATGACATATTATCACCTGTTACCACGCAGCATTGCTAATATGATTGTGGTATCATTTAGAAATGATTATTCATATGTTTAATATATCTAGTGTTATGACCATTATTTACTTGAAGTTAAGTGTACTGGATCCTTGTGTCTCCTTCATGATGTAGGTCTCTGGACATTTGGCAGTCCAGCTACCCTGTAGTCCAGTCTCCCCCCCCTACTCCTTTCCCAAAACAAATGCACATACTACTTGTCAACAATGCATCAACCTTTTTCTTAATGCATATAATTATTGTGTTTATGTTGAATGACTGAGCAGTCATGCACATATTTGAGAATTGTTGAAGTCGCACTGTGCTATTAAAGTTTCGTATTTACAAGACTCGAATTATGGCTGTTTTAGAAGCAGGATTATCAGTTAGCGGCCAGCAGGCCGCGTGCGGCAAAATGCTTTATCAGAATTTTTTTTTTATACATATACTTTTGGAAATAGTTACCCATTTTAAATTCAACTTTAACTATTTCTGGCATAGAACTTTTAATAAAGACATATTTCATTTCATTCATTTTATCTTCATCCAAACAAACTGACGTGCAAAACTAAGCCACGACATTTTAAGTGTGTATGGCATATCAAGCATTGTAATTATGTGTAAGTGATCCTATGGGACAACAAATTAAAAAGCGCTACATGAAACCATATTTTTGCAAGCTTAGGAGCCATGACAATTATTGCGTTAAAAAGTTTATTCTGCTAATTTTTATTGGAAGGGGTTCCAAATTCGTCACTAATCATTTATGATCAATACACTGGGCCACACCTTTGCAAGCTGCTTACAACAGCATCATTATTTGAAGTGAGATGGTGTGAGAGGCTCCCCTTTCATGTCCAAAGGTACTCTTGATTCTGTATCATTTCATCGCTATATGATCATCTGCATTTTGCATTAATTGATGTAGATACATAATGCAAATAAAATACTGCACTGCCTGAAATGTGTTAAGTGTTATAAAAACAACAATTCTTACTGTCCATATCTTACCAACTATTGTCTTGTATTCTACCAATTCCCTTATATTTATCAACGTGCATGTCTGTTATACAACACAGTTTTAAAAAATGATATATGTTCATAAATTTCATTAAAATTTCCATGGAAAAATCGTTGTATGACCTAGCTTGAGGAAAAAGGAGGATTGGACGCCCAGACATGGTTGTTTGCCTCGGGCTCAGAGAAACACCCCTGGGCAGGCCTCGAGCTACTCGTGCAAGTCGTTGGTATTTAGGTTGCTGGAGTGATTTGGATTATAGGTACACGTTCTCAAACCGAAGACTGTTCTCTTCTTCCAGCAGGCTCAGTAGAACACATAATTTCCCGCAGTTTGATGGTACTGTGATGATGTAGTGCACTGTATTTGGAAATAGGTTTCCATGTCGCTATTCATGGGAGATTGCTTCCTCTTAAGCAGTAATGCGTATGGGTAGAGTGTTATCTTGTTTGAAAATATGTATGTTACCATTGCTATCGTGTTGTGCATGTGGGTTTGATTTAGGTGAATGTGATGCTGATTGTGCTGCATGTTGTGCTGATTGTAGTACAGGTGGTTCTGATTGAAGTGCATGTGGTGCTGATTGTGATGCATGTAGTGCCAATTGTGGTGTGTGGTGCCGACGGGGTGCTGATTGTGGTACATGTGGAGCTGATTGTGTTGCATGTGGAGCTGATTGTGGTGCGTGTGGTGCTGATTGCGGTGTGCGTGAAGCTGATTGTGCTGTGTGTGGTACTGATTGTGGTGAATGTGGTGCTGATTATTGCTGCATGTGGTGCTGATTGTGGCTGCATAGAATCAGTGCGGCTAATTTTACTATGTCTCTTTACAGCATCCCTCTGGGTAAACTGATGTTGAAAACGTTTGCATTGAAATACATTCTTGAAGTTTTCATCTTACATACCGTTCTTTCATGTAGATGCAAACGCTGTAAACGCTTTACGGCAGAAACGACAAAAAAACCTGTATCAATAGCTTTTTACATCTGTACTGTTCCGAGTCTAGAATTATATTGAAACGTAAATGTATAAAAGGAGCTTATTTATAAGTTTTCAGGTAAGTTCGTCATGATCTCTCGAAGAAGTAAGACCATATCTGGAAGTGGGATCTTCGATACTCTGATCAACAATTTACCGTTCGAGCTTCACATACCTGGATACAAGTTCTGCAGACCGGGAACCAAGCTAACTAAAAGTCTGGCATGTGGTGACACGTGTATCAATGCACTAGATGAGGTATGCAAGCAACATGACATCGCCTATTCCCAACACAAGGATCTGGAAACCCAACAGCAGTCAGACAAGATACCTCCACAGAAGGCCGACGATATAAGAAAGTCATCAGATACCAGGCTCGAATATAATAAATTAACTGTAAAAAAACCTTTTAAACTAACTGTGTATTTATAAATGCATTGAAAAGAGAAAAATAATTATATTATTTACAGAATTTGTAGAACTTGAAAGACATGGTCGAACAGCCACAATACACAATAAATTTTACTGCAAATTGATATTTTTGTATCAATTTTTATTTAATATATAAAAGCTTGCCACAATATATAACGTAATCCTCATTTGCATAAAAAAGGGAAGAAACACATGTAAGACCCTGAAAACATCTACCATCGGTTATTTCCACTACTTTTGCTTGCACTCTGAACCCTCAGGGACCTAATCGGATCCGCAAGGTGTATCGCCCGAGCCGTCAACACAGCATCGAACGAATAGAAGCAGTTGTCCGAGGCCCAATGACATTATGCAAAAATGGAAGCTATCGCCGTAGGTAAATAAAATGGCCAAGGCCGCTACCTTAGCCACGCCCAGTAGAAGATGGAAGTGTGTAAAAGCGATCAGTAGGAAGAGGCGATAATAACATCTCTACCAAAAAGACCACTCACAAATGTGGATTTGGAACTGTTTGCACACAAATTGAAGATACCTATTTTTAGATGACTCTTAATGAGAGACGATTGGTCCCCTAAACCAAAATGTAACGAGTACACCATAATTAATCTTCTGGACAAGACAGCCGGGCCTGGTACACACTGGGTAACTTATGTCAAACATGGCAAATGTTCAGGCTACTACAAAAATTTCTGTAATATGTGCCTCCCACCCGAACTGTGACTGTACCTGAAAATTGCAAACTGGATTACAAGAACGAGATGGAACTGAGGGCACATGTGTCATTGCTGCGCAGGAGGGGAGTTACGAAGCATGCGATATACAGGATGTAGATAATGCGCCGAAGCCAATGTGATGGCGTGCGAAAAGAGTGGGGATTAGTCACAGCACTGCTCGCGACTTGTGTCGAGTCAACTCCCATCTCGCTCCCTTCCTCGCATTCGACGACTGGACTATTCTATCGGCAGTGCACATTGTTGTGAGGGCCAACATGCTAAAATAAAAACTTGCATGGCTGCTTGGTGTTTTATGATGTAGTGAAGACGTAGAATCGAAGGAACGTTACAGGGTTAATTTTTCGAAACTTGTGTACACAAAAAGTGTTGGGGCAAAAAACATATTTTGCCCCCTCCCCCTTTTACTAAACGAGTGGAGGGACAACCGTCCCTGCTGACCACCCCCCCCCCCTCCAGTTCGGCGCCACTACCCATAGCAGTCGGAAATGTTGCTGTTGTAGGCAGCTCACCCGATGAAGTCGATGGCACTGCTGGTACAACACACAAAGAAGTCTATGGCACAAGGCATTGCATGTGTTTCTTCCCTTTTACACCACTTTTAGTTTCACTTGCACCTTCTTCTTGCTCTTTGCAACCGTGCTCATCTAGACTTTGACCTTCATGATGTTGGAAATGCCACACGCTGTTTTTTTTTTACAACCTTTGATTTAACTTCCTTTTTTTTTGTATGTATGGTAGTTGTCTGTCCGCCTCTATGCACTGAACTGGCTCGCAGTCTCCCTACAGTGCCTCATTGTTGTCAGGTTGCCGCTGTAAGTGTGCAAGAGACTACCTGTGTTTAACTTCACTTTTTTAGTCTTTTTAGATTCACGACTCACTAATTGTTGCTATTATTAATGTATAGGTAGAGTTTTTATTCATTCACTAGTCTGTGAAAGTATAAGTAATCTACCTATATAATATTTAAAATAATAATTTGAGACTAAAAAGTGAAAAATAAATTAACTGTAAACAAATCTTTCAAAACCAATTTTTTTTTTCTATAAATACACTAAACAGAGAAAAATAATTTTAGTTGTTACAGAATTCGTAGAACTTGTAAGACGTTGTCCAACAGCCATAATAAACTATATTACAAATTTATTTTTTTGTATCAAATTATATTTAGTATATAAAAGCTAGACGCGAATAGTTAAAATGCTTACACAAGGGATGTGTATACTACTCTAGTGCATATGAGATATACATTCTATATTACGAATAGTTACCTGCCTTACGCACAATATGTGCTTACTACGATTATGCAAATGAGGTATACATTCTATTTTGTGAATTGTTAAGATTCTTATTCCAGATATGTGCTTACTACGCTTATGCAAATGAGGTATACACTATATATTGCACCAAGCTTTTATATATTAAATACAAATTGATACAAATTATCACTTTGTAGTAAAATTTATTGTTTATTGTGGCTGTTCGACCATGTCTTTCAAGTTCTACAAATTCTGTAAATAATATAATATTTTTTCTCTTTTCAATGCATTTATAAATACACAATTAATTTAAAAGGTATTTTTACAGTTAATTTTCTATATTCGAACCTAGTATCTGATGATTTTCTTATATCGTCGGCCTTCTGTGCAAGTATCTTGTCTGACTGCTGTTGGGTTTCCGGATCCTTGTGTTGGGAATAGGCGATGTCATGTTGCTTGCATACATCATCTAGTGCATTGATACACGGTCCCAACGTGCCAGCCTTTTAGCTAGCTTGGTTCCTGACCTGCAGAACTTGTATCCAGGAATGTGAAGCTCAAACAGTAAATTGTTGATCAGAGTATCGAAGAGCCCGCTTTCAGATATGATCTTACTTCTTCGAGAGATCATAGTGAACTGACCTAAAAACTTATAAATAAGCTCCTTTTATACATTTATGTTTCAATATAATTCTAAACTCGGAACAGTAGAGACGTAAAAAGCTGTTGATACAGCTTCTTTATCGTTTCTGCAGTAAAGCATTTACAGCTCTGTATAGTGTGCATCGACATGTAATATCGTTATGTACGATGAAAACTTTAAGAATGTCATTACAATGCAAACGTTTTCAACATCAGTTTACCCAGAGGGATGCTGTAAAGAGACACAGTAAAATTAGCAGCACTGGTTCCATGCAGCTACAATCAGCATCACATGTACCACCATAAGCCTTACATGCAGCAACAATCAGCACCACATTCACCCCAATCAGCACCATAAGCACCACAATCAGCACCACACACAGCACAATAAGCTTAACACAAAAATACAATCAGCTCCACATGCACCAAAATCAACACTACATGCATCACAATCAGCACCATAATCAGCATCACATTCGCCTCAATCAAACCCACATGCACAACTATCAGCACCACATGCACCACAATCAGCAACACATGCACCACAATCAGCACTACATGCACCACAAGATAGAAATTGGTACAAGTATTATGCACAAAAGTGTGAAACAAACATTAATAATGAAATATAGGCGGAGATCATGAAAAATATTATGTTACACTGTGTGCGTTGTTGAATTTTCCATAAGTGTTAAAAATAATAGCTTTATTTAAAATTGTTTCTGGCAGTGACCAATGAAAGCATGGTAGTATGTCTTTTTGGCGGAAAGTGATATTTACCATTATAAGTCTACATTTAAATATTAAATGGCAAATTTTTTAAAACATTTATGAATATATTTGTTAATTAGTTCACAGTTTTATTTAAAATTGTTTCTGGCAGTGACCAATCAAAGCATAGCAGAATGTCTTTACGGCGGAAAGTGATATTTAACATTATAATTTTGCATTTAAATATTAAATGGCAAATTTTTGGAAACATTTATGAATATATTTGTTAATTAGTTCAAAGTATGAATAATTTATGGCAGATAATATCCTCTATAAATAACAATGTAATGGTATGCTGGATTTTATTATGTGAACTATGATGATTAATTACCTCCGAAATGTAAATAGGACAGATTTAGCGCAAGTGTTCGTTGGTTATAATTCAGAATTATCATTTGAACTGTGTATCGTAAATACTGAAGACGTGGTTCCGTTTGAATCACCAGCGGTTAATACACAATTTTAAAGTCACAAATTTTAAATAATAAAATTGTGGGTGAATATTACACACATGTATTGCGTGCTTCATGAAATAAACATAACATTTTTCTGTTTGTTAAAGCAAATATAAGTAATTCAGTTAATCTTGTTTTTATTGTCTGCCCAAGCTCGATGCGCCGAATGAGGCAGCACTAAACATGAGACTATGGAATGATTGGATAAAATAAAACCATAGCCGAAATACGATAGCAGTTTTCGCAGTATACACTATCTCTGTGATTTGAATAAAATAGACTACATAAAAATATATACCGTTACTATGTTACAAAAATAGGGAGCTAGGGTACTGTTTATGTAAGAAAGTGTAAGCTTAATATAAATATCTAAATGAGTATACTATAGTTACCAAGCCTCCTTTGTAGAATGTCAAAGAAAATTTTAACACAGTTAAACAAAATTCTTGTTTATGTGTGTGTGTGTGTGTGTGTGTGTGTGTGTGTGTATGTGTGTGTGTGTATATATATATATATATATATATATATATATATATATATATATATATATATATATATATATATATATATATATATATATATATAATCTTTTAATAAAGAGTAGGATTTTTTTACTGCAAGAACATTAAACAAAAAATAAATTGCAGAGATAAAATGTACATCATTTAGGTTTTGTGGCTGATAGATTCTTAGGCTTTACAAATAAATATTAGACGCGATCAAAAAACACGATTCGTACTATGTTACCTTGTTGTTCCGATCTTAAGTTGTGTTACACTGACTGACTGGTAGGAAATACCACACTAGTGCCGGATTGACTTACGGTGCTGCTTGTAGATAACGATGTGTAAGGATCTGCACACAATAACAGAGATGTCCTTCAAGCGCTTGGTTGCCATTAGGTTTGTCCATGATGACTATACATGATGAGTGAAGTCTGTCAGTGAACACCGATGCGCATGATATTTTATCATAAACACAGGATATTCCGCGACTCAACCGACATACTTTGGCAGTGTGTTATACAGATCACTGGCAACAAAAAATTTCATATATGTAAGTTTGCTATGCAGCACCATTTCAGAGTTACAGGGACTTAAATGCAATAATAACAAAAATTGGAATATCTGAATATCTTTAGTACACCTTACATTCATGTTGTAAGTCCCACACAAGCTGTTCAAAATGTGCTTAATCTGACCGTAATCAGACACTGCTAGTGTGGCTCGCATGGCCAGACTTTGTTAGTGTGTCAAGATGAGTGGTTGTGCAACAATTCCAGAAATGTTTAAATGTGCCAAGTATGCAGACATAGTGCTTCTTTGCGAATATTGTGATGGAAATGGGTGTGGTGCAGTAGCTGAGTATCTGTGCAGGTGGATTGGAAGTGGTGGGCCAGTCCCATGAGCGATACATTCTCCAGACCTCACCTATTGAACTTTTTATCCTGTGGCTACCTGAAGAGTACCTTTTACAATGGACGGCTATAAGACACGCGAGACCAGATGCTACAGGCAAAAAATGATACCAGTAATCAACTCAGAAATTAACTTGCAAGCCTGCAGTGGCAAAACGCCATGGTAGGCTACAACGTATCATAGCATGTTTAAATTCAGATGGTGCACATTTTGAACTGCTCATGTGTGACATTCATATTGAATGTAGTCGGTTATATTACAGATATTCAATAATTCCAATTTGTCTTTTTGTTGCATTTATGTCCCTTTAACTCTGATAGAAACCAAACACTTTTTAACTCATTACAACACCATTAGTGATTTGCAACATACTTTAAGAAAATTTGAGAATCTATCTTTCTCTCTGTTGAGACATTCTATTAACCAAGGTCATACTTTTCATTTCACAGTTTATGAAGCGATTTGCTAAATAAACGTACAAATCAATTCATTTTAGACCATATTTATTGTCAAATGTTGCACATATAATACAAGCTGTTTCAAAACATGTACACCATTTTAACAAGTATTAGTGGTACAATGTACAAAACATTTCATTTTAATACAGGTTGTTTCAAAATATACACAGCATTTTAATAAGCAAAGGTATAGCATATCTCAAAATCATAACACATGTTACATATACAATACAGGTTGTTTCAAAACTTACATGCAATTTCGTTTCTCATTCCTCAAAACCATTCCTCAAAGAACCTAATTTATCCCTCACTCATGTTCCTTATTCCTCAAAGGACATACCTTAATAACACTCCTCTCCCCTTTAGGTAGTTTATTAACTAAATTCAAATGAGTTAAACTGCTTGAGAACGACATACTACTTCAAATTGAAACATATTCCTATCACACAATGTTTACTTGAAATATGTCTCTGAAATAGTTACTATTTTTGGCCAAGTAGTAGGGTTAACTAAATTTACTATCATTTTTTTTAAATATATGTGGTCTTTATACTTCAATTCTTTCATTCGATGTATCCCCATTCTTGAAGTATACCAATAATCTAAAACATTTCTTTCGAGTTTCTGTATTTCCTGGGTTTAAGCAAATATCTAAGTCTGTTTACAAGTTCATTGGAATCTTCAGAAAATATGTACTCATTATTGACATCACTGTAGAAGGAAACTCACTGGTGAAATACTCAATGCTGTCTTCATGTTGTGTTTCATCATACATATTGTTGGCATCATTGTTCTTTGCTTCTATTTGTGGTACATTATGTCGAAGATTGTTTCTTTAAAATACGTTAGTATCCTCTGCTTCTGTGATACTATGTAGTGGACACGATACATATTGTTTATCGATAAGAAGATTTTTTTTACAGATCTTAACATATCGATTGATGTTATCTGCTCATACAAACTGTCTAAATCAGTTTGTGCAGTTCAGAATGGTCCTAGATGATGTGTTCAGACATTCACTCTTCTCATGCCCACGAACATTGTAGGCGAACGTGTATATTTTCCACAGTATTTGCAGTGAAGGCGATTCGGTGATGCATTCACCCCCATTTGCATCAAGGTTGATTGTGTGATTACTCTTTGGTGACAGAATGCCAACTAACTTGCTTCTGTATAAATGCAATGTTTTAAACTATAGCTGGTTTTATTAATGACAGTAAAATTCCTTCCATTATAATATATGTTTATGTTCATTTCACAATTATGTATATTAATTCACCATGTGGTTAAATGTACGTATATTAGATGGAATATGAATAATGGTATAGGTTACATAGTATATGAAATTGGATAATCTGTATGTTTTTAGTTTATATCGATTAAAAATGAATAAAGAATAATTTAATTTTAGGAATGTGTAAGGGAGAGATGTGTTTGGAAGTCTTCTGTAACGAATGTGGTGAGACTTTGTTTTCTGAAATGATTGTGTTAAGCGAAGGCTAGTCTGGTGTGTAGTCTTTTTGGAGCTGGGATTGTCTTAATTGTGCTTGAACTAATTATATGTTAGGTTTTAAATGTATGTATAATATTCTTTCTTAAAATTATATTCACTTGAAGCACGTTATTAAAAATGGTCGAGAGTTGAGGCTTCGAAAATTTTCAACACCTCTCGACCACAAAGGTATGGAGGGTGTTGACCTGTTAAAAGCATCCTGCTCCAGGCTTGGCAGCAGAGGGAAAAGGGGAGGTGACTAACGGGACCTTGCTTGCACAAATGCAGACAGGTTAGCGTGTCTCATCCCTAGCGATGTTCGTCCAGTATTGCAGAAGACCTTGCCTAGGATGTATGGATACAACATTCAGCCCCTTCCCTTTGTAAGATACGTGGTAGTTTAATAACTTTTTACATTAATTTCGTTTTTTATAAAATGTCTGATATCGGGAAAAATGAGTGCAAAGTGCGAACTATGTTTTTGATGATACTCTACATTGACTATGTCTCGCGAAAGTTGGTAGGCTTTTACTGTGTTTGCGAATTATTTTAAAGCTTGGAATGGGGTAAGTTCTTAGATTTGTGCGCGATTATTTGGTAAACCTACGTCTATGTTAAAAAATTTAAAACATTCCGAATATTTTCTGAAATCCTATGCGATAGCTAAATAACTCCATACAAACTCAAAAACCTAAAGACATTTAACATTGTAGAGTTTTTAGCCGATGAGGGATGTGCGCTTAAATTGTGCATTGTTATTTATATCACCTAGATTGGTAGGGTATTAATATAAAGTTATACCTTTTTTAATAAGTCACCTTTGTTAACTACTTTGTTCTAGGTATAATTCAGAATGCGTCATTCTTCTGTGGAAGCTTATTCCTTCATAAGTAAGTTTCCATGTTCTTTGGCATAACTTAATTTAGTTTTAGGAAACATTCGTATATTTAAATGTTAAAAATGTTCGGGTGCTCCATTTGTAAGCAATGATAAATAATTTCAATTGCTTTGTGACTTTCAATTTTGGACTTGTGCATTTTTAATAAGACACCTTTGTTAATTACTTCATTGTAGGTATACTTAAGAATGTGTCGTTCTTCTGTTTAGGACTAGTGTGGTTTAATTTAAGCTGTTTGGTTCCATCTTAGACATTTCATTATGAGTTAGGATATTAATGTATATGTTTTTCCAAATCTTTTTAGTTTTAGTTTATGACACCAGGATTGCTGGGGCGGTAAGTGAGTTAAATCTTGACTGGGAAATATATGGTAAGTTGGTGGTTATTTTTGTGGTTACATGGATTTGGGAAAATCGTTTGTAATTATATATATTCTCTTTATGATTACTTAGTATTGGATTTGATGAGTAATTTTGGTACCAGCTGATTTGTTTTATTTGTTCTGGTGTTTGAGAAATATTAAATTGGTAGGGAAATAGTTTTATGGAGTTTTTCATATTTTTTAAATGTCCAAAACTTTTGTGTGCATCGCAATCGGGTAAGATGTTTTAATGATTGTGAAATTTAATTGTGATAATTTTAAATTTTTTTTGTTTACTGTTGATTTACATGTTATCTTTAATCTATTGTTGTTATTTATTAAAAATACATTGGTAATTTAACACATTTTCCGAACTTCACATTTCCCAATTGCCATTTCGCATAGTAGTAGTGACTCGATGCACGAAGAGGGCGTATCTTATCCCTCAATCGCCTGCCAGACAGCAAACGGGAACAAACTCGTATGCCCCGCTCTCCCACTCCTCATCCCTCTCCTTAATACCATGAAACATTTATATTACACAATACATATATGCCCCTTCCCCAACACATCACACCTCAGTTGCCTGCAAGACATCCAAGGGTGAACATTGATGCTGTTGCTCTCCAAAAATAAAAATAAAGGACTCCTTATAACACATACCAAATATATACAATCACGCAAAAATATTTATAATAATTTAAAAAAAAATTTAATTCATCAATAAATCAGTCATATTAATTGTATAGGATTAAGATTGGTGGATTAATATTAAACTATTTTAGTCGCATTAATTGGGTTCATCAATTTGATATCAAATCGATAATCCGATTTATCAAATGTGGCCTGGAACACCTACGCGCCTACTACTTAAAGAATATTTCGGAGATGGTAGAGATTGAACTCATTATACCTTTTTCATTTCGCTTTTAGGCCGTTACTTACCATCTATATCTTTTTGTATTTTGTCGTTGTTAGTGTGTAGAAGTGACGTTGACCAACTCAAGTTAGACCGACATGATGACCAATTCCCAGTGTGACAAGCGAACTGAAAATATGACGTGGAGGGTCCGGGGCGCGAACCCACGACCCCTCGACTACAAGTCGGCCATCCTACCAGTGAGTTATGAGGACAGGGCATCTTTCTGAGCTACAGAAGGCAAGCTGAAAAATAAGAGGAAAATATACCTCTTATAATTCGTGTCGAAATCTTGAAGATTTCAATTCTATGCCCTTACTTTTCGTTTCTGATTTTATTGGTATGGGCGCACTCTCTTCGCCACTTTATATGCAGTTTAAATTTTCAAACAGAGTGCTGTGATGATTATATAAAAACGTAATGCAAAAAGCAAAAACCAGAATGTAAGGCTGAATGTTCATATCACCTTATAAAATGGTGTTTTGAAAGATGAAACGCCTTTTTAGAAAGTTTTTTGAATTGGTTTTAACAGTATTCGTTGTTATTCCACTTGATACACGCTGTTCGACGGCCGTTTTTACACACTGGTTAACTGATCCATCAGTCAAAAAACAAACCACTGAAAAACAGTGAGAAAAATTGCTGATGAATCAGTGGAAAATGTCACTGGATGAATAAGTGAAGGAAATGTAGCATATTTCCGCTAATTCATCAGTTAAATTCACTGAAGTGATTGTTGGATCAGTCAGATACTGCCGACTGATTGAAACAGTTAAATTCTCAGTGTTTCAAGTTTAGAGTGTACATATAGAGGTACGAAATGGCGTGGCGGTTCCTTTGATGCGGACCTATACGTTGGTTACACCAGTCTCTTGGAATGGACCTTGTGTCTGATTGGCTACTGTTTACTCTAAGATCTTCCCTGTTGGCTCGCCTGCCGACTGGCGAGAGGTTACCAAGCAGTGACTGGCGAATGGCGTCCAATCATGTGGTTTGCTAGTGAGGCCATTCTGCTGGCGTGTGCAGCTGGAGTTGGCCAAACTAAGCGGCCATTTCAGCTCTGTATTATTATGTACTCTCCGATTTAGTAGACTCATAAACTGCAGCTGCCAGTAAAATTAAGCACCAACAGAATATTTATTGGCCATGTGTATCACAGAGTGTCATATCTACAGCATTAGAATTTCATTTCCGGAACTAAAATGTTCTTTATTATGGCGCCTATATAGATGTCTTCAGCGCTAACCGAATGAGTCTCAAAGCGAACTCTAAATAACCCCGTAACAGCAATCCCCACGCCACTGCAAAAACTGCTAACCAAAATCACTCATCGAATCAAATACTAAGTAATCGTAAAGAGAACATATATAATTACAAACAATTTTCCCAAAGCCATGTAACCACACGAATAACCACCAGCATACCATATTTCCAAGTCAAAATTTAACTCACTTGCCGCCCCAGCAATCCTGGTGTCATACAGTAAAACTAAAAATATTCGGAAAAACATATATATTAATATCCTAACTCGTAACGAAATGTCTTAATATGGAACCAAACGGCTTGAATTAAACCACACTAGTCCTAAACACAAGAACGACACATTCTTAAGTATACCTGCAATTAAGTAACTAACAAAGGTGACTTATTGTACTTTGTGATTTGTACTTGTGTTTATTATATAAATCGAAGTAGCTAACTTTTGCATTTCATGAAAATGACTTTACCCAGGCTTTACCCTATTTATAATTTGAATCTCGCATCGCTCTAAGGGTACCGCGGTGGTGTAGCTGTTAGAATACTCGTATCCTTCCACTGAGAACAAGTGTGCGATACCCAGCGAGGTTTTTTAGATCCTCGCAGTTTGGAAACGTGACGGACGTTTCCTACGACCGGCGGATTTTCTCGGGGTGTTCCCGTTTCCCTCGTCCTTACAGGCCGCTGCTACTGCTACTCGTCTCATTTCAGCCTCTCCGATGCCCAAGCCCTCAGTGATAAACGCAAACCGAAACCTCCTAACTTTTAAGCGCTAATACAAATTTATCAGGCATGGTGGGTGGTCTCTATATGGGCAATTGCACAGCAAGCGGAAACAATAATTTAATCGCTACACGTTAGAAAACAGCATCGAATAAGCAAATTTACTCTTTCGGTGGGAGACTTCATTCGTTGTCTAGATCGCAATTTTGTATAAAATCGTCGTTGTTCGTTTGTTTTATTACTCGCTCTGTTCTTTTGACATGGTTATCATTTCTGCGCAAACTCTCAGTATACGCATTATATTTCTGCCGACGACCGCTTACCTGCCCTAGTTTTTATCTCGTTTAAACAGTGCACACGATTGTTCACATAATGCGCATCAGAGATACGTTTTGGCCTATGCTGAATATACTGTGTGACTCGATGTCCAGCGGTCTCTTTATGGGCGAATACCCGTATGTCGTACTGTTATTATAATTTACGAGCAGTTCACATTATTACAGCCGAACACAAAGTTCATTTTTTGAGGCAATAATTCACGTGATCTGTCAACTTGAATATTGTGCGAATCAATATTTTCTCATGCAACACCGGTGACCCAAAATAAAAAAATTGTTCGAAAAAGGTAAAGAATATTTTCTGCCGATAGTCTTTCACGGCACATTCGAAATGCGACAAAGACGCTTACGTCCAAAGTAATAGCTCGATCGATAACTTTATCCCAGTGCAAGGACAACAAAAAAAAATCACTGTATACTTTAAGGTGCTGCAGTGGTTTGAAAATGCCGTTTTTAACTTCGTTCCAGGCAGTAGCTTTGGAAGATCTAAGTCTTTGTAACCTCCATTTACCCCAATATAGTCTTAGTAAAACATTTTAAGAAGCCTTTATATGTGATGAAATGACATGAAGCAAAACAAAATTTTATTGGTCCTGGTATATAACGGAGTGTTATATTGGCACAAGTAAATTTCGAAACAAAATTTTGTTCGTTGGAAAGCCTAAAATTCCATTTTTAGATAGAGGTGGGAGCAGCATGAGGATATTTATGTTCCGATGTCAGCAGGTACGGCCGCTGTGTTATTTTGCGTAGATGAACCCTGAGCTCTGTGGCAGGTGTTAGTGACCTCAGGTACGCAGGTGCCCGGCGCAGCTGTAAATGTCACACCTCCGCATTATCGGGCATTAGGCACGCTCTGTGTCAACTTCGCTGGCGGGGAAAGGGCAGATGTCACGGCCCGCAAATAACACAACCCGAGGGGGCAGCGACCCTATGGAGGATAGCTAGGCCGGGCGGCTTCGCGAAGGACCACAGGGCCAGGCGGTCCCGTGACCTTGAGGTAGGTAGGTAGGTAGGTAGATAGGCAGGTAATCGCTGTTCACGATAAAGCGAGCGCTTTTGGAATTAACCTTAAAAAAAAATCACTACTCCTAACTGCATAAATTTTAACGCGTGCGCTGGTTGACATAGGCCCAGTAAAGTTAAAGTAGTTTTCTATGTCTCAACGACGAATGAAAATAGTCAGGTTACCATTTGTGATAGCATAAAATATTTCTATTGCTCTCTGAATATTTACTTTTCTAGAATTTGCAGTTTCACTTGAACAACGCATGAATAAAGTGATGAGGCCCATGGCATAGTTAATTTTATATATGGTGGAAGAATGCATAGTGTGCATACAAGTAAAGGCTGTTCACGATGAAGTGAGCACTTCAGAAATGAACCTTAGAAAAAGGTCACTGTCCCTGCTTGCATATATTTTAGTGGGCGCACTGAGTGACATTCACCCAGTTAAGTTGGTAACAATGAATGGAAAGTAGTCCCATACCTTAACGTTGAATAAACAGTGTTAGGCAACCATTCGTAATATCTTAAAAATAATTCTTTCAATTGCTGTTTTTTTAATTCATCGAATTGTAAAAATTAGCAGGTGTGTAAAGTGTTTACCTTCTTAAATATTTCACAGTTTCGTTTGACAGACGCATGAATAAAGTGATAAGGCCCATGGCAATGTTAATTTTACATGAGACGGAGGAATTACGCAACGTGTATACAAGTAGATCTTAAACAGGGCTTTCAAAAGTGCTCACTTTACCGTGAAAAGCATATAGATATTATGCATGGATTTCGAAAGTGCTCAGTTTACGGTGAGCAGTCTATAGACAGGTAGGTAGGGCTTAACAAATCGTTGACAGTGAGGTCATTAGAGACGGAGCAAGTTGATCAGAGAAGCAGGAACAGGGTCGGAATCAGCCATGGCCTAGAGTATGGAGCATTCGCCTGGAGAGTGATCTCGGGAAATCATGGAAAACCGAAACCAGGTTCTCCCCTATGCGACTCCGAAAGTTAACCACTGGGCCACCTCACTCGGTCGTTATCGTGAGAATTCGTGGCTTGCGAAAAGCAAAAATTAGCGTATTGTCGCTAGTTTTCGCTAGACTGAACACTTTCGGTATTGCTCGTTAAAAATATCGTTGCTCGTGAAGATAAATATTTTAATTTAAAATATTTACTGAAGTACTTAAGAAAAACCTTTTCCCACCATATCATATAATGGTTATTCCAGCTTTTTGAATTTTTTGAGAAAGAAAATTCCGAAAGCACCCTTTTACCCAACTATCTATTGATCTGACGCAGCAGTAAAGACAAAACGACTAAATAACGAACTCGCATCACAATATTGAGTTTGGTAAAATTGTGATGTAATTATGAGTTCATAGTTCCCTTGTCTTGTCTGCGGCTTCCCAGGGTTGACTCAACATGGCAGCGAGAGGGTTTTCATGAGGAGAGAAAATCCCCGAACTTAAGTGACGTGTTACTCGCCGCCAGGTGTGCGCTGTAAATGACACGTGGGCTAACTATGTCACAGTTCTTCTCTTCCCAGGACCATGTGTCGCGTCTTTCCATGCTGGATTAGTCTACTAGCAGTTGCGTAAACCACCAGTGCTTGCTGGGAAACTGGGGAATGGAAAAGAGTAATCACAAACACACACAAACACACACACACACACATATATATACACACACATACCTATACCGCATCATGTGTATACACATTATATACCAGAAAGTAATTGGGCACCTGTCCACAATGTTTGCTCGGTGGTTGTCACCCCGTTAGTATCTCGTAGGGCCACCTCTTGTGGCTATAACAGCAGCCACCCTGTCTGGCATGCTCTCTACGAGTGTTTGCAGGCCATCCACAGGGATTCGTCGCCATTCCTCTTGCAACCATTCCATGAGTTGAGCAATGGTTTTTGGCCGCGCCTGACGAGTCCTCACCCGGCGATCCAATTCGTCCCAAATATGTTTCGTCGGGTTGAGGCCGGGGCTCTGCGCGGGCCAATCCAATCGGTGAACATTGTTGTCGGCGTACCACTGCATAGTAGCCCTTGAAACATGACACCTGGCATTGTCATCCTGGAAGTAACACGGGTCCATTCCGTAAAAACGCCACAGTGTTGGGAGCATTTCATTATCCAGAATGTTACAATAGGCCTCTGTGTTCATGCTACCACGGACAAACACAAGCGGTCCTACGCCGAAGGTCATGAAACACAAGTCAATTGACATACTGAATTACCTATCTTCACGGGTGCCCTATTACTTTTTGTAGATAGAGTATATATTCTTATGTTTGAAATTAGCATATTATAGCAATTTTTTGGAAGTGATACCACTGTATCAGAATTCAGAAAAGGAAATAACAGAATTTCCAAGGCATCACGAATTCTAGAAATAATAATTCCGAACTTTCAGACGAACGTCGCAGCAAAAATTTCTCACAACGGGTTTGGGGGGGGGGGGGAAGTATGCATTTACTTTGTCTAAAGTGAGGGCAGATTACACCTGAATTGACGGTGCTGACACGCGTGTTAGTTTGGACAAATACTAGGAGAAATATATGCTTCACAAAATAATAAAAGACATAATTTAAATATTATATATTTGATAACATATAAAACTTTTCCTATAATTTTACTACTAATAGTAGATAATGTTAGGGGCAAGGTGTATTACAAACACCACCCCCCCCCCCCCCATTCTGGATACGCTCTGCCTGGCACGAAGCTAAAAACGGAATTTTCAGATCACTGGCTCCTGAAGTAAACAGTAATTTTATTTAAATTGTTCTTGTACTGGGAGAAAGTTATCGAGTGAACTATTATTTCAGACGTACGTGGTTGAGATTTGTGTCGCATGTCGAATATTTAATCTTTTCGAAACTTTCGTGATTCTGGGTCACAAGTGTTGCATTTGAGAAAATTTTGATCCGTATATTTCATAAGGCAACAGATGAGATGCGGACTTTGTGTTCGGCTATAATAACATGAACCACTTGTAACTTAACAATACTAGCACGGTTGTATGAGTTGTCATCCACAAGGAGACCAACAGACATCGAGTCACGCAGTATCCATCGTAGGCCAAAAAAAAATATCCTTGAGATGCGTTATGTGAACAATTGTGTACACTGGGTATGAATAAAATAAAAACTAGTGCTGTATTCAGTACAAATATAATAATGACACACGGAGTTCCGTAGAAAAGGTAATCGTGGCAAAAAGAGCAGAGCGAGTAATAAAAAAAAAAAGAACGAGTATACTATATTAAATCTAGGAAAATAACTATGAACAACACAACGCGAAGGAACGCAGTGGCGAAAAACAGATGAATAACACAAGGGAGACAACTTACAGGAATACAGCAAGTGACTTTCGGTGACGTCACTGGGAGGAGTTCCCTCAAGATCACCCACTGCACTAGGAGTTAAATCCTCTGCAAAGTTCAGTCCAACCCTCATCGAGCGATCACCACAGACAACAGATCATTCCGTGCTTCTACTTGGTTTCTATGGACTTGTAAGTTCTAAAAGAGAGTGTGCTGTACCAGATAATAAATAATTTATTCACACTGAAATTCTATTTTCGGGCCTCAACTGTCTGAGCGCTTATCAGTCCAACGCTCAGCCTCATTACCGGGCCTAGGCGTTGTCTATCCGTCCAAAACAAAAAAAGCACATATCCCCTTCCCCAGTAATGATGGTACTATAGTAGCACCGCTGTAACTTAGGACTTGTGAGCTCTGCCAATGTTGGGCTTCTTATCCTCGGGAAAGGAAAATTGGTCGACGCGACGGTGGTACAGCAGGTGTGTGAGAGAGAGAGAGAGAGAGAGAGAGAGAGAGAGAGAGAGTGCCTGCAGATTCGTCTAGCCGCCTGCCAGCTACCTGTAGTTGGTGCTTTGCAAGTTGTTCTGTCTCTCTCTTTCACGTGGGTAGGCGGAGCCAAGTCCGTTCTTAGGCCGTCGTTACTATATGTGTTACGAAGTTGTGCACGAGTAGCTATTTTCTGTATATGTCCAAGAAGCAGCAGCTGCCAAAGCAACACTGAAGAAGCCACATAGTGGATATTTTAATGTTAAAGGCTGTGCCTATCGGCTGGTAGCTGCAAAATTTAAATAATACATCCTATTTTAAGGATATTTCGCCTCAGTGCGTTTATTTTAAAGATAGACGTTTCAAAAACAATGTATTTTACACGAATTTTTTTAGGAAAGCTTCCCTACAGCGGAGAGGTTTCCAAACATGTCCAACGTGTTTGAAATGAATACATTTTTTAAACTGATGTTTTACATAAAAGTACATACTGCTTATCTATAGTCCATTCCCGATTGGAAGCGACTTATGAAAATCAACCTGTGAAAAAAACACTCTAGGCATAACATGTCAACCTGTTTTTTTCAATAACACTGTATTCCACTAATATATAACACTGTGGTTAGCTTTAGAGTACTGTATTATTGAATAAATGAAACTTAACCTTAATATCTTCTATAACCTGTAATATTTATTTCTTTTTAAATATGAATTAACAACAGTGAGAGCTGCGATTTGTTGGCAATGGCCGGTAAGAAATAGTTCAGAGTTAAAATATTATTTTAACCTAGTTTTATAGTATACTATTTGTAAATTAACCGGTACCTATTGAAATATTTAAAAATGTAGGTAGCCCCGATGATAACATATCTCATTTTCACAGTTTAAAAAAACAGAGGAAAATATCGTGAGTAGGCCGTAATGGTACGGTGTTGTTTTATCGGGCGAGAGCAATTTTTGAAGCAACTGTCTGCTGAGCGAGTTTTGTCGCTCTCTCTCTCTCTCTCTCTCTCTCTCTCTCTCTCTCTCTCTCTCTCTCTCTCTCTCTCTCTCTCTCTCTCTCTATCTCTGTCTTTGTTTCTTTCACACTCGGGAAGTTCCACTTCGCTAGTACTCGCCAAATTGTACATATTTTCAATTGTAGCATATTTCATACTCATTGCAGCTAAATAATGCTGTTTTAATTTGTAATTTACAACTGAAAAGAGATTTTAATGTTCGAATACTTATTTTAATGTATTTAGATATGATGGCGGGGCAGAAACAAAGTGAAGTTGGCAGACGTGGCGAGCCATTACATGGCGTGCTGCTGTTTTACCAAACGAAGCGTAAATTATACTTACTTCGAAAAATACTTCAAATTACCATATCACTTTGTAGACGTTGTGTTTTTTAAACCTACCTAAGCAAATTACGAGGTTGTAATAAATCTGTGTTTCCGCGGCAGTAATAAATACACGGTTACGGTGTGTTTCGTTAACCGCTGTGTGTGAAATAGCGTGGCGTGGCTGTTTGGGATAGTTACGCTGGATCTGTGTGTGCGTGATTTAAAATATTTGATGTGAACGATTTATACATTGTAAATGTGAACTGTTTTTATGACGAAGTTGTTTATTTACATCCACGTATGTTTATTTATCGCAACTTGTATCTGTGCCCTGGGTGTTTGAAACACAGTCGTGTAACGTGATTTACCTCCAATCCCAACAAAATAACCAAGCCCAGCCCCAATAAATTTCAATAAACGTAATACACAGTAAGTAGCAATACATATAAATATGAGTGGAATAAAAGTTACGGTAGGCTTATTTGAGTACATGTTCAACGCTATATTTTATGTTTCTATAACAAAAATGAGCGAGACGAGTTGCGTGCTTGATTTTAATCTTGCTTTTTTCGTTGAACTGGCTATTCCTTCGTTATTTGAACTGAGGCCGTCCTTTTAAAGAAATAAGCCACAACATATCAATAACAAAAAGTTAAATACTACAGTTCATTACCCCGGAGTTGTAACTGTGTGTAACACAGTCACGGCAAAATATTAAGGTGCATTACGTGTAATGTGCTATGTCGTGGAAAACAAATATGTTAATGTAACGTAACCGTAAGAACTATAATTAATTATGGCTTTTTTAAAACGTCATAAAGCCTACCTAAATAATGTTATAGGCATAAACTGTGAATATTCGTACGAAATCGCTTTTAAAATAGACCTAAGACAGAATCCTTTGAAAAGCTGTAAACAGTAAACAACACATTTTACAGGTATGAAAGAAGAAGTCACATTTCAATGTTTATTTTTAGGTCTAGTGAAAGTATACGAACACATGTACACACACAATGGCATGTAAACATTGATTTTGACAGATGCTATATGGCAGTCACATGGCAATGTTTGTGTACATTTGGTGGAAGGATACGAAACGGGCCTCCTAGTAGACATTTAGCAGGGCTCCGAGAAGTTGCTTCCAATAGGGAATGGACTATATATTAAAAATATACGTCAGCAGGTATCTTCTCCTAGTAAAATTCGCGAAGAATACATTTTGTAGATACACATTTCTTTAAAATTAAAGTGCTGAGGCGAAATTCCCATAAACATGGGGTTTCCTTTTAAATTTCGCAGCTGGCATCCGTTAGGCATAGACGTTCAGTGCCCATGTCTATGATTGACGGAATGTTGCACTTTTAGAACTCTTATGGTCGATGCTGTCCACAGCGAGGTGTCAGTGCCCGGTATTATGAGCGTCTGCCTTGTGAGCTACCTGATTTGCGAAAATTTATGCTCTTGTCGTTTACGAAAGGCGAATCCTGATGAAACAGAACATGCATTATATTATTCACTGAGTGCGAGAAGTACACTCGGCTGGAGTACAGCGCTCGCAAAAATATTACGTCGTTGCAACAATTAAGATCTTAAATTAACTCGAGACAGAACAAGTTAAGGCATATTAGACGCCGCCCGAATGCTAAGTTGTGCCGGCGGTAACAGCGGACTTGGCCCCGCCCACACTGGTGTAAGAGAAAGATACGAGGACGCGCCAAGACCCTGTCCTATGTAGTGTTGAGCGGCTCTTGAAATGTCTTTTTGCTATGCGCGTCTCCTTCTGTCAGTTGTTTTCCTAACTCGCGGGAAGTGATTTGGCGTATGGGAGAACTTGCAGGCCCAAAATTAGCGTGGCGCATCTGTAAATATTTTATCCACGGCGATGTTCAAATTGTTTATAGAACTACGAACAAAATACTGTATTTTTACAACTCAAACAATGGTGTGAATCGAGTAAATTCAACCGATATTACTGTGAATGGAGATGGCTATGACACTAGAAACCCCTGTTAAACGTAAGTTAAAATATACTGGGAATATGTTTTGTTAAATAAAATAAAGTTTGTCTGGCGTAACCAAATTAGTTTGTATAGGGCCAATGAAATATCTTCTTTCTGAAACCAAATTATTTTGTTACGGCAAACAAAAATTTTGTTGCTGCTACTAGATATTTGTTCGACTCTAAACATACTAAACAGTTTCGAATAATATAAGGACAAAGGGAAGCCCGATCAAAATTCGAACTTCGATCATCTGTACCCGTGCACTATGCCTTAGCAGCCTCTGCTTATTGGACATCTGTACCCGTGCACTATGCCTTAGCAACCTCTGCTTATTGGACATCTGTACCCGTGCACTATGCCTTAGCAGCCTCTGCTTATTGGACATCTGTACCCGTGCACTATGCCTTAGCAACCTCTGCTTATTGGACATCTGTACCCGTGCACTATGCCTTAGCAGCCTCTGCTTATTGGACATCTGTACTCGTGCACTATGCCTTAGCAACCTCTGCTTATTGGACTACTGATGAAATTGGAATGATATTAAATACATACAGTTCAAACACTGCACAACGTGTGCAAATAAATATTTACAATTTCACTGATTTACTGTTTAGTTTCCTGTTGAACTTATTTTACTAGGATGTTTCTACCATATTTAAGCATCAACATATGCACTGCAAAACACTGTTACCATCCAAATTATCACAAAAATTGCGAACGAGCTTTCGAGCTGTATTTTCGAATGATGGCGATCAAATGATTGGTAGAACGCGCGCGCACATACACACACACACACACACACACACACACACACACATATATATATATATATATATATATATATATATATATATAAAGACACACACAGTTGAATCAACAACAAAATATTTTTTGTTGAAATGCTAATTTATTTAGGCCTATCACAGAGGGTTTATCAATTCGAGTTTGTATTGTGTTAGATGAAGAAATTAAATTTGGTTGCGGTTCATGTTTTGTCTATTCAATAAAAATTTTGTTGGGGCAACTAGGCCTAATTATTTTTTTGGGCCATGATAAAAAATTTGTTTTTGGCTATTCTCTCAGTGTGCCGCGTGTTTCCCGAGTAGCAGGCATACGTGCCAAGAAGTTGTCAGATACATGGTTCAAAGTTATGCGCCGACCGGTGCTTGGAGAGACTTCAAGTTCACCACCCGAATTTTCATAACTTGGCAAAGTTCGCCGGTGGGTTTTCTCTGGGTGCTTGCATTCCGCTGCTGATCCACCTTCATATCATTTCACCCTCTCAGGTCCCTAAGACATCGTTGTTAGGACTCCCGCTTACCTGAATATTTTTGCGCGTTTGAGGCTGAGAAGAGCGGGAGCGATAATGACGACACTGCCATGCTCATCAAGTGCTCCATCGCCTCTAAGCGCAAGGCTTTGAACTGGCGTACAGTATTCTAGTCGCACTGGGTGTACCTACGGTATACTTTCAGCTGTGACATATTATTATTTTATTGATGGAAAGTCTATAGGAAGGGTCAGTGGAAGGCTCTCGAGTAGTTTTGTATGTATCTGATGCGGAAATTTTGAGCTACAGCGCTCCATTTTCAGCAGTTTTCAGATTGGCCCTACTCTGAAATTGCGTTTCTAACGAGAGTGACATTTTGAAAGCACTCACTGCCCTAGTCTGAAGTGTGTGTTCCTTTAGTAGAACAGTACATTGGACGCACTTTTAATAGTGTCGTGGGAAATCGTGTAGGTATTTCAAACACTCTGTGACGCAGTTCAATGACCAGGTATAGTTCTAAGCCACAACATTGCCAGTCGCTCAAAAGGGTAGTTCCAACAGCATCGCTCAGCTGATCAGACGCTGCGAGTACATACGTAGTACACACTGAACTATTCAGACCAATGTGCACTTTTGTGCACACAACACACAGGGAGTTTATTCCTTGCCAGTACTCTACAGTGCGAGGCTCAATGAGCGATAATATTCCCGGTGTATAACTGATTTGTAAACCATGATGTAGCCTAGGGTATGAATGATTCTTATTTGTACAGGTGAATATAAGTATTACATCTACTTGGCTGTGGCAACTTAACAGTGCTGTGTCGGCTTAAAGTACACCACGCCTCATAACATTGTTTTATTTGTAGCCCGTGAAATCATAAATTAAATCGAAACTGAATCGTTTACGATCGTTGAAGCGTGTACATTTTTCTAGGTTTTCAGATGATTTTATGTTTTATAATATGGCATAAGTAGTCATTTAACTATGTCGCAAAACTAGAAACAAAAACTTATACACTTGTTCTAGAAGTGGGCCTAATTATGAGGATATTGATTTTAAAACTTGTGTCCAAACTATTTCGATGCATTAATTGAACAGCAAAGTTTCATTTTATTTCAAGTATTTCTTGAAGTCAGAGTTATACATAATTAGTAATGTGGTACTTGATTTTCCTGTGGCAACAGTATTATTGTAAAACTAAATTTTTTGCACTTGTACTTACTTAATTTTGAATACAATTTCACAGACAATTTTCAGATGGAACCGTTAACTAACTCAGATACTCGAGAAATCATTGTCAAAATTTCACTAACTTAAATTATGTTGCAAATGCATATTATGCTCACTAGACAACAAACGCGGAAACGTGGCATTATGATGGTAGTTGCGAGAATTACACAGTTAGTACGAAAAATATAACGCGTCATATTTGCATTCATTTGCTTACGTGCTTTACACAGCCACTAATGCTTCCAAAGAAAATAACTGAATCCTAGTTGTCGCCTCATGCTCGGAAACGAAAAATTGATGCTCACTGGAGCACATAGAAAAGCAATAATACGGAAGAACTTGCATTAAAAAATAATATTCCCTCATTAAAAATTTTAAAGAACTTCAGACTTCTATACTTGTAATTCTCTGCAGTGCAGGGACTAACGCCACAAATGCACTTTCATCGTGTATGCGCGAAAACTTACAAGTGTATAGTAGCCGTAAGTGCACACGATCATACTCTTTCCAAAGAGTCACGCGATAAAAAATTCCACCTTATCTGAAGTCCTTAATAAAGAACGGGGTTGAGTAGAGATTTGTGGACAGCGAATAGCGGGATTTACCCTTGACAAAGCGGAAGTACCTACAGACGAGTGGTCGAAACACGCTTGCCACTTGATGGAAGGGTGAACAGACTGTAAAATGAAATACCAATACATTCCGGTAATTGAGGCATTCTCATCGACCCAAACTCTCTCGCCAGTGGCAGGCGGCTCAACTACTCAGGTACTGTATACGGCGTGGTAGAGTTAGAAATCGCCCGTAAAACGGGCGACTGGGTAGAGTCAGTTGAAAATTACTGAAATGAATTTTATGTTTGTATTTTTTACAAATAATCATTCGGAAAATGGTTGCCAGTATTACTTTTATAACACAGGCAATTTAGAGAAGTTTTAAAAAAAATACGCCACTGTGTAATTTGTATAACTAATGTTTAGGGACCTGCAAATTCGTGTTATTATTTGGCGTCGCGGGTAAACTTCACAGCACTATACACCCGAGTTGGTGTCGTTTCTCCATTGGCTGCTGCATACAGGTGAAAGCATCCTCTTTCTAACTGAACTGCACGTGATTGGGGCATGTCAAATTCATTATTGTCCAATGACAAACGTATTATAAAGCTACATGCGTTTTAAGTTAAACGTGTCCCCAAATAATAACGCGAATTTTGCAGGTACTGTAGACATCGTGTTTACTATAAACAGGAAGATACATACACAATTTCGTATGCTACTTAAAACGGTGTGTTTGTAAAGATTGAGTACTTCACCTGTAGAGTACGAAGGACAATTTTGGTAACTAGTTTGTAAATAATGGTTAATGCATTTGTTTTTCTATCAAATGCAAAAAAAAAATATTGATAACTTCACGAAACTGTAGAAAAAGGTTAACGAAAAACAATAAATTTGTGAACACTAATTTTTTCGTATAACCAAGAATATGTGTCATATGTATTATATAAATGATTACTTTCAAAAACTGTTGACTTTTACTACATTTTCACAAATTTTTCTTAAAAAAATAAAATATATTTTCGTGTAGTGGAACTTGCATTTCCGTACAGTGAAAATATTGATGTATTTTTAACAACAAAAAAAAAGTAGCTGGGGAGTAGATTACACGATCTTTTCAGTAACACTACAAGTGAATTGGTGGAAATTTTACACAACTTTTATGTGGACTGTGTAAAACCAAGTTTGCATTTTAACAACCAAGAACTGTACTCCTAATTTTTACTATCAACATGGAAATACAGAAACAACGTTTGGCAACTAGTTTCAAAGCAATTGTATTTAAAACGTACGTTTTCTTTTAGTGCGTCGCTGAAGATATTTATTTTGAAGTTGTAATGTAAAAGACAATTTCGTAAATTTATGAAAAATGTATATTTAAAATAAACTGTAACGACAGTAAACTATAAAACCAAATATTTTTGTATAGCTGGGAGGATCAACGATTTGAACAGAAAAAAATTTGCTATTGTTATATAACGGGAAATTAATTAAATTAATATATATCATTTTTCCATTTTTACTAATTATTTTTACGACAGTACAATTTTTCCTTGTATTGTAGTGGATGTTTTATTGCCAACCAGGTTACAATTCTCACTATAATCATTTCGGACTGTTATTCTTGTACAATCTAAATAATTACTTGGCTAACGCTATAAAAGGATAATGCAATAATGCATAAGTTATGTTTGCTCCTTACATGGCAGGTTAGCTGATTGGCATTCGGGAGGTAGTGGTTTTTATTCCGAACCATTATACTGTGAGTGGTTTTCCATGCAGTTGTCCTCTTCACGTAAAAATACCGCATTTAAACGTTGGCAAGTAATTAACACTAACCAGTGCATTAGAGTATTAAATAAAATATATTTCGGACAGATATCGATGGAGTAAAATAGAGTTATGTCTTTAAAAGCGCGTGGCTTTAATTTGGATAATTATATTATACATGAAACGTACATATTGGGGTCAGGCGTACTCAAAGGTGAACTCAAATATATTCAGTCTCGTCCCTATATTTAAATCATTATCAAATGACATTTCGTTACAATATGTTTTACAACTCGTTACAGAATGTTAGTTGTTCGTTAAAATCGGAGGAGCTCTCGGTAAGTGTACTTGGTTACATTGTGTTAGATATTAATGTGATTCGGTATTAAATTACTTGTTTGTATAAAAGGCCACGCTGACAAGTTCACCTTGTCCAGATGCCGTAGGCTGATGACTAAACGTATGTCGGCGGACGGCACGCCCCCATCTTTGGACTTCTTACTGGTGCATTGTCACGCCGCAAAGACCTCGTTCGCTGCGTTTCCAGCCATAATATCTGGCGCACTCGGCCTGCCTGGCAGAGTTAGAAACGCTCAAAGCTTCGCTCCACTTCTTCGCAATATGTTTATACTACCGCAATCAGGCTAAAATGCCTGTTGCTGTTCGAAACAATATGTACTGCGCAAACATGTAAATATATTTTAGATGTATTGTCTGCGGTCTGAACCGCCAAGTGATGTATACAGCAGGAGAAATGTCTTACAAAAATTAAAACATGCTCAACGAGTGTTTCTCAGACTTTTGTTTATCCGAAGCGTAAATGACTAAAAATTGTGTTTTCGCAGTATGTTTTAATATTAAATTTTGAGATCAGAAGCGCGTAATTGGGTTCACTGTTACGCCATAAAAGGACAATGTTCTCGCTGAAAATTTTCATAGTCTTGTGTTGCTAAAAGCACTAGATACAAGACCAGTGCCGTGTGCGTAGATGCGGTACGACGTCTGATTTACGTGTCTGCATCGCCCTTAGTGCACGTGTGCTCGTAAGCCGTGAATAAGCAAAACACCTCAGGCCAGGTTAGTAGTAGGGGCGACGGGGTTCTATCCCTCCTTTTTTACCTTGACCTTTCAACCGCAGTCTCATAAGATTAAACTAGGGCCAAAATCGCTGGAAATTTTACCCCGCCTTGTTTCTCAATCTGACCCTCAATGGCTCCTCACTTAGCTCCTCAATTGAGGAGTTAATCCTGTGCTGTGATTTGTCCATACCTAGCACCTCACATAGCTCCACAACCTACTCTGCATGCTCCAACCCCTTCACCTACCTACACCACACCCCTCCCCTCATCATCCTTCTCTCCACAGATATGGTTAACACCCTACCCCAATACACTCCTTCCCCACGAGCTAGGATGTTTTCAGTTCCAAACTTGACAGATAAGCAGCACTGCTCTCGCCATCATATAAGTTTGAGAGATGACCACCAGGAGCGCTGATATCTCTTGATGCCATCATTGGCTAGTATGTAGTGCACAAGTTTTCGCAATGCCTGCCAGAGAGCAGGCGCGTCGCTTGTGCTCCAAGAGCCAATGTTAGCAATTATTTATTATGAATATTATGAATTCTGAGATCGGCTGGAAGCTTAAGACAATTCTCTCTATCATATATGTAATGGATAAGTACTCTATAAAAATTTCCCTTTTGGATGATTTGGAACCACGAACCATTAGGTCGCCAGATTTACGGACGCCTCTGCCAACTCGGCTATTGTGACAGTTGTAGAGCTGGTATTTTTAATGTCGTATTTAAATAAATTAATCATGCAGACTAACTCGAGCATTCGAAATTAATATGTAGTAAATATCATTACTGAACAATATATTAGTTAACGCATAGTTATATAAAAAATTTGGGAATTTAAGTATTATTTTGTATATAATAATTTTAAAAAATTCTCAAAAGTACATATATGCAGCAATATACTGACTAACTCGTATTTTAAAGGAGATTAAGTTTAGAGACTCCCAACAGCCAAATATTCAAAACGAATTTTTTATAAAGAAAAATTTGTCAATTAAAAATAAATAAATAAATTTTTTACAAATCAATCACAACCGAGTGACATAAAAAATTATATTTATTAGGCACTTAAGAATATATCGTCAGGGAAAATGATCATTTAATTATAACCATCGCCATATTGAATTTTAGTAAGCATAGAAGCAATTTTTATTTTATTTTTAAAAGAATAATGTAGCCACTCAGAACATCAAATACAACACATCGTTTACGGGCCATTTAAGTCCTAAACCCTTTCTGACAAGGACCATTTTGAGTTAAGCCCTTTTATAAACATAGTCATAATTTCCGATTCATTGATGCTATGGTCATCAAACAAATAACATAGACATAATCGACATACACCATAATGCCATGCTCATTTAAGCCCTAAACACTTTCTGGCAAAAGTTTAATTTGAGTTAAGTCCTTTTATAAGCATAGTTACACATAATTTCCCGCATATCAAAGCTACAATCATCAAATTCATAACATACACATCAAAACCAACAACAAACAAGACTACGAAGTAAAACACCCCTAAAATCCTTTTATAAGCATAGTAACTTATAATTTCTGATCTAACAAAGTTACAAACATAAAATTTATAACATACTCATCAACCCAACAACAAAGAAGACTACAAAATCAAACACAACTTAAAACATTTGTAAGCATAGTTTAGCATAAACTTATTAAATGCATGCCCATCAAAGACATATCTACCCATGTAATATTTATTTTATTTTCGAGTTAAGCATATTTTATTTGTGAGTTGTATTCTTGCATATAGTAATTTCTGTTATGCTATTTTTGAATTACCGAGATTGATTCCCAAGCGACTCACTTAATAGTTGTAAAAAAATACTGGGAAATGTAATCTTAAACATTAATTTAAGCTCGATGTCTATCATATTACCTTATTGGTGTATACTGCTCAACTAATGTATTACATGTTCGATGTCAACTGTTGAAAGTCGATAAAAAAAAGAGGGTAATGCAGTTAAGGATGTAATCGTTTAATGAACGTAATAGTGAAAATCCATACTTGCATAAATATGCAACGAATATTTACTAGGGATGCATGTACACACATGAATAATTAACAACTAAACATTCACCAAGGTATTATATCTTCTCAGTAAAACAGCCAAACTTCAACTGTCACATACCTTTTCACTTGTTTCAGAAATGGCAGTTATTATTATTATTATTTAGGGGTGGAAGTTATTGCACTTACACTATGTTAGCATTCACTATACACAATTATCAAGCATGTACATTATATGTAGAGAGACATATGTCCACTCCCGAGAAACGACATCAAGACTAAAGCCTTGCCATAAACATATTGTCCATAGGTTACTTTCAAGCAAGAACGCTTCATGCTTTACTCCTGTCAGGTAAACATACCCTAACAGGAAAGAATGTGTATACGATTTCATCATATACCAACACCCACAAACAGAACATATCCAATTAATTACTCTGATAAGCCATTTCATCATGTAATAGCAAAATCACACACATATACACAGAATAACACAAACTCACATGTACACAAAAACTAAAATATTCCAATTGGCAAACCCAATCCACCCAAGAATTGCTCCTAATGAACCAAATTAACCCTAACTAGCCCAAAATTCGCCCAAAACGACCAAAATCTACTCTAAAACACACACACATCTCATTTGCATATATCATACCAGGCAACTGCAAAACTCCGTACCATCAAACTTTACAAGCAAAACTAATATCTTGACAACTATATCAACATATATTACAACACAAATAAACAAATATCCATCATATGTCTTCCAATAAACATTATCACACAAATTTAATCTGACGTATAATGATTTACAAAAAACAAAAAAAGCCTTACTAAGATGCGATTCTTCTAATTTACTATATAACATAATTTAAAACCAAATTATGATCCAAATAATACACTTGTCTCACTCAAATTGTTATATCCCATACTACATAGAGCAATCAAAACTTGTTTATTTCATAAAAACCCCTTAATGAAAGAATTTTGTTAAAATCTGCTCTTTTTAACACCCGATTCATTCCTTCTAGGATACTTAACTAGTATCTGCACAAACAAGTATTTACACAATTAAACCTCTTTTCATTGCACAATAAATTTGAATTTTGTTTAAATGCAAATTTATTTATCTACTTCAAAAAGCATCCAATTTAAAGCATACATACTAATTAAGACAAAATTTCAACCTAAATGCAGGCATAGACAGTTATATTAACATATTATTTATTTCAATTCCCAATGAGGTAAATACGCATATATGAATTACTGTATGTGATATTTATTTAAACCCATTCATCTCAAACATTAAATATTAAATAATCCTTTAAAATTACCATTCTTTTTATCTGTCTTAAGAAATGCTAAGTTAATATAGTGTAATATCACAAATGCTAAGTACTCATTATGCAACATACATCAATTTTACATAGTGCAAGTCGAGGCATTACTTTACATACCCTATTATAAGCAAAAACATTTTAATATTTTTAATTATTCTAGGAAGACCTTCTGAAAGGCTGACAAATTCCCGGAAACTTCCGAAGAACACCATGTTTAATTGCTATATATACAGCTTAACATTTTGAGAATCTCTCAAAAATGGTATTACTCATTTAGGGTAGGCTAACATTGGGAAAGTTGACCTCACACACACGCACATTATCAATCATCACTAGTAAAATATGTATATTCGCATAACAAAATAATATATTTAGTAAGAATATTTAGATATAAGTAGTATATACATAGCAATTCAAGAACCACAGAGGGTAAATATATATTTATTTTATTCAAGTATCAAGTAAATGAACCAAAGTATGGTTGTAATGAATATCCGACCACAAGTAGTATTGATGTAACGAGTTGAAACCAAATACCCATCGACCAATAATAAAAAAAAAAAAAAAGGAGTAGAACTATAGGTTTGAGAACCTACTCATTGCGTCATTGCAAGTCAAACTCACTTTTTAGTACTAGTATTTATATATTGAATAACTAACATGATTATTTCCACTCTAAGTATACATATTATTGTAAATAAAACTAACATATGCATAACTTATATACATGATAGCTTGCAACACACTACATATCAAACACCCAAACAATATTCCCTTCCATTAACTCTCTCACTCTATATTCATCATCTCTCTTCACCATTCTATCACAGCTCATCGACAACAAAGAATCCTATATACACACACACGTAGGTCTCCATCAGTCAAACGTCATCTCTGGTAGGAGAACAGCGGTCTCGCAGAAAAGATGCAAGTAAGTGATTTATCTATGAAGGTTACATAACCACAAGCTGCATTACATATATATGTAATTAAAGCCTACTGTTGAAAAAATCTTTTTCTCTTCTTTTTCAAAAATTCGTACAAGCATGTATGAAATTACTACTCTACATATCATTCCTCAATCCTCAGTATCAAAATTAATTCCTTATTCCTCAAAAAGTGTTCCTCATTCCTCAAAAATCATTCCTTATTCCTCAAACATTGTTCCTTATTCTCCAAAGAACACATTAACAAGCTAATGCAATAAAACAAAACATAAATAGAGATTATATTCCAACATGCACACCCCACCCCCCCAACACACACACAAATGATATTCCATTTAGTAGAGAACATTTTCTATAATAAATACTTATATTACACTCATCTCATCTCCTACACTATATTCACTTATAAATTTAAAATTGAAGTTCACATTACACTGCAATTGTTTAATACACTCAGTTATTTTTCAGACTTATATTTATAATAATTTCCAGCCGATCTCAGAATTCATAATAACATTTGATAGTATTTCCAAGATTGACTCTTGGAGCGCGAGGGACTCGCCCGCTCTCTGGCAGGCATTGCGAGAACTCTTGTGCTACCTACCAGACGTTGATGGTGTCAAGAGACATCAGCACTCCTGGTAGTCAACTCTACAACTTAAATGGCGGCCTATGATGACGACAGCAGTGCTGCCTATCTGTCAAGTTTGGAACTGAAGACATCCTAGCTCGCTGGGAAGGAGTGTATGGGGGAGGTGTGGGGAGGGTGTTAACCATATCTGAGGAGAGGAGGATGCTGAGGGGAGGGGTGGTGGTGTAGGTAGGTGAAGGTGTTGAAGCATGCAGAGCAGGTTGTGATTCTATGTGAGGTGTTGGGTTCATTGCTATGTGAGGTGGAAAAAGAGGTGCTAATTGAGGTGATAAATTAGGTTCTAATTGAGGTGCTAATTGAGGTGCTAGTTGAGGTGCTAGGTGTGGACCAATCACAGCAGAGGATTAGCCCCTCAATTGAGGCGCTAAGTAAGAAGTCATTGAGGAGCAGATTGAGGAGCAAAGTGGGGTAGAATTTACAGCAATTTCGGCCCTCTGTTAATCTTATGTGACCACGTCTAAAAGGTCAAATTCAAAAAAGGAGGGGTAGAACCCCGTCGCCCCTACTACTCAGGCTTCCTCTTAGGGGAAATTAAAGTTTAGTACTAATGTATTATATTTAAAAAAAATTTTATGTCGATACCTTAGTTTCATAATATTAATGAAAATACTCCTGTAGTAGAAGACCTATTTCAAGTTTTGATGGATAATACAGTGTTGTGTTTCTTCGAAAATGTTTTTCTACAGGGAGCGAAACAAGAGAGTATATTTTAAAGATGCAGTCAACATTTTGCTAACTCAAACCATTGCGGATAGCTATACCGTGCAATGAGGTGCGTAAGCCTGCATAGTTTTTTACACTGACTCAAGAAAAATGTTCAACGTTCACTGCAAAAACATGTGTAATTTTACCCATAATGTATGTGGCAGCAGCGTTACTGAAGGATAATTTTATACCTACATATCTATATATTTATTTATTCTACGTCCAAGTAAATTGATCCTACAAATTAGTCAAATAACACGTTCATTGTAAAACTAATTTTACAATGAATGGTGTAAAATTACCTTTACTGTACATCAGAAAATAAACTGCTTCAAGCGTGTATTTTTTTCTCCATGTCAAATAAATTTACACATACACCGCTATTGTATTTTCACCACTGTGTATGTTTCTTGTTAAACTTACAACATAGAGAAACACAGATTCGCTGTAATTGTAAATAAACCACTTCTGTACATTTTTCACTGATTTACTAAGCAATTTTACCATAAGTATTAGTTATTTTACAACTGCATGTTAATTCACATATTATGTATACGTAGTTTTAGAATTTTCATGTTATTGTACTCCCTTTGGTTACTTGGTTGTTAATAGATTTTTAAAATTATAATCTCCAAAATGTGGATAACAATTGACTTGAAATAGAATATACTAAGTTTTACGCAGAAGCCAGCGAATCCCATCAGTGTGAGTTAAGCTTTCCTTTTGAACACACAAATTGATTTCGAAGTAGTTCTGCTTCCTGCCGCTCTATCGCATGTTTTAAACAAATACATGTGGTTACCTTTAAATTTCTAGTAACATCAGTGTATAACAAATACCGTACACGTTTTAGAAAATTACACATTAAAATATAATTTCTGAGAATTTGTGTAAATATATGCTGACAGATACTCCAGAATGTAATTAATGCCAGTTTACACATACATATCATTGTAAAATTACTCAATGGAAGATGTAGACTACAATTAGACTGACATGAGTGTTTATACAACGACCATGTATCAGTAAAAATACACAATTTAAAGTTTTAATACAGAGAGGCGTGTTTTTACACATCTCCAAAATGGGTAATTTAAGAGCAACATTATATTTACGATGCCATACATTCATTTATTCTCACGAAAGACTTGTATTGTTACTGCGCAAGGGAAATGGGAATATTTTTTTTACGCATAGAAGACAGTTAACCATAAAAAAAATAACGGCAATCATATACACTATACACTATACTGTCCTCAGCTACTGAACTTCCCGTCATTATACACGCCCTACAGAATATAGAATCAATAAAATACATTAAGCGCTAGGGAAGTTCAATTTAGTGTGGTCAAACGGGATCGCGCCGAACCGGAGAGAACACGTTCTGACTGTGGCAGCAGTTAATGAACAAATAACCTCTCAAAGAGTATGAATGTATTTACTATATATAGCATGGCGCATTTCAGTACCATATCGTTGGTAGTGAATACAACGATCTGAGCAGAAAGACCTCTTGAGGGAGCTATGAACACCGCTTAACCGTAGGAAAACGAGAGTCTGTCGATTCAAGTATCTGACTACAACTTAATGAGAAGAATTTAACACTAGCTGTGAGTATGGCAAAAAACAATCTGCAAATTACTCGTTAGCGTGCGGAGTGCGTTATTCGAATGGGAAATTGAGCAGCCTACACTCTAAATCGGAATCAGTTATTTTTTTACTGATTGTCAGTTGAAACTGCTGTATCCGGAATCTGTAGAAAAAATATCACTAATTCATCAGTTAAAAGAAATCTACTAATTCAAGCATTAGAAAACTAATTATTTATAGTTATTAATAAATAAGCACAGAGCATTCCTATGTGATGTAAGTCGGTTACTATTTATTTTGTCGCAGAACACAAATATTGTCTACACAAAAACTTTGTTTGGAGGTGGTTGGGCTTGAACCTCCGCCCATAGAACAAAGAATACTGAAGCTTTCATGACGAGCCATATCCACTGTCCTACTTTACCACTGCCAAATGTATGCTCGTATTATGGGTACTGAACCACAAAATGTAATGTCAAATATTGCTGTGGGTTTCGTGATGTGAAAGTATTTCTTGTTGTCGAAATATACAGATTTTCTGCGTAAGTACATGTCTTTACAAATTTCGAAAGTCAATCTATCTTTAGTTTAGTTCGGATTCTGTGCTTTAAAAGATAAATATAGTGGTTTCAATGTACGAGATTATCGATGCCCACTAGTATATGTCATTTTACAATGCAACGAGACATTACAGATTTAAACTGTTATTTTTAGTGACAGATAGATCAGTGATAATTTTACTGACTCGATAGTGCGGTGATTCAATAATAAAGGTGAATTTACACCAACAAAAGTTTTGTAATCTCTGCAAGTTAACAGATCAAATAATGAAGAAACGAACAATTTTATAAAATATTGCATTGTTTCTAACGTTCCACTGTCTAATTAGCACAGTTATTACTAGTCAATCTGTCTCTTCAAAATAACAGTTTCATTCTGTAAAATCTCCTTGCATTGTAAAATGGCCGATACATATAAAACACCGACAGCACCGTTAAAACCACTATATTTCTCTTTCAAAACACACAATCTGAACTAAACTTAACTTGAATGACTTTCGAGCCTTACAAAGACATGTACCTACGTCTGCATAATATGTGTATATTTCGACAACATGAATTATTTTCACATTACAAAACTTACAGCCGTTCGCCATTGTAAGTTTATATTACTACGCGAATGCGAGACCGTTTCTCCCAGTGGCAAAGTAGCAGATTTCGTAGAAATTCATGCAAAATAACCAATAGAATGGGTTGCGTTTTGGGGTGGCGGTTAGATACCAACCACTTCCCAAATTTCCTTCTATATGTGATAATTTTGTTTAGCGACAAAATAATTGTATACCTAATTTATTTCAAACCGTAATTCACGGTTTTCAATCCTTGTACTTTTTATTAATCGACTATAAATACGGTAGCTGATTTTATACTGTTTGTATTAGTGGATTTCATTTAACTGAAGAGATTAGAAGTTTTCTTTTTCTACTGATTCCGGATGGAGCAGTTTCAACTGACAATCAGTAAAAAATAACTGATTCCGATTTAGAGTGTACAGAATATTTCGGTCGAAGTCATAGAGTGACTAAAGGAAAATATAAACTTTCTGAAGTAAAAAATACTTGTGTCGAACGTAACGTTGTACGTTTAAATTAGACTTTTCCCCGCGTGTTTCTACTAAGTGTCATGCTTTCGGAAATGCGGAATACCCTTACTGAAATTATTTATTGAGAAAACAACAAATATGACTGGCAGCTATGTGAAACCAATCTCCATTGTGTAGAACGGGCGATGCTGGGTGCCCGTAACTCGTTTAACCCATCCTACATGTGTAACTAATCAGGCCCCATGGAGCAGTATATTTTACACGCTATCTTTGTGCGCACTCCGGTATCTTCAGCGTGCGAGCTCATCTCTTCCTTATCTCTCCCTTCGTAGGTGTTGGTGGATTCGTTTACACCCTGCAGAAGGAGCGCCAATGGAGTTCCACGGCTGAGCGTACGCGGCCTCGCCAAACGGGAGGTTGAGAAATGAGGATGTACGAGATTCGCCTGATGAGCTGGGAGTGCCAGAGGTAGGAGAGGAAGTGGTAGTGTGTGCAAGAGGGGGGGGGGGGGGGGGAGAGAGAGAGAGAGAGAGAGAGAGAGAGAGAGAGAGAGAGAGAGAGAGAGAGAGCCGAGGATAAGGTGGGAGGGAGTGAAGGGCAAGCAAAAGCACAACGTGGCGTATTTAGAACCACAAAAACAAACCCGTTTGCTTTTACTTTAGCATTTAATAAGGAAAGATATGGTACACGTTAGTGTGTGTGTTTTAAATTGCACATACATGCCTTATGTCCAGACACGTGTGAAATATTCTTCCATAGTACCACTTTCAGTGCTGCGGACGTGAAACCCGTCGCCTAAAATCAACGTCGATGTAAAAAACTACGCTACATATATTTGGCTGAAATATGACGACGTCCGCGTCATTTGAAAAAAAAAAAAAAAAAAAAAAAAGTTCGAGTGGGGAGTGAACACTCCGAGTGACGGGCTTTTCAGCTGGGACCTGTAGGTGCCCCTCATCACCGAATACGACATGAAATGAAACCCTAGGATGGAGCGGCGCTGGAACGCAAAAGGCGGGGTAAACGGGAGGACCCCGAGAAAATCCGCTGGCAAGCTTCGTCGTCCAGCACGATTCCCCACATGCGAGAATCCGGAAGCGAACGCGACGGGGATTGAGCCCGTATCGCCTTGGTGGGAGGCGAGCGCGCTAGCCACTCCACCACTGCTGCCCCACAACACTGGTAAAGGCTGTTCACGATACAGTGAGCACTTTTCAAATTAACCTTAGAAAAAAGCCACTGTCCCTGCCTGCATATATTTTAACGGGCGTATTGAGTGACATGCGTCCAGTAAAATTGGTAACACGGGCTAGGAAGTAGTTACATATATTACCGTCGAATAAAAGGTGTTAGGTAACCATTTGTGATAACTTAAATTATTCCTTTCGATTTCTGTTTTATTTTTTTTATTTTTTTTATTTTTTTTATACATCGAGCAGCAAAAATTAGCAGCTTTGTAAAATATTCACTTTTCAAATAACTTCACAGTTTCACTTTACCGACGCATGAATAAAGTGATGAGGCCCATGACAATGCAAATATTTTATAAGGCGGAAGAACACACAACGTGTTTACATGTAGATCTTAAGCAGGGCTTTCAAAAATGTTCATTTTATCGTAATAAGCCTACAGGTAGAAGGGCTTAACGTCTCGTCGAAAGCGAGGTCATTAGAAATGGAGACAGCAGTTCGAGGAAGCAGGGACGGGAAAGGAATCAGCCATGGCCTGTTGTAGAGAACGAGCGCAGCATTCGCATGAAGTGATTTCGGGAAACCATGGAAAACCGAAGTCAGTACGGCAGGACCGGGATTCGAACCCAGGTCCTTCCAAATGCCGGTCAAACTGTTTACCACTGCGACATCTCGCTCGTTGGAGACAATTGTGATGTAAACGAACGTCGCCAGCAGTTATATTGAACACATAATACTAAGTAATACGTCTTATTGGGATGTCAGCTCTCCAAGTGTACGTCACTTAAATGAATACAGCGTAACGCATTTCATGTATGGCATAGGAAATAAAACCTCTGGTTGTAACACTGTCGACTCTACTTCCTATTAGCTGACAACTGGCCAGTGATGAATGCAGTAGAGTACATTGTGCATGTCCAGTGTATTGTGAAAAAATAGGCTGCTTTAAGTGGCACCGCAAGAGGCCAGCACAATCTGTGTTCATGCAGCTATGTGTTAAGGAAATTCTCTCCTAGCGAGTTCTAAATGTCTAAAAATATTATGTTGAGATCTCGAAGACATAACGTCTAAATGAGAGTGTATTTTTCAAAATTTCTTATGACCAAAATTGCATACGTCTTTTTTTGTAGACATATAAAGTAAGCATAGACAACATAGTAATATAATAAGTTGTCTGATATTTTCACGGTATCATCAGAGTGAATTTCGGATACAAGTGAATATGTTTATGGCAATCCCCCTTTAAAATAAGAATAATGTAAAGAGAAAACAAAGCTTTGAAAAGCGTTCACTTGACCACATGGCAGCAGAAATACTTGAAACCCGCTCAGTCATATCTACGATCGTGGATACGTTGCGCGTGTGCTGATACTGTCTGTACACAGCAAGGCACTAGTACCAGTGGTCAATCTTCGTTATAGCCAATCTGATTTGTGAAGTGAAGAGATTTGAGCGGCTCTTAACAGCGAGGTCTTGAGAGCCGATGAGGGTGATTGAGGTGAGTATGGAGCGGTGCCGGAATGAAAGGGTGGGGGAAACGGGAGATCGCCGAGAAAACCAGTCGACCAACGGCATCGTCCGACACGATTCCCACTTGCGAAAATCTGGTGACCCGGTCGCGAATTGAACCTATTTCACCTTGGTGGGAGGCGAGCAGGCTAACCGCCCAGCCACCGTGGCTCTTATTTGATTTGTGGGATTTTCTATAACTCTTTTGCATGAATGTTTAATGCGAATATCATCGAGCATGCAGTACGTTGTTTAATGGTTGCACGACAAGTGCTGAACACAAGTTCAGGACAAAACAAAATATTAGGTACGTGATTGAAAACCTTGAACTCAGAAATAATGTGTGGCTTGACTGGTTAAGGTCAGATAAATGTTTCGCAGATGCAGAAATATGTCAGCCAGATTTCGCATCATCAATACACGGTCGAATCACATTATTATGATCACCTGCTTGTATCCGGGGTAACCGTCATTCGCAGGACGGACAGCAGCTAGACGAGCTGACAGTGACTAAGTCAGGTGCTGATAGGTCTCCCACGGGTATCTGGAGCCATGCTGTCTGCAGTGCGTCCTGGAACTGTTGAAGGGACGATCGAGTTGGTCCTACAGATGTTCCATTCGATTGAGATCGGGGCTGTTTGGGAGCTAAGGAAGAACTTTTAAGCCTTGATCGTGCTATTTCAATCACGTGCGGGCCCTTCTAGCCGTGTCGCAAGGAGTATTATCGTGCTGGTAGATCCCATACTCCCGAGGAAAGATAATGATCATGTAAGGGTGGACGTGATCGCCGAAGATGCGGATTCATAACCAAATCGATCAAGAGCGCTTTCCACACGGATGATGGGACCACGAGAACATTCCCCAGACCATAACACTGCCCCCACCGCGTTCTGTTCGTCCAGCAGTGGATGCAGGGTGCGGTTATACGACGTTTCACGCCGGTCACGCTGACGTCCATCCGTTCTATGCCGCTGAAACCATGACTCGTTGGAGAGGGCTACCCGTCCCCAATCAACAGCGGTCCACCCACCATACTCTCGAGCAAATTCCAGTCGTTTTCGTCGATGCACCTGTGTAAGCATGGGTGCAGTCAGCCTCCGTCTACTCTGGAGCCCCATTCGTAGAAGGGTTCGCTAAACTACAGCGATAGACACGTGTCTGAACGCTCCCTGGTGAGATGTTCCACTGTAGACTGTCGGTTGGCCTTCTCGTACCGTCGTATTCGATGTTCACCTCGGGACATCAATGGCGCGTGGAGCTCCGCAGTTTCCACAACGGTTACTCTCAATGGCGCCATTCGTCCACTCACGTTACGCCTTTACCATAGAGCCACAGAGGCACGTTAACGGTTCACAAACGTCGCTGTTCCCGAAATGTGCCCCCCTCCCCCCCTTAGTTAGAAAGCCTATGATCTCCTCACGTTTTGCAACTTAGTTAAATCACTTCCCTTACCCCTGAAAGCAGGAAGCTCACTGTGCTCGGCCAGCCTGTCGGTCGTATTATGTGCATTCCTGCTTCACCAGCCCACGTCACGGGCTATACGTTATGGGCTACGCGCTGCAGGTGGTACTTCTAGCAAGTGGTCATAATGATGTGATTCACTTGTCTCTATTTAGGTATCTGTCAGCTTATAACCGGTAGAGCCCCGAGAATTTCGCGGATTTAGTTTACATCCTGTATTTATTTAACTCAAGCCACACTCGCTTGTATACTGATTGCTTCTACAGAACTGGTCAAGACTAAGCCCCACTTCTACTTTCTGCCTGTTATTGGCTCACAGTTAGATAGGGTGTTTTTAAAGAAGAGCAGTATATTCATAATAGTACGACCAAAGAAAATGTGTTTGAAGTCTATGTAGCTGCTGAAGGAAGTCGCGAAAGTCTCCGGGCTCTACTAATTGGCTCATTGATATCACATTATTAGATCATGGTTGTGCCCGCATTTTGTTTGCTAGTATATTATTGACAGTAAGGATATTCTGAACGTAACTTATAAGGGGCCACCCGCCTAGCGCTTAAACTGCGTGACAGAGTAAGCCTATTTGAAATACATATTTTTCCACGAAACTGTCAAACGTGCATCCAATGTGACGATCTACGAAACGAACACACATACAGTTTATGCAAAAACCTGTCAAGTGCTTTAATAAATAAAAAAAAAAAAAAACTTTTTCAAAGCGCTGTATCTCAAAATATAGATGTTTGTTAGTTGATATTATGCATGCAATAACACTTCTTCGCAAAACATTGCTAACTGTGGATAAATGACTTTGTGAATGCCTTTCCGAAAGAGAAAAGAATATTATTTAGCAAGTGATCAAAATACTACAAATAACCAAGGTAATAACAGTGCTAGTAGTTGGATTTCTGTCATATTAGATTATTAATTTATAATACACACTCAATAAACCAACGTAAAGCCAGAAAACAGCATTTCGGATTTCTGTTTTCTGATTGATATGGCACATGTTTGAAAGAAAGCGAATTTAGGAAAGCGTGAAGAAAACAATAAATTTTCATTCGCCCAATAAAGTGGGTTGAGCATTATACTTGATTTAGCAACCAACGCAAATATACACGTTGGACCAACTTTTCCCTGAGTGACATTTTGACGTTGGGTCAATTATTTTTCCAATATTGGCTCAACGCCAGAGCCAGTCGTTAAGCCAACACATGTTTCTGTATGTTTACCAACTCGTTGTCAACAATCAGACAACCATAGCCATTAAAATAAATTTTAACTACTATTAGTTCATGTATTTAAAAACCCAAATGTTTAAGCAAACATGGGAAATCATATATTTTTTTCCTCATCCCAAACATTCTATGGAGCATTATTAAAAATATGCTGGTTACACAACGTTGATCCAAATATCGAAAAATGACCAAATACCAATCGTTTGGTTCCCAAAAATGTTCCAACATAAAACAAGTTGAAAATGTCTAAAGGCGGTTCACGATAAAGTGAGCACTTTTGAAAGCCCTCTCATTTCGAACAATAGTAAAAAAAAAGTTTTATTTTAGCCTTAGACATTAACTTCCGCGTGTGGAGGAATAAACACACTGTGTGAATTACTTGCATGACAATATTTGTTTTAAAAGGTGGTTAAAGAATAAAATATGGCGCAAAGGAAAAAGTAACTAGGGCCTCAAAAGGCTCACTTTACCGTGAACAGCCTATAACAGAAAAATGTTCAGTATCGTGAACAACATTTGCATCTCATACAATTCAGGAAATAGGCATTGTTTTCATTAACTTCGACATTAAAGTATTGGTTATACAATGTTGGCCCAACATAAAAATTGATTCCAATTACTAACTGTATATCTACCAACTTTTTGCCAACATTCAGCCAACTTCGACCATCAGATTTAATTTGAAACAAAAACATTTGTGTATTAAAAAACCTAAATGTTAGGTAAATATTAAAAGTTTTTTTTTTTTTCATTCCAGAAATATAATTGTTCATTGCTGGATATATGTTAGTTTCACAATGTTGGCCCAACTAAAAAAAAAAGTACCAATTGCCAACTGTTTGGTTTCGAACCTTGTTCCAACATAAAACCAACTACACACATTGAAAACAGAAATTGGTTGCATAGTGAAAAACATTTGTATTTCATAAAGTGCTGGAAAGGAACACTGTTTTAATTAATAATATGTATTCCCTAACTTAGCCATAAAATGTTGGTTTTACACACATTACGAACAGTATGTCTACCAACTTCTTGCCAACATTTTGGGAATCATTTTTAAGTTTTCAAAAATTCCTCTTGCAACATGTTGTAACATTTTTTGATACAGTGAGGTGTTGATATATATTTTTCTACGGTATCTCAATAAAATTTTCGAGTAAAAATGTTTGGTTGGCATATTATGTAGGGCCAACGTTGTATTCATGCACGTTTTCTAAACAATCATATTGCCAACCTTTCAAACTAAATGCCAACCAACGTATGTTGGTACATCGGGTGTAATTGTCTAGTCTCTGTTAGGCTTTGTTTGCACGAGGCGGAGGAATACCTTGGAAAGAGGACTTTAGCAGGGCTTCAGAAAAGTAGGAAGTAACTGTGAGTGGAGTGAGTAACATGATGTACGTACACTAATGATCTGGTCTTCAAGGAGAACCGGCGTGTGACTCAACCTAGTCTGCAACGTTGAAGGAGCGGAAATGTTCATCCCGCTTTTAAAAGACGACCCATCCGTGAGCGGCAGCGTGGAAGGGGGTTCGACACCCCGTGCCTGCCCTGTGCAGGGTGATCGATACCCCGGCTAGTGCTCGGGCCACGGCGAAGAAACGCAGCGCGCGCCGTACAGCGGACGCGGGCTGAATTATTCATGCTTCGGACAGTGGCGTGTGTGTGTGTGTTTAGGGGTCGGCGCAGCATTTATAACGGTCGGCCCAGGGAGATGCGCCTTGCGTGTGTTCATGTATATATGTATGTGTCGCGGACGTCGCACAGCCAGATGGACCTGCCCGCTCCACAGTATAAAAATTATTCTTTCCCAGCGGTCCAAGGCACCGTTGGGAAGTGCGCACTCAATCGAGAAATTAACCTCGGGCTGAAAAACCACTTTTTTACGTGTTCTTCAGGATTATTACCCAAGTCAAACATATTAGATTATACCATAAATTGAGAGTTCATACGTAGTTTTGGTGTTAACTCTATTTGGTTATTTCACACTTGTACGGTACACTGTACATTTTAAAAACATTAAAATAATGTCATTTTAAAGAAAAAAAAGTGTCGAAGTTACAATTTTACTCGTTTGGTGTCACTTGCGGTTATTATTTTTATTTAAAAAGTAGCCTACACTGTAAAATATATTACATTTATTATGCTTTTAAAATATTTTAAAATAAGAGAATTTTGCATATATATTTGCTATGTGGATATCATTATTTTTTTTTTAAATAACTGTTACAAAATAGTGTAATAGTAAATTGTACTTTTTTTGAAAATTAATTCGTTTATTTATACGACATGACGGAAGAACATCAAAATTATAACTTAGACTATTAATTAGCCAAAATCTGTGGTATTATATTGTGGGAATGGCACTATGTGTAATGTATTCAAATTCAACAGCATTGGACACATACTATATGTAAAATTGATTTCTTTGATATTAGACTTCATTGAGCAATGGAAGAGTCAATCACCGTTGCTACTGTAAATAAAAGTTAAGAGAAAGTAATCAGTCAGCACGTGTTACTGGGTGTCGTTTGCGGAAGACTGATATGTATTGCAAAGTGAACATTAAAATTAACAAGAACACAAGTGATGAACATGCATATGCCTCTTCTAGTAATCTAATTACAAGTTGCTTTGCCATTAAATGACAGTTTTGGTAACATAGAAGACAAAACACTGATGGGCTTAGTTACAAACGCCGACATCCTGTGACGCAGTTAGTTTGTGCGCCACCGGTCTACAGTGCGGAAGGTTCTGGGTTCGAATCCTAGGCAAGGCATGGGTGATAGTTTAAGTTAGGTCGTAAGTTAGCTTGTAAGTCGTCTACCGTTAAGCCTTCAGGTATAACACCGGGGACGTTAATAAGCCCCTCTCCATTCTAATTAGTAGAGCCACGAGTGTTTCGCGAATTCATTCGGAGGTGAGGTAGACTCTAAACACTTGTTCTTTTCTCCTACTGTTGTGATTAGAAGGCAGTTCTTTAAACACGTCCCCTTTAACTGTAAGCCAGTAATCAGCAGGGAGCAGTAGTGTGAGTGAGTATTTAACAGTCCTGTACAGATGGTTCACTTGATCACAGCAACCAATAAGCAAACGATATTGTCTCAAGTGTATAGAGCGCTGTCCAGCGAAGGTTGCTGCCAAATCAATTCGCGAAATACTCGGGGCTCTTCTAATTAGTTACAAATTGACCGTAAAGAGGGCAGAGCTGTCACGGGTTTTTATTGGCTGGGACTAAAAATTATAATTTTAATAACGAATTGTAAGTACTGAATGTTTGGTTTTGAACGTCTTTTAAAGCGTAACGACTTTTTTTTAAATGTAACGTTGCAGATTTTCGGGGTTATGTTTACCGTTAGGCATAGACATTTTAATTATATATGATTACAGAGTGCTTGCTTATGTTGTCACATTCTTTAATATAATTTCCAAATGACGTTTTATTCTTAGACTTAGTATAATCTTTGGTTATTTTAATTATTTATTTAAATAGAGATTACATGTGAAAATCTTTCATTTGTTTATAGACAGTATTCAGTATTAATTTATTGTTTCTCCTTTTATTATTTCTTTCCTACAGCGTAGTTAGCATTGAATGTTTATTAAACAAATTACTAAATAAAAATATCGTGGTTGTCTCTCGTGTCATCATTGCTGATTGGCGGAGAGATGTGTTATGGTCAGACGACAGACAGCCAGTCGGAGGGCTGGAGACAACATACGTAAGGCAAATGTAAAATATAACACATTTGTTCTTTAGGACAATTCTCACCACATCCGAGAATTGACATGTGGACATTAAAATTATATAATAAATAAAAATGTGTGTGTATGTATGTAGCCTATATAAAATAATTACTGCAAGGTATTTGTAAATATGGATAATTAAAAGTTGAAGAATATTACTATTAGGGTATTGTGTTTGAGAAGATGATATAAGTAATTGTAGATATTGACTAAGACGATGTTTTAGTTTTCACCCCTATAAGAATAATCGAAGGATAATTGCATAATTTAAGTAATGTATTGAAGAAGACGTATGAGGTAAAAATAAAGTTGAGAAGCTGAGAATTTGAACTACTGATTCTACTGAAAACGGCACCCAACTTATTTATGGCAGTGCAATGTCTGAAATGTAACAACTGGCTACCCAGCGTGTGGTTGAAGAAGATCTTCGTGACCTTCTAGAACTCCTGAATCTGAAGTACGAACTGGTACAACGTCAAAATCTGCAGTTTTCGGCAAAGGGAAGGACCAACCCCGAAAGAGAACGTTTATGCTGCATTTCGAGACGTCGGGAGGGAAGAGATGCGGTGATGGTATGCTGAGAACATCTAAAGTACGTCTGCAGATGCAGTAAGAGAGAGAGAGAGAGAGAGAGAGAGAGAGAGAGAGAGAGAGAGAGAGAGAGAGAGAGAGAAGAGAGAGAGAGAGAGAGAGAGAGAGAGAGAGAGAGAGAGAGAGAGAGGAGAGAGAGAGAGAGAGAGAGAGAGAGAGAGAGAGAGAGAGAGAGAGAGAGAGAGAGAGAGAGAGAGAGAGAGAGAGAGGGGAAAAACTATTTTGTGTTTTGCAGTTTTGGAGGAAAACTTTTGTAAGTAAATATTGTTTTAAAAAAAAAGTTTGAATTAATGGTACAAAATGAGAGATGGGAAAAACATTAGGATGTTTAGGCTTTAAACAGACAGATATTCAGAAAACTAAAGTAGAGCGTCAAACACTTATTATTAACAGAATGATGGATTTATTATTTGAAAAATTAGAAGCCAAGCAAAAAGAAATGGGAAAAAATTAATGTAATATTGAAGGGTAGTGAGGTTATGCAAAAATAAATAGCAAAAATTAAAGCAACAAAGAAATGTAGTGAGGTAAAACAAAAACAAAAAGCAAAAATTCAGACAAGACAAAGGGTAATGAAACTATGCAAAAAGAAATTGCAAAAATTGACGCAATACAGAAATGTAATGTCATTCAAAAAGAACTACAAACATTTAAAGCAATAGCGATGTTCTTAAAAAAGAGATGCAAACAGTCAGTGAGATAATAAAGCAAGAATTGAAAGCCGGTTCCACATGCGAAAGTCCGGTCAACCGGCCGGATATTGAATCCGGATTGCCTTGGTGGGAGGCGAGCAGTTAACCGCTCAGCCACTGCGGCCCCTTTTCTTTCTCAGAACCTCGCTAAACAAACAAGTGACCAAGTATTACGACATATAAATTTCACTTCTGTTTACCTACCTGCTCTGTATCGTATCGTCATACAGCGGCCGGGACGTCTACTAGAAAACCAACACAGGGAAGGAGGTAAAGTTTCGTTGCGATTTTGGGGGCAGACCTGGCTATAGGTGATTGAGAGTATCTCCCATGGAAAATGTACTGTTTTATGTTTCAGAATACTGCTCCTAAAGGTTGCTGCAAGCTCAGCGTCATCCGCTACCACATTCACACTACACAGTTAGTTCCACCGCTTGCCACCACGAGCATTCGGGACCATATTTTGGCTCTAGTTTACTACTACTGCTGTTCTTGACATAGCACATGCATGCGATACTAGCCAAAGTCAAAATATTAGTCCCTTGTGCTTACATGAGAATGGCGAGTCTTATCTCGACAGCTATTGCAAATAATCCGTTACGAGAAAATACCCGCGACCCCTCACTGCTTGCCACAAACATGATGTTTATTGTATCTATGTAGTAATGACTGTGATAACCTTGGATTATGTTACAGTAGTTCATCGAACGTCTTTGTCGCAATGCCAGTTATATTGTAAACAACATTTTTTCTCTGAAATCAACCGTGATTAGTAAATAAGAGAGGAGTAAAAACTATTTCAATTACATATTCACTAAAATACAAGTAAAGATAACTCTGAAACTCGAACCCGTATAACGCGTGTTATTTGCCAAAGCTCTCCACCAAACGACCATTATGCATTTCTGCGCTCGGGCTACTTTTGATATGTTCAGTCACGTAGTAACACGGGCCACAGTATAGTGTCACATCTTGGGTAATATTCAGGTGAGTAATTTTGAAGATCACAGCACTTAAGAATGATATTAAACGTTTGCAGGAAGACTGTTACTGAGTTGCAATTTTCTTAACTGCCGAATATAGTGTTTTATGAATGTTTGCGTTGGTATGACAGTTACGTACGCGAAACTATAATGTACGACAGAAAACCTTTAATGTCCGTTAAACCGTTACCTTCGATACGAGGTAATATTTCTTCACTGTAAACAAAAGTAGCTCAAAGAACGTTTATTTATTTGCTGTAAAGGAAGGTAATATTGTCAAGAAACAAAAAACGCAAATTAAAATATTTATTCAAAGCAAACTCAGGTCTTTTTTAAACCTTCTGCTTGAATTAAAGCAATATTATGTTATCGTAAACGAAACACTCTCAAATAAATTGTTTTCTTTGGCTCACAGAAAACTTTGAAAAGATTTTTTATTGTGTGTATGTTGTCACCAGTGAGACTTGCTCTTAGTATCGGGCTTGGATGAAGGTGCGTACGTCTAGTACTTTAAACTCTGCGCCTTGGAGAAATGCCTCCGTCAAACGCGAATTATTTTGAATCAATAATACAATTACGATTGAAAATAATCTTGAGGTGAAACATCCCACCTTAAAATGACATGCACCAATCAGTTTGCTGGTGATTATTAAGGAAATCTGATGTCATATATTTTTTTGGGGGTATATCACGTCCAACAGATTTTAAAACGCAATTTAATTTTATTTCCCATCTGGGATTAGGTCGTTGATTCCGGTCTTAATTTTTTAGAGCTATGGGTGGCGATAACCCTCATAGTCAAGCGTAAATATGAAAAAACTCGGAAAAAAAATATAGTTTCGCTCAGAATATATCATACATTGGAATATATGCTCGCTATTTTGCTGGAAATGCATTAACTACAGGGCTTTGAGGCTGTGTTCCAAATAGTCAACACCCACACTTGCACTCCCTGCTTATGGAACTATCGTCACTAGCACTCTTAAAATTAATCGATACGGTCTGCAATAGATTGTTAGTCTACATAATATTTATCTAAAGAATCAACATATATATTACAGCTAACAGTTATCGTGGCTTATGTGGCACGTGTGGCTTATGTGGTATTGGATATAATGTTAAAAACAGGAATACTTTAACAAAAATATCGGTATAGAATGATTCATATGTTACACTACGATTATTTACTACATTTAACTTTTACTCTTATTTCGTTGTGTGTTAATTTATTCGTGAACACACAATAGGCCTATATATATTTTTTACGAACGTCACACGGGCAGAATGAAATTAAGGTGGTTTATTTATTTATCCTGATGTTGGACAGTCAATAAAAGAATGGCGGTTGTAGCGAACACGGATAGAGCATGCAAGTGCAAACACTCGAACACACACACTCGCTCTCGCAGTCGCACTCGGTCTTGATGAACATTTGGAACATCACTCACTGACGTCATTGCCGAGTGCGAGTGCATGAGAGTGAGCATTTCCTTGCTATTTGGAACACGGCCCGAAGCACACACTACTGAGATTCGTTATGCTCATGCAACATTTCCAAACCGCATTTAAACTTCCTGGAAAATGATTCGTCCGCCTATCCTGGCCCGACATCGCAATTTATTTCACGTTGGGTCACGTATAATTTAAAGCTGCTACGCCTACCTTATTGACGTTTCACCCGTTGGGGGGAAATCGACGTAGCAGATGAGCGGTTCGCTGCGGCGAACGCTGGCCCGAAGACGATAACGACTTGTAGTATGGGCCGATTGAACGCAGGAGCTCTCGCCAGGCCTCCACCAGGCGACTTGCTTCAACTGACTACAGTTCCTGCGTGCTCGAATGGCCGTAGTGCGTTTTAGCGCTGGGCTGATTATTGGCGTCATAAGACATGTGTGGTTCCCGAAAACGACGACGTGCAGCGCTGCTGATTTTCCTGATCTATGAACAGCACAAAGGCGAGCTCTGTTAATTATGTAGGCCTAATTATTTTCACTGGTCGGTACGATCGAAAATGTAAAATAAATTAGAACTATTAGTTCTTTCTTTGTATTGCTAGAGTTTATTTATGTAGATTTTTTTTTTTTAGTATAAATAGAGCTGAAGATGCCTGGGTGACGGAGAACGATGGCTGCCTCTTTCAGGATTGTCAGCTCCAGTGGTGTTTGCCAGAGATAATATTCCATAGTTTGTCAGGTTAAAGTAATGGCCTTCAGCCATAGGTTAGTTGAAACACAGCATCTTTATATGAAACGATGCATGCGGTTTTAGAACTCAGATGTAAAGATTTGGATAAAGTCCTTTTATAGAGAGATATGCTGGGTATTCGTTGCATTTTTAATGGCGTCTCAGCAATCACTATGTAGACGTAGTGCATAACGTGTTTGTAAATATTAAATGTTCAGATAATATTTTTGATACTAATACATTGAAGTTTTATGGCCCTTGCGTTTCTTGTACGAACAGGTTAAAAAATGTACGAGACTATGATTTTTCTACGAACTAGGTATATTTGAATGTTTTCTCCCTTAGGCAGTGGCATAACCCTGCACGAATAAATATTTTCTTTCTTACTGCGAATTTATAACGATTACAGCTATTTATGGTAAATTGAAGTCCAACTGTAGCTGTTGGAGTTGGCAGCGATGTCGTGGCTTTTTGGGCATGCTGCTGTTGAAAACGTAGTCTGCAGCATCCGCTAGAGGGCGCCACAGTACTTAAGTAAATAGAAGTGAACCCCTAGCATACACGCCAGCAAAATGGCGGCACTTGCTAGCAAACATGGTGAAATACCGTTCGCCAATTAGCATATGGGGGCTTACTTGCCAGGCGGCAGTACAACTCATAGGAAATATTCTGCTGCCCGCACTAGCAAATCAGACGGAAGAAACCCAATTCGAGTGCCTCTCGTAGCCAGTCAGTGAATGGTAACAGCTATATAAAAACTTTTACAAATAATTATTTGTAAACTAGTTTGCAAGATTAGATTTGTAACACTAAAAGTGTATTTAAGCAGATTTTAATAAACGTTAATGTGGAATGTGTTTACGTACCGATACATTTCCACAAGAAAATTCTGCAGACACAAGTTTATTATAAACATGGAGATAAATAAAAAATTTTGTATGTTTCATCAAACAACGATTTGTAAAGATACAATATTTCAGTGGCATAATAACAAAAAAATATTTAACTGCTAGTTTCCAAATAATTGTTTGTTAAACGTGAAAAAAATATTGCCTGTTATTTCACATCTGTGTACTTACATGTTCTGTGCAAGAGGCACATTGATGTGACATGCCATGCCGTGTAGGAACAGCTGACGAGCGCCATCGCTGTACCAGACCAAAACCTACCGATCGTCAACATTAAAACGGCAAACCCTATCCGCGGGACGCGGGTTGGGGTTTGCGGAATTTTTAGAGGCGGGGAGGATGCTTTGTAGGGGTGTTGTGGGTTTTTTTGTCAAGGGCGGAGGGGGAGGGGGCAGGGAGACAAATACACGAACAAATACGTCGCGATACATATTTCAGCAACGAAGCGTGACAAATGTGTGATGGCGACAGGAGTCGGGGGTGGGATGGCAGTGAATATCCGCCGCATTAAACAGGATGAAGCGCGAGCTCGTATATCGTTATTTGCAGCGGCTCCGCTGTCCATTAACCGACCGACGCATAGAGCCAGCGACAGTTGGACTTCGATCACGCGGATATCACATACCACGGCGGAGAGTAAAAAAAAAATTTTCTGCCTGTTCTCTTCTCTATGTTCTTTGTTCTCTTTCAATTACATAAAATTGTATGGTTTCAAGACTTGAGACGAACAAACTTAACTTTCGAAACCATAGTGCTGTCTATATGACGGATATATCGGGACCCCAATGGAAATATGTTCGCGCTTCATGTAACTGGCAGCTGCTCTTTATCAGATTACGGAGTGTAGTCACAAAAACGAATCATATCTAGCACACGTGCGATATGCTTTATTGGACGTTTTATTATCCACAGTCCACTCTATTAAACCCTTTAATTTTTCTATCAGATGTTGCAAATCACATCATTTACTGTCTGACATATAGGGGAAAGTGGGGTAAAGTGAACCATTTTTTTATTACTTTGGGATATCTCTTCAAAAAATTTAGTTATCATTTTGAAACATAGTCTGCTAAATCCGATCAAGATATTTTTGAAATAAATAATGTGTATAACAATAACCCAAATAAAATGCAAGCGCAGAGTGACAAAAATAAAAGTAGATGTTTTCTGTTTCACTTTGCCCCAATGGTGTGGCATAGTGACCCGAGAGGTGAGGTAAAGTGTACCAATATGACTATGAGTATACACATGGAACATGCATTGCTAAAAATAAACAATGCATGTTTAATATAACTAGTTACGTGTTTTTTATCTGAATAGGTGCGACTAATGCCTGTAAAGAAAGACTTTCAAAACCTTTAACTATGGAAGGAAAAATATAAAAATATCATTTACAAAATTTACCAACAGAATTTAAATGCTTTTCAGTATCAGATATGATGCAAACTACACGAGACCTTTCTGAAAAAATTTGACATTTCACCCACTCTTCTCGCGGTTTGCTCTTATTCCACTCCCCTCCACATATTCGGCAGGATACGTCCCAATCTTCACTTTCACTACCCGTAGTTTTCAGTTTCTTTTTACTTGTTCCATTTGTTTTACGGACACTTCGTTTGTGATTAGGCTTGCTTTGTTTATTGCTGTTTCGTCACATATCTTGGGTGATTAATTTTCTTTTGCAGATTGATCGCTGCGAGGCCTTTGTCCATAGCTCCTAGATGTATAGACTTAAAGTTAGGAGTGTAGTCTGAGCCTCGTTTATTTCGCCCTAGGATTATTTAAACCTACAGTGTCTCTTACGTATCCTGTTGCAGAATTGATAAAATATCTTCTGGGGTGACACGAATTGTGTAGACTGTATCCTTTGTTGCAGCCGTGTTTTGCTCTAATGGTGGTTTCCTTGTGGTGGTGACACTAGACTGGGACCAGCTATCGGCTCTACCGTATACACGTTATGTCTCTTGGAATTTCAGTGTCTTGGGAAACTACATCTGAAATCATAGGTCGATTTGTAGTCTCACTAGCTACAAATGCCTCTTCTGGAAATACGTGTTCGTTAACTGGAAAAATTCCAGCTTTTTCTCGCATGCACTTATTGCATTGTCTGGGAGTTGTTACCCGAAAATAAGCCTTTCCAAACAAAAACCCTATTTTTCTCAGTGAAATAGCTTTGCCAGGGTGATATTTTAAAATGATTTTCCACATTCTTGTGTATAGAGCACACTCAAATGATACATAAAACAAACGTCCAGAGGTTATCTGCGAGATGTATGAGGGGGTAGACATAGCAAATTAATATTATTTTGTTTTGCTGTTTCAACAAATTATATATTTTTCGTATGTACAGCATGTCCATCAAAGATTAAGAGTACAGAATCATCCTGAGTAGGTTTTGCATACTTTAGAAAGTGGCTGAACCATATCGGACAAAAAAATTCCGTTTGCAACCATCCAGATGGGTGACAAATTAAGATAGATTCCACTAATTCGGGATTGTACCTTGCTCGTAGTCACATCATAAGTTGTAGAACATACTGCCAAGATGCACTAAAACGTCTTGCAGCTGTTATCGTGGTACCTCTTTCAGCAGAAGATAAAGAGCCAACCTGCTTCTTTCCCCTGCAGCTTATTACTTTATTTATTCGGTACGGTAGAAACTGCTGTCTCGTACACGTTGAAAATTCTGCTTGCAGTAAAATGATACGTATCCAGAAGCTCATTCAGGAGAAACAAAAAACGAATGAAAATTTGGATTGTTAAATGCAGCTGCACGTGCAATATAAGTTTTTCTCTGCAACCTAAGATACAGAACTGAACGGCGTTTTAAAAAATACAGAACCCGGTCTTTACCTGCCCTTCTTTTCGCAACACTGAACGGATGTTGAATGTAATTTCTAACAGCGTACTAGTAAGCTAACACCTGCAAGTCTTTCATCCGAATACCGAACATTCTGCTTTCCAATAAAAGACAATGCCATACCAATATCTGCTCTTACCCAGGACTGAAACAGTTCCTGTTTCTACATAATACATTTACTAATACCTCGTTTGCATTACCTTCTTTCCTGCATCGTCTGAACAGTGTTGCTTTGGGAACACTAAATTCCGTCGCAGCTTCATGCAGTGTGAGGCGTCTGTCTCGTACAGACTTGACAGCAGATGGCATATCGTCCTCTCGCTATTTGCGTCGAGAAGATTTTCTTATATACTGTGCGCACCTACTGCTACCATGGAAATAAATAATCAAATAAGTTAAAAATTTTTAAATAAAACACACGCACCTTTACTTCATATATTAACTACAACAATTCCAGTCACAAATAAATATGTCGTTTTAGTCCATTCGGACCCAGTAAAGCTCAGATGGCTTAACTCGCGTGTTCTCTAAAATGTTTACAGAAATGCGGAGGGTAACATCATTAAAATCAATAAAGTTCTTATGAAAAACATCGCAAAAAGCAACGTCTTGAAATTACCTTCCTATAAAAATTAACTTTATTCCGTCCTGCAAGAATTAGAACATTTTTTTTTTAAGTTGTAAAAATATTTAAAATCTATAACGAACTCAAATTTATTACTGAAATTCCTAGTTTTTCCATGTTGTTTTAATAAAATAAATGTCACTGCCGAGAGTTCCGTAACTTTCAGATTAGTGACGAACGAAAGGTGTTAACTGTTTATTGCAAACTCTTTCTTCACTACTGACAAACATTGACAAATCGTCGGTGAATTCAGTAGCCGTCTGCAGTAATGGAACGTGGTGTAAGAGACATTGGGTGGAGATCCTCTCGTCTTACGGCATAAGAACGATGTTTAAAGTCTGCTGCACGTTGAAATTAGATGATTTCAGTGCCTTTAAGATAATTGAGAAAATACATACCTTAATAATATTGACCAACAAATTATACTACACTTTCGGAAATGTAAACCAGAGATCTACTAGTTACTATTCAAAGGCGAAAAGTTTCTAAAACTTCATAAATAAGTATAAATCCTAGGGGAAAAAAAAAATGAAATACCTGCTTAAAGTAAGATCTATTGAACTGAAATCATGCAAACAGCTTGGCAGTCTTAGGAGATGAGATCGTTAAGTGTGACAATATAAACCTTATCTGACGCAGTCTCGCCTTTACGCACAATCACTGCACTGTCGCGTAGTTGTATCATAGTGCAACGAATCGCCTTTAGAATTCAGGAACATTTTTTTTGGTGGGATTTTAAAACAAGTTTCATTACAATTGTTTATACAAATTTTCACTGCCCTATCTATTAGGCTAGTGAACCCCGAGATATAATAGTGAAAGGTAGAATTTTGGCTTTGTTTAACGTCTTTGAAATGCCTGGAAATTCCAGTTCCTGAGGCGTTAGAATTGTATGTAATTTTAAAAGTTATGATTTTATGTTTATGATTTTAGTGTATTCTTATAGAGAATTTTAATTGCAAACAGCTGATTCACTGTAAAGGCCTTAAAATTAAATGTATTTTTTCTAATAACGACGAGAATTCCACACGTTTCCAGCGGTATACGCTAACTTCAGCCTTTCCGCCTATGTACGCCGACGTTCCTAAGATCTGGCATTAAAACAAAGCGAGTGTTCTCTGCCTTGTTAAGTCGTGTAATGGCACTGCTTTGTAGCCGCAGGAAGAGGGAAGACGTAATGGTTTAAATACAAGCGCCGGGGAGAAAAAATCCAGAACCGGCGACAAAGCTCTTCTCTCGAATATCGCTCTGAAAAACATCAAAACACGCATTTATATCCGCAAAGCAAGGGCATTTTAAATAAAGAAATCTCTCTACAAAGTTTATTCATAGGATGGTTTTTTTTTTCACGACCGCCCAAGTGGCAAGTATTCCAAAAATGCCTCTTTTTTTTTTTTTTTTTTTTTGTTGCAACTTTGCTTTTGTAACAACTAGCCGGGTTTATGAATCCGAGTAAACTGTGGAGGGAATTTCCTTTTTCAGTTGTTACTTTTACAAAGACACGTTGATCCGTTGAGATAAAAGCAACAAGAATAAAGTTGAAAATATAATAGACTATAAAAAAAGAACGTCGATTATGAATCCCTACAAAAGATGTCATTTTGTTTTAACTTTTAAAACTTTGAATGTTATGGTCACATGACTCTTGGGTAACGAACACTTCTGCAGTATTGCGTTCACACATATTACTATTTTTTATTTATCAGATGAATATGGATATGACAGACAAGAGAAGACTGCATTTTTATCACAAAAAAAAAAGTTGAAGTATTTTCAGCTTTATTGTTTAAGGTGGAACAGCTTTGCAGAACAGCTAATTGACATGTTATCTTAAATAATACACATATTACAAAAACTGAACAAAGAAACCAAATAATAAAAGTATCAAAATATTTATTGGGTGTAATTAGGTTTGGCACTCCTGTTATGATTTAAACTTCGTGACTCTAAAAGTAATTATATTTTAACGATGGATTTCAAGTCAGCACGCAAATATTACTGTGCATAAAACTCCACCAACCACTGAGCAAAAATTTAGAGCAAGAAGTCAGTATCTGAAATAAGTAGGTAAATTAATTTGAAAGATTAATAAACATTTTGAACTAATCAATTAAATGGAATGGTATATAAAAATAGTTTCGTGCAATAAAACTGTGACAATACTGTTACACGTTGTAGTTTGAACCTGCCATGAGCTCCCGTTATGCATGGCCCCGCTTTGTGGCAGTGATCTACCTTCACCTTCCCATCCCCCGGACGGACTTGCTCGCTGCCTTGTCGCCGCCCCTCCTCCTCCCCCTGCTGACGAAGCCAACAATTGTAGAGTAGGCGCAAGAATATTCTGGAATTGGGATCTCGGCGCAATGCGGGATTTAGCGCGATTTCCGGGTGATGGCCTACCACCCTATAAATACTGCACCAGTTCAATGGCCAGCAGTTTTTGCAGAAGCATTTTGGCTGAGTGCGGATTACGAAGTCATCCGCACTCAGCCAAAACTCACAACTCCGCAATCAACACCGCCTCCACCTCCACAATCAGGGATCATTCAGGGGTCACTAGGGGTCAGCACTGCAATCAGAGGTCATTATGGATCAATGGGTCATGGGTCATTGGTGTCATTTTTGGGTCAGAGACTGAATTTCGCATGGGATGTTTCAATTCCTGCATGTTATTGGTTATCTGCAATCATGTGGCAGCTCGGTGATTCGCTGGTCGGTGTCCGCACAATGTTTAATGGTGCAGTACGATTGGTTCAATGTCAGTATGACGCCATAGAGCTTGCACACTCGCATATTATAAGCAGTTGCGAGGTAAGCTGAGAGGTTCAGTTTGACAGCAGCTGTGGGGAAGGTGGATGGTCTCGGCTAGCTTCTGTCTCGTCACATAGATTTTTCTCGAGTTTTTGTTTTTAATGTCATTTAAGGTCATGGTTTTAAGGTCATGGTCGTCTACATCTAATATTGTGGTGGTAGTCTGTAATGTATTATGCTTATGGAATTTTATGGATTTTTTTGTCTCTTTGTTTTCAAGGTCATTCAGGGTCGTACGGTAAAGGTTGAGGTAGTCTGCATCTAATATGGTATTAGTCTGTAATGTAATAAACTAGTTGAGTTTTATTAATTCTTTCTTAAGTATTTGTTTTCAAGGTCATTCAAAGTTATGGGGTCGAGATCGAAATAGTCTGCATTTAATATTACGGTAGTAGTCTGTAATGTATTATGCTTGCTAACTTTTGTATATTTTTCCTAGAGTTTTTTTTCCAATGTCATTCAAGTTCATGGAGTCAAAGTTGAGTTAGTCTGTATCTAATATGGTGCTGGTAGTACCGTATGTTATATGATTGCTGAATTTTATGGGATTTTTACTTTTTTTTTCAAGGTCACTCAATATCATGGGGTCAAGATTGAGGTAGTATGCATTTAAAATGGTGGTGGTAGTCTGTATGTCATATGATTGCTGAATTTTATGCTCTTCAGGCTTGGAGTTACTGATCCTGGTAACTGACCCAAAATTTGCGTGGTTCATAAGTCCCCCTCACTTGCTCTGGGAAAGTGGGTCATTTCTGAGGATCCTTTTTTTCGCAAATGGGAAAAGAGTGAAATTTTGAGGGGGAGGGGGATTGTTTAGGGGAAAATGTACATTTTAAGGTATTTCAATCGATTTTGTGGGGGGAAAATGGACATTCTGAGGGAAAAAGAGAAAAAATATGGCGGACGGATGACGTCACAACATGGCTATCCTCACTCCTCCGCTCCTATCCCCCATCCCCCTGGGCATGGATGCTCATTTTCCTACTACTTGCTATGAAACCCAGTTTTTGTCCCCCTAAACATCAGGTATGTTGGGAGTGTAGCCAAACAGGATACTTGTGTATCCAGTGCCCACAAAGGAACACGGCAGCCAGACGAGAGTATGACTGAGAGCTTTTCAAGAAGACTGGAAATGGCGGTAGGGGAACTTTTGAACTCTGTTGAGGCTGCGATTCCTGTCCCTCGTCGACGGAGTCGCAGAGAATGCTAGAACTATGAAAAGGAGGGGCACTTACGAGCTTGGTGTCCAGGGGTGTCACCCAAGACTAGTCATCGACGAACGGGCAAAAGTACAGCTGCACGAACAATTGGAACTGACAACCACAGTAATGACTATCCAAATCACAGTCCCATCTAAACTACTAGTAACAACCTATCTTAGGGAACGAAGAAAGATCGCTATATAGTGGTAAGGAGAACCATGATACTAGAGTCGGCCGCTTAAGAAGTCCCCCCACCCCCCTGGTAATACAGCGAGGAAACCAGAGAAGTCTAGTTTACAGACGACGCTGCACATATGCGTCTTCGGGAGAAGCAAGACAGCCAGGGGACAGGAGCCTATCATGTCCCAGTGTCTAGTGGCATCAAGAGGAACACACTATGTGGTCCGAGAGTCACAGACGATGCATTCAAGGAAGGACGGCCAGTGTGGCTGTATGAAAGTAAGTACTTTCGGGGTAACACATCTCAGTTCCAAGGATGTTGGGAATACCATTACCAAATTTTGAAATGAGTAAGAGACATTTCAATTCCAATTTTATCGCCAGGACTCCTTGAAAGAAAAGTCTTAAGTCGTACAGGTTGACCGACTGGCGTTTTTCGAAGGTCCAGATGTTGGAGAATCAGTTCGGGACAAACAGATTTAAGGAGGGGAAAAGTTACGCACTTTGGTTCGCACCCGCCACGAGATCCCGTTTTGTGGGGTCCGGCTCTGCAGAAGTAACACACCTCTAACCTCTCCCCCCCCCCTCCCAGACTGACGGGTTCGCTGCCTTGTTGCAGCCACTCCTCGCCCCCCTAGGTAGCCAAGGAATTATTGACAGCGAAAAGACATGGCTAGCGTCACAGCTCCTCCTCCTCCCCCTGCTGGAGAAGCCAACAAATGTAGAGTAGGTGCAAGAATATTGTGGGAATTAGGATCTCGTCGCAACGCTGGATTTAGCGAATTTTCCGGGTGATAGCCTACGACCCTATAAATATTACAGCGGTCCAACGGCCAGCAGTCTTGGTAGAGGCATTTTGGCTGAGTGCGGATTACAAAGTCAAGTGCGAGATGACGGCGGACGAGGTATTCGTGGTGTGAACGGATGAAAGGGCGTGAAACCTGAGGAGTGAAATCTACTGTGCGTGAGAGTTCTTGGAGAACTCTAGAACATTGCGGACTGACGGGACATGGGCTAAACTGAGGCGGGACTGAATGACCAGCTAATATTAATTTTATTATAAATATTGGAACTGTCAAATATGGAAATATAATTTATAAAATAATTGAATAGTTTTTGATACAATGTCTATTGGGACTGATTTTGAATTACTAATTTGATTGATATATTTGAGGTAATTATAAATTGTTTTAATTGAAGTCATTAATTGTAAACAGTAAGTGATGCCTATTTATTGTGAGATTTTGAGTCGAAAGAAGTTTGTTTGTATTTTTTTTTGTAAATAAAACTCGAGAATTATAGTCAACTCTTTTATTTAATTAAGTTCTCCATCCCTTAACGAACTTGGTTTAGTCCACTCACTTTTGAGAGAGAATTTGTAACACTAATATTACTTCCATTGTACTTAATATAATTAAACTGTTAACTATAGCTTATTCGCACTTTTGGCAGTTTTTCAGACAACTATACATTTGGTCTGCTAAAGAAGTTGAATTACTTAGCTACTGAGAATTAAATAACTTATTAACGACGCAAAAGCATCGTATACAAATGAATTTAGTTTTCTTCGTCTAAACCAAATTTTTCCTCTTTTTATCCCCAGTCCCACGTTATTGACATTAAATTAGTAATAAATACTGTCACAAGCTTATTTTCTGAAGGCTGAACATGTAAGTTAGTGATTACATTCTGATCAACTTACTTAAGTAAAAATGTTTAGACGGTTTCCACAGTGTCATTTTTATATAACCGTCTTGCTAAGAACACAACCACAAGGTGTGTTGGTGTTGCCGTAACTCCAGAAAGACCAGATGATGTGTCATACATAACATATCTTCTTCAAGGTCACTCTTAAACTCCTCGTACGGTGCTTTGGCACCCGCCACCTCTTGTGTTTAAGCAGATGATAGCTATGCCGGTGGCCACCTGGAATCCTAGCTACCAGGGAGGGAGGTATAGACTATTCACGGTATCTTCACACTTTTTGAATTAAACCTTTGAAATATCACCCCATATATGACGTGCATAGTTATTTATAAAATAAGCCATGTATCACAAGCGTTTTGTACCTCTGTTAACATTAAAGTATCTTATTTTTCGTTAAATTGAAGTTTTATCTGTATTGCATTTATAAATTATAATATTTTATTTATAATAAATATGAATAAAAACAGTGAGAAAACATGTGTGTTGGTTGAGCTTAGTAACCAATAGTTCTCATGCAAAACATTGTTATTACTGAGTGTGCACGAATTCGGTGCGTTGTCCTTTGGTGCAATTTTCCAGACTTAGTTAAGCTTAGTTTGAACGAAGCGGAGGAATATCCTGGAAGCAGAACTTTAGCAGGGTTTCAGAAAAGTGTGAAGTAACGGTTCATGTATTATATATGCCTTGTTCCTTTGGGCTGCTAAATGGCACCTAGGCCCGACCACTAGGCGGTACGTAGGACTTGTGAGCGTTGAGGCCCAAAGCCTTAATTTCCAAGTGAAGATGTTCTACTGGCTATGGTAATGGACACTCGGATGAAATATAGGTATTTGCCTCGGGAAATTGAGTAGGAGCACGGGGTGATCTGTAGATCTCCCCACAGGTCCTCTCTAGTGACCAATACACCGAGGCTGGACTGTCCTGCTGGCTGAGGTGGAAGAAGAACTTCAGATCCCCCCTCCAAGTGATGGGTCGACGCAGTGAGCAGCGAGAGAGTTCCTCTGTTGTCTTTGACGGACAGTAGAGTTGAGCGTAGCAACTCGACCAGACCACGGGCGAATGTGAGAGCCAGGGTTTTTGGTGACTGTGTGAGAGGGCACCAAAGGCATACGGAAGTACATACCTTGGTGTTTGTGTCTGGTCAACTGGTGTGTTAGTTGCATGTATCTGCGCTGAGTGGGCGTATATTCACTGTGTGTTTTCGGCACCCGTCACACAGGTTATGCCCTGCAGGAGTAAGGAACTACTTAAGGCCTTCTTTGACTTGCGAGTTACATGGTTCCCTGTGTGCAAAATGGCTTTAGTGAAAAAAATAAAAGAAATGGGCGTTTATCACACATAGTACAATAATATTATTGAGTGAATTTTGACTGTAAGAATTTGACCCCATCAAAAGTTAAGCGACTTGGCTCACGCGGCGCAGAAATTTCCGCGAATGGGAAACGGCAAATGTTGAAAACAGTAAGTTACGGCCCATTTTTTGACAGTTTTATTTTTGCTTGGCAAAGGCTTCTACTATCTACGATCGACACAGGCGAGGAGTGTTATTCATCGGATCCAGATCATCCAACACTACTATTACTGAAATATATACATTTAACTTAACATTTTTGACTATTTTCCTCTTAACAAGATTTTAGCCCCATAATTTATTATCACGATTATTCTCGTTCACGTATGACGTGTTGTAGAATATGTGATATCATGATCACTGCTGAGTAGGATAAACATTTAGATCTATCACCCAAGAAACATGATAAAAATTTAATATTATCATGTCACTCAGTAATTTCTCTCCTTAAAAATATTCTGTAACGTCAGAATGTGTTTCCACATAGCCGGGAACGGGCCGCGGTGGTGTAGTAGTCAGACTACTTGCCTCCCACCAAGGGGAATAGGGTTCAATTTCTGGCGGGGTCACTCCCAAATTTTCGCATGTGGGAATCGTGCCGGATGATGTCGCTGGTCGACGGATTTTCTCGGGGATCTCCTGTTTTCCTCGCCCTTGAATTCCAGCGCTGCTACATACATCGGTTTAGCCCCATCGGCTCTTGAGACCTCGATGTTAACAACACCCTAAATCTCTCCACTCCATAAAACGAACCCTGTCTAGGACACAGATTTATGGGACATTTTCGTTCTGTTAATGTTACCTCTTCCTAGTCACACTAGTAAAGGAGGACTCACTTGGAGGAAGCAGAATAACTGTATTATGTTATACGTTACACGATAGTGCACACAATATCTACGTGATACGAGACTTAACAATTGTAGTGGAATCTGATAAAGCTAGTTCTTACTCGTTGCTAAATATAACTTAGAACTGTCGCTGCTTTGACCTCTTCGGAGAGCCTTATTGTGGACTGTCACCGACGACCCAATTACTGTTTAGTAACGATATTTATATTTAATCCAGTAATTATGCATTCGTAATGTGAATCATTAAGGCAAGTGACATAAAGAGGTTTATATAACCAAATATTACAAATTATGACATAAGACTTCAACCTTGAAGCTCTGACTCTTACCTTCAGTCAAAATGTATTGAATGACGAGTGTAAAGGTAGAGTGCCGTACGAAGTTTCGCAGTATGAAACTTTTGAAAATGAAATATTATTTTCTTCCTCGGAAGTTAACCAATAACAAGAATAACCAGCGTGGCAAGCATACTTTACTATATTTTTAATTCTACATTATTTTACTCTTTAAAGAGGGGATGTATCACATTCAGAATATACAAGAAGTGATAATTTCTATGCATAATTGCAAAAGAAATTGCCATTATAAAGTCTGCATCAAGTATACGTACTTAAAGGTAGAGGACATAGGTTTTCCTACTTTATGAGAAACAATAAAACATTATATGCGAGCATATTACAGTAGTTTAGAAGAGCATACGACTAGTTTTTTTTATGGAACAGAAGACTTTACGATTGTGACTGCGGGAAGGAATCTTTCAAAGGAATTGTACAGAATTTTTTTTTTTCCCCCAGAACACCTCTGCCTATAATTTCAAAAGGTTCTTTCAGTCTGTAACACACAATTATTTATCAGTATAACTGGGTAGCCAATATTATCACCTTCCATCAAAGTAAACTTAAGAAAAGTGTATTGCGTGCGGGTGGATATAGTTTGTGGTGAAATGTAGTATAACACTGCGTAAACGAAGACCAATTCCATTGATTACCCAAGCGAGGTATATACCAAAGAATCGATATTATTATTGTTCTGTTATTTTGGGCTATAACGACCAGACTACTACCTTGCTCAAACTTTAGAAGTATCACTTATGCAATAATGTATAGAAATTTCTGCAAATTTTATACAAGCTGCACCATTTGAAAAAAAAAAATGGTATTCAATGTGTAACAAGATAGTAATTATATATATATATATATATATATATATATATATATATATATATATATATAGCGAGAGAGAGAGAGAGAGCCTTATTTAAAGATAAATTTCGAAAGAGATTGAAAAAAATTTTTTTTACCATTACAGCATGCGTAATGTAACATGATGTTCATATTTAAATACATGTTTAAGAATATAAATAAAGCATGCGAAGAAGCCGGAATATTTAAAATGTCTACCTATGTGACTACATTATGGTTTATTTTTGTATTTTACAACATAGGGTAAAAACATGTCAAAATAATTGACCAATACTCACGTTTTTTCCACATGTTAATTCACAAAATTATATTTTGGAATTCAAATATTTTTTAATTGTTTAAAGCTCATATAATCCAGAATGCATGCAAACTATGAATAGAACTACAGTGATATGGCTTTGAAACGTTCATTTAATGTGATAATATAAACTCAAAAAATTAACGAAGTTATCTATTTGGGTGTTTAGAGCACACTGCAAGACCTGCTGTCATGCCAGTTTAGGATTTGATGGGTGTTATTGGTACGTTAATAAAAGTACGCAACACATACTGACGAGGTAGCAATTCAAGAAAAACATTTCTGTAATTTGTAATCCTTAAATTCATATTTTTTGTATCAGTGCTGTTGGTATTTCAGATTTTTGGGATTTTCTTCGGTAGTTAATGAAATACGATAACAATAAAATATTACATTCCAGTCATCGTTAATTTAGCAGATTGTGGACAAAATTCACAAGTAAATAATTTTCGTAGTAATCTAGATATTGCTAACACAACAATTAGTTGAAATGAGTCTAATTGGTATATAGATATAGAACAATTAATTTAAATTTTATATGACCGGAATTTTGAAGTGATATAGAAAACTCATATTTGCTTAAGACGGTTCATTATAGCACTGTTCGTTTGTCAAATTAGGCGACAATCTGTTACGTATTTGTAGAGACAATCGAAAATCTCTTTCTACTTTAAGATATCGTCAACATAAATAATTCAATATCTCTAACGTCTCTTTGCAAATACGTAACCCAATTTCGTCTAATTTGACACATGAGTAGTGTTATAGTGGAACTACTTAAGTAATTATTTTATTTTTTTATATAAATTATCTCCAATCTCAAAATCCGCAGTGCGACACAGTCTTGTTTGCAGATGATACATCAGTACTGGTAAAATGAAAGAATACTACAAACATTAGAACCACCAAAGCAAGTAAGTGTCTTAATAAGCTAAATCAATGGTTTCAGTTTAATAAACTTATAATAAATGGAACAATTACTAATTTTATACAATTCAAAAACAGAAGCAAGACACAAAGTGAAATAACTCAATCAATTATTAATAACGTTTATATAACTATGATATCGAAAGTGAAATCCTTAGGAGTGTCTCTAGATGAACAATTGAAACACACTTATCATATTATCTGTGCCGTTATTAGACTATGCATTTCCTGTGATGTATTAAGAAGACTGACCTAGTTATTACTGATTCACTAATAACTGATTATTATGCTCATTTTCATTCAATAATGTCCCAGAATATTGAAGTCTTGGGTAACGAAATAGGGGTAGATAAAATAAAAAAGAACTACAGAAAAGTGCAATCACCGTATTATAACACAAGGTAAAAAAATGTGCTCATTGTAAATAAAAATATAAATGACTTAACAGTCTAACTTTTACTAAAGAATATATATTGGGAGTACTTACTGTGTTCATAAATATAAAGGCAGGTACGATAAAAACGGATAATACATCGCTATAGTACTAGAAACTCTAGTAAATTATGAAAAATAATATACAATAACACGCAATTTGAAAAAGGGCTAAATTAATTGGGAGTAATACTTTATAGTGAATTACCACACTATATAACTAGCCAGTTTTTAATCGAAAGATAAAGATGAAAAGGTTATTTCAAAATATTATTTCCATACTCTCAATGTCTTGTTAAATTTAATTAAAGAAAGAGGGAATCTTGTATGGTTATCCTGACTAAAGCTTTAATATGTAAATGTTATTTGTAACAGTAGGTAAAGTTTCACTATTTGTTGGTTATTGTAGGAAATTTTGTAAACAATACTTGTTGAGCTCTGTATGGACTTCATAGTTTTACTTAAATGTTTTTATTATTATAAGATAATTTGCCGTTTATAGTTGAGAAAGTATTGTACGTATTTTTGTTAAAAAAAATTTAAACAAAGTATTTTATATCTGTTTTATCTCATTAGGCATTTATCATAATCTTTATGTAAATTGCAATAACTTGGTATGATAAGTAGTAAGATATTTTTTCTGTAGTTTTGCATTGATTTTAACCTAGTAATTTTATATTCTTATTTACTTGTTCTATATTTCGAAGCTTGTGATATATATATATATATATATATATATATATATATATGATCGCCAGAACAAATACAAATAAATACGATGTTGGTCCATCATGTACTGTACATGCTTTCAGAATAGCAGCCATATAAAATATGAGGTTGTTTTGGTATACCAACCAATTAGATTCATTTCAATCAAATTTTGTGGTTTGGCAAAACCTAGGTGACTATTAAAATTAATTTGCTTGTGAATTTCGTCCTCAATCTTCTCGAATTATTCTTACATTATTTTTATTTTCAGTTCATGTCCTCAAATAAGCGAGGTGATTTTGAAGCACTTCGATGTGTGAACCAAAATGTTCTCAAACCAGCAAGGCGGGATCAAGGTTCCGAGTCAAGCCCAGTAGATCAGGAGACGCAGTGGACATGTTGTTTACATTAATGATACCAACCAACAAATTGATTTTCGTAATGGACCCCGACCATTATGCTTGTTAAAATTATTGACCCCGACCACCATCTTGAATTTACATGACCTTGACCATGACCTGGGGTAACTTTGCGCTGATCAACCCGGCAAAATCTATACCAACCGCAAACAATCCTTAAATAAAAAGTAAATGTAAAGGAAAATGATAAAAATTTGTACATTTTTGCAAAATGTTAAAAAATGCTGAGATTTAATAAAAAATATCCAAACTTAAAAAAACAAGAAAATCTTTAATTTCTTTATTTTTAAAGTTGTATGTGTAGGAAGGACGGGGATCGATGGTAAGTAGACGACTCGCCCACATAATTATATTTCGCTGGCTGTTTAGAAGCCCCCCTCCAACAGATGATTGACTTTACACCACATGCATTCCACCAGCCCTACCCCTCTTCTACAATTTACTAATTATAGCTCGACCCCCACAACTACCGCTAGAGTGCGCTAGTGATTTAATAATAACATAACATTCCTCGCTTTTTATTAGTTGTTTGTCACAGGATATCTTGAAATCTGCAGATAAATATCGTGGTCAATGTCGCATCATATCACAGTTATTTGTGTGATACGGGGGGCGACATAATGCTCTCTCTCTCTCTTTCGTGATTTTTTTTGGCTTATAGTCTGTTAAGATTTTTCTGTTCATGAGACTTGAATCTTCATGAAACTATTGTTCCTGAGTCACTTGTCACGTGACATGCCCTGCAGGACTGTGAAATAACATGTACAAAGAGACCGTGAGAATCACCCTACAATTGCATGATAAAGTTCTCACTATGAAGGCACCAGCCAATGGACATATGGCAGCGCATGGTTTGTATAAAGAACTGTCCAGTTTAGTTTTGTCGTCAGATGAACTTGGTGGAAGGCGAAGAGTCTGACTACTAAATCACCGCGCCATCCCCCCCCCCCCCCCCCTCACCTACACACGCGCGAACCTAACAGACAATCATTTATTTCTGCGATAATCCATTACCCATACCTGCTGTCTTCGTTTTAGCAGTATATATATATATATATATATATATATATATATATATATATATATAGTTTTGATTTTTAGTCGTAAATATTATGGTTGATGTAATGTAATTGTAAGTTTCTAATTAAAACAAAAAAAATTCCAAATATATTCGCGTTACTTCTTTTCTCAAAAGCAGAAAAAAAATTTGGAACTATACTCTATTTTCTGGTGTTTTCACACTTTACTATACAAACTTTTGTAAAGTCACCCCATATATTATAATGTGTTTGTTTCCTAAACCTGCAATATGTCACATGCGTTTTCTACTTATAGCATTTTTCTTATTAAATTGGAATAATTTTGCTAATATTTTATCTATAAATTACAACATTCCATTTTTAATTATCAAGAACTAAGTCAAGAAGAAAATAGGTGAGTTGGTAACGCCTAGTAAAAAATAGATCTTATGCAAAATATAAAAGTGATTGCGCATGAATGCGATGCGTAGTCCCTTTGGTGCAATTGTTTAGATTTGTCCAAGCTTAGTTTTCACGAGGGGGAGGAATATCCTGAAAATATAAATTCAGCAAGGCGTCAGAATAGTTGGAAGTAACCCGGAGTAGACTATACTGTTGGTCGAGTTGCACTCGGAGAAGATTCCAGTCCTCCTGGTGGCAGGAGCTCCGGTTTGAGCCCCCCCCCCCCCCCCCCCTCAGTCCTCACAACGCTCGGCCGTCTCGCCACCCGTTAGCAGGGAGGCATTTGAATAACAGATTAACCTTCGAGGCGGGGGGAGGGGGGCGAAGGGAGACGAAACTCGATTGGCCAGATCCACAGGGAGGTAACCGAGTTACCTCCCGCAAACAGTCGGACAACTTTGGCGGCGGCCGTGGGCGCGAATTTCTCTATAATGGCGAAGAGGGGGCGACATCGGCACCATGCATCGAGTGCTACGAAGCAAAGGCATGTGCGCGCGCACCTTTAGATCTTCGTTCAGCGGATTGCTTCGCTTAATGGCATAATGCCGCAATTACATAGCCCGGACGAGCACAGCACGACACGACAAAAAACCGCAACCACGACCATTTTCAATGTGCCTGCTCGAATTTGCAGCCCGACAGTGTTTACTGACGCGACACGAGTAGAATTTCTCATGTCAATTTAGAAGGCACTGATAAACTACGCTAAGTTTCAAAGGCGGCGGGCAGACGGGAAATCTGGAACACATGATGGTAACAAAGTTTTATAGCTAATGCATACAAAGGTAAAAGTATTATTTACAAGAGTTAAATACAATCATTTTCGTAATTCGTTTTCTTTTAAGCTGCGTATTTTCCATTGTAGGGAAATCTTTTCATACAATTTCATTTTGCAAAGTTGTACACTCTGTCCGTCGTGCCGCACGACACGACGAAGAAGAGAAATAATTTATAATCCAAAACTGCTGAACGTACGACAGAATTGTCAGGTTTTCATCAGAACTAACTTGTATTTCATTGGTTGTTAAGTTTTAAGCGTCGTATCGTGCTTGCGGTGGCGTGCTGGTCGGGGCTATGTGATTCCGGCATAAGAGTCCATTGCGTTTATTTCGATGCAACCTGCTAGATCTAGTTCACTTATTAGTTTACAGTTTAATACTTTTATGATAACCCTTTGATTAATTATCTGCATTTCCGATGCTGTACATAAAGTAAAATCAGCCAAATATTACATATTTAAAAAATTACATCTCACTGAATTATAAAAATTCTAATTGTTAAATTATTGGCAGATGAATTCAGTTTTATATTGTTTTACATACACATGATTAAGAAATACAGTAAGAGTTTCACGTTGTTATAACATTTGGAACTATTTCCTGGCCAAAACGCAAACACTATCACAGACTCACGCCTAACTAAGTTTAAGGGGGGCATAGAGATTGAATCGCTAGACTACTCATTTCCTACCTAGGCGAACCAGGCTCGATTCCCTGCTGTGCTTCTACCGGATTTTCGAATGTATAGGCAATTTACGGTAAAGTGAGCACTTTCGAAAGACTTTTCGTTTTGAATAAGAGTCAATAAAAGTATTTAATATTAGCCGTAGACGTCATTTTCCCAGTAGGGTAGAATCTACACAATGTGTTTATTACTTGCATGGTAATATTTATGTAAAACTGTGGTTGCAGGAAACAAAATGGCTGAAATAAAACGTAACCAGGGGCTCAAAAGTGCTCACTTTACCCTGAACAGCCTATAGGAATCGTGTCGGACGATGCCTCTCGTCCGCGGGTTTTCTTGGGGCACTCCGACGCTGCTTGTTTCACGCTCGTCAACCCTCAATAACTCGATTTTATGAGCTGTCTAAATATCTTCACTCCCTCAATCACTTAACTAAGTTTTTGCAAGCTCCGCCTGTTTCCATTCTGAGACCGTAATGTTTCCTTCCAACACACGCAGTAATTAATAATTAAAAATCCCCTGGATGTAATTAATAACTTGTGTCCTTGCGATGAGCAAGCGACAGTGTAGATTGTAAAATAGTCATTAATACGTAACTCTTGCGTAATTTTTATGCTATATATATAATATTACCAGCTAATATTTAATACCCGTTTAACACTCCGACGTCAATGACGTTGGCTGGTTACAACCGAGTTTTATGGAGTTCGCTATAATATTACGTCTCCCATCATTCTTTTGACGCACTACTACAAACTAATATTACAGTCTATTCGTTTGGTTACAAAAAATTACTGGGCATGGACAATACACTTATCAGTATTATTGCACGAGTTAAACATTTCCTAGAATAATAAACTTAATGTAATACAGTTATTAAACTCTAATTAAATCATTATTTTATATAACCAAGTCATTCACAAACAAACTAACTTTTTTAAGCGGAATATATGTAACAGAATATAATACTACACAACATAAACTTCGCAACTGAAAGTGGTTCTTGGCATTACAAATATATTTATGGGCGAATTACAAATATGGCTCTTGTAACGTTTGGGTTCACATAAAAGCCAATCAATATATTTTATTTTAGCCTTAGACATGAATTTTTTAATTCGGTGGAATCTACACTCTGTATATTACTTATGTGGCAATATTTTTTATTAAAAAGTTAGTTAAATGATCAAATATGGCTGAAAGAAAACGTAACTACAATGTAAAAAAATAGTGGTAAACTTCCCGAACTGTATTGGATGTTTTTAACGTATACAGTTTGTGGAAATATTACTACGTATCAGGCTGGACGTATTGAAATGTTTAGCATCGCTAATATACAAAGTTTGAGTGTTCCCTGAGCGACTGTAGGAACGTTACCATGGATGTATGGGAAAATATTTTACCATTCGAGCTTTGTAAATATACGTATACACTGGTATGGTAAATTTACAAATAATTTATTAGAGCGTAGGGCCTAAAAAGTGCTCACTTTACCACGAACAGCATTTAATACAGTGACAAAAGTTCATAGACCCAACGTGGCATTGCCTGATCACCAAACTTGGTACAGTTTGTACCCGATATATAGCAGAAGATGTCATCTTTGTAACTGGGCTGCACGCTGCATCGTACAAGCACTGTGTGCAGAGATAAGAAACATTTTGGAATCAACACAGTGCTTCGTGGCATTTCTGCAGCTCGCATCACAACAAAATTTTTATGAACGTACTGAAATTAATGTTAAGTGTTTTGTTACTGTATTGTTAAAAGTCTGTTATTAATCAAGGAACGTATTTATTTCACTTGCGTTGAATAAATAAATAAATTTATTTAACTTGCGTTATTCACTTGCGTTGAATAAATAAATAAATTTATTTAACGCAAGCGCGATATATATATAATAGTATTTGGGCTGTACAGTGCTACGGTTTTGAAGTTAAAATTAAGGATTAAAAAGTTACATTGGAACACAAACTACTGAAATAATTTTCTTAGCAATATATTTTGGAATAAAATATAACTTATTCTATTTCGCAATATCTTAGTTGTGAAGTTGACCATATTAACGAGTTTATTGTGACAATGTTAGTTATAAATTATCGCGATATTACATGCCCATTCGTAAAAAAAATATCACGATATTACCTAGTCATTATTTGCATAATGTTATCTTTATTCACGATGGTTATTTAGTTTTCCTGTTAATTTAGTACTATAGGGGCCATAGAACAAATTTAAGGAGCTGCATAAGCTACAAGTTAGAGATGTTAAAGGAAAGAAGCCTACTGAAAAGGCAAAAAAAAAATGTCGTCTTTGTCAAAAATGTCCAACAAATTATGATGTGTGTATGTATGGGAACTGTGCTTAAGAGGAATACACTCATAGTAGTGAACAGTTAAGTAAATTATGAGAAACAATATGGTTTTTGTGTTCAGTTATTGTTTTATCACGATATCGCCTACCCACTCTCACAATATTAACTACCGAAACACGAAATTACCTGTCTTAGTCACCTTAATTACAGTTATTATCTTAGTAACTTCTTTTAAGTTTAACAGTTTTACATTGGCCTGGAGAACATTTAGAAAGCAACAAAATTTGGTCACGTAATTTTATGTTTTTTTCCATTATGCTTCGAAAAGTTTAAATACAAGTCTTTGTCAAAATATCACTATAATACCTTACCCCACAAAATGGAAACTTTATGAATGGTATTATTGTATTTTTACCAAAGTCTTTTTTGCATACAAACTACTTGTCTGTTAAACTTACAAAAGTATTTCACGGTATAGTTAAATAAATGAAAATTTTAATTTGCACAACTGAGATACAAAATATATGGACGGAAATTGCTAGTTATGTTTTTTAAATTTCTCAATTATATATGAATCGACTGCTGTTATATATAAGCATGAATGTTGCATTTTTCACTTTTTTTGGGCATTTAAAAAAGTGTGCAGAATAATTTGCTGGAGAGTATTACTTTCACTAAAATATTAGCTGAAATCCTATATATAAAACAATAAAATATTTTTCCCAGTAAACTATTTTTTACTGCAAATAATAAGTGTAGTTCATTATAGAGATCATTATGAACTTAAACGGTTCGGAAATTACAGCCAACTATGCTTATAAGTTGACATAGGCCATACTTGACCCCATGACCCTTCTCATAGTCGGGGTTGAAGTCTATTTTATATATTTTGCAACTATAACTAAAACAGATCGGGAATTACAGTTGACTATGTATATAAGTGTTATGCACACAGATTTCAGGAGGAGGTAGTGGTGCACGAGATCCGAAATTAATGTTCGCGACGACTTGATGCACGCCGCTGGCCACCAAAATAGTCGACATCAATAGCTGGCCACCAATTATCCTTAGTAAACATAGGTCATCGACGCCAAGATGCCCGCCGGGAATGATTTCTCAATCTTGCAGGAATTTCTCAATTTCCGCACGATTCATCCACATTCCGCAAATCCCATACACATTCCGCAAACTGGCGCCGCATTGTGCAAAAGGCACTTTCGTGAAGGACAAAGAGGTAATTGACGCTGGTTGCCAAGATGGCTGCCGTCGGCAGGGTGGAAAATTCGGGAACTTTTGCGGGGAAAAAAAGGGGGAAATATGGTTATTGTATGCGAAATCGTCTGTTTAGTATGAGGAAAAGGGAAAAAAGAGAGATTTTCAAGAGGTACCATAATTTGCTAGAGCCTGTGCCAGAACAAACATTTTATAACTATTCAAAGTGAGAATATTTTCTTTCTGTGTACTATAACTATAGACTTAAAAAAGTAGAGTTTTGATATAAGAATAAGCTTGAATTCAGAAAAGTTTAGTTTATAGGAGAGCAGACTGTAGGCCTACTGGATACAGCATGTAGGGATATGTATCATTAACAAATCATTAAGAAATAAAGCATAATAGTAGCTGTGAACTCTCATGGTTGGCATTTATAAAGTAATATGTATTTATGCGTGCAGCTCACATGACAAAGCTAAAATTTAAAATTCATACGTTACAATATAAACCCAAAAAAAAAATTCATTTTTTAGCGGTGTTTTGCCCTAAATGACATTTCTTAAATTCCTTTATTGAATCCCTGCCATTTTTATCTCGTCATCCGTGGAATCCGTGCTGCGATCGTGTTGGCATTTCAGACTGCGGCGTTAATTCGCCACGCGTTGTTTCCGGGCATAAAGCTCTCGCGTGTTTTGCCGAATTTGCATAGCTTACCTGGACCCCCCGTCCCTTGCCGTTCTTTTATTATTTTTGTTGTTGTTACATGCACGAGGGTTCGCCCCCTCTCTTCCCCGCATGCATACACATCCAGAGCGCTTCCTCCTTTTCAAGCCCTAAAGCTTGGGTACACCTCCCCCTCTCCCCATTCCGACACTTTTGGCATTAGCACCATCGTTAAGATAACCCCGGGCCCGTAATCACAAGGTCATTAACTAGACAGCTTCCCCACCCTTCCCTTCCCCCTCCTCGGCATCCAGCGTGGACCGAATCTTCCAGCTCTGCTCCCTCACCTTTATATTCTCCCTCCCCCCCCCCCGGCCCGAAGTTCGGCTGGTATCTGCACACCGCGTAGAATACAGCAGGAAGACAAAAGAAACTGCTTACAAGGAAGTGGTGGGGGAGAAGACTGATATTCTGAGATTTAATCATTAATAGACGTTTAAGAGTTTCCCCCCTTAATACACCACTTGGGAACGAAATTAACATAAACCTATTTTCGCTGTCGGACCTTACTCTCTGGGCACCAAAATAAGCAAAATGCTATAAACCTATATGATATTAAAGTTATGATAAAAATTAACAAACAAGATTTTGTAAACCTTACACCTATAAAAATAAATTTTTCTGTATTTTATTAGCAGTTGCGAAGTCAAGGTGCACTAAAAAATAACTCATGGTTAATTTCGGATTGATGTGTAGAACATTTATACAAGAAAAAATTATTTCGGACATACCTAACTGCATTGTGTCTCGTAGAAAATCAGAATCATGCATAGAGAAAAACTACACAGAGGCACATAACAGAAGGCAAGTTGAGATTTCGTAAATAGATAAACAAATAATTAACAAAGATAGTTCCGGATAAGGAATTAAGACAGAGTTTTCCAGTTTGTCGACATCATTCTGTAGGTGTTCCTCAGTCTGTTTGTACCTACTGGATAGTTTACAGTTCCCAAACCGTCGCATACATCTACTCGTAGAATGCCAATGTGTTCGTCTGTACGGCCTTCTCCGTTTCGCTCAGTTTTTGTGAATATCTGTAGTTTCATTTCTTCAAAGTTTTTCGTCTGTGCTATCCTCGTTGTACTATCCATATTTACTATTACATATTTTCTAGTTAGTGTCGTTGTGTCCATTTGTTGGGTTTTATTGTTGCTTTCTGATATATAGAACGAAACATAATAATTATTTTCGTGTTGCCATGTTTTCTCTTTTCACGTATTTGGTCTGGTGAGTTCAGAAAATCGTTTAATTAAACAACTTTCAGTGAATTGGCGGGGATGAGGAAGTAGGTGAAAAAAAAACGGGAATCTCACCGATATCGCATTTCGAAACGAGCACTTTAGAGCCACCGTGATTGAATGATATACTACAGTGTTTTATTTATCATACGTTTTTACTGCTGACATTCACAGCTCTCTACATACCAGAGCCTCAGCTCTTGTAAGCTACTGTCCCCCGTAGGTATAACCAATTTTCACCTCAGAACAGACAGCATGGGATTCGGTCCCTACAAAAGGTCTTTCAATGGGAGTCTAACTAACCGTCCCCGTGTCTCGAGCTGTAGCTTGTTCTCAAATAGTTTCACGTAATTATCCGTCCACCAATTGTTAGGGACGCCCGATTTTTATAAAAAATATATCCAGTCTAGCTTGATTGAAAAAAAAAATGGAAAGTTTTTGATCGCTGCTAGCATTATAAAACGGTACAAGGTCAGACTTCACAAACCACAGTCAAAGCTCATTCTCTTGTTCGGCTCGTCCACAATAAATTAAGCCACCTGAATATTGAACGTATAGAAATGGTTCAGACATTCCCAATGCGCGTATGGTGAGCGGAAGTCCAATGATATAAACTAACATTGATGACACCTAGCATGTGACCAAATTAATGCGTGAAATGATAGTGGCTCTAGTGCTCATTTAAAAGCGCACATTTTAAAGGCGAGGTTACTTGTATACTATCGTGCCTAATTGTTTTGCTGGCTAAAATAAATTGAGCTTTAAAAATTTGTTACAATGTGTTTATTTGGTATGATATTTAGATATATGTTTAAGTATTCAATTACATGCACTAGAAATAATAACCATATCGAAATGATAAGTTTAAATTTTTTTTATTTAGGTTATCACCCCATTTTTAAAAAGTTAATACATACTGTCAGGCGATTAAATCCACACCAAACGTCTTAATATATGCCTTCAACTTCCAAGGTTGCATCACTTGTCCTGTTCTGTACTAATGAACTATGGCCAGCCTACTGTCAGGTCTCATTGCATATTCACAGTAAAGTGAGCACTTCAGAAATCAATCTTGGAAAAAAATTACTGCTCCTATCTGCGTGTATTTTAACAGGCGCACTAAGTCACATGTGCCCAGTAAAGTTGGTAACGCTAGAGGGAAAGTAGTTCCATATTTTAACGTGGAATAAAAAATGTTAGGTAATCATTTGTGACAACTTAAATTATTTATTTCGTTTTCTGTGTTTCTTTAAAGCATCAAAGTGTAAAAATGAACAGATTTGTCAAATATTTAATTAATTAATTATATAATATTTTAACAGTTTCACTTGACCGACGCCTGAATAAAGGGATGAGGCCCATCGCAATTTTAATTTTCTATAAGGCGAAACAATACACAACGTGCATAAAAGTAGATCTTAAGCAGGGCTACCAAAAGGGCTCAGTTTACCGTGAACAGTCTATAGAGGGAAACGGCATTGTCTGTAGTTAATAGCGGTCGGTGGTGGCTCAGCGTCTGGGGAGCTTGCGTCCCACCTAGGCGACCCGGATTCCTTCCCCGGCGGGGTCGCTTACGGGTTTTCTTACGTGGGCGTCATGCCGGACGATGCCACTGGCCAGATGGCTTTTTTTTTTTTTTTTTTTTTTTTTTGAGATCTCCCGTTTCCTCCGCCCTTACATTCCAGCGCTGCTCTGACCTCGCTTCACCCTCATCGGCTTTCAATACCTCGTTGTTAAGCGCCGCAAAATCCGATCCACGTGCAGTTAAAATCTTTACTAAACACTTCCATAGTCTATTCACGGTTTCTTCACACTTTTATAATCATACCTTTAAAAAATCACGCCATATATGACGTGTTCGGTTGTTTCTCACTGAGTAGAATAAACCGAAACTTGGATAAGCTTTGTTCGCGTGGGACGGAGCAATATTTTGGAAGTAGAACTTAAGCAGGACTTCAGAAATTTTGAATTGAGCGGGTGAGTAAAGAGATTTCGGTGGCTCTTAACACCGAGGTCTTGAGAGCCGATGAGGGGATTGAGGTGAGTATGGAGCAGCGCCGGAATGAAGGGGCGGGGGAAATGGGAGACCCCCCCCCCCAAAAAAAAAAAAAAACGTCCGACCAACGTCATCTTCCGGCACGATTTCCACATTCGAAAATCCGGAGTGACCCGGACGGCGATGGAACCCGGATGGCCATGGTGGGAGGCGAGCAGGCTAACCGCTCAGCCACCGTGGCCCCCTAGTAAAGTTGGAAGTATCTGGGCGGGAAGCCTACCTCAGAGGGCGCTCCAGTCGCGATGTGACGACGAGCTGGTCGCACGCGCCCATCGGGAAAACTGGAGTGAGTCGTAAATAGCAGCGGGCTGTGCCGGCGCGGCGTGGAGCAGACCAGATAATGCCGGGCAGGCGGGCGGGGACCATATCAGTCACTTCCAGCTACATGCATCACGCTAGATGCCGCAGATAATAAATCAATTATCGCGCGCCCTCCCTTTTCAGCCCGGCACTTTGTCAGCCGGGTGCGAAAACTACTCGCGAGCCGAGCTGATAATTCGTTTACGAGGCCCCAGCCGAGCCGATAATGGCGCCAGCTCTTTCGCAGGTGTGAGCTCGCTGGGGGTCATGCGCGATTACGATCGCCTGGTCGGACGCCACGGCCGATATCCTCGGCTTTTGGGATCGACTTCTGTTTGGTCGTCGTTTCGAGGATAATCGGGCGCTTTCGAAAGCCAAGTTTACTATCCACCAACCGCCCATTATTAGCGACATACACAATTCGTGTTTCTATCTCGTAGCACGCTAAACTTCTATTCTGTACATTGTTAACTTTTATGGTATTTTTTCTGCAAACAACTCTATAAACACTGGCTTTAAAAAAAAAAAAGCTCTATATCACTGAAAGAAAATTACAGCAAATTTTACAAAAGCTCACACTTAAAGGTTTAAATAAAAAAAAATTATTTTATCAAGCAAGTATTGTAAACTTTAAACGTTGAAATCAGTGTTTTTCATTTGCTCACTACTGTTTAGATCATCCCAGTCATTGTTTCTCCATCACTGTCTCCAAAAATCATATTAAAAAATGTTCTTGAATTGTCTTGAGCTTACTGCCTCAAATAGCTTACCACGTGTATAACATTATCTGGGAGAAAATGAGTCAATAATTACTAAGAGTAAGTAATTAAGTTTTAAAACTCTAACTGCTCGTTATATAGCGATGTGCACTCGGGTGCTCTCTCTGTGCGATAAAACTATTTCCTCACGTTGTTCGGCTAGGAATTAGGCTAATATAATAGTGGTAAGACACAAATAGGCGGCGGCAATCTTTAGTTAATAATTGGACAGACGACGGAAACTGGTGGAAGAAATTGTGGCATTGCGATGAACCCCACCTGGGGGTTCATGCAGAGGGAAAATGGCGATACGGCCGCACGGATTAGAAACCGGCTTCCAGGATTCGAGGAATAAAATTTCCCTTTTCCCTTCAGAATTTCCCTTTTTCCTCTAAATCGGCCATTTTACTTGAATCAATCGTTTTTCTCTCAAAATTTCCCTTTTTTCCCCACAAATTTTTATCTTTCCCTCAAAAACTCATAGGAAAAAAAGCGAATTTGTATATTTCATAGTACATCTTGTCGAAAAGTCGCAATATATTTCTTGTAGTTACGCAGTAACATTTTTGCCAACTTTTTTTTCAAATAGTTGTTAGTTAATAATTTTTAAAATACTGAATAGATATATATTCTAGGTGGTGTCATTCTTTTAATGGCTCCTGCAACAGAGAGCAGCAAATTTTGATACTGACATAAGTTATACGTGATTGGCATATCCTTTAGTTAGTGGTTTCGTATTGACTCGAAGACGTTCAGGCCGTGTCGAACTAACTGTGGTTCAATGACAAATGCAATAAAAACGCACAGAGGTTAGATGTCTATTTTATCTTCAAAAATAATTCGAAATTTGTATGCTTGTGCCCATCAGACCTCGTTTACGTGTCAAAATACTAATTGGTCTAATAGCCATTATCTATTCATTGAACTAAGGGCAACTAAAATGTTATAAATGTATAAGTGTCATTGAAATACTTACCTTAATGTCCATTAAACTAAAGTAAATGTATGCCACTGGCAGTCAACTTTTTTTAATGAGGCACCTGAAAAACACCAAGGAATGTAAACATAATGGCAAGCATAAAAACATATGATATAAACATGAAGAACTTCAGCGTCATTTTGGGGAGAGCCCATAGACTCAAACACAGTAAATAACTGTGCAGAAACAGACAACATCAAATGTATATACACAGACACTCAGAAGGAATTAAGTAGTATACAAACAAGTACCGAACTCTTTACAGCTAAACTCTCCTTGACTATAGTTTAATATTTAAATGGGAAATAATGATCTTAGTATGATAACACGAAATTTAGCAGAGCAATCGATCTAAAAAAAAAAGAATACATTAAATACAAGCAATTGAGAAAGTCTAAAATAAATTACGTCAAAGGAAACATTTGTTAATATGCATTTTACATTGTTATTCAAAAATTAGAATGTAATAATTCTTTCTTATCTTATAAGGCTATCATTACTGTATACGTGCAAGCAAGCATTTAGACCAAAATATGAAATAATGGCAAAAATTCATTTTAAGTTTTAATAGTAGAGAGTGTTTAATTAACAGCGAAATGCACATGCAGCAGTAAAGCTTAGTTGCTGATGGCAGGTGGGTTCATCTCAATGCCATGATTTTTTTTTCCACCACTTTACGCAGCTTCTCTAACGTAAATTATTAACTAAAGACTGCCGCGTATTGTGTTGATTTTAATCTTGCCGTTCTTTGGTTAGGCGAATTTTCAGAGGCCAGCAAGGAAGGAAATAGTTTATCACACAGGCAGCGCCCGACTGCACATCACAATCTAACGAGCGGTCGGAGTTTCAATACTGAATTACTTGATCCGTGTAATTATTCGCTCAAGGCCATGCTATACACGTTCTAGGATAATTGAGGCAGTAAAACCAAATAATTTAAAAAATTGTTTAAAATCTGACTTTTTCGAGATAGGGATGTAGAAACAGTGGTTGGGATGTTCTAAATAGTTCTGCTCAGACGCAAAAGATTTATTTCAACCAATTAACACGGTTTAACTTTCCCCAAAAAGAGTAATAATCGGTTAAGGTATGATATGGCTGGTAGATAAAATCAGTCATAATTTACATCAGATTTTGTTCAATCTACAAAACGCGTGGTGACTCAAACTTAAAGTATACTGTAGAATGGAAAAGGAAAGTAGAGCACAATGGGGTCTGGCGCGGAGTGCCGGAGATTTTCAAAATCTCTAATTTCGATTTCCCAGCGGCAATTTTTCCTAAAAATTCCTCCCTTTTTTCTTTAAAATTTCCCTTTTATCACTGAAAATTCCCTTTTATCTCCCTTAAAATTTCCGTCATTCCCTCAAAAAAGCATCGTTACACCCAGTTGCAAAAACGATCCCCGAAAGACACTTTTCGATCCATCGCAAGGATTTTGGGGGATCGTTTTTTGAGGGCAGAGCAGCGGTGGTCATATTGGTTTTATAGACAATGAGTACGCCAAATCGATTCATAGCGTCCAGCGTCCGGAGTCAGACCTAACTACAGCCATCTTAGTTCTGTCAGCTATCTTGTCCGCCATGTGGGATGTCGGTGACCTTCACCTTGAACTTCTACCCTGACCGAAGTGCCCTTTAACTTTGAAAACCCACAAAAATCCCCCCCCCCCCAAAAAAAATGTATAAAAATTCCAAAATATAAAAAAATAATTTTTTTAAAGTTTTTTAAACATAACTATAAAGATTATTATTAAAATTAATTAAAAAATTATTATTAAAGAAAATATATTATAAAAATTAATAAAGGAAATAAATTATTATTATAAAAATTAATTTAAAAAAATTACTTTCTCGGAGGTCACCCCAGCACCATGTTCAGCAGAAGACTGACACCCTTCAATCAGTCACATTGTCTTAACATTCCCCTGCACTATTAATGTGTCTCATTTTTTAATTAGTCGGCAGGCCTCAACCCACTTCACCCATACTTGTTTTTTACATTGTCATTTGTTTTCACTTTCAACACCTAGGTGGTACTAGTGTATCAATTAAGAACAGTTTTTTTTTTGTTTGTTTGTGATTTGTTTCATTGCTGTAGTTTGTCTCTCGACTGTGCTCGACACGCCATCACGGATTCCATTTGTTTACTTTTTCATCACATTGATTTCGCCTTCAAAGGAGCTGTCGTTCTCTCTCACCTATATTCGACATGCCTTTTTTTTGTCATTTATTTATATTGCTGGAGTTTGTCTCTCACCTTCGTTCTCTTGACATCTTGTTTTTTCGTACTCGATTATATTTTCAATGTGTTGGTAGCACTAATGTATTAATTTTCGATTTCGTCACCAGGCGAGATATCGTGTTGGCCATCCGGTGGCAGCCATATATGTTTACTTTTTTTTTTTAAGTATAGGTGGTGCTGTCTGCGCTTGAAATTTTGGTTTCTATTTTCATTACCTAAATTGTGCTAATTTCTCGATTTAACCACCAGGTGAGCTGTCTAAACAAGCATATCCTCATGCTCTGTCATGCCATGTTCTACATCTTTGATTTCGTTTTATTCTTAATTATCTTCCTTTAATTCCCTATTATTCCTTATTAATTTTGTCACCACGATTAAGTCACCTGTGCTCCACCCACCAGCTTACATTGTATTCATGCTATGCCTTTTCAACCTCGATTTAGTAGCCTGTTGATTACTCAGTACCCTCGAACCACCATCTTGGGCAATATAACTTCAACAATTTTTGATTATGCTATATGGTCTTGATATTGAACCATCAAAATCCACTATAGTATTCATTTTTGCTTGCTATAAAAAATACTGTGGTTCATTATGTAGGACCTCTTTTCGCCATATACCACATTGAAGCAAGTCTGGCCTTACCTGACTCGACCTTCGACCTCCCCTCCATCCAATTTTCAGGGTCAAAATTCTACCACTTAAACAGCATGTTTTCATGTATGTTGCATTCAGCTTGCTTAAAATATATTATGATGCCAATCCATTCTTAGTTTCTGGATAGTCAAATTCAGCATTATACCTTTATTAATAAATTGTTGATTGTGCACACCCAGTGATGGGCCTACGCAAGAAATATTTAAGTACTAACTTTCAACAAACTTTGACACATAATTTCATTTATTTTTCTATCGTGCTCACTTGCAGTACCATCATGCAGTAAAAATATATTAAAACCAAAGCTATCATATTCTATATATAAGGAAAGTAGCCATGCCAGGGCAAGGTACAACACCAGAAAGAAATAAAACATTTTATAATGAAATTATATATATAGTCCATTGCCCATTGGAAGCTACTTTCTCGGAGCCCTGCTAAATATCTACATGCAGACCCGTTTCGTATCCTTCCTCCAAATGTAAACAAATAATGCCATGTGACTGCCATGTAGCATCTGTCAAAATCAATGTTTAAATGCCATTGTGTATGCACATGTTGTCGTATACTTTCGCTTTACCTAAACATAAACATTTAAAGGTGACTTCTACTTTTATACTTATCAAATGTAGCTGTTTACAGCTTTTCAAAGAATTCTGTCTTAGGTCTATTTCAAAAACCATTTCATACAAATATTCACAGTTTAGGTGTCGCTCATTTTTTGTTATAGAAACTTAAAATATAGCGGTGAACATGTACTCAAATAAGCCTACCGTAACTTTTACTCCACTCATATTTATATGTATTGCTACTTACTGTGTATTACGTTTATTGAAATTTATTGGGGCTGGGCTTGGTTATTTTGTTGGGATTGGTGGTAAATCACGTTACACGACTGTGTTTCAAACACCCAGGGCACAGATACAAGTTGTGATAAATAAGCATACGTGGATGTAAATAAACAACTTCGTCATAAAAACAGTTCACATTTACAATGTATAAATCGTTCACATCAAATATTTTAAATCACGCACACACAGATCCAGCGTAACTATCCCAAACAGCCACGCCACGCTATTTCACACACAGAGGTTAACGAAACACACCGTAACCGTGTATTTATTACTGCCGCGGAAACACGGATTTATCACAACCTCGTAATTTGCTTAGGTAGGTTTAAAAAACACAACGTCTACAAAGTGATATGGTAATTTGAAGTATTTTTCGGATTAAGTATAATTTACGCTTCGTTTGGTAAAACAATAACACGCCATGACACAATGGCTCGCCACGTCTGCCAACTTCACTTTGTGTCTGCCCCGCCATCATATCTAAATACATTATAATAAGTATTCGAACATTAAAATCTCTTTTCAGTTGTAAATTACAAATTAAAACAGCATTATTTTGCTGTAATGAGTATGAAATATGCTACAATTGAAAGTATGTACAATTTGGCGAGTACTAGCGAAGTGAAACTTCCCGAGTGTGAAAGAAACAAAGACAAAGAGAGAGAGAGAGAGAGAGAGAGAGAGAGAGAGAGAGAGAGAGAGCGACAAAGCTCGCTCAGCAGACAGTTGCTTCAAAAATTGCTCTCGCCCGATAAAACAACACCGTACCATTACTGCCTACTCACGATATTTTCCGCTGTTATTTTTAACTGTGAAAATGAGATATGTTGCCATCGGGGCTACCTAAATATTTAAATATTTCAGTAGGCACCGTCGTTTAATTTACAAATAGTAAACTAAAAAACTAGGTTAGAGTAATATTTAAACTGTGAACTATTTCTTACCGACCGTTGCCAACACGTCGCTGCTCTCGATGTTGTTAATTCATAATTATATATATATATATGAATATACACACATACTTTAGACTACAAACATAAAAACTGAATCCTCATATTCCCTTTGACATGCATATAGTGTCTTTACAGAAGTATACTAACTTTTCACATAGCTTATACACAGTTCAAGACAGTCTATGCTAGCTAGCGTTCAACCAGAACCCTTGCCCATATATTATTCTTCTTCACGACAAAGTTTTTCTTTCAAGGCTTCTACAGCCCCTGGAATGCTGTTAACATCGTACAATGCTACTTTCGCAATCTTGAATGCTCACCAACTAATGTCATCTTTTAAAATGTATGGCTTTTCGTAGGTACACTCCTGCAGCCAAACATTATATTTTAGGGACCTTCTTCGACTTCTTATGTTAATTGATTGATTATTATTTGCTTAATGCGGCCAAGGCATGTACATATGTGATTTGTACCAACAAAGTTATCCCCAATCACGTAATCTTTCAAAGTTCCCTTGAATGCTGATTGTTTAAGGTAGAAGCCCATTAGTTGTGGTTTCGCTTTCAGCTAGTACTGAGCGTTTCTTAGCTGCAGGATCTCTACATTTACAGTTCTGGCTATGTCTCTTCAGCTAATCACCTCGTTTGGACAGGCGTTTTCACGTGACAAATCGTTGCATAGCACAACACGGTTCCTTCGCACAAGTTGTTCTTTCATGTTTCCTTGAACCTTGGCTGTAGGCAAATATGTAGTCACAGCATCAGCAACGAAGTCTTGATGAAGTCATTGATTACGGCACTGGTGTAGGTAACCCATCAGAAGAGGTTGGTGGTTTTGTCGGCATCATGCCTGAAGAATACACTAACACTTAAAATGGGATCCGAGATGACAAACCCAAAATAAGATGCCAGGAGAATGAAGGTGAGAGAGAAACTCCTGAAATGTAACAAATGACGAATTAAAAAATATACGATGGGGTGTCGAACATATGTGAAAGAGAACAACAGCTCATTTAACGGCCAACCTAGCGCCACCTAGATGATGAAAAAGCAAACATATGATATCTAATATGGCGTGTCGAGCATATGCGAGAGACAAACTATACTGTAACACAACTGTAAAACAATGACAAATCACAAATAAATTAAAATGAAACCGTTAGTTAATACACCAGCACCACCTAGGAGTTGAAAATGAAAACAAATGACCAAAAAAAACAATATGGCTGCATATTACGGAACAAATATGGGTGAGGTGGATGGAGGCCTGCCGACTTATTAATAAATGAGAACCATTGATAGGGGAGGGGAATGTTAAGCCAATGTGAATGATTGGAGGGGGTTCAGTTGTCTGCTGAACACGATGCTGGGGTGACCTCCGTAATTGTAGGATTTTTTTTTATATTTTTAAAACAGTAATTTAATTTATTTTATTGATTTCATAATAACAGTTTTATAATTTTTAATAATTTTTAATACGCTTATAAATTTTTGAATTTCTTTATAATTTGTGAGTATTTTGGGAATTTTTGTACGTTTTAAAGGTTAAGGGTCACCAGGTCAAGGTAAAATGTCAATGGCAAGGTCACTGGTATCCAACATGGCGGACAAAATGGCTGACAGAACCAAGATGGCTGATGGTCCGATCTGACTCCGGACCCTGGACCTTGTGTATCGAATTTGGCATATTCAATGCCTATCAAACCAATATGGCCGGCACTGCTATGCCCTCGAAAAATATGCCCCCCCCCCCATATTCTAGTGACGGATCGAAAAGTGAAATATAGAGGGAATAAAGGGAAGCTTTAAATGTAGACTATTTTGAGGGAAAAGGGGACATTTTTGGGAAAATGGCTTCCGGGATATCGGAATGACAGAGCATGCGCAGCTCCGACGCTCCGCCCCAGTGGCCATTGTGTTCAACTTCCCTTTTTTGATTATACTATATATATATATATAATCTTAGAGCATTACACTAAAAAGTTATGAAATTCGCCTTGGGTAAAGTTATTTGATACAAAATAACTTCATTGTGATCAATGCACTGTTGCCTAATGACTTCAGAAACAAGCTATTTTTGTCACCATTAGTGTAACAGTCATTCTATTGGCCGTTATAAAGTAATTTTAAGTTCAACTAAAAAAAATGCGTTAAATATATTTCAATGTAACTTGTAGATACAACGTGTGATGATATTCCAACAAATAAAATAATATGTTGTGACTCCTACTATATTATATGTTAAAATGTTATTGCATTGAATAGTCTAGAAAATAAGTATTAATGAAAGTTTTGTAAGTTAGCGAAAATTGTGTTAGCACGTTTTAAGGTGTGTGTAGTGAAACTTATTTTGCAAAAAATCTCAGAAACAATTACAGATCAAAGTATAATACAACTCATTGTTAAGATAATGCAGTTAAGAGAAAATAAAAATGATTTTTTTTCTGTGTAAATGAATATATATCTTGAGACAGCTTGTGCCTCTTACTTTTCATATTAATTCACTTAATTTTCTCAAGTCAGGAAGTTTCCCTTATATGTTCGTTTCGAAAACAATGATTTTGACGCGCAATCATTAAGGCACTATAAAATAAAAATTAGTTTATTCTCTTGAAATGGCTTCATGCGAAATATCTTCATTAACATCATTCGACACACACACACACACACACCTCTACTAACTCATTCCATTACGCCAGTACACATGACCCAACATTCACTATTTAATTAGGCTTATATTGGAGTACAGGTTTTAATTTATTATGTCATATATTTTGAATGTTGAAAGATATGTTTAAAAAGGACTTAGATATATGGTTAAAAAAATGTGATACTTTCACAAATTCGTGGTACCACATTTGATAAGTTTTCAATAAGGAGTGAATGAGAGAGATGTGGTTGGTGTGTAGCTGGTATGTGTTAGCGGGGTTCCGCGAGTGTGACAGTACCTTGTAGCTGCCGAGGTTCTCGATGACGCAGGGTAAGGATGCATCTCTGCCCAGAGCCACCGTCACGTTGGGGATCGGCTCGATGAAGCGAGGGCTGTCCGTCAGCGCTGCCAACACACAACACAACAAAAAAATTATCATCACTAGAAACCTGCAAAATAGGCTATTCATGGTAAAATAAACACTTTTGAAAGCCCTGCTTAAGATCTACTTGTATACACGTTGTGTGTTCTTCCACCTTGTTAGATATTAACATTGCAATGGGTCCCATCACTTTATTTATGCGTCGGTCAAGTGAAACACTGAAATTATTAGAAAAGTAAATATTGTACAAATTTGCTCACTTTTACTCCTCTATGTATAAAAAAAAAACAGAGAACGAGAGAAATAATTAAGTTATCACATATGGTTGCCTAACACTTTTTATTTAACGTTAATATATAGAACTACTTCCCCATACACCGATACCAACTTTACTGGGCATATGTCACTCATTGAACCCGTTCAAATATATGCTAGGAGAGGCAGTGACTTTTTTCTAAGGTTGATTTCAAAAGTGCTCACTTTATCGTGAACAGCCTTTACACACTCGAGTCGGTGTCGTGCCATCATTGGCTTCTGGCTGAGTAGAGACACAGTACACTACAGCGGCGTGTGGTAAACTGTTGTAAGGTAGGCTGTGTTTCGTGCTATGCTGTATCTGATAGTTTGCTAGTTTACACATCGGCCGCTTGAACGCGGTAGTGCAGTTGACGTCACAGCACGTGTGGAACGAGTGCCTCGTCGCTCTCTCGTGAGTAGCCGCAGTAGGTTCAGTTTCTAACTGCTGCGCTCTGGGTTGCTTGTTCCTGCTTCGTGCACCGAGAGTGTACAGCACTTAGCAAGCACCGTCTTACCTTGCAACACTTCACCACACGCCACTGGTATACTATGTTAGAGGCTATTCACAGTGAAATGAGCAAGTTTTAAGTCCGTGCTTAAAAGTTCCTTGCAGATGATTAGTATATTCTTGCCAATTGCTAATATAAAAATTGCCAAATTATTAAAAATAGTGCATACATTTTATAGCTTTCAAAAGTTAACGACTGACGCAACAATAAAATAAAATTCTTAAGGTATTATACCTGCTGGGAGGACCTTAAAAAGTTCAGCCATTGCCATGAATACTTATCTATACCTGATGATATAGTCAACATTGTTGTAGACTGTTCATGATAAAGTGGACACGTTTGAAAAAAAAATGCGTTGAAAATCATTGCCAGTTAACTGCATACAAGCAGCCGTACACACTTGTGTTCTAGCTGCTGGCTAAGTTAGCAGCAAGTTAAGTGAAATATAGCGTTCCGAGTCTTGGTGTTCTACTGCGAAGGTAATTTTTAAGCTTACGGAAAATGAAGTTAGTCTTTTTTTCTTTTTGCTTTATACACATTAAACCCATGTCACACTGTCAAATTTTCGCCTTCCACTCTATTTGACAATAATATTTGAAGTCAAATTATGGCCATAAAATTTTCTTTCCTACAAATTTCATCAAATAATATTTAATGTGTTTAAAAATGTGTCACACTGTCAAAATTTTTACTGGGGCAATCTAATTTAGAATAACTATTTTAAAATTATTTTCATAGTGAGATATTGATTTTGTTTTTCATGCTGACCATACAGGAGAAAATGTAGGGATAGTTGTAATTTAATTTCGCTTATTTACTAAATTAAATTTTTATTTATCGGGGATGTTTCCTTCCCAATAACATTTAATGCATCTGAGTTCGTAATAATATGTGCAACATTCACTTAAAATATCATTCCTGCCCAGACAGCTTCTACACAAATTAATTTTCTTTGTAACCTTCTTCGTTTCCAGATATTATTAGTTATTTTAAAGTATGTCGACGTCAGTTTTTGTCGCGCATGATTCGGATTGGCTGAGATCGTTAAACATCAAATAAATTTTATAACCTGTCGAATCTTCAAACGGTTGACGGAAACTGAAGCCATCCAACTTTATTAAACAAATATGGCGGCGTTTATGACGTTTCAGTGACGTCATATCTGTCCAACTTTATTTGACCACACTTATTGGAAACAGTTTTGACGGAAAAATTAGACAGTATGACAGGGAGTTTCGAGTACGAATCGGCATATTAGTAACGCATCAAGGACCATAACAATTGCACTTTTTTTTTTTTACTGGGGTTATGAATAAACTCAAAGGCCAAAGTGAATGTTACATATGGTGGAATGACACAAACTCAGTATAATAGTACGTTTATTTTAAGCAGGGCTTTTAAAAGTGTGCTAGTAACCGTGAATAGTTTATATTTAGTGGCTCACAGTTGTACGGAGCACATTAAATTAGTTGTTGTCCAGGGACAGGAATATTGCAATTGTACATAGAACTAGTATTTAAAATGTTGTATGTTACCTAATAATAACGCGGAATTTACCTGTCCCTACAGATCAGCACAAGTCAGTAAATTCATTATTTTTTTCGAACTTTCCGAAAAGATTATCCCGAGAGGAAGACAGTATTTAATAAGGGAATTTCTTATACTTATACTAAAAAAAAAAAAAAACATACATCATATTTAAAAATAATGCATTTTATTTTTCGTTGATACAAAATTTGAAACATAACGGAGATTAAGTGTTTTACTTAATAAAACACAGGTTTCAACTGCAGAAACCACTTTTTGGTTTCAACTATTTCTGGCTGGAAACAAAACAAGTTGAACAAAATCGAAGTATTTGTAGGTCCATGTAATAACAAGACGATTTTTTGCTGACTAACAAATTTTCCCCCCAACGCACCAAAAACGCGCTAAAATTGCTAATTAAAAGAAAGTAGTCTAATAACAGAGGCAAAACTCGGAGAGTAAAACCTAACGAAATACGAAGTATACACTCTTATAAAAATTAAACGGTCGCGCTTCGCACATTTATGCACAAGGAAAAATAAAAGGAAAAGTTAGCGTAGGAGTTCCCTGGTTTTTAGTAGGCACCGAGCTACTTGAAACGTGGCCGCTCATGGACGGAACCATCGCATTTCCGTCACCTGCATCCATGAACGTGGAGTTTCAGCGTGCATTGTCACAGAAAATTCTTCATGAATTTTAAAATAATACCCAGGTACTCAATACCCACAGTTGGCTTAGAGGTTTGTCAGTGGCAGACACACTAACATTTCGTGTTATCATTCATTAGGCCGAGGTTATGGTTAGTTCACGTTATACGTGACACGTATCACGCTACAGTTTCACGTGTACGTAAAACGTGATTTATTTAGGTAGTAGATTATTATGCTTCACGTAAACACGTAACATTTGTGTACTGAATTAAAAATCAGAGGATAAAATCTTTTTGCTTTTCAGATTGAAATCTCTTGAAATTCTTGATAAACAGGCGTATTTGTATTTCGATATCGACTTAGCACCAACAGGTTGTGAAGACGTTCGAGATTTATTGAAACTTTGAAACAACTAGGACATCGTCATAACCTCTAGAACCAAGTGCCTCTGGGAGATGTAGATACGTTTTCGTGTACGTGGAATAAATAATATGTATGTAATATGTTCTGCAGAGAAAATAAAAATTTTGTTCAATTTAATAAGTTTAAAATTTTTGTAATCCTAACAGTTAACATTATGTGTTTTATTCAAGCACTTTATATGATGTTTCACGTAAACACGTAACGTTTGTGCAATGAATGATGTCCGTAGTAAGTTTTTGGCTTTTCTGATGGAGAACTTTCACAAATAATGTTGTATAGGTGTCTTTTGTTTTAATATTGATGTGGCAAATACAGGTTGCCAAATTGTGACGTTCGTAATTTACGCAAACTTTGTAAACAACTATGACATCGTCATAACCTCAAAAACCAAATGCCTCTGGGAAATGTAGATACGTTTTTCGTGTACTTGTAATAATTCGCCTATAAGAAACTTTCATCTGCAGAGAAAACTAAAATTTAGTTTAGTGAAATAAGCCTACTAAATATTTCAGACTTTACGGTAAACATAGTGTTTTATGCAAACATTTTTATACCTCCAAAAAATATGGTTAGTAAACTGCGGCGATGTAAAACTCCCTAAATTTTTACAGATTAAAAAATTATTACGTTTGTCCCAATGTCTATTGCACTTTCGTCCTAATTTCCGAGAGAAAGTTATGTATGAGGCACATGAATTAAAAACGTAAGCAGACGATATTGCGGTAAAAGAAAAATAAAAAGCAAAGATAATACAATAATCCCTTTATTGTGATTGGCCAGCGAAATCACGTGGTGTAAGTTATATGAAATGATCGTAATAGGTCTCCTTGTAACACATTATAAGGTGTAGTCCGCATAGGAGAACGTGTTGCTCGTTATGTGTTAGGTGAAACATGAAGTCATCGCAACCCCGGCCTTACAGACTAGGTGTCACAGAGGTATACGTTAGTTTCGCTTGTATTGTGTCTTTTGACACTCCCAATAGGGTTCTCAGCCGATGGTGAACTTTAAGCATTTAGCACCCATGTAACTTCACTCCAGATGGCGTAACCGAACAGTAGCCAATAATCAAATGAACCCCTCTGGAGTGTGCACGCGATTTTTAATTCCAACATGGCGCCATGTTGTTGCACTAAATCACAGAATACTTTTGAACACAGAGGTGAAACCATAGACTAAATATCAGGTAAACAGATTATTCGTCTTCTTCTTATGTACCTAACACTTACCTACCACAAAGCAACGCAGCTGTCAAAGGCACATGGTCACCAATGATTGGTGCAAATATATATATATATTAGTTTTTAATGACAAGCAATATTCTAAGAATAAAATAATTTTTCGAAATGGAATTTAATTAAACTGCATTACAAATAGGTTAGCGGAAGTAAACAAACATCTCAAAGCACTTGTTTACTAAACAGTGCTCTGCCCTTAAATCCAATACATACAATTTTTGCTAGTCGTATTGGTAGAAAAGCAGTTTATTGTTGGGACACGGAAACTTACAGTGCGCAGCAAGCGAGCCCGCTCTACCTCAACTATAGTCTAAGGGTGAAACTGCCACTGTCACTGCGAAGTCCAGCAGCACATGCGAGCAAAATGGCGTCACTGGCCCTGCAGCGTGGCGTAGCTTCGTTCACCGATCAACGCCTGGTAACTCAGAAACCAGGCGGCAGCACAAACGACAGGGAGCATTTCGTAGTACGCAGTAGCCAAGCAGAAAAGAGGCCAACTTCCAGAGGGTAGTTCGGCCAGACAGCGAATGGGTAAGCCTTCATTGAAGCCTTCATTAAAGGAACAGTGTCGCCATTTCACTTCTGTCTACTTAACTATTCTGTAGCTAGGTGTAGGGCCTCTAATCATATTAACCTTCTATCTGTCAGCCCCCATATAAACCCAGCCCCGGGAGGGGAGTAATTTATTTTAGGATGTACGATGGACATCAGATTTGGAAAGGAGGTTCTAACATAACTTCCGGTTCTTACCAGTCTTATTCAGCCTCTTCCCCAGCCTTATCTCATACCTCACCCATACATCGGCTGGCCTGGTAATCATATTAGAGAACATTATAAATTCAACTATTATTATTGTATTTAATAACTTATTACAGCGCAGGTTTTTGCGCATGTTTAAGCGGCTGAGTATGAAATAATTCGTTATTTAAAAAAAAAAATATATGATTTTAGACTTTTGCATTATAATATTTTAAAAACAGTTTCACTGTTTCTGAAATAAAGTTATAAGTTTGATACGTGACTGCTAAAGTTACCAGATTTATGAAAAATTCGTTATTTATTTGGACGTCATCGTAAACTTATGTTATTAGGAAAATTCAATATTCAGTACAAGATTTAACTTAAAGAAGAAAAATAAACAAATTTAAAAACAATATCGGATAGTTATTGTTACGATTTTTACTCGTAATTAATAGATGATTGTTCACTAAACAATGATTTTAGATTTTTTTTACGAGTACGAAAGCACATTGGTTGATTTATTATTGATCATTTGACCATGAAGTTATGCCCTATAATTTCAGGCGGACTTCTATTCCTCTCATCACTTGGTTTTTTCCTTAAGCGGAACGCTATTATTTCCCCAACTTACATGCAACTCTCTAGATGCATATAATAAAACCAATTTCCCAGTTCACTTTCACATACTGTACTTATAAAATAACGAACAGAAACGAACGTAAATATTTTGGATCGTCTTGATTGCATATTTTTTTGCCTCATTATTACGTCATATATTAATTTACATGAAAACTTTATTTAGACATCTGGGAGCGTCTTAATCTTTTAAAACTGGCTATTTGAATAGAGTTATTACAGAAATCTGAATCTTTGTCGATATTCAATAAACGTGATAATATGCCTATTTGGGAAGACAAACATGTTAAATAAAATTGTGCTAAAAATAACGCCAGGAACCCCTAATTTTTATTACTCGGAACTACGTATGTTCGTAGCAGATATAAAATGAACAATGATTCTTTTTTCATCTCCAACGTCTCTATAATTCTATTGGCTGCGCTTATAGAGCTATATCAGTAATGGAAATCTCTTCGTGTTCCGTCTCAAATGAATGCACAGCTGCAATAAGCAATGTTTTTAGGATGGAGACTACGAGTTGCTGGCTGCGTGCGCATGTAATAACTTTTAGTTTCCCTCCCCTTCTATTTTTCCAGCTCATCTCCCTGTTGACAGCAAGTAAACCGGGCGTGACAGTAACCAGTTGTGTTTACGTCACGAGTTTTGTTTATTGGTTCATATCACGAGCGCCTGGGAAGTTGAAATAAACGCCGTACAGGCTCATAGTTGTCTGCGAGTTGCTTGCTAGCAGCCAAAAGAGAAGAATCAAGAAAAACCAATAATAAGAACCATATTTCAGAATCTTAGTTTGCGAAACGATTTCGTGCATGGCATTTTCCCATCAGGCTTTATTAACTCAGTGAATTTGCATATTTATAACGGAAGGGTAAGTCATGCGTATGGGACACTGAAAAAGATTCCATTTTTTTTTAGAAATATATATTTTTTACTAAGTTAAATTTTACTAAATTTAAAAAAATCTAGTTATATTTTAAAAAGGAAAAAAAAAAAAAAACCATTTTCTCAAGACACAAGATACAATTTGGGTTGTTTATACAGGAAAAATAAGTAGAGCTCAATCAGTGAAGCCCTTTAAAAGTTTCAGATGCCCTTTGTTGTTGACGTTAGTCATTTAGGCTTATTCACAGAAAACTCACTGTTAAAATACATGGCAGAGCCAAAACTGAGCAGCTAACTACTGTAAAAGTTACTTTGAAAACAGAAATTGTGTTTTTGCCACCCTAAACAAATACGACTGCATTGTGGTAACAATATCGATCTCCGCCGAGTGGTCGAATTGGTGGAACAATTGTGACAACTAATTATGAGCTGAAAAATCATGAAATATTTTTATTACTTCATCCATTGTTCACTTGCTGTGAATGGTCGATGCACACATTTAAAGGTTGCAGCACAGCTGATACATAGAGAGGGCAAACACAGCCCTGGGTTAGAGAATAAATTCTATTAATACCAAACCCTACGTTAGTTATTCATTGGTTACGAAGTTAAAGTGGACGTACAAACCAATACCAGCAGAGTAGCAAACAAAATGCCTGTTTATTCCAGCAGACAATTCAATATATTAGCGTAGAAGTTGGTAGCAATCGTTATTGAAACAAACGGAGAAATTATGAATAAGTTATTTCTTTATTTTTTTTTAGTACATATCATCAGACACTAAGTGGCGTACGCTGAGAGTAATATAGTCATTCTACCACTAGAAACTAAAGTAGATCAGTACTGTATGGCTCGTTTCGTAATTTCACTCACAGTAAGATTTGGTCCCGGTTAATTTTAATTGCAGGAATATAGTCGCCGATAGACCTTCCTTAACTGTAAACTGGTGGATATTTTTCAAATTGGCGATAGCAAGGCTCGCATTAAATTGAGATTTAAACTTAAAGGTTTCCTTGCGTATGTGGGCGTAGGCCCACATACTCCTGCTCTGAGATAGTATGTACGGAACTGTATTTTTTACGAATAACATTTTTTAAAAACATTGTTTTTTGTAATTTTTTTTTAACGAAAGCACTGTAACAATTTCTCTCTAGAAATTAAGTGGGCTAAACAAAGTTCGTTAAGGGATGGAGGTCTTAATCAAACAAAATAATTTATTATAATATTTTCATTTTATTTACAATAACTACAGCAAAATTCTCAGAAATCTAATTCTCACATTAAATTGAAATCACTTACTGTTCGCAATTGACACCAATTAATACAATTTATATTTACGACAAGGAAATCAATGAAATTAAACAATTAAAGATCAGTCCAAACAGACAGTGTATCAACTTATTCAGTTATTTTATATGTTATGCGTCTGTATATGACAGTTCAAATATTTACAATAAAATCAGTATTACACTTCCATTCAGTCCCACCTCAGTTCAGTCCATGTTCCGCCAGTCGCAATGTTGTAGAGACCTCCAAGCGCCCTCACGCACAGTAGGATTCACTCGTCAGTTTCACACCCTCTCGTCCATTCAGCCACGAATACCTCACTCGCCATCGTCCTGCAATCTCCCGTCGTCGTCCACACTACACTTCGCTCGCGCATACTCGCCAGGCGGCCTCCGTCAAAGATTGCCACCCCGTTGGGTTGCGGCAATATATATAGGTCTTAGGCCGCCACCTAGAATCTTCCCCAACTCGCGTGACGTCAGCAAGTCTCGCCACTGTCGGCATTCACAGGATTCCCAGAAGGGGGTGACAGGAGGCCGCGAGCGCATCGTTCCAGGAAGAAACGAGGGCGAGGCGGGTCTCCGATTACGGCGCGGGGCAATTGAGTCGGTGCCAACTGAAGCACGTAACACTGTTCCCTCCTTAAGTATGTTCGTCCCGAACATACTCTACAGAATCAGGACCTTCGTACAGCACCAGTAGGTCGATGTAGACAACCTTAGGCTTTGCCAGAGAGCCCTGTCGGCAAAACCTGTAGACCACATCATTTATCGGCTTCAAGATCCTGTACGGGCGTTTCCAAGATTTCTGTAGCTTCGGGTAATATCCCTTCTTCCTTTGAGGGTTGTACAACCACACCAGGTGTCCTTCTTGAAAAGTCTCCTCAGGTTTTCTTCGGTCATATCGTATTTTCATTCTGTCACTGTTAATGTTATATTGCCTCCAGGAAAACTCTGAATGTCGGTTAACTTCTGACGTAACTTAATAGCATTTTCTGGAGTGGCTGCTTCTTCCTCCACTGGACGTCCGAACAGCAGGTCACCAGATAGGAAGGGCTCTCTCCCAAACCGCATCCTTGAAGGTGTTACCCTTGTGGACTCGTGGACTGCCGAACGATATGCGAAGAGAAGTAAGGGTACCTTAGATTCCCAATCCCTCTGATTGTCTTCTACGAAGATAGCCAGATATTGTTCCAGGGTACGATTTAGCCTCTCAACCATTCCATCCGACTGAGGGTGTAATGCTGCGGTTCGGGTTTTCTTCATTCCAAAAATTCTCGTTACTTCTTGGAAAAGAGTTGCTTCAAAATTTCGTCCTTGGTCCGAATGAAACTCCAGTGGAACTCGAAACCTGGAGAAAACATGCTCGACAAGAGCATCAGCTACTGTGCCTGCCGCTTGATTTGGCACTGGTATGACCTCAGGCCACTTCGTGAAATAGTCTTGTGCTACCAGAAGGTATCTATTTCCTCTCTCAGTGATTGGTAGGGGTCCGAGAATGTCAACTGCCATTCTCTCGAACGGGGCCCCAACATTGTACTTCTGGAGGGGACAGCATTCCCTTAACCCTCGGATCATTCCTTGCAGTACATGCATCACACACACGGCACCACTTCTAAACATGCTGCCGACAATGTAGCCAATAGAATCTCATTCGGACTTTGTCAAGTGTATTATTTACACCGAAGTGACCACCTGCTGCTGTGTTGTGCAGTTCTCTTAGCACTTCTGGGATTCGGCACTCTGGTAGCACCAATTGTAATTGACTCTGTCTCCCATCGCTACTTTCCCAATTCCTGTAAAGCACACTATTATTTATAACATGGGTATTCCATTGTGCCTAGTATGCCTTGAATGTCACGCCTAGGCTAGATATCTCCTCCCATGTTGGTCGACGCCCGGTTTCCTTCCACTCCAATATTGGACACAATTGGTCACTTAGCTGATCATTTCTTATGTCCTTTTCGTCCCGTGTAGATTACCCATCACCAGATACAGGACTTTGAATACTTGTCCTCCTTGCTTTTGACGATACTCCTCCTGGTATTCACAATGATGGCATAAAGGTTCGCATGGTCTCCTGGAGAGTGCATCTGCATTGCTGTGAAGGCATCCAGACCTGTGATGTATTTCAAAGTCATATTCTTGCAAGTGCTGTATCCACCGGGATATTTTTCCCTGCAGAACTGCGGTGCCTCCCCTGCGATTGCTGCACTGGCGGCGACCTCTACCTTCTTCTCGCTGCCCGCACTCGTCGCCTCGGCGGTGACCAATCTCAGCTCCTCTTCCGCCCCTGCATGTCGTCTCCCCAGCTGCTGCTCCAAGAACTCCTGCCATTCCTTCTCAAGGACGTTCACCTCTTGGTCTACTTTACACTTGACACTGTCCAACCTTTCGTTAACACTGTACCTTACACTGTAAATTTTCTTGTCCACACAGTATATTTTTTTGTTCACCAACTTGCTCACACATTATATCTTTCTGTCCACATTCTCATCCACACTGTCTATTGTCTATTTTTCTATCTACATTTTCCTTTACACTGTCTATTTTCCTATCTATTAGCTCACTAACACCATTAATAGATTCGCTAAAACTATATATTTTATTATTTACATTTTCATTTACATTACTAATTTGGCCGCTTATGCTTCAAAGAAAGAGCGAAATGCTTCCATATCTGCCGACATTTTCCTAGTTAGAATTCAAAAATTTCAAAATGATTCCTCGGCCTATTTTTTAAATATTGCGTTATTTACAAATAATAATTCAAACTATTTTATTATTTTATTTTTATAAAATGCCTCCATCCCACTTCTGACACCAGTGTTACAACTTCTCTCTCTCTAGAAATTAAGTGGGCTAAACAAAGTTCGTTAAGGGATGGAGGTATTAATCAAATTAAAGAATTAATAATAATTTTTTAATTTTATTTACAATAAGTACAGCAAAATTCTCTGAACTCAAATTCTCACAATAAATTGAAATCATTTACTGTTCACAATTGACACGAATTAATAAAAATTATAATTAAGACAAGGAAATCATTGAAATTAAACAATTAAAGATCTGTCCCAATAGATAGTGTATCAACCAATTCAAAAATATTTTATAATTTATGCGTCCATATATTACAATCCGAATATTTAAAATAAATTTAATATTACACTTCCATTAAGTCCCACCTCAGTTCAGTCAATGTCCCACCAGTCGCAGTATTCTAGAGTCCTCAAAACACCCTCACGCACAGTAGGCTTTACTCGTCGGTTTCACGCCCTCTCGTCCATTCAAGCCACGAACACCTCACTCGCCGTCGTCCTGCAATCTCCCATCATCGTCCACACTTCACTTCGCTTGCGCACACTCGGCCAGGCGGCCTTCGTCAAAGACTGCCGGCCGCTGGGTTGCGGCAGTATATATAGGTCTTAGCCCGCCACCTAGAATCTTCCCCAACTCGCGTGATGCGTCGCGGAGGTCTGAGGCGCCAGCCAGTCTCACCAGAACATTCTTGCGTCGTGGCAAAACGTATCGGAAACTCTAGCAGGCGAGAGGAGATCTGTGACGCCAGCAAGTCTCGCCGCTGTCCGCATTCACGGAATTCCCAGAAGGGGAGCCACAGGAGGCCGCGAGCGCATCGTTCCAGGAAGAGGGGAGGGCGAGGTGGTTCTTCGATAACGGCGCGGGGCAATTGAGTCGGCGCCAGCTGCAGCACTTAACAATACGTTTCATACAATAACAGTACTTGTTACAACGCAAAAAATTAATATTGCTATAGGGAATAAAATTTATTTACCAAAACATATTTCAATCGTTCTTACATGAAAATGGTATATATCACAAACGTATGCGTATTAATTCCGAAAATATAGCACTGCCTATTGGGAAAATAAATTGAAAATGTTGCTTAAACAGCTATTAAAACGGTATATCTATATATTTGCAAAGTCTATACGGCGAATCTTTGCTTTTATAAGAGTTTTGCACACATGGTTCAGGATAATCAATATTATATTGAGTGATATTCTAATATTTTAATTCGCCAGATTAATCTACAGATACTACACAATAAATTAAGAAATATTGCTTAGAATATCGTCCACATATTACTCTGTGCATTTGAATTCCATGCTCGGGTTTTTCACCCTGTCAGTACTGTAATGACAGTCTGCGCGTCGCCGATGACGTAGCTGCAGGGCAGTCGCCTTTTCCTTATTATTGTGCAACACAGTAATTCAATCTAGCAAGACGCCCTGAACTATTTCACACTGTAAAAAAAATCTCGTGAACTACTTAACCGGTAATATACATTTTAAACTTATACATAGAATGGAGATATCATTACTTATGAGACCAAATATAAAAACGTTGAGCGTTGTAATTATACAAGATGGGAAATTTTCGACGCATGTGACATTTTCCTGAGCAAATGTAGGAACGCTACCACATATCTACAAGAAATAGCTATACCATCCATGCTTTCTCACTGTACGTACACTGTAAAAATTGGGGTAAAATTCCCTTACATGTAAGGGAAGCTAATTATCTCTGCATGTTAGGCAAAAATACCCCTTAAATGTAGAGTAAATTTACTTAACAAGTAAAGTACTACGCCCTAATCGTACGGATAAAGTACCTGGCAAAAGTAAGGGAAAATCCCATGCAAGTAAAGTAAAATCCCATACAAGTAAGGGAAATTCAACTCTATTGTAAAATAAAATAACATTTAAATATATCCCGGAGTATTAGTACTATTAATTTCTTTATTACCTCTATCTTCTGACGAATAGTAACCGAAACCTCCACTCTAAAGTCCTCGGGATTTGCTGGTGCGTGGACGCTAACCATGGTCCTCTATCACGATAGACTGATGCGCTATTCATTACACCACGACGACACCACGCCAGTGTCAGTGAATATTAGTGTGTTAAAGGATTGTTTCTTCTGTCCGTCCACGCACACAGCTGTTGAGACAATACTAAAGAGATGCACGCGTCGTAAGGTAATTTTCCAATTCATGAATGGGTTTTTGCACCGCTGTGTATGTGAATTTCACTCCAGAATGCAATAATTATACCGTACATATAAAGAGCCATGTTGGACAGCGTGTATGATTAAACAATAAAAAATAATTTTAAGATAAAACACATATAAAATACAGTTACTAAATAGTTACAAATGGACGAGGTGGTCCACACGTCATGAGGTAATTTTCCCATCTATGTATAGGATTGTCCACTATCACGTACTACAGAGCGCAGTAAATTTACCTTACCCGTAACGAAAATTGTTTCCCACACAAGTTTGCGAATATTGTCCTACACTTGTCAGGTAATTTTCCCATTATTTTTACAGTGTATACATCAATGTTGTAAATTTACGAATACTTTTTTATAATGCAGGGTAGTCGATGAATACGTGAACACGTAAATAAAAACCAGCTTAAACTCACCTTATGCATTAGTTCAAAGAGACTTTTTGCAAATTAAAATAACTTAGGATAGTTGGCAAATAATTGGCTCGTGTTTACGTGCATGCACATTAGTTCCGACTGCTACTTGTATCCATCCGTCACATGTAAAACCGGTGTGCCATGATACAATGTTTCGCTCAAGCTACGGCAGAAGCTTCGAAGAAACCTGCTATCCGAGCCTGCAAGTAAGTCTGTATGGAGTTTTCTATGGAATAATCTGTCACACGATACTTACTTCAACGCAGGGAAGTGCAAGTACATTCGTTTTGATTTTACTTCTGAAACTATGAGTCTAGCATGGATTTCACTCACACCTTCTGTAATATCCGTTCAAGCATAGAGCATGATTGTTCTGTTGTGATAAATTTATATTCTGTGTTAAATACACACGGATGTTTACCACAATTTTAACAGCACGCTGTTATAACGTCGTATACAAATTTACACTGGTCTTATTTAACGGCACTACTGCTGTTTCTGAAAACAAAATAAACAAAATCACAACTATCGTCTTACATGTAAGGTAAAATTACCGCACTCTTTAGTAAAATTCACGTACACGGTAGTGGAAAATCCCATACACGGATGGGAAAATTACCTTACGACGTGTGGATCTCCTCGTCCATTGATTATTGCATTTCATATATATATTTTTACCTTGAAATTAACCTGTATTGTTTCGTCATATATACAAGATGCCCAAAATGGCTGTTTGAATGCAAGGTATAATTACCACACTCTGGATTAAAATCCATCTACATAGCGGTGGAAAATCCCACACATGGATGGGAAAATTACCTTACGACATGTGCTTCTCTACGGCATTGTCTCAGCTAAGTGGAAGGACGGGCAAAAAAAATAACTATCCTTTAACACACTAATTTTCAGTGATACTATCACGTTGTCGTCGTGGTGTTATGGATAGCGCATCGGCCTATCATGAGAGAGAACCATGATTCGCGCCCACCCACCAGCAAGTGCCTAGGATTTTATAGTAGAGGCTTCGGCTGCTATTCGTCAAATGATCTAGGTAATAATAAATAGCTGTACTAATGCCCGGGATATTTTTATATATAAACTTGTTATACAATATAGTCAGTATTCCCTTACTTGTGTGGGGTTTCCCCCACTTTTGTGAGATACTTTTGCCGTACGATTAGGGAATAGTACTTCACTGTAATGTAAATTTACTCTAATTTTAATAGGTAATTTTCCCTTACATATAGAGGTAATTAGCTTCCTTTACATGTAAGGGAATTTACTTAAATTTTCTTTACAGCGTAGAACCATTAACACCACCAGCCATGTAAGCTTGCAGGAAATCTTCCAAAGATACTTTTATAGTGTCACACATGCTTAAGAATTAACTCTGACGTGGGACTAACTATTGGTACTCACACACCATAGAAAAAAAATGACACTATGAAACATAGAAACTAAGTCATACTACAATTTCGTTTCTGATATCTCTAATTTAAACATGGCTATTTTGTTGGGACTTTTTCTTAACTCGTTGGCGAATGAAGTACATACATCTACTACCACCAATTTTCGTTATTACATGAATTCCGTGCTATATCCTTGCGTCATTTCCATACTCACGAGGAAGTCATTTGTTTTTCATCTGCTACAACAGACATAATTTTAAGGCAGCTTTATTCCAGGGTTAGCCACTGTCAGTTCTTCGGCTGCCTCACTGTTCACTTGTGGCTATCCTTTGCTTTGGGCTAGGACCAAAACCCCACCATCATCGCAAATTTCCTCCAACCAACCGTCATGGCGAGTCCATCTCACCTCTTACCCATGGGACCAAGGAGGCTCGAGATTAAAATACTCCCCAACATAAGGTGGTGTGTTTGAAACAGCGCACTCTGTCAAAGTTCGAGTGAGTGAGTGAGTTAAGAGACTTGGGCGGCTCTTAACGGCGAGGTCTTGAGAGCCAATGAGGGTGATTGAAATGAATATGGAATGGCGCCAGATAATGGGGCAGGGTAAACGGGGTAACCCCGAGAAAACCCGCCGACTAACGGCATCGTCCGGCACGATTCTCACTTGCGAAAAGCCGGTGACCTAGACGGGGATTGAACCCAGTTCGCCTTGGTGGGAAGCGAGCAAACTAACAGCTCAGCCGCCGGGGCCCCTGCCAAAGTTCGGAACCTCCAGCAGTTCGCCGCTTCCTGTGGTAAGCTCGTGTGACTTATTATTTTCGTGACACTTGTTGAGTGTCCCACCTCCCTCCTGGCGCACCTTCGCAAAAACTAAGTCCGTGGCACAGACCACGGTTTGTATTTCTTCACGGTGAAATCCTCTGTTCGGCCCCAAAGGTCTGGCTGTCAAAGAGTCGCCCAACCCACCACCAGGACAATACCATAAAGAATCCCCTTGATTTAAGAACAGCCTGGGAGGGTTATACTTCAGAAAAGCAGGAGCTTATTTTTTAATATCATGCTTGTATATAATCACTGCAAGCATTTGAATGATAGCGGCCGTTTGAAAGGCAGTTACTCGAAATTGTCTTGATGTAGTATTATGCAAGACCTCGCATTACGGCTGTCTTTGTGATGCAAAGGTCTGGCAACGTTGAGGGCACATATCTGAAATTAACAACATATGCTGAATTACATTTTATTGGTTACTACAGAATAACTTTTGTCACATATTACGACAATCTTCTCTATGTATAAAATGATGTTTCGGAGTGACTGACTCACTCATCAACTGATAGTTCGAACTACTCGTTGCAAAAAAAAATTATCATATAGGCATGGCTTCCCCTTAGGACGCAGACACTCACTTAAATATGATTTATCAAAATTCAGTTTCTAAGAGGGCGAAAAGGAGTCAAATGTGTTTTTGAAGACTCCTCAATAGCTCACTAAACCAATGAGATATTGCTGTGCTCTTAGCTTCAAAATGTTGCCTACAAAAATACCCAAAGATCAATTCCAGGAATTTTCTGAAATCCAACTCGTAAGAGTGTGAGAAAAACCGTAAAATGCGTTTACCAAAACTCCTCAATGGCTCATTAACATAGTGAAATTTTGTTATGCTCTTAGCTTTAAAACGGTAGCCAATATAAAATTGTAAAAACTGATTTAAGGAAATTTTAAATTCATCCCCTAAGGGCGTGAAGAGAGGCAAAATGTTTTTTTTTCGAGGACTCGCCAATAGCTCATCACGATACGATTTCGCTATGCCTTATAGGCCAACTTAAAAAAATTATTTTAGCATTTTTCGAATTTCCACCCCTAACAAGATGAAAAGGTCTGAAAAGTATTTTCGAGGAATCCTTCAATAGCTCACTCTTAGGATATCGTTATGCTCTTTGTTTCCAAAAATTTACTCTATATATATATACATACATACATACATGTACAACCCTTTCGGATATTTTTTTGGGAAAACGTGTTTTCGATGTGTTACCTACATTGCATCCATTGCATTGTTCAGATGTCTGTAACTTCCGAACCAGCGGACTTTACAAAAATTTATGAAACGATGAAATTATAAATACAAAGAAATTGTTTAACTGTGAACTAAAAAGCTTAATTTTTCTTACATTTCCAAATAATATAGTAAAAACTGAGCAGTATATGTTATTAAATACCTCATTTTCATTAATTAACGCAACTAAAATATAGCATAATAGCGTCAATACTAGAAATGCTCAGAACACCAAAATAAGTTAACCGAATCTTAAGTATACAATTTGAAAGTGAACGAAGAAATAGTTAACATAATATGTTGCCGCAGAAGATGTTACGAGGAGTGCGTAATGTTGACAATATGATAAATCATTAGCATAACGTACTTAAGGGAAATGGTACATGAAAACAGTGTATTTACCCGATTTTCGATATACGTCGTTTTCCAAAGGGTTTACCAAAATTTTTGGGTCGACAAGACGTAAACAATAAATTTCAACGCCTTTTTACGTTGTGAGATTTTCACTGCCTTCATTATTCTCGGAGAACTGATGGAAGGAAAAAAATTATTTTTCTTATCTTGGATCAGAGCTCCGAGAATAACGAACGCAGGAGAAATTTAAACCATGTAATAAGGTGTTCAAAATTGTTATTTACGTTTTGTCGAACAAAAAATTTCGAAAAATCCTCTTTAAAACCAATTGTTAATATACGACTTTCGTGCACCATTCCCCTTAAGTTGTTCGAAGGGGTAGAAATGGAAGGCAAGTGTGAGGACATAGTTGTAACAATGGATGACGCAGTCCATTAACCTGTGGATTTCGTCAACAATATCTACCCTCTTGGCCTGCCACCACACAGGCCTCTCTTCGAGGTTTTGAAAGCCGAAACACTGCGATAACGCCGGGCTCCAAGTGAAGGGTTGGTGAAAAGATACTCGACGCTACAGTCTTCACTGGATCTGCACAGGGATAAAAAGTTGTCATAGCGTTTGTACCGCTCATTCCACCCGAGGATCCTTCCGATTTTAAGACAGACTTTAATTCCCCATTAGGAGGTGCTTCGTTATAAGTGAGGACTGGGAGAGTCGCTAAAGGTGTTAGGAATACAATTGTAGGAAGACCGCCTCTCACATGATCAGCTCTACGCTGCCAGCACCAGAGTAAGTTTACCCAGTAACTGGGTGTCCTAGCAGCTGAGGAATGTGGCGCAGGAAAAAGGCCTTCGGTAAAGGGAATTAATAGCTATCTGGTGTGGTTCATGTGGGTGAAGCCACAGGCAGAAAGCTAGTATAGTGTATTTTCAATTATATATCGTTATTTGTTTCTTGATACATTTTCCAAAACACTATGTTTAAAATAAATTTTCTCTCTACAATACAAGTTATCCATACGGTATTAGTTCATTCTGAGCATCACGAGATAGCAGCAGCAAATGCGTGTCGAGTTCACCATCTACAATGTAATAAAGTAATTGTAATTTTTACTTTGTAATACATTGTAATTTCACAAATGCTTGAAACAGTACAAACATTACACTTGTAAACTACTCGTTTGTAAAATTACAATGACCACGTTTGTAATATACCTCAAGAAATGTTTGTACTATACTTACCCGCTTCAGTAAAATGGTGGACAATCAATAACGCAAAACCGTATTCCTAATTCGACAACAGAACTCTCAAAATTTAATAAATGCACCTATTTTTCTTAACCAAATAATTTCATTAATATTTTTTAGGCACTTGCCGTAATATTTATGGTAAAAATAAGTTTCGTGCTTGCAAGTCAAGTTGGTCTTGTGGTTAAGGGTGCCGGCTAATAATGCGAGGGGTGTCAAAGCGGGATTTTTTTCTCGTAATATATATATAACATATTCTCTGCTATTAATTTGTCACTTTTTTTTCTAGAAGACAGAAACAATTGTATGTACACTTCTCAATAATGTCAATTGTAATAGAAATATATCATTTGTACATACTACAAATAAATGTTGTGCAAAATTTACAAGAAAACTCTTTGTAGATTTAGAAAGGATTTTCTTGGCAACTGGGTTTCCAAGAATTCTTCTTGCGAAAGTACAATCAAAATCCAGACGCTCCTTTATATGTGGGCCCGCCGGGCCCGGGTACTGGATCGAAACATGTGGGAGGGCGGAATACTTCTATAGACTGTTCGCGATTTTTTCTTTCTTTTTGAATCCAATCTTTGAAAAATAACTCCATGAATTACGTGTTTGGTTGTTTCGTAAATGTATCGTGTGTCATAAGCGTTTTATACTTGTGTTAACATAAAGTACCTTATTTTTTGGTTAAGTTAAATATTTACTTATAATTTATCTATAAATGATAATATTTCGATTATAATTAATATGAATAATAACAGGAATAATATGAATGTGTTGCTAATGGCTAGTGAGAAATAGTTCTTATGCAAAGTATCATTACACTGAGTGTGCACGAATTCTGTACGTTGTCATTTAGTGTGATATCTTACACTATATTAAGCTTTATTTGCATGAGGTGGAGGAATACTCTGAAAGAAGAACTTGAGCAGGGCTTCAGAAAAGTTGGAAATATTCGTTAATCGACTTTGAGTTATGAACACGTTTAAACTCAGGCAAAGTGTCCACTGGCTGATGCCATTTGCTTGAAGTAAATTTTATCGTTAATGTTGCCCGCAAGTAGTTTAATTTCTGCATCAAATGTGGACAACTAGCTTGTAGGTTGAGCCCCAAACTTCGCTCCAACGAAATCATAAAACGCAATTCACATAATTCTGATTTATAGTGTATAGTGAAAAGGTTTCGGCGTCTCTTAATATCTTGGTCTTGAGAGTATAGTGTGTAGATACTCTCTAAGTAGATACTACCATATCGCTTTATAATATGGGGAAATGCTATATTTCACAATTCTGCGCATATTAGATGAGAGATAAATGATGAGTCGTCTGTTACTGCCACAGTTTCAATAAATTTGGGGTTTATGATAAAGAAGACGCTCACAGCTTGCCAAAACAAAAATTATCATACAAACAATTTTGGAAAATTTTCCTACGGGAAATTTTTCATTTATCTGTCTGATGGAAACTATTGAGGAATTACAATTTTTGGCATAAGGCATATATGAATGTGTTTAATATTTTCCAGTAGATAAATTACAAATATTATTATCTAATTTTTTAAAGTAAGACCTTACTTTAACATTAAATTAATTCAGCAATCTGCATTTGTGTCTTGTAACACGAAAATCTAAAACCGGGGAATTTTAAAGTTATGTGAACCAATGATAGAACAGTAAAAGTTTTGTACATAAAAAAATTACAAATTAAATTACATATATTATATATACATATATGTATATACATATATATACATAAATTAAATTACAAATATTATTATCTAATTTTTTAAAGTAAGACCTTACTTTAACATTAAATTAATTCAGCAATCTGCATTCGTGTCTTGTAACACGAAAATCTAAAACCGGGGAATTTTAAAGTTATGTGAACCAATGATAGAACAGTAAAAGTTTTGTACATAAAAAAATTACAAATAACTGAGATTTTAAGGGCTTAAGATAACAAAATGTTGCAACAATTTAACATTTATGACAAGCATGTAGCTGTAAGATATTGTGTCATTTCCAGAGCTCCCTTGAGAAAAATTATAATTTTACTGTTTTTCTAACGTATTATCAAACCAAACAACTTGGAATAATTGGGAACAAAATGAGCTGAGGAAAATTCATTACTTTTTATATGTGGTTATCATAAGTTAATCTATATCAAATATGGGACAGCAACGAATCCAAAACTAGAAAAGCAGAAATGTTCTGTGTATTAATTGCATATACACAATTATATCGTTAAGTTCATATATATAAAATTAATATATTCATATTTCTGAAAGAGAATAAGGTTTTTATCATTCAATTAATATAAAAACAGAAAATTGTGGCTTTGATATTCGATAACGCCATTCCTATGGAATATAATTCTTGTCAGTTCCTTGAAATGCCATTACATGCTATTATTGCAAATTGAAATTATAGGCATAAAACTATTAACAATTGTTATTTGTGTCGAACATTTTGTTATGCCGTATTCGCGGCGAACTCGCTTTCATACGAGCAGGCCAAGAACCGTATTATACCACGATAGCAAACCTACCATTCTCCCTTTCAACTGCTACTCTTTTGAACATAAATTATTCAAGCTTCGCATGAAATCCCCCCTACACGCACTTTCCCGCTTTTCGCGTCCCACCATTTTTCTCTCCTCGACGTTCTTTTGTTCCCTCACGAGAGGCATTAAAAATGTATCCACATTTCAGCATATCCCCACGTTTTTAAATCTGAGAGGCATTACATCCGGTCCTCTAATTCTTCCCTCTTGCTGGAAGGTTCTCAGTGTAGCTAAATGCAGCGAAGAAATCATTCCGCAGTTAGGAATTGTGCTTTGTGAGCCTCAGATTTTGATTAGAGAAAAGAAAACGTCATAGCTGAGAGCTGAGCTAACAAAGAATGTGCATTGCTTCGGATACTTTAAGACACAGTTTCATATATTATTCACGAGTGATTTACTCTGAGTACACAGAAACAGGCTACATCAAAGTGTCCACTGGATTGCCATTCGTAATATGCAACTGAACAAATAAGTACTGCCTTATGGTTAATAAAAACGGAATGAATTAGATCAGGGGTATTCAACATTTTTGGTCATGGAACTCCGCAATACATTTCTTTGATCATATATCCACGAAGTATTTTGTAGACATGCACGATTATACCAGTGGTTCTTGCTGGTTAAAAAAATTGCTATTATAAATAACGAAAAAATCTATCGTAACAGTAAATATAATCGACTTCTGTTTCTTTGAAAATAACGTTTCAATGTTTATTCCTCGCGTCGTTTTTACGTGTCTAGTAATAAAATGAATTCGCACACACCATGATACGAGCTCACGTCAGGACCGGAATACACGTACCGCAGACTGAATGGCGTAAGGAATAAAGAGCTTACTGTTCACTAGGGGATATTATTATTTATATGAATGATGACCGACTGTGAGTGTGGTGATCATGAACTCAGCTCCATCGTATAGCCCATTCATGGTTACATCCAACCTTTGTAAAGCATTACTGAAGTTCTACTTTCAGACTATTCCTAACCCTCATGCAAGCAAAGCTTAATTATGTATACAAATTTACTCCGGAAAGACAACGCACCGCATTTGTGAGTACTCAATTTAATAATAACTTTAATGATAATTAATTCTTACTGGGAGATACCAACATCATCTATACTCTCTAATTTTTATTTCCGTTAATAAAAATTAATGAAAAATTATACATTGCATGTGAAATATAAGCAAAAGTTCAACTTAACTGCAAATTAAATACCTTGATGTAAACAGGAATTTGAAACGCTCGTGATACATGGTATATTCAGGAAACAACCAAACACGTCATACAGTGGGTGATTTGTCAAAGTTTTGTTTTGAAAAGTATGCAGATACTGCAAATAGAATATAAAATAGAGCATAGACTTATCGCGGTTAACTGAGCACTTTTGATACCGATGCTTAGAATTCACTTTTCGAAGCTTTTTGTATCTTTCGCCCAGGCCCGATTTTATAAACAGGCACACTGAGCACGTGCCCAGGGGCACAAACATAGACTAAAGACGAGGTAAGCCGATTATTCGTGTTCTGCGCATGCGCTCAGCATTGACCTATCCCAAAGCAGTACAACTGTCAAAGTCACATGGTCAACAATGATGGATATGTTTGTTTATATTGTTACATGGACGCCTGAGGGGCGTATACAAGTTCGGAAAGGATGCAGGTATTAATTAAAATGAAAGATCTAAATTCAATAATTATATGTATTCTCAATGCTAGAAACAGTCAAACATATGTTATTTACCACTCTGGGTGTCTTATTAACTCTCAATGTTCTTATTGAGTGCAATATTTAATTACTAACTATCTCCATTTTAATTAAAGTTTTTTATCACAGTCTTTACTCTCTCTATTTTCCCTTAAAATGCTCCAATGATTTGTACACGTTTAGTTAAAACTGTATATTTCCATCGTCCCGAATACCTTTCCATTCACACATGCAGTCCACAGTCCCGCAGATCAGCCCCACTCTTCACTGCACACAAGATCGCCGACGCACTCTCGCAGATCCCTGCAGATCGCTGCACTCGTCCCTCGCTGCTCCATAACCGCCCAACTGTCGCTTAAAGGTCGCACGAGACGCCAAACTCTCGGCTCGTAACCACTCACTCTTCAGAGGCCCGCATGTGGTATTTACACTTGAAGTAGATGCTATCTAGAACATTCTCGGAAATCCAATCTGTTCCGGGAAAGGTGATGTTGATGACGACGACATTCTTGTGCTAAATGGGGAAATATGAACTTCTCAGGGTTAGCAAGGCTCGAACAACGAGAAGATTATAAGCGTGTGCGGAGGCGCCCCTTATGATAAGCCGCTCGCTTCGTCTAACATTACAAACTTGACCTCCAGCTCTTGGCGCCTTGCACTATTATATTTAGGGATGGGTCAAACAGTTACTTTCGTGAAACGTGTTCCAACGTTCCAGTTCTAAACAAGTAACACGTTCTAGGAACATGTTATTTTTGTAACAGGTTACTGTAAAACATTTCTCGCCTGTCTCGACGTACTGGAACATAACGATTACGTTGTTTAGTCTTCCGAGGCTTGGCGTTCCGAGAAATAGCATTCTCGCAAGCGCACTGTTGCAAACCAAGACGTGACTAAAAGGAACTTTTACGCATGCGCACACTCACAGTTACCAGCTGAAATGGACTTGAAACTTGTGCACCTGCGACCAATCAGAACAGAGCAGTCCGAGTTGTTGGCGGCAAACTGTTATATAGAGTAATGTAAGTAAAAATAATACTAAAAGACGTATGTGTGCACATTTTTACGATTGTATTTGTTCACAAAATAAATTAGCTTTTCTGATAGAAAATGTTGGCTTTAGAGTATGATTTGTTTATATAGAGTTTTCATATATTAGGATAGGTTAGAAACAAAAGTAAACAAAGCTAGACGTTCTAAAAAATAACTTTTACGCATGCGCATTGCGCGGTAGTCAGGCGTCGAGGCTATCCAAGACACTAAAAAAATAACGGTATAAACAATGGAACAAGTTACTTGTGCAACGTGTTACGATATTGTAACAGTTTTTTTTTGTAACCGTTACGTTAAATAACGCCCATCTCTAGTTATATAGAATTTTTTTTTTACCTATTTTTATTTAAACGAACTGCATTACAAATTGGTTAGCGGAAGTATAAAAACATGTAAAAGCACTGGTTAACCAAACAGCATTCCAACCTCAATCCAACCCAGGCATTTTATGCGAGCAGATAATGTTGGGACATGGGGACTTGCAATACGCGGCCAACTAGGTTGGTCTACCTCATCTTCAGTTTATGGGCGCAAGAAGTTTACGGAACAATGTCTGAGCAAGGATAAATAGCATGTCCATGTTGTTATATTGAAGAAGTGAAAAGTCATTGAGGGGTGGGGGTGCTTGCTCATGACGTACCCAGGGCGCTGTTAACGACAAGATCGGGCCGTCTTCACCATACGTAGAATTAACGTTGAGATGGAACGGGTCAATTTATTCACGGAATGATTGACATTAACTGCGAAATACTTATAAATGTAAATATTCCACTTATATGCCACAATTGGGGGCGTAAAACATACAGAAAATAAGGTGAATATATTCGGTTCCCGCCAATTAAAACATGACACTGTGATTAGAATACACGCCTCCTACCAAGGGGGGGAGGAGGAGTGCAGGGTACTAACCTGTTCAATCCCAGGACGGGTTAGTTCCGGATTTTCGAATGTGGAAATCGTGCCGGATGATGCCGCTGTCCGGTGGGTTTTCTCGGGGAACTCCCGTTTCACCCCCCTTTTTTTTCATTCCGGCGCCACTCCATATTCACCTCAGTCATCCACATCGGCTCTCAAGACCTCGCTGTTAAGAGCAGCCCAAATCTCTTCACTCACTCACGCAATACGACGTTAAGACATGTAACTAATTTACCTATATCGCTGCCAACTTAACTAGCAGAATGTCAGCCAGCGTGTTCGTTGAAATAAACATAAAAGTAGTTGCGGGCACGAAACTTTGGAAATCACCATTTGAAAAGTGCTCAGTTAATCGTGAAACAGCTCTACAAATGAATACAATGCAAGGGGAAAAGCTGAACAGATTTTCTCCAATTTTATATGTTAGATTTATTGCTTTATAATCGCTTCCATCTGTCCCACGGTACTATCGTGTAGGCTACCACATTCCTTTTGTTTTGAAGAGTGCAAAACATATGCACCACTAAGGTGTGCCGCAAGACGGAGGAAAGAGAATAAGCGATACCTTATGTTAAGTTAGTGTTAGGCTTTTGTTGTGTTCTCAATATATTTCATGGTTTTGAATCATAATATCAATGTTAATTTTATAAAAATGCTAATTCGTTCAGAAACATATTTCAGCCAATTTGCGCCAGCTACTTTGTAGGTAATTTGGGGTGGATGGGGGCGTGGTAAGGGGGAGGGAAAATGGGGAAACCTCTAAGAGATTATCATCAGGTCCCATGGAAAACAAACATAAGTGACAGCCATCAATTAAGTATGACATCTATTCAAGATAACGTTGAGGGTACAATTCTTAAAGTTTTGTATATCGATAGCACATTGTTTGACTATTGGTTTCTTTTTTATATGATAGACATTCACGAAATCTAACTTTTTAATTATTGTCATTATTTACATGCCCTTTTTCCTTGATAAATCAGAAAACCACTTTACTGGGCAAGTTTCTCTCCAATAATTTGGTCACTAGCTCAAAAATTGGTCAAAATAGGAATTTTTTTTCCTGTAATCAAATATTGCTTGTTTTGGAACATTTCCAATGGTACTATATCGGAAGTTCGTTTACAACACTGACAAGCGCCATCAGGTTATTCCTCAAGAAAATATAAGACGGAATTATTAAAAGTACGCTTTTCTCGTAAAATCATTTTGAAGGTAGCTCTGGTCCGCATCCAAATACTTCTTTTAAACTCGTACCCGTGATTGTGAGTTGCCTACTTGTCAGGTGACACATTCTGTTTTGAGAGTTATACATGCATTTCGCTAAAACTGTCTAACTGAGATTGTTCCGACGAGACAACTTTTCGTTAATTTAGATCAGCTAGTTTATGAGATGTCTTTAAAAAAAACCTCGTACGTTTTAAGGTCACAAAGTTTCATCCAAAAATAATTAGCCAACACCCATTTCTATCACGAAGAGAAATGATATTGCCAACTGCAGTTTCAGAGTTAGAAGATCTATGTTACGCAAAACAACATTCGAATATTTGTTGCCTAATAGCAACTACTTTTCTGATAAATTACCTCAATTATTACTTTAGGGGAAATGTTATATATATTTTCATCTTCTTTATTCATAAGGAATAATCTGCCGGCGTTTGTCAGTGTTATTCAAAAACACAATGCAATTTACTATTAAGGTTAACCGGGTAGCCGCCATAAAATCTCCAGTTATGCGGATAGTCCTGCACCATAATAATATAGTCATTCATAGCTAACAGCAACTATTTGGAAAAAAAAAAATGTTTAATTGAACAAATATAAATTATTGGATAGAAATAGTGTGCTATCGTTGTTAAGAAAAAAGTAATGGCTATCTGTAAATATAAATTATTGTACACTATTATAAGCAGGGTACTGATGTGTATCCCTGACAAAAAAGGTATAGATGCATCGTACAGTGTAGAAATGTATAGAGAACAACCACACAAATATACATGCATATTTTGACTTTTACATGGATATTTATGAGTATTTTAACCATAAATACGTAAGAGATAATTACTCCATATGCGAGCTTCATGTTCAAACAATGGTCAGCTTTTCAGTCAGTAGCGCTGTGAATAGCAACGTGGATAGGACCTGAGGTTAGAACATTGCCTCTGTAAGTAAGTAGCGCTGTGAATAGCAACGTGGATAGGACCTGAGGTTAGAACATTGCCTCTGTAAGTAAGTAGCGCTGTGAATAGCAACGTAGGCAGGACCTGAGGTTAGAACATTGCCTCTGTAAGTAAGTAGCGCTGGGAATAGCAACGTGGATAGGACCTGAGGTTAGATCATTGCATCGGTAAGTAAATAGCTCAGTGAATAGCAACGTGGGCAGGACCTGAGGTTAGAACATTACCTCGGTAAGTAAGTAGCGCTGTGAATAGCAACGTGGGCAGGACCTGAGGTTAGAACATTACCTCGTTAAGTAAATAGCGCTGTGAATAGCAACGTGGATAGGACCTGAGGTTAGAACATTGCCTCGGTAAGTAAGTAGAGCTGTGAATAGCAACGTGGATAGGACCTGAGGTTAGGACATTGCCTCGGTAAGTAAGTAGCGCTGTGAATAGCAACGTGGATAGGACCTGAGGTTAGGACATTGCCTCGGTAAGTAAGTAGCGCTGTGAATAGCAACGTGGATAGGACCTGAGGTTAGAACATTGCCTCGGTAAGTAAGTAGCGCTGTGAATAGCAACGTGGATAGGACCTGAGGTTAGATCATTGCATCGGTAAGTAAATAGCTCAGTGAATAGCAACGTGGGCAGGACCTGAGGTTAGAACATTACCTCGGTAAGTAAGTAGCGCTGTGAATAGCAACGTGGGCAGGACCTGAGGTTAGAACATTACCTCGTTAAGTAAATAGCGCTGTGAATAGCAACGTGGATAGGACCTGAGGTTAGAACATTGCCTCGGTAAGTAAGTAGCGCTGTGAATAGCAACGTGGATAGGACCTGAGGTTAGATCATTGCATCGGTAAGTAAATAGCGCTGTGAATAGCAACGTGGATAGGGCCTGAGGTTAGAACATTGCCTCTGTAAGTAAGTAGCGCTGTGAATAGCAACGTGGATAGGACCTGAAGTTAGAACATTGCCTCTGTAAGTAAGTAGCGCTGTGAATAGCAACGTGGATAGGACCTGAGGTTAGAACATTGCCTCGGTAAGTAAGTAGCGCTGTGAATAGCAACGTGGATAGGACCTGAGGTTAGGACATTGCCTCGGTAAGTAAATAGCGCTGTGAATAGCAACGTGGATAGGACCTGAGGTTAGATCATTGCATCGGTAAGTAAATAGCGCTGTGAATAGCAACGTGGATAGGGCCTGAGGTTAGAACATTGCCTCTGTAAGTAAGTAGCGCTGTGAATAGCAACGTGGATAGGACCTGAGGTTAGGACATTGCCTCGGTAAGTAAATAGCGCTGTGAATAGCAACGTGGATAGGACCTGAGGTTAGATCATTGCATCGGTAAGTAAATAGCTCAGTGAATAGCAACGTGGGCAGGACCTGAGGTTAGAACATTGCCTATGTAAGTAAGTAGCGCTGTGAATAGCAACGTGGATAGGACCTGAGGTTAGGACATTGCCTCGGTAAGTAAATAGCGCTGTGAATAGCAACGTGGATAGGACCTGAGGTTAGAACATTGCCTCGGTAAGTAAGTGCTTTGAGCTGTTTTTTCACCTTCCTATAGACCAATTTAATGCAACGAGAAGATACTCGACTTGGTTAAAGCATCTCGCTAACATAAAGTAGAGGGTCTATTTTTGAAAATACAAAGTAAACAAACGCTTTCATTTTTGCTGATCACGTGTCTGTAGCATTTGTCTTGGCGATAGCCGAGTCTATGTTGTGCTGCACATGGGCAGAACATGTAAATCGGTCTATCTTATCTTAAGTCTATGCTAAAATTTTGTATCAAACCAATTTCTTTTCAGTATACACAGAAAATGTTGATTTCAGCACAAGATCCTCTTGAATTATAGTACGAAGAATTTTATTTTACTTCTAGAATTTTGTTCGCCTGCGATTCCGGTTTGAATTCTGGATATTTTATAGTTTTATTGTAAAACCTAGAATCCGATCATGGAATAACGATATAAAGTAATTTTTAAGAAACTTCCTTGTTTTGATGACGTTACCGATTAATTTAAGCTGTAGCCATGATTGAAAATATGCTTTTTTCGCACAATTTTTACATTTATTTGGCAATGTACAACGTTGACCAGAATTCACCTGCTAAACTCCGGGAGGAAATTACTTATGAAAAATAAGGTAAGCCATATTTCCACAAACACTATCGTGTGGTGAATATTAAGGCGTTGCGCACCGAACATTTGAAATTTTGAGTGGCGTTTTCTCTAAAACGCTTTACCAAAGTCGTTACGAACAAGAAGACCTTTTGTTTTCATTTTGCCAAGGTGAGTAGACCTAATAATTTGCTTCGAAATTTTCATTACCGCCTAGTGTTCCCAAGTTACCTTCGAAAATAGGACTACTACCCATATTTAAGCAATGTAGGGGGATGATTTTATCAACCACAATTTAACGGATTTACTATCTCCTTTTCATGAAACACGATTACGATTTTTGTCGCTCCATCTCAAGGACTTCCTGATATTTTTACATTCACGCACTTCAAACTTTAATTTCATACAATAATGTTTGTCAATATACATATATACCTCACTTACTTTCCATACCTCCCAGTGTTTGGCACGTGAGTTCTGGTCAACGCAGTGTATAAATTAAATATTCCCTTAATTGCCGTGATTATTTGTCGGGAATTAATTATCTGCATTCTGAACGTCTAGACTACTATTTGATGTAATGACACACAACTATCAAACTCATCAAACATACAGAAACAATTTTTGACAGTTAAGGGCCTTTTAGTTAAATATCTGATGACACGGTTGCACCTGGGCCCAAGATAAGCGCTATTACACAGTTATCTTATCTCTGACCAAAACTCAGCTCAAAATCGCGAAGTGATTTTGTATCTTCACTATATACCATTAGATGAATGTATTTAACGAAACTGCTTTATCTAGAGCGTAAGAAATATATTTTCATTGGTCGGTCATCGAACCTGCGATACTTTGCTCATCGCTGCAGAATATCTGGCGATATGTGGTAATTCTCGGCTTTACTTCCGCATGAACATGAACTTGTGCCAAGTTTCATTGGCTGATCATTCCACTTGAAGTTGATTACATATTCAACTTTATCACTTGGAATTCGTTAAATTTTGTATCAAATGCCACTTAAAATGATTTACAGCATTATGATTTCTTGGCGCGTGGAGTACGATGGGAATATACCAATTCCAAATTAATACCACAGGACTAAACACATGCTTCATGGTGTCTCTTTATTAGACATAATCTGCATATAGCAAAAATGAATTAGTTTTCTGGAGAGGAAAAACCTTTTCTAAAACACTACAAACAATATTTCCACCTAGAGCAACGTATAGCAAACAATGATTCAAAGTTTCAAAATACAGTGCGCACATGTAGCCAGTAAGTTGCAATTGAAAATCATGCGCCACTCACGTTGTTACTTCACGTAAATAGGCGCTAGAGTAATCAAAACATGTTTGTAATGTGTGTTTCCAATTGTGAATCCTGCCCCGTGCCTTACGTGCTGAACAATGATAGCGTGCCGATGATCTCCATATTATGGCAACAGCCATGTGGGAACTTAAGTGGAGATATTTGGGCGGCTCTTAACATCGAGGTCACGAGAGCTATTGAGATTGAATCGAGGTGAATACAAAACAGCGCCGGAATGCAAGGGCGGAAGACACGGAAGATCTCCGAGTATAACCGCCGTCCAGTGGTATCGTCCGGCACGATTTACACAAGCGAAAATCCGGGAGCAACCCCACAGGGAATCGAACTTAGTTCGTCTCGGTGGGTGGCGAATAGTCTAACCACTACACCACCTATTGGCTTCTTCCGATCAAGATTGTGCAGTGTAATTCTCCGAAGTCGCATTCTGGAGGACGCGATTTTGATTTCCGTTGTGTTAGTCTTATTTCGGTATCGTTTTTCGAAAATCTCTCCAGACAGATGTTAAGGTGGTTCCGTAACACTGGCCCTTGGCGATCATTTTTTCTCGTCTCCAATGATTACGCTCTCCTACGTTATTATATCTTCCTGCCTACCTATTTAGCGGCTCCTGTTTCTACGTCTGTTCGGCCGTGTTACATATGATGTTAGTTTCTCTCAACTGCATTAGCTGCACAAACTCTCGAATTTGCACGAAGTTGCACAGCACAGTGGTTCTCCCAATTTAATGAGATAGCGTGCACAGCACACAGTTTCTTTTATTAGTTTGTGAAAATTATTTAGGGGTGATTTGTACAACCATAATATCACCAGCTTTTGAGGATGTGTGGATGGTATAGGGTAAAAAATTCCGGCGTGTTTTGACAATAAGGCCCATCGATTTGTTTGATGAAGGAAGGGTATCATAGTGATATAAAAGTTTGCAAATCCTTATTGTGGTTTGTCGATGGCTTAGAAATGCGTGCAGTGGCACAAGAAAATCAAATATTCTAACAGAAACATAACAATTTTTGGGAGATACAAGTGAATTAATTAAAATTTAGGTTCTATTATGAAGTATGAGGTTACTTGAATTGCTTAAATAAAATTAGAGCACTGAATTTTTTTTTTTCTTCAGTACGATTTTTTACGCACCACTCTACACGTGAACCAATAATGAAAACCATATGTCAATGCTATGTGATGTAGTTAGATCGGCTGTATCTTTATTGCATATTTTTGTCACAATGTAAGCACATTGTTTTGTGCCTAAAGTATTATGTGTGTTTTGCAAGTATTATCTCATCTCACCACAGTTACACACGCTCCTAAATTTCAACAAAATAAATTAAATTTCGATCACAGCAAACGTCGACTCATCAGCCGTTAAAATCTTTTTACATCGAATTGTTGATAGAAATAATAATAATCATGTTTCTTAATCCAACACGTTTATCACCGCCTTCCCTACATGAACGGTTTTCTAACAGTTAATTTAGCGTTTCGTTCATCCAGCCAAACCCTCACTTCACTCAATTGTGTTTGTGCAAACACACACCCACAGAGAATTATTGTGGTAAAGTGCATATCGCAGAACTTATCAACACTGAACCTCACAGAGCACGATTGAAGGAAACTAAATCACGCAGTAATATCGTTAACTATTAAGTAAGTACTAAACCATACTCATCAAGGAATCGTCAGAACGTAGTTTAAATACCTAAGCAATAGAGAAATAGACAGGTCGAATCATTTGCGACAAACGCTCTAATCGGAAAAGTTATTCTTTCGGACTCTCGCCATTCCAACGAAGGAAAACCAGTCTTTCCTTGGTTACTTTCTTTATTTTTTTTTTATTTTAGTGTAATTCTGTTTTTATTTGTTTTCCTTGAAATATACATTCGCACATTTATGACCTTAGGTGTTCAATTCTGTGAATGTTTCGAATTTATACGTCAAACATCGTGACACTTGATTGGTTTTGTTTCAGATGGAGCACGGCAGTTCTTGTTTCTTTTGTTTGTTCTCTGGATTACATGTACGTGGCAGACGTGGACCGCTCGCTTCGCCTGGCTGTTTGCACACGCCACGTTTATCCCCACGTATTGCAAACTTTATCGCCTGCACGTTGAAGCTGCCGTTATCTCGGACATTTTCCTTTTACAACACGACGCTCGCACGTTATTGTGCCGGCGTGAGGGAAATCCTTGCAGCTTCTTGCCGCGCGCGTATTGCGCACTGATACGCGCGCGAGCGAGGAACAAAAACAAGGAAAAATTGGTTTTCATACCGCCGAATGTAAATCTCCCGTGATCCCGGCACCAGGTATTCAAGCCGCAACCTGCGCCACATGTTCGAAAATAAACAACTACCATTTAAATTGTTATTTTTATTTTGAAGCAGCGACGTTACAGTCATTGTAAATTAAATTATTTTTCATAACATCACAGGTTAATCCGTAAAGTACGGCGTACATATCTCATACTAAATGCACACTTGTCAGAGTCTGAGTCAAAAAACATAAGTAATTTTTGTATCAACAACTGTAAAAATGACATCGTTTTAAGTAACGCCTAGAATACTGATTGCAAAAATTAGTGGTTGAATTTTGGACACCCTTTCTCTGGCCAAGTTATAACGTTAAATGTAAAAACGTACACTCTAATCCCGAATAAATTATATCAGCCCGTGAAATACAAGTATGCGAAAGTCAGTCAAGAGGCTGTTACAAAGTGGCCAGTCGGTCAAATGAACAGAGATTCAGTGTGTAGAGATGCGAAATAACTTTTACTTTTTCTCGTTCTCTCGTGCTTGATATTGACACTTTGTAGAGTTTCCACACAGTAAATTACAACATATGTGTAGGTGGAGAGTGAGAGTGAAACTATCTCGTGAGGTAAAATAATCTTCACGGATTATAAAAAAGCTTTGCATGTAATCCATGTGGCACGGTATTAAATTGTAGCAGATATACTGAGAGAGTATCCAGAGCGGGGTGGCAACACTATTGCAGAATGTGGCGTGTTGTGAAAAGCGAAAAGCTCTTTTGCTCCGTTATAGATTAGGATAAGCCAACTCTTTGTCACCTCTTCTGCAAATAACTGCGATATCTTTAGAAACCTTTATTTACGTATGATAAAGTGAAAATATCGGTTAGTTTATTGAGATATTTACTTTCTCAAAATTCGAGCCTGTTGTGGGAATATTTTTGGCTTTATCGAGAATACTTTCGGGGCGAAACTATCGGATATGGGTTCCTCATTTTTGTTGTGTGATCATTTTACCCCATTAGGTGATCAACGTGATGGTTTTACTTCATCAGTATATATCAAGGTGCATTCGCTTATATCTTATGCATGTCTAACTTTTATAGGCTGTGTTACAATTTAATTGCACGTAACCAAATCTATATACATGCGCATATAACTGCTAAAAGGGACATTAAACAGCCAGATGTTTTTTTTTAACTAATCAGTTTTATTTTACGAACGGGAAGTTTTGGAAAACTCAGCCAACATTAATTACTGAAACTATTTACAGCAGTCAGTTCCAAAATTAGTAAATTAAAATAATAAGAAATAAAACTGATACTTAAATTACTATACAATGGAGACATACGCAACAATACAGCATACTATTAAATTTTCTGCAACGTACGTACCCGTAAATTAATTTTTTTCGTTTACACAAAAGCAAACTCATGGATTATTGAAAACACTGGATTGATATTTATATTTGTCTCTATGAAACAGAAATTCACGTCTATAAAGCAGCAGCGGTGGGCTGTGACGTTTGTCTTCCAATTTTTAAGACTATTAAACTTTTGCATGAAGGCAAAGTGCTGATTTTACTTCTGAATTATTTTAAGGTGTTTTACCATCGAAAATTTTATCAAAATATATTATTGCGTATAATATTTTTGTTGTCTAAAATCAGAAATTTTCATTTAAAATCGTTCACATTTTATATTTGTTAGACACAATATACTATTAAATAAATTATTATGATAGCGATCAATGTTCCATTTTGCTTTTGTGTGTTGGTTATACTTCTTAACTTTTATTTTGAGGAATAATCATAGTTTTTAATTTACCCACTTAAGTTATATTTGGGATAAGTTTACCAACCCTTGGGATACTGAAATCCTTTTATACTGTTTCACTAGTACATTTACAGTATAAACCCATTAGCTTTTTTTTAGAATATATGAAAAAAAAACGAGGCAATCAAAAGATCGTCTACATATCCCTGCAAATAAATCTACGAAATGTTACACATCAGAATAATTGCAGCCAATTTTCACTTAAGGAGATCACCTTTCCCCACATCCTCGTATGAGTCGATGTTAAACACATACATTTCGTGTATAATCCATATATAAAATTGAAGGTGGATGGGAATGTACCTTCGCCCAAATCATACAGAACTATACTTATTACGTGTTGGTGAGGCAACCATTCTACTCATAACCCTGTTCGTCCACTTTGAATTAAACAAAAACATTCCGCTGCAGACGAACATCAATCGTTCCACTACGTAAAAAATATGAATAATGTCCATAGTGTATTACAACAGCTCTTCGAAGTTTAAAACCTTACGTGTTCAAAGTATTTGCTATATTACAACGCCATTCAGCCACAGTAACAATCAGTAAGCTACAAATGATTTCAAGTGGAGCCATTTCCCTGGCTGTCGCTGATTTGGCTCCTTTTTCTCTAGTTCAGGTTTACAGTGTTCGTTTTGCTAAACATGTTCTTTATAAATAAGCGACGCTAGGCCACGTGCTTTGGGAGTTCTGGTGGCAGTCGGTGAGTTATTGCTACAGACACGCGTCAAAGACGAATCGTCTTGTGTCTGATTAGAGAAATTGTCATTAACTATACGTAAAGTAAACGCGAGAATTTAAATGTATTAACTAAAACAATTTTAAACTCATTGAATAGATGAAATATTTATTCTCTGAATTTCGTTAACAATAAAACTGCGGATGTTTAGAGAATAAATACAACTAGGAACATCTCCAAATATATATATTATTTTACTTAGTGTATATTTAATATTACATGCCACGCCCGTGTGATTAGACACATCTGAGTGTTAAGACGCATTTGATCTGTTGTGGTTTCTCATTGTCTTCCGCAGTAAGGAGACAAGCCAGAGTCACCTACCACTAGTATAATTCAAAGGATAGGTGCCGAAAATCGAATCCACTTTCTCCCGTCTAAAAGTCAATAACACTGCCCTCTACTTCACGAAGATGGACTTATTGAGTAATAATATGTAACATGACATAAATAATCATTTATATGCCTACGTTATTCATAATCTCAAAGCAGCTTGGGCAGGAATATCTAGTCTGATGCTATGCATGCCTTCCTCTCGAATGCAATTGAAGGTAGCATGACACCTGGTACTGGATGCTGAACTGTAGAGTACAAAATGCGTTCACCACGTAACTTGAGTTTCCAGCAAATAAGCACATTGCCACACGCTTGATCTTACTGTGGAATGTTTTCCATCAATTGAACATTTCAAAATCGCGTGCTTAATTTCCCCTTTAATTGCTACTTTCATTCCTTCATCGCGAGTAAGTATCAACGTTGCGGTTAACCTGATCACTGTTTCCTTGAGTCGTTAAATGATTGTGTATAATTTCTAGAAATAGAAATATATGACTGAGCAAATTAACGAATCTGGTGTTTGTAAAACGTAAATAAAGCGACATAATTAGCAACTCCTTAAAAATTACGACCATATAACTAGAATGAAACTACTTTTATTTGTTCGACATCAGCTTAACCAAAAGTAAGAGTTTTACGTCAGTCATATTGTCATGTTGGCGTGAACGCGCCTTAAATTATATCATAGCCTGAGCCCGCCCTATCACTTAAGGACAGACCAGGAAAGAGGTTGCTGCAAACGGGGCGTGTCTCGCCAAACGCTGGTAAGCGAGAACTTCCACTGCCAACCAGGAAGCAAGGCGGATTGCAACATGCGACGCGAATGTGCGACATTACTGAGAGGCAGGCTCCGTAGTGACGCCGACCAGAATGGAGGACCCCAGGAGATCGCTGTGCCGTTCGCTGTAATCCCACATCATGTACAACAGCCTCCGAACTCAACGCAAGGTGAGACAAGTCCAGTTACTTTCAGGCTCTCATTAGCTTATCATAATTATATACGAAGTGCTGCGCCGATAATATATAGCTTCTTGTAATTGTAATGTTCTGTTAACACAATAATAACCAGGCTTTATTCCAGGTAGTCTTCCGTCAATTTACCCACTCAATGCTCTACCTCTGGCTACAGCCCTCCTCATGTATCTCAACCATAAACCCCCAACCCCCTAGCCCTTAATTACAAGTACGGCCAGAAGGCCTACTTGAAAAAGTATGAAGATACAAGTAGGGAATACTTTTCAAAATTTGATTTTAAAAGTGCTGAGTTAATCGTTGACGAGTTCAAAGCGGTTTCTGTGAAAAGAACGCGGCCGATTGGATATCAAACCGAAAAACGTCGGTCAGCCGACTGGCGTAAAAGCGAAATGACATAGAAATAAGTTCAACGTATGGAGCAGAATTGGTCATTAGACAAACAATAAATTTTCCCTACAGATTGCGTAATATATGTGAAAGGTCGTCTTAAGCTAGTAATACAGATGCCGTTTAGTAATGTCGTGGTCATGGTGGAATCCGCCGTTAGAGAGTCGTGTGCATGCGGCTAGGTGTTTCATCGTCTATGATCGCAGCCTAATATCTAGCATGAGTAACAAATTCGTGAGCAGAGAGTCAAAAGAATACTTGGTTCAGAGCCCACCGCAATTAGACTTTTGCGTCCTCTTTAATATGAGCAGAACCCTACGGTGGCTTGAAACACAAAATTTGCCTTATCTAAAATACTTTTTACAAAAATCACTTAACCTTTACCGTCTTCTTTAAAACGATTTTCAGTAAAACATTATAATTTTTTGCAGTGTATTGTCATTGGAGCAGAATCACCTCATTTTTTTTTTTTGCCAGAAACGTTTGATTCACTATAACAAATTTTAATATAACTGTTCACTGAAGTGCAATTATTTTTACTTTAAACTTACTTACTTTTCTCTGATTCCAGTTAATGAAAAATGTGTAGTGTAGCTCTGCCCGCGCTTGTATATTGTAGTTAATATAGGTAATGGACACAGCCAAATCCTTTTTGAACGTTAATGCAGTTCAAGTACCCCACTGCCATTATAGTTCAGAAACAACGTTCACCCATCCCCATGAAGGGGCTTGGAACTATACTAAATCGATTCTCGCCGACACAAGCGTAAGTCGGTAGACAACGCTTAACACAGACGACTTTCGTGTCTTCGCTGCGCCAGCTAAGAGCCAGTGTACCTCGCCGTGCTCTTAACGGACAAGTCAGCGTCGACACCGTTTGTTGCGGCTAGGCAGCCGTCACACAGAACTGGCTGCCAACACCTAGGCAGAGTGAGGTTTGCAGGGTAAGAGGAGATAGAGGAGGCACGGAGAGGGTGCACCCGCCGAGCAAGTTTCTATCCAGCGACCCCGTTAACAGGCCATTACCACCCTCCTGTTTACGATCTTCTAGAGAGACTGCTTCGCCTCCGGGGAGGTCGATAGCGCTCTTCAAGTGGACCATCAACCGTTGGTCCTCGAAGTGAAGGAGGGTATCCCCCCCCCCCCCCCACGAGCCAGGAATGCCAAAGTTTGTCACTCAGGGGGACGACCCACGTCCCTTGTTGTTCATAGCTTTGGGAGTCCGCCGGCGAGCTTCGCAGGTTAAATCGCTCACTTCAGCGAAAGGACTGGAGACCATTTCGTGCTCATCGGTGACCCAGAAGTCCACTGTTACCTTACGGCATTGAGGTTGCGAGTTTGAACCCTCAGGACTTCATGGAAGTTTACGTTATTTCTATATGTAAGTTGGGTTACTAAAATATATCGTCCGGGCACTAAAAAACTCAAATTAATGTAAAGTATACTCATTAAAGATTATTTTGACTAATGTAATATTGCAGTCGCTTACTTCATTCAAATTATATTTTATTTCTTGTAAAAATACGCACCTTGAATAGTAGGAAACCATTTTTTTCTAGAATTTACTGCCCTTTCAAAAGATTTTTGCAGCAGATTCAGAAACTTCCACTGTTGATAGTTTCGGATTTTTCCCTGCGCGATGATTTTAAAATTTTAAAATTACTTTTAGTTAATACCACGCTATCATAAGTAATAAAAGGGCAAATTACGCACTTATTCACAGTTTTGTTACTAGTCAATAGTGGCATATCGCCTAAGATAGTCTAGTCTAAGATATGAGTGTTAATAAAGGTCATCAACAGAAATAAAATACGCCTAGAGGAAAATGTGAAATATTTGGAAAATTGTAGAGAGTGCAATTTCTTAAATTTTACTAATTTTCGAGACGTGCGTTTCAAAACTGGGTGGTAGTGGCAGTTCCAGGTAGTACAAATTGGCGAACGTGAGTTACCAGCGCCTGTGGGTCAGACATCTCGTCTATCTTAGCAAGTGAGCGTGTCGCGTCGTACCGGGCGAACCTTATAACAAAATAATGTCCCTGGTAGAAGGCGTTTGCGCATCAAAATCCACTTGGTAATGCGATTAGGAAAGTGCGTTTAAGGCGGAGAAGAGTGAATGATACTGGCAAAGCGCCTTACTCGATGGTAGAGCTTATTGCTTATGTAGACTTTTCATTTATTTTCGTGCAAAATCTTCTGTTTCTGGGTAATAATTAGTAATTTATCTTTCTAGCGACGAAAAATTCTATGAGCGATAGTTACACGAATTTTCAGTAAATTTTTGTTGTTATTCAATACAGTTGTTCAAAGCTGGTATAACTTAACATATACGTAACATTTTACGACAAAGTTATATACCAATTGAGAGACTTTTATACTTACACTAAAGGGATAGATAAATAAACTCCTATTCAGGCACTTTCGAAATTTTTTTTTCTAAAAGATATAGTTATTCAAAGAATCGAAGAATTTTGACTTTGTGGGGGAAATCCCACTTTAAAAAGTTGCAAATTCTTCATATTTTTGAGTAACGAAAGTAATTACAATGCAAAAAGAATTACAGAAATAAAACGGCCGAAAAATATGATTTTAATCTAAGGTCGGTTTTACTATGCTAATTGTGAACGAAAATTTCTAAGCAACGAATCTCCTCTATTCCTAAGGTTGTATCTCACCCACAAATATAAATGATTTGATTCCTGTGCAAATTTTACATTAAAGCGAGAACTTTTCGGAAATTCCGCTACAGCAGTTAAGCAATCTTTCACTGTAGTTCAAGAATTATACCCAAAAACATTAACATATACGTATGTGGAAATTATGAATTTCACATCTCTGTAGAGTCTTGCCTTTTTATAAACAATAAGTATAGCAGAGTAAGAGCTGACTGAAAATATGTTTAATAAGAACTCAGAAAATACACTGACGCTACGAAGAGAAATAGTTTATTATTACCCCGAAACAAAAGTTATGGCACGGAAATGAAAGAGGTTTGCATAAATAATGAATCCTGCCATCAGGTGAGGTGGATACCGCTGTACATGTATTAAGGCCTCCAAACACAGGCGCGATATGGGACGGGTCAGAGTAGAGTTATGATACTGCGATATCGCAGTATTGTCCGTGCACACTCTCACAAACATGCAAGCGAAATTAAGTGGGTGGACTAGACTAAGGGATGGGATGCGCTGATTTGTGAGGCTTTTTTAAAGAAAATTCTATTCCTTATGAACACCGCCACCTTTCGTACAAGGACAACAGGGAAGAAGAAGAGGAAATGGTTGATATTAGATACAAAATTGTGACAATTAAGTAAAAGTAAGTAAATATTTTAAGTACAGCGAGTACCATCAAATTTAAAACAGTTACTGCGATTGAATTAAGCCGACTTCTATAATTTTTTTTATTTCCTGCGTTACTGACAAACGTCCACTTTCAATACTCTAACCAGAATTGAAACTGCTAAGTGACTGACCCTTGTTTTCCTTTTTCTGGAATTACCTACCATTTGTTCGTAAAGTCTTAACCATGTTTATACTAGTGTCGCAGCTGCTAACAAGGATATTTCTTTGAAATATTATTCCAGTCGTTTGGTTGACATTGTAAGCAGAATATATTGAAGGATTTATTTCACTCTGTTCAAGTCAATCGTAATTATATTTTTTAAGGTGATGACATGAAATGCAGATGGAAAGATCTGCGAGACGGCTATTCAAAATATTTGAGAAGCATGAACCACCGAACTGGTCAGGCAAATGGAAAATACAAGTTTTGGTAATAGTCACAGCAGATGGAATTAATGAAATCATATTTCAGTTTTGCGTGGAAAACAACCAATCTAGAGCAACACATTTCTATGGCCAGAGAAGAGGAAACTCTCTCCAATGAGACAGACAGAGGTGAAAATTATAATCGCCAAAAAATTATTTCAGAAGAAGAGCTCCAACATTTAGAAGAGACATAGGGTCGTGTACAACGTGTTCGGAAACTACCTGTCGAAATACAAACCAAAGAATCTGTGGACGAATAAAATCGAGAAACTCTAGTCACAAAATTGTTGGAAAGGCCATTTAGTATGTTTAAATTGAAGCTGAATTTCAGCAAACGACGCTGGGTGTCGGCAGCTGTATGTACCTGCGTGCACAACAAGTTGCGTGACACGTAGGCGAACGGCGTGGCGGTGACGCGACATGCGGCCAGCGCCTGTACATAGGCAACCATAACGTACCCAAGCACACCTGCCACTGCGGTGATGCCTGTGTGTGTCGGACAATGGCAACCCATCCGACCGACAGGCGGCGCCGAGTGCCGCGTGGAGCACTATCGCGGTTCAGTTCGCCTTCGTGTCATGCAACGTGTTGTGCATACAGGTACATACGGCTGCTGACACCCGGCTCCATTTGCTGGTCCGCCGGCGTCGTTTGTTTAAATTGAAGTAGAATTTCGGCATACTAAATGGCCTTTCCGAACATTTTGTGACTAGACTTCCCTGTTTCTATTCGCCCACAGATGCTCTGGTTTGATTTTCGACAGGTAGTTTCCGAACATATTGTATAGCTAAACGATCACCCACTAGCCAGTACACCGGACAATGCAGAAATATATAGTCTATCTAAATTATACATCATCACCGCACCATAGTATGGGACCCTCAAACCTGGCGTCTATTAAATAAAATCGGTATTCTATAGACCAACACACACCTAACACTGGAGTTACTAACCTTGGGGTGAAGAAAATGTTTCTCCGGGCAGTGATCAAGAATGTAAAATACAAAATTGCCATTCGCTACAGATATTTTTTCCTTCTTTAAAAAACTTATACAAATAAATAGTTCTGGATTTTCCGTTTAAAAAAACATTTTAGTTAAAACAATATATTTTGAAAATAATTTTTAACGAAGTTTATATTCTCCAAAAAACTATATTAATTCGAGGTTTCTACATTAGTTAATTTTGAGTGTTGTTTATACAAAACCAATGACGACATGAGAAGATAGAGAAATTGCTTTATGCTTGTGATTTACTGAAAAGTTTGAAAACATGACAATTTTTCACTTAAAACCCCTTCAACTATCTAAAAATGCCACTGGTATAAAACAAGACTTTTTGATATTCCGTATTTCATAAATGTTAAAACTACGATGAAAAATAACGAAAGTGATATAGTTAAACAGTCATATTTAAACCACCAGAGAAAATTTTTATTTATTAGTTTAGAAAATTTTGTAAACAAATCCTTCACAATTTTCATGTCTACAAACATACGCCTGTTATCGTCTTTAGTTCCATGTTTAAATCGCACCGCTAAAATAGTCTGCAACTTGTTTTCGAATCTGATAAGCAGTGTAAGCAGCTATACGATTTTATGATGTTACATAAAGACCAAGTATTTCTCCTTAAGCAGATTCTTCATGCAATAGTTATTTACGGTATTTACTTCTTCAACCTAATACTTATAATTATTTTAAACCATAAACGAGGCAATTTATCTAAATCTCAATAAGTGGAGATAAAAAATTAACGCAAAATTTTGTTTCAGCAAAGTCTCTCTACAAGTCACGGTAGAACGTATTCTAGTTTTTTTTTTTAAATATATATTTGACCGATCGCGGTGGTGCAGCGGTAAGAAACTGGACTCGGATCCTGAAAACACAGGTTCGATTCCAAGCCCAGCCATCATGATCTGGGTTTTCCGTGGTAGTAGTAGGCGCGGGCCGGTCCTAGATACAAAGGATGATGCCTTTTGATTAATCGGATTAACCCTTTAATATCAAATTAATTTAAATAGTTAATCAAAAAAAGGTTAAATTTTAATCAGATTTTAATCCGATCAATTTTTTTATTTTGTATATAGGTATACATTATGTTCCTTCTTTCTTTTTGGGTGGGGGAAGGGGTAGCAGGAGCTCTGTACAATTTTGATGCTGATGTGTCTTAGAGGTGACTGATCAGAATGGTGGGTTCCAATGTTGTATATAGGCATTGAGTTGAGAGCAAGAGTGTGCTAAGTATCATTTTTATTATTTTTTCTAATTTTGATGAGTTTGTAGGGACGTTGGAGGTAGATAGGCGATTTTTACGAATATATTTAACACATGAGATAATTTGAGCGTGTTTAAATGATTTCTAAGAGTGGCCTAAGTGTAAATTTTATTTTTTTGGGGATATTAATTGTAGATGGTGGTGGGAGATAGACAACTTTGAAAGATGTGATTTTATTGTTAGTAATGACAACCATGGGAAAAACACTCTTTTTGTAGGTCGATTCCAACCAAAGAGAAAGTTTGATCCTGGGACTTATTAATAGTAATCGCGAACGATGTTTTAACGGGAAATTGCAACCATTTGAAAGATATTGGCAAATCTGTGGGAATCATGGGAATCCTCGGGATGTTTGCATGCTGGCCGGCTGCTGGACCGGTGAGGATGGTCGCGACAATCAAATTTTCTTTCAAGTCGTTAGTGAGCAATGTTGTGCCATTACACATGTTAGGAGGGCTTATATTCCTTAAAAGCATGATAGGAGTACCGACTTTTAATGATAGTTTGTGAGGTGGCAAGCCAGAAGGATTAAGCGAATTTAGAAAATCTTGAGGAAAGTGGACGACATCGTCAACATTGGTGACTGTGTCAATCGACTTATAGGTTTTGACTTGGCCGGGAACTCTCTGTATAATGGGATTGTTGATTTAATTGACAGTGTCATTCCTAGGCATTACTATTGCCCTGGAACACAACCAGTGAAAGTCTCTTTCTAGTAAATTTTCGAGGCCCGGATATACTGCTTCTATAAGATGCTGTAGACTGTGGACTATCTGACCTAATGTCTCATTTAAAATGATTTCAGCAGAATTAGTGCCCAAATTTAGAGAAGGAAAAACTCCTTCTCCAAGTCTGAGCAATTGTGGTGGGAAATCTTTATGCGTGTCTCCACCAAGATAGGCTCTCATATTCGTTCGTAAATTTAGGTGTTGAATAGAACTCCATAAGGGAGATGATTTAAGACATGGTTTGATGATATCTGCATGTGTTCCTTTTGTAACTACAGGGAGTGTCTGCCGAAAATCCCCAGCAAACACAAAAGTAACTACCCCCATAATGGCAGTAGAGCTTCTAAGGTTGGCACCGTACACAGCACACAGAACATTTTATTTTCCGAATCTGTCCATCCTGCAAAGCCATAGTACAATATTTTGTTCTATCATCAATAGTTTTGGCAGCGCACACAATGTAAGGAATTTTATAGGTCATTTATTTACACTTTGAGTTACATTATTGGAGTTTTAGTAGGGATCCCTATTGATTATTAAAATAAAATATAGCCTATGACACTCAGTGATAATGTAGCATTTTACTGGTGAAAGAATTTTTAAAATCGGCAGAGTAGTTTCGAAGATTACCTCCTCCATTCAAACACACAAACACACAAAGTTACAAACACTACCTCTTTATAATATTAGTATAGATAGTATAGATTAGTATAGAAGTATAGATTGCATGTGAATGTATGAGTAGATAGATATTAGTATTAACTTAATACAATAAGTGAAATGAGGACGGACAGATTCGGAAAATAAAACGTGCTGTGTGCTGCGTACAGCACCAACCATGTGACTGCGCCGTGCGGGTACCTGCCAGTGCAGCCTGATCGTGGGTAAAACGTACCCCCACTTTGTGGGATAGTCTCGTCTAAGCACATTGAAAATGGCACAAAGTGGGGGCATTTTTTACCCACGATTTGGCATTACTACCTGCCTCGCAGTCGTACGCATTGAGAACGTTGACCTTGTGCTTCACCGGTGTGGCCTTGCTGTGCGGCATGCTTTATTGATATAGTATTATCTCTTTAACCATATCTCCAGTAAAAAGCAAAAATCACATGTATTTAGTAATGGTGCCAATAAACATGCTTATTTTTATAAGGATTAATAAATTGTTGATAATATGAACAGTTAAACATCATCTAACGATTTTAATTATTTTTATTTAATGATACATTTTTAAACCTCGTGACATCTTTTGAATGGAATGTCCCAATTGAATAATTCAATAAGTAATGTACAGGTACTGAACCAGTCTTGAATGTGAAGTAATTTATTTTGATAAGGATTAATACCAAGGTACAAATAAAGTGCCTTTTCTAGCGGTGGTGTTTTAATTCAGTTTTTAAAATAAAAAAATAGTTATTGTGACATAACTATAATAGTTAGACATATGGTGTCGCGACACTTTTTGTAGATAATGATGTGTTCTGCAAAGCCTTAGTACATTATTTTGTTCTATTATCAATAGTTTTCACAGCGCATGCAATGTAAGGAATTTTATAGGTCATTTATTTACAATTTGGGTTACATTATTGGAGTTTTAGTAGGGATCCCTATTGATTTTTAAAATAAAATATAGCCTATGACACTCAGTGATAATGTAGCATTCTACTGGTGAAAGAATTTTTAAAATCGGCAGAGTAGTTTCGAAGATTACCTCCTACTTCCAAACAGACAAAGTTACAAACACTACCTCTTTATATATTAGTATAGATTAGTACATTACAATATGTTACTTTAGTAAGTTACAATATGTTAAACTGTTTATTTGTATAGAAATGAAGGTTATAAAACCAAATGTTTATATTCCAGTAATTGTAAATACGAAAGAAAAGGTTATTGAACAGAAACATGGCATTCTTTAACCAACAAATACACATTGTATATTAAGTGGTTCTTCTTCACGTGGAAAAACTTGTGTTACTATGTCGCTGTTGGAGCATCCAAATTGACTTAAATTTGAAAACATATATGTGTTTTCTAAAACAATACAACAAGAGAAATCAATTACCGACCATTTTGTCATTAATTGGAGGACTGCGATGTTTTCCTTTTACAAATAAAAAAAATTTAATGCCTCCGAGTGAAGCTTTCCCAATTCCATATTTATTTTTGACGATGTTTGGTGCAAAATTCAGGGTGATAAACACAATATTTCAGTTTTTGTCGACATTCAAATGCTGATTGTTTTTATCTATCACAATGTTATGCATATATACCAAAACATAATTTACATGATAATGCGAATATATCGTGTTTAAAATTGATGATATGAATCTGCAACATACTTACAATGGTCATGTTTGAGGTGATATTACATTTACAAAGTTTAAATATATGTGTTTCTACAGTTGAAAAGAAAAGTACGGTTTTTGGTGATTATACCAACACTTCTCATACATACAGGCAGATATAGATATAGTTTTGACAGTGTTTTACTCCCAGGCGAAAAACAATGAGCATTTCAAAGTTTGGACATAGCGGTATAAAATGCAATCATTATAATAGCTGTTTAACAAAAAATCGCAATAGAAATTGTGATTTGAACGCACATATATTATGTAATATGGATATGGCTGTGACAGATACTGATACAGTAAATAAACATTATGTGGAAGACTTAAACACTATCATGCTAAACATGTTTAAATCGCAATCAAATGATATTGAAGATAAATTAATAAAGTTAGTTGATTTGAATGACAATGTTTATAAAAACACAAGTGTAATTGCAAACACTTTAATCAATGTTTGCACTGATTTGCAGAGTAATGGATTTAGAATAGAAGAACATTTAAATGGATTTAGTAAGGGTTATAACTATATGACAAACATAGTTTTTACAACACAACTTACAGAAATTCAAGAAAATTTAAGAGTTGTAATTAATGAAGTGGTAAACGATACTATAACAAAACAATTTGAAACATGATTGGAACAAATAACGCAATATATATGAGATAAAATTGTTTAAGAAAATTTTTTGGTTTTGTTATGCAAACAGATTTGAGAAAAACAGAATAGCAACATTTTAAATTTATATATAAATAGATTGAATTTAATGTAATACAATCAAAGTATGGCTGCCTCTGCTTCGAAATTATGTATAAAAATGTTATATCTGCTGTGAAGGAGAAATATTTACAAGTCAAATGAGCCCATATTGAACAGGATGTTTTAAACAAAGAAATATTAAATCTGTTACAAGAAGAATGGATACATTGCATTCTGTGTTGAATAAGCGTAAAGAAACAGCTTTGGAAATTAAATCAGAAGAAGAACCTTTAATAAAGAAATAGAAACTCCTTCATCCATTAACACATAGTTATTTATCTTTACAACATTCGTCACCTTTGCATGATACGACATTTGGTGTTTATCGACATGAAAAAAACAGGTTCTTGGGAGTTTGGGTTGTTAAATTTTAGCCTGACAATAAAATTAAAATAGGTGATTGCATAACTGATGTGAGTCAACAATTGTTTGAATTATTGTTTAAAAATTTTCCAAATAGATATTCCGACACAGATTTACAGAAATATAAACAACTTATTCGTCGAAGAGTGCTAATATTCGTTCAGGAAATAAAAATCACCCGAAAATACATTTAATAGGAGATATAGTCGGAAGTGGAATATATACAGATGAATTTGGCGACCGCTTTTCACCTGTATATTGGAAAAACCCTAACGAATTGGTCGGGAGGTTAAAAGTTCTTATCACTTCGAGAGAGACTGGGAATAATTCACATACAAACTGAATTATTTCTATTTTTGTAGAGTTAATGAAATATGGTTATATTACAATGAAGTTTAGAAAATTGCTCAAGAGCTCACTCCCCTGCAAGGATAAGATATCCTGGAAGAGGTATTATAACTCATGGTTTAAATGATATTTTTCAAGACGATTTGTATGAAATGACGTTGCTTTCCACACCCAATAACGGATATAAGTATATATTAACCATAATAGACGTTTATTCGAAATATGGTTGGCATATACCTTTCAAAAACAAAACTGGGAAACGGGTTACCGATGCAATGGATATCGTTTTGAATGAGAGAAAGACAAATTTGTTCCAAACTGACAGTGAAACAAAATTTTTTCTGCAGCATTCTGGAAACTAATGACTGAATATGTTATTAATCACTACGCAACATATTCGGAGCTTAAAGCGAGTGTTGTGGAACATTACAACACATCTGTTATGCAATTTTATAGAAGCACATCACATAATGGACCACTTACAAATGGTTTGACATTTTGTCTGAAATAGTTCTATGATATCTGAAATTATAAAATTTAACTATCAAAATGGCTCACAAAGAAGTCACAGATAATAGTTTAGCGAAAAATATTTGTAATAATGTTAAAGTCCAACGAGCATTCAGAGTTGAGGAATTCATAAGCATCTCGCAGCAGAAAGGAATCTTTGAAAAAAAATTTTGGTGAATTCATCTTTTGAAATATTTAAAATTATTTAAATTAGACAAACACATCCCAGAAAGTATTACCTAGAAACATATGATGGAGAACCAATAAAAGGTGGATTTTATGAACATGAATGGTAAAAAGTTACTTCTTCAAATGAATATTTGGTTGATAAAATCATTAAAAAGAAGAATTAAAATTCGAAGTAGGGGTTTATCAAAACTACACAATTTGTAGGTTGAAAATCAGGAGCTTAAAATATTGTAATACAATGTTTGTGAAATTATACTATTAAATAAATTTTCTAAAAAAATATTTGATGTGTTTCTTTTTTCATTTCATAAACCTCTGGATGCGGATTGGATGTACAATTTTTTGTGTAATCAATACCCTTGTTGATTGAATTAGCATTTGAGCGATAATACAGTGTAATTAAATCCTTTTAATTGTGACATCATTCACATTTAGGTTATAATCTGTTATAGGCTGTTCATGGTAAAGTGAGAATTTTTAAGGCCTGCTTAAGATCTACTTGTATACACATTGTGTAGTCTTCAGCCTTACGTAAAATTAATATTGCCATGGGCCTCAGCACTTTATTATTGCGTTTGTCAGGTGAAATTGTGAAATGATTAGAAAAGTAAATATTAAAAAAATGTGCTAATTTTTATACTTCTTTGCATGAAAAAAGAAGAAAGACAAAGACATAATTAAGTTATCATAAATAGTAACCTAACACTTTTTATTCGATGTTATGATATTCAACTACTTTCCATCCTTCATTGCCAACTTTACTGGGCGAATGTCATTCAGTGCACCTGTTAAAATATATGCAGGCAAGGCCAGTGACTTTTTTCTCAGGTTATTTTCAAAAGTGCTCACTTTTCGTGAACAGTCTTTACATTTGATATGTAGTTCAATTGGTATATGCGATATAATCGTTTAATTGGAAATTATCATTTATGAGTTAATTGGGTTATTTGGTATATATTATAATTAATTGTGTTTGGTCTGTATTCTGTTGCATTTGATTATTTTTTAATGTGATGTAATTGCTTCGTTTTTATGTTACATTTCTTGGAATCGGGATAAAATTTTGTGGAATCTTACAGCTAAAAGTAATTTAAGATGTGATTTGTTTATTTCTTTATTGTAATTTCCTGGAATTGAAATATTTTTTTTTGCTGAATTTTTCAAGTTAAAGGCATTTGGATGCAATTCTGTTTTAATTTTATTTAGAATGGATTATTAATGTGATATATTTCGTGGAATTTGTATATTGTTTCCCGGAATTCGTTCCTCGAATTAAATTTCTATGATATTTGATGTTTTTTATTTATTTGTGATGTAATTCATCGTTAGTTTATCGGAATATTTTTCTGGTTTTCATAATTGTTTGTGCAAGTGTGTATTTCTTTGTTTGTAACAATATAGTTCTTGGAAATTGATAAGTTTTAAGAGAGCAACATAGTATTCCCCATTCTAAAAATATTTTATACCAAAATCATTATTAATTATTTTATAGTGTAAATCTTTTACAATGTAAAATTCTTAAATGTTTTTAATGATGTAAGCGATTGTTTACAGTTTACATTATTTGGGTTGTGTAAGATTTAGAAATTTAAAAAAAAGTGAATTTCAGATGTAAATTTTTTTACTATTAAACAAATGGTTAACAAAATTCTTCTTAAAATTCAATACAATATTGTAAACATAGTTGGCTTGCTTTAAACTTGTGAAATACAGGCGAGAAGAGGCAGGTAAAGGGAAATCATTGTGTAAAGTGTAGGCGAACTGCAGTCAGAGCAATGTGTGTCATGAAGTGAAGTTTGTTTGAGGGGCAGTGTAGGAGTGGAAATGTCCAGTTTACATCCTGCTTTCGCGCATGCATGGGGGTGACCACCAGGTTCTTCATGTGAAGGGAATGTTATCAGGTGGGCACAAGAGGGGGAGAGCATCCAGGTATCGATAGTGGCACACGACATGGACTGCAGTACTTTTCTTAACCATTCTCTTATTCCCTCGCTTGGTATGCACCATGCACATCTCCTGCCCGGTGCTGCTCCAACTCCAAATGTTATCCCCCTTATCCATTCAGGAGACCAAAGTTTAACCAGCTATCGCACAAACTCAATTCTTCGGTCCATGAGACTTTCGAATGACTCATTCCCATATTTTTTGTAAAAACACGCCATGCTTTTGAAAATTACGCTATGCTTTTTAAACACATACATTATTTGTTTACAATAAATTTCGAAGAAATTATTACTTAACATTGAGTAATAAACTTTACTGTGATTATATTTTCCTATACGAAAGTATTGTTCAAAAATTCTGGGCTAGGAAAACTACAAATGAAATACGTATTATTTTCTGCTAAACAAATAAAAATTTGTCTTGTTTAAATACTTGTTTAAAAAATATGCCTTGTATTTCTGTGTGATTTTTTCCAAATCATAGTTTGCTTTAATCAAATATACACTTGTGGTAGGAATTATAATGTGGGGATTAATTCGGGGATTAAAGAAAGTTTATTTCAGGGACTAGTAAAACATTTTTTTTTTTCATTTCACTGGTCATATAGTCAACCTGTTGTGTAAGGTTGAAACGACAGTGAGTCATGTGAAATCTCTCGGGGTATGCATTCAAAGGGCTACGGACGCAGTGAGTCAAAGCAGGTAAGCCAACACTAGAAAAACGTGTTCTCAATACTGCAGCCATGCGACTCCATAGCCATTCGACAGATACTGCAGGGGCACCAACTAACAAAAAAAAAAACTAAAAACTTTCTCAGGGCTGGAGCTGGGGTGTGTAAAATGGGGTTTTGCGAACACCAGGCTCGATCGATAGCAGAGTTCTTCAGAAAATTAGAATTTAAAGCCAAGATACCTTTTGACTAGAGGTGGGAGGGGTGTGTGGACAGGACACATTCCTCTGATCAAGGGGTGGTGGGTAGGGGATGCCTACAGGCGAGCAGGGAGAGGGAGTGGCTACAAGCAAACAACCACCTGATCTGAATGCATCTACCCAGTTGTTGCCATCTTGAGTCAGTTACAAAAAATTGACAATCGCAAACAGAGGGTGAATAACCCCCAGAGCCTCGCAGACACAGCTTGGGGGAGGGATTGTAGGGGGTGTCTGGCATCCTCGACTTGGTCCAGTTCTGAGGGGTGGAAATGGGAGGGGTGGCTACAAACAGGCAGGATGCCATAAACTGAACACAACTAGGCAGTTGACACCATCTTGCTACATTGCTGAAAAAACTGACAATCGAGAGTTGTCCGAGGTAGCAGTCTGGCAAGAGGTGATGGTGGGAGTGGGTGGTAGGCACCCTCACCTATCTGAAGTTTTCTGGACACACTGTGCCATCTTCAGTTGGACATCAACACTTGGACTAGATGGATGTATACCTCAAAAGTTGTCTCTCTCTCTCAACTTCACCGCACCTCTAGAAAGTTGGCACATTACAAGGTTACAATCGCAGGTTACCGCAACTACGCACTGGCGACCATCGCACCTACCTTCATCTCTAGTGCTAGTTGCGATTTTCGTTAATCGATATTATTTGCTCCGGGGTTCAGATCTCATTCACAGTATTAGTAAATTATAGTGTGAAATATTTTTTTTAAATTTATCGGGAATCTTATTTTCATGTGTTAAGTCATTGTTGCAATAAGATTTTCAAATAATGTTTCTGAGCTCTGTCTATGAAAATTCCTAGCAGTTTAAAAATGCTGCTTGTATTAAAAAGTGCACTCTATTTACCACACTTAATACAAATTTGTCATATGCCTGCTATATTAAAAATATTTTCTCTTCGAGGATGTTTGTGCATTTTGTCCATTATATATAAAGCGATGTGGGATTATGGTGTATGCTTCGATGCAAGTTGATAATTTCGAAAGAACACATTTGTGATAAGATTTTCTATGATTAGTTACTCTCTTTTTGATCGTTGTGTATTTTACTTATCAGAATTGACATATGTTGTTGTATCTGCTTTAAATCATATGTGGTATTCGGGGAGCTCCTGGTGAAATTTCTATTGTGCCTGTTTAAAATTCAAAATGTGAGTTTGGAAAATATTTATTTGTCAGGGAAGTTCTGGGTCATTGCCTGTGCATTTCGTTAATTAAATTGCACACAGTGCTTCGTAGGGATACATTTTTCTAGATATAATTCACATAGCATATGAGTAGTGTGTAAATGGTATTCAGAGTTATTTGCAGTAATTTCAACCCACGTGCAAGCTCCACGGGTATAAGTTGGCATATATCATACCGTAATGTCAATCATTCACCATCCTGTATGGTGAACAGACGTCCACTGCGCTCCACCTAACAGTTTTTTATGTCCCCACAAATCATATACTGGCATTCCTTCTCGCATCTGGATAGACGTGTTTTGTGAAAAGTGCAATTTTACTATGCATGTTAATCAATTAATTTCTTTTTACATGTGGATTGCATTTTTAATCTTCCTCCTCACCAGTCTCACAGGCAGACGGACATGTAAGGCATGTGCGAGAGGCATAATATACATACATATATATCTTGTTAGTTTAATTTATAGGGACATTTCGTTGTAGACCATTAATTAATTAGCTTAGGAAAGTCATGTGATTTTGTTCGTTTAGCACTTGTCGACACCAAATGTTATTCACATAGTTAAAATTCTCTCTCATGTAAATTATATTTCTAAGATCGAGACTTACAGTACTTTAAATTCCATACTGGAGTAATTGCACTTATTATTCATGTAGTTGTTTGAAATTTGCGATTTGATGCATATAATTTATTCATATGTAAGACACTCTAAAATGATCTAATGTTTAATTGCATTTGGAAACAGTTGTCAATCGTTTGTCATTACTAACATGTAAATCACATATTTTAAAGTAATCTATCTCTCACCACTTTCTATGATAAAAATCCTCCAAAAACATAAAATTTACACATAGGCCAACCTTAGAAATAATTTAAACACTCTGAAATTATCTCGTATGTTAAATATATTTGTAAAAATTGCCTATCTACCACCAACATCCCTACAAACACATCAAAATTACAAAAAATAAGAAAAATGACACTTAGCACTATCTTGTACTCAACTCAACACCTACATAACACATTGCAAGCCACCATGCTGGTCATCACCTCCAGGACACCACACCATCAACATCGTACATAGGCCCTGGTACCCCCCTCCCCCCGTTTACCGAAAAGAATGACAGAAAATAAAGTATAACCATACACATCATCATAAAAAAATTGATCAGATTAAGATTGGATGGAGCATTTTTATCGGATTAAGATCGAACAAAGTACCTTTTTATCGGATTAAAATAAAAATTTAACCTTTTTTGATTAACCCTTTCAATTAACTTTATATCAAAGGGATAATCCAATTAATAATAAGGCGGCATCCTTTGTATCTGGGACCGGCACGCCCCTACTACTTATGGTCTTCATAACTCACTCTCGGCGAATGCTGGAATGTTCGCTTCTACAAGCCAAGGCACATATCTTCCCGTTCCTACTTCACTAAGCATCTTTCTCCGTCGCTAAGGCGTTAAGCCGTACCTACCAGCCTACATTTGAAATCCGACACCTAGTAAACCTACATATTTCGACATAATTTTATATAAAATATTTTATTTGATACGCGGGTAAATCACATAATATATATCCGAGAGATTATGCTTTGTGAAACTTTTACGAAACAGACAATAATTCTGAGCTTAGCTTAAAGTATTTATTTGATCGATTTTGATCCTTGTACGAAAAGCTTTATACATTTAAATTGTATATAAATTCTCTTATTCTTTCTTCAAGACTAATTCACTGCCCCTGTTACAACATTTTCAGGTTTTTTTTTGTATATCACAACAACGAAAACTTTTAATACTCCAAAAAAGAGAATATTATTTTATACCCTTTATCGCCCTTAGCGTGTGGTGGCAAATTCTGTGTGAGCACTCAATCTGTCGGCACGTCCTACCCAATCAGTAACTGTACAGCTTTGTGAGAACTTCCTGGAAAACACCATGCCTTCTCTTCTGGAAGACGAGCCCTCTTTATGCGCGTACAAGAAAGTGGTTCCAGCACGATGGGACATCTGTGGCCTTCAGTCGAGCACATGGACGCCAAATACGTGTGGGGGAGGAGGATGGTCTTCCCTCCCACGACCGAAAATGTTCAGTGTTCAGGGGTGTCAACCCCTCTGGTTTGATAGACAGTGGTTAAGCATCACTACAGTCTGCAATGAGTATCTACACATTAAGTTAAACTATTTAATTCCTTTTCAAATACATTGTAAAAAACTTTATATATCTTGGCATACACAGCTTGTGAATTATCCTACCACGAAATTAGTTCACGCTTTGGAAGATATGCAAATAAATTGAAGCTGCTATGTTACCAGTGTTTTGAAGAGGGACGGGCTGAGACATTCAGGAGAAAAAAACGGCCCCGTAGGACCGACGAGGGCGATGACAGAAATCTTGCGTGCGTGGCGATTACAGACCGCACAGCAATATCAAACACCCATCTCAGGAGTTCAAGCATGTGGCACACAAATCTGTGTCCGCAACCATGGCGTGTCACCGTCTGTACCACCAGCAAATCAATTCCAGGCTCCCATTACTGTGGCTGGCACTGTTTGTTCCGCACAGGCTCCTACAGCTTCAATGGCGCGTGGAACATCAGGCCTGGAGGGACTAATGCCATATCAGTTGTCTTCTTCGACGAATCTCGCTTCTACTTGCAGCAGCACGATAGTCGCGCGCGTGTCTGGCGGCACTGTGGTGCACAACTGGCCGAGCCCATCATTATGCACCGTCATACCGGCTCAGCAACTCCAGTTATGGCATAGTGTGCCATCGGATACCAGCCCTGCTTGCGCACAGTCTGCGTGGAGGTGTTGGTGCTTGTTGCTCTTCCGTATGTCGAGGACCAGTCTGAGGCCATTTAGCAAAAGGATAATTCGCGACCGCATGTGACACACATCTTCCAACGGTTCCTGGATGACCACCGTGCCACGCTGATTCCTTGGCCTGCACGTTCACCTGGTCTCTCCCCTGTGGTCCATGACCGGACGACGACTGTCCTGCCACAAGACACCGGCGACTACAATGGCTGAACATAGGGCGTGCATCGAAGCAGCATGTGCGGAGATATCGCAGATGGACATTCAAAGTGTCTCCCTCTCAGTGCCGCGTACGCACTAAAAATTTTTTTGTACTTTTACAAGAAAAATGCTTGAAAATCCAGTTGCCAAGAAAATCCTTTGTAAATTTACAAAGAGTTTTCTTGTAAAACATGCAAGATATTTATTTGTAATATTACAACTGATAGCCTTGTATTACAACCGATATTATTGAGAAGTACTTTTTTTCTTATAGAAAACAAATGCGATATATCAATAACAGAGAATAACTAAAAAAAAAATTAAAATGTGCTCAGCCACCACGGGGACTAGAACCCTGTTCCCTTGTATCAGTAGCCGGCAACCTTAACCATAAGACCAACTTGACTCACATTGTTTGAACTTATTATTACAGTAAATATAGCTGCAATTATCTACTAAATATTAATGAAGTTATTTGGTTAAGAGGAATAGCTACCTACATATATTTAATTTTAAGAGTTATGTTGTTAAGTTAAGAGATTTAAACGGCTGTTAACAGCAAGGAATTGGGATCCTATTTAAGAGTTCAGTGTAGCTAGGAAACATTAACAGATAATACGGCTACGTTTCATTACGAATATTTGAGTTTCTTGGAATGTTTTACGTTATTCAAACTTGCAATACATTTCTTCTTGCACGCAGCTACGCTTTACATCACCCATAGTTTTTGCACAAACAGCTAAATACGGGTTTGCATTGTTCGTCATTTTGCTGAAGTTCATTGAAACGGGTCAGTATAGCGCAAACATTTATTGAGGTATATTACAAACACTGCCCTTGTAGTTTTACAAGAGAAACCTTTATACTGTTGCAAGTATTTGTAAAATTACAACCAAATTTATCAGTAAAAATTACAAATATTTTTACATTGTGGTTTTTATTGCTGCCCGTGGTGGGGCCACAGAATACTAATTCTCCCATGTTTTGTACGCCATACCAAACGGCAGGATTAATCGTGCCACCTGCTTATGGTTGTAATAGCTCACGCCCTTCTCGGTGTTGCAATATTAATGGCCGATGGCATATAGGCTGTTCACGGTAAAATGAGCACTTTTGAAAACCATACTTAGTTCTACTTGTATGTGAAATTAACATTACTTTAGACCTCATCACTTTATTCATACGCCGGTCAAGTGGAACTGTAAAATAATTATAATAGGAAATATTTTACAAATCTGCTCATGTTTACACTTCGCTGCATTAAATAAACAGAAAACGAAAGAAATAATCCAAGTTATTACTAATGGATACCTAACACTTTTTATTCGACGTTAAGGCATGGAACTACTTCTCAATAATCGTTACCAACTTTACTGGGTGCTTGTCTCTCAGTACGCCCGTTTAGATATGCGCAGGTAGGGGCAGAGACATTTTTCTAAGGGTGATTTTCGAAAGTGCTCACTTTATCGCGAACAGCGTTTAATTAGCAGCAACTCGTCATTTCTATATTTTATAAAACACTGAAGTATGAAATTTCGTTGCAGATTTACCACAGGCATGCGTTTGTGTACTTCAGTTTCCCGTCTATTGAAGCACGCCAAAGTCCATGCTGCTATTCGGAAACTGGGGTATGAAGCAGTGGACGCGAACTATCCCGGATGCCTAATTAGCATGCGTTATTTGTTTCATCAACGGGTAGGCCAAGTGCCATTAGCGTTGGGTACGTGTAGGTAGCGAACACGAGAATTGACAAGGTACCCAACACCACTGCTGGAAGCTGACTAATGCAGTACATTTTGCAAACGATATGTACTTAACTTTACACCGGAGAACTCCACGAGTCCGTTTGGGGACGAGCTAAAACTTCAAACACGCGTACAAGCGGAACATTTTTGTTGAGCTGCTTTCACACGTTGCCTGTGTGCTTTGCTATGCTCGCAGAAAACAGAAAGCCGTGTAAATTATAATAACCAAAGGTCATAAAGCATTATATCACACACATTGTCGGCATGTGGCAATCTTGTTCCTTGAGAGAAACTAAATTAAACACACAATGTAGGCCTGCTGAGTTAAAAAAATGTAATATCATTGTCGTCATATTTCTAAGCCTGAAAAGTGTCCTAACTCTAAAACAAAAGGGCGAACGATAGAAGTATACTGACATTCCTTACCACACTGACTTCTGAGTCCTAGTTTTCTCGCAATTACATACATACATTTAATAAATGCACTAAATTACGTGCATCGCTGTCGTCTATTTACTTTGCAACTTTACCACAGGTATAAAAGCATTACAAATACCGTTAAAATTCAGGACTAACATCACACAACATTGTTATATGCGAGGGTTGGAGAAAAATTTTACAGCCAAACCAGTTATCTCCAATTAATCTCGTAGAAAATATTGTGCAGGACGAGGCACAAAGTTTGTCAAAATTTGTATCGTAGCTGAAATAACTATTATAGACAATTTTGTCGTCACGCTAACTGGCATTTCTTCGCGAACTCCAGGGGAGAAGTAGGGCGTTGAGGAAAAATCAATGAACACGGTGTTCCGAATAAACTTTCTTCCCTTAAAAATGCAACGACAAAAATATTTTCTTGTTTTCTTGCAGACACGCACGCCAAAACAGGCATTTTGAAATAATCGAATGTTCTCCAGAGTATATTTGTAAACCAATACACATATGCATATTCAATTTATTTGTAGATTCAACAAAATATTTTAGCAAATTACTACTTGTAAAGCCATAAAACTAAAAAATTATTTTAATAATTAATTTTGATTAAGGCCATTCGTGTTATTTTTACAGCAGTCGTTAACTTATGTAACGTATGCTGTTTATTTAAACCAATATTAGTGTAGACAATATTACTTGTAAATTTGGAAACTATTTTACGAAAATGGAATAAATTTCGGAAGAATAAAATTAGTTTTTGTTCTCACCCATGTAATTCAACATATAAATATAATGAACACATGATTATTAGTTTTAGAAGGATGTTTCCAACTGTACAGATTTGTGCCAATCGTGACAGCGTTACACATAATTTGTACAACTAGTTGTACATTTTCCACATTCATTTCAATTTCCATAATCCATTTTTTTTAACGGCAGAAGTATTAAATTAATTTTCGTGTTTTGTTGACCTATTTTTCGATCGAAGATTTCATACCCTGTTACTCTTGCTCATTGATCGTCAAAATGGCACAATCACATGTATAAGCAGTGAAAATATTCCTTGGCGGTACGCGGCAGCTTACTGATTTAAAAGCGATTTCCCCTGAATTCCCAGAAAGCACACCAATGCAAGGTATATTAGTTAGGAGTTCAAAAGAATAATTAGCCAGTCGAAAACAGTTGATAGTTAATGTTCATTGCATTGTCATAAAGATTGCTTCACACACCAGGAAACGGCAAAATGTAATTAACTTAGCACAAGCAATGGAATAATAGCACAAATAATTTAATACAACATGACAAAAACAGGAACAAAAAGTGCACAGTCATAAAGTGCCTTTAGCAAATTGTTGTAACGCCATAGACACGATCTAGTATGGAATCACAGAGACGTATTATTCTCTCTTATAGAAGATCGTTCGACATTTATGGCAACCACATATTCAAATGATGTATACCAGTTATTCACAGAAGATGCCATCCCATACCTGGCTTCAAACATGTTACTCAAGTGACATTTGTGGAGAACGGTTAAGCCAAAGAAGGGTGTCGACAGAACAGCAACAATCTAGGTAGATGCGTGCTGTATATGGGCTGGTATTATCACATTGTAAGATTTCTATTCGGACCAATAACATGACGTGATGTACATGTCACAACAGAATCCGCTGGAACATGCTTCTGTGTTATCGGTGTTATCCTGACCACAATAACGGGAGACGATGATATATTTGTATCCCTCATGCCATAACACCATCAGTTATAGCAGCGTGTCGCGTCCAGGACCGACGAGTTTATAAACGGGGAAACTGTGAACGAGCCGAAAGGGACGGGAGGTTCTGGGCACAACGTCTAAGCGAAAAGAAAAAAGTTCAACATTGAATTCGGAATAAATGTTCTAGTATAGTAAGTTTGCCAGATACGACCCTGATTTTTGTTAGCACGTAATATTCATAATAGTAGCAAGAGAGAAGGCTGGTAGATGTAAATTATGTAAAGGCTGTTCACGGTAAAGTTAGCACTTTTGAGGCCCTAGTTACTTTTTTTTCATCTATGATTTTTCCTTTAACCTCCTTTTTAATAAATATTGCTACATAAGTAACAAACACAGCGTGTATATTCCACCACACACGGAAGTTGATGTCTAAGGCTACAATAAAAGCAATTAATTTATTACTAGCTGATCCCGGCGAACAATGTTCCGCCTTTATTTTTATTCCATAATGAATATGTATATAAGGTCATCTGTTGTATTTAAAATGTAAATGCCAAATCTAAAACATGAAGTGTAAATGTCACGTGCTTTGTGTGTCCATAGTAAATTAGGCGCCAATGCCATGTGTTTTGTGTTTCGTAAATATAATTGTTTTTACAAATAAAAGTATTATATTTTACATGTTATAATTACATTGAATTGACATAATAAATCTGTAATTAAACGTTCAACACCGCTTATTAAATTATTTTTCATACGTATTTTTTTCACAATGACAAAACTCATGTGCAATTATTCGATACGAATTGAAGTTCAGTTTTTTTTTAGTTTAGCACCTTATTTTGGATTTGTTTGTTTATAATTGAAACTATATCCTTCCTCTCTTTCCTAGAATATAAGTGGATATTGTAAAGCATAGCATGATCGATGTGTGTCTTGCATGCTTTGAACTGTGTTGTTTCTGCGCATAATTGTCTATTATAATCTGTTTGGCGTGCACGTGTTTATATAATGATCGTACGGTGTGCTTCTCGATTTTGTGTTCGTGCCTCTTCAGTTTGTGCAGCGCATGTTCACCTTCTATTTTGCCTTCTCAATGCGTCCTCTCTATTATGTCTGGTACGTCGACCGATGTTTGACCGTGGTATCGCTGGCATTTTTCTCTTTAAATAAACAAATATTTCCTGCAAGTATGATCAAAATTGGCCCTTAAATATAGAAGTCACATTCCAGCGCCACCTATCGGAACCTAACCTACCAAACGCAAAGCACAAGAAAATTATTATTTTTAGATCAACAAACATTTCCAGCAAGCATGAGCAAAACCGGCCAATAAATATAGATGTTAGACTCCAGCGCCACCTATCGGAATGAAACATAACTAAAAACCTTACTCCCCATCTCTATAACATATAGTGTGAATAAGGTCTCAATTGGTCCAGTGGTTTGTCAGTGATGACGCGGTTTACTCACGCACGATGGATTTGATTCCAAATGAGAGGGCTTTCAAAAATGCTCACTTTATCGTGAATAGCCTATACATAGGTCAGGGGGCGCTTGCTCATGGCATATCCAGGGCGCTGTTGACAACATCTGGCTTGGTCACGTCACAAATTTAAATTGTATTCGTGTGGTGTTCATTGCACTTCTGTACTCGAGTACGATTGTCCTCCGTGGCCAGACAAACCCCTGACTCGTTACTAAAGACGGCGCCTCGCTATTCTTCAGACGTTCACGACTATTACGACAATACTGCTAACGAACTTGCCAATGACAGAAGGCATGAGAGACGTCAAGAATGCAAATAGATCCGTATTAGTCGTGATGACGCTGTATGTATGTGGATGGCGCAGATGCTCTGTTGGTTGCGTACACGCCAGCTGATGATGACAGGTTCGTCTCGTCTGGTGGTCGTACTCAGCATAGATAAAGATGAGGTAGACAGAGTTCGCTGGCTGCGTACAACCAATCTCTGTGTCCGAACACTGAACTGGTTTTCTGCCAATATGGCTAGTAAAAACGGCGTGGATTGGATATGAGCTAAGAATACTGATTAGTAAACAAGTGATTTGAGATGATTTTATACTTTATGTAACCAGTTTGTAATGCAGTTTGATTAAATTCAAATTGGTATTAGTATTACATTAGTATAATAGTGATTGTCATTAAAAATTAAGATATAAAAAATCCCGTTCATCAGTGTGGACCATGCGACTTTGACAGTTGTGTTCCTTTCGGGTCGGTTGTAACGTCTGGGAACCAGCCACCTAATTTACATGCAGAAGTCAGACTTTTTGGTAGTAAATGCAATATTTTAGAACATGATAATTTATTATTTTTACTAATATCTCATGTGTTTGTGATTATTGGTATAGTTTTGCCTATTGCAAGGAACTAGTTTTTAATGTTTTGCAATTGTTTAATGATTATTTTAATTATGTCTGTTTCTGTTTGTTTGTGCATGGTACTTTTCAGTCAAATTGTGTTTAAGTTTAGGAAAGAAGGCCGTTGCTATGACAATCCATGTTTGTTGATTTGCTAAACGAAGTAGCCGTTTTCGGCTGGCGTCATTTTCGAGTTAGCTGGTTTTGTTGAGGCTTTTACGACTGAGGAAAAGGACGCTAGGCGGGGAGTAACTGTAGTTACGTGCCCGGTAGGGATTTACATGAGATGTGTAGGGAAAGTGTTGCGAGTGTCGGCATTTGATATTTCAGCAGACATTAATTATCGCGAAACGTTTTAAGAAGAAAAGAAGATGTCTGCAGTGCGAACGAAATACATATTTTATTTAGTTTATTTCGCTGCCCGCGATGCGTCAAAGGCACATGATTGGAATGTAATGCGAGTACCTAGGTATATGAGCCTGAATTACGGAAGATTTGTACTGATGTCCTGAAGCCTTGCATTATCCCTACAGAGAGAGAGAGAGAGAGAGAGAGAGAGAGAGAGAGAGAGAGAGAGAGAGAGAGAGAGAAAAAATTCTTCTCTACCATTTATTTGCCAGCGTGAGTTGAGTAACCACTGCTTCAGTTTCGATTTCTAAGTGTAGTGTCAGACGCCATCTAGTTCATAAACTGACGTTTAAAGTATTTGCAGTTGAATCATTTTATTTTAACCCAACGAAGTAAAATAAAAAGTCCTGCTCCCGGAAACTGTGTGAGCGTAATATATTATGCTGAGAAGTAACATAACGATTTATAAAAGGGCTATAACAAGAGCAAACATAAAATTAAGGCTTCATAACATAGCGTCTTGCTTAAGTTAAGGCCACTAGAGTAGAGCATGTAGTATATATTTGCATACGTTCATCAAGTTGTGTTTTTACATTATTCTGGATTTAAATATTGTGACTCAGTAATTGATATTTATCTGGTTATGATTTTATGTTAATAAACGTAGGATATATATTTTTAAATTTTAATAAGAGTATATTGCTAAGTAGTTATCGTAGGAAATGTGTTCTGGATTGAAGGGAATATTTTGTGTGCCTGTGTTTTGTTTTGTTCCAGTTGAGTCCAATTGATTTAATGGTAAGTGTGTCAGTTGAAAGGTCTCCATACACTTATGATGTGTGTGGCAATATCAGATTGAAAAAGTAATTTTTGCCCACAAAACCCCGAGGACATTCCTACGATCTACCTAGCTCACACACTTATTTACATACATATTTCCACACACTGTCTACAATTCACTAGCTACATAAAGAATTATCACCCAGTACGTGTGGCACATTTAAAAGTACCATATATCTGTTTGAGTGTTCCCTACTCTATTACAAGGTAAATTTATGGTACATTCGCAGAAGACGTATAAGCGGTCTACCTCACCTTCACTATGTGGTTCTGAGTTCCAGAGCCTTCCCGGTTCGTAAACGTTCCTTTAGTTACTCGCTGCCCTCAACTCCGTAACACAGTTCAGCCGTTGCGGTTCAGGCGAAGGGAAATTCAACGAAGTTACTGCCCTGTCTCCCGAAGTCCAACTATCCGCCCTCTCAAGCTCTTTAACTTGTCGATAACTGTGCTAAATGTGTCGCCGAGGCACTGCTAGCTACTCACTGCCGTTCACTCCTCACACACTGTGTTTTTGCAATGTGCACATATTCGTTTACGAAACTACGGTTGTGGTGATGTCAGCGCACCCTAGCGGCAGTTCTATGAAGGCATCATCAACGTTGCAATATTAATACCTATTAGGGTTTTCAAATATTAGAAATATTTCTTTCACATCCGTTGATTTTTCTGACAAATGCCTGTCGTGGGACGGAATTTGTTTCAATCATCATAATGAATATACGAAACACGTTCACAAAGAAACACCCGTTTAGTAACAAATGAAGAAAACAACTTAACAAAACTTTAGTATCGTTAACCACTTAACAAATTATCCCGAGTGTACTCGTTGACTTATGACATGTTGCAAAGTAGATAAATAAATGTCGGTGCACTACAGTGTCAGAAGCTAGCACCAATAAAGACGGCGTATTTTCCTGCACTGTCAAACATCTTGAAGTAAAATTCCCTTACATGTAAGGGAAGCTAATTACCTCTACCTGTAAGATAAAATTACCTCTTAAATTTAGAGTAAATTTACATAACAAATAAAGTAAGTATTATTCCCTAATCGTACGGAAAAATCACCTGACAAAGGTGGGGGAAAAATCCCTTACAAGCATGGGGAAATTAGCTATGGTGTATAATAAAATTATATTAAAAATATTCCAGAGTATTAGTACTATAATTTTTTTTATTACCTATATCCTCTGACGAATAGTAACCGCAACCACAGCACTTATATTCTAGACACTTGCTGGTAGGTGGGCGTGAATATGGTTCTCAAACGATAAGCCGATGCGCTATCTATTACACCAGTGAATATTATCGTGTTAAAGGATTGCTTCTTCCGCCAGTCCCCGCACTTAGTTGTTGAGAATGCAAGTGTCGTAAGGTAATTTTCTCATCCGTTTATGGGAGTTTCCACTATCATGTACGTGAATTTTACTGCAGAGTGCGGCAATTTTACGTTACATGTAAGGAAAACTATGTTTCCCCCACAAGTTGGCGAATATTACCTTACACTTGTCAGGTAATTTTACAATTATTTTTTACAGTGTGGTTTTCGATATTGGCTACTGTTCGCACCCAAAATTACATTATCGGTTGCTGCCCGAGCCATAGGCTAACATAAATGAGTTTAATAATTTCTATTGTATAAGTTATTACAAGGAATTCTTAGGTATTTGTCAGACCAAAAATATCCTCTTTTGCAACACCTGGAACGAAAAATTAATGTATAAGTTTAAGGGCCAAATTAAATACCTTGCGCTATAAATTTTCATAAACCCCTGCGACACTCTACAAGAAACAAGTTAGTGTACAACCTGACGGACACACTGCTGCCGCCAGTCCATTGTGAAAAGCAGTCAGTATTTGCTGGAGCTCTTCGTTGCCAGCCATACAAAATCTCAGGAGAGGCCGCTTGTCTTACACTATGATCTCGAAATCCATGGCGCATGTCGTGGCGAACAAATTTGCTGCATAAATATCAGTGGGAGGTTGGAGAGCACCCGGTCTACATCTCAGATCTCGTATCTAGAATTTGTCAGCTTTAAACAGAACTTGTAAGGAAGGATAAGGCCATATTTTACGATAATTTTTTATTTCATTATCTGAAAGTGATTTATATATGGCCCACATAAATATAAATATTTGTAGTCGAATGAATAAAGTTTTCAAAATATATCACTTAAAATAGAAAATTTCGTAATTTAGAAGACCATGTTTCTATCTGCATAATCAACTTTTCTAACTAAATCACATTTCATGATATTTCTATAATTTACACAACATATTAATTATAAACCACATTTAACAATCGGTACTTGGGTATTGGCGTCTTGAATATATTTTGAAATAGGTATTGACGTTTTTTCAAACACATTTTTACTCGGCAGAGAGAAAAAAAATATTATTAGTTTCTCTTGGACAAATAAAACTATGTTGGTGAAAATATTAATGCCAATAAAAAAAATCAGATTTAGTTTACTCGTACCCGAGTATACTTAATTAGTATATTATATATATGATATGACACGTGATTTGTTTGGCAAAGTTAATTAAGTTAGTGTGCCATTGTCTCACCACTAGTGTTTTTCTTATGCATTTTTTTTTGTTCTTGTCCTTATTCGGGTAAAGTTCGCTGTTGTTTGGCAAAGTATGGTCGTCCTTAATTTTCTGCTGTTAATTATCTGCTAGAAAATGATAAATTTTATGTTCAAACTTAAATTTGAATTTAAAAAGAAACACAATATTAAAATCTTATCTTGGCATTACTTTTAAGTTGTTAAAATGACAATCATCATATTTATGTGATTTATACTTTCGTGAAATTTGTTCATTTATGTTGTTCTTTTCTTAATGAATAATAGCAATGTGTGTTGTCAACTCGTCAGTATAAAATTTTGGAAACATCTTTGATGCTTAGAGTTATCAGTGTTTTGCCTCTGATCTTTTGTACTTTGTTTAACTGTGTTAAGATGGCAGCCTAGGTAGTGTACTGTGTTCTATAAAATCACCCTTGATTGTTGACCTCTTGTGGTATAATGTACTATTTATTTCCATTAACGCGATTGTTATCTATTGTTAGCTCTCCAAAAAAATCATAAGCAAATAATTTGTAAAAAATCTTGGATAAAAGTAAAACATTACTGGTTAACCTACGTGTAACAGTGAACTAACTTGTAACTGTGACCACGAGTAACGGTTCTTCTGTCGAACCACTACTCTGTAGATTTATCATTATTTGTGCGTTGCTCTATTGTGCTGGCGTGACCTACCCTTGTCGACATTTTCGTCAACTATTTGACTCTGATATTCTTAAGCACTGCTGTTTATTAAATTTAAAAATGTGGTAGTGAACCTTCCAGTATCGGCGTTGGCAAGTTTAAAGTAAATCTTTATTTTCCCACCCATGTTTTCGTGTATTTTTTTGTATAGGAAAGTTATATATAACCTGTTGGTTATATTTTATGTTTAGCGTGGTCCAAGTTGTGGTCCTACTTTCCAGCCACGATTTACAAGCTCACTTCCCGAGCAGACTCTGCGTCTTAACATAATTGGGATGTAACTGTTCTTCCTCCAGCCTGATGGAAATGGATATGGCTCGCAGCAGCACCATGCTAACAGGAAAGCCTGCATGTTTTAATTTTTAGCCTTTTGATATCCCGACTGCAGAGAACTATTTAAAAAAATATTTTTTGCTTTGAAGCTGTTATAAGAATCATGTTGTAATTTTCATGATCTTTGGGTAATCTTGACCACTAGGAACTTTTGCAGCCCTTATAAAGATAATATTTATAAACGTTTTGTCTGGATAATTCCACAGAGATGTAAACAAAAAAATGTAGTGTCTATGTAAATTATATTTAACGAATACCACGAGGTATATAAATATAAAATGAATACCTTTTTCGTGTCACAAGTATTGTTATTAACGTTAGTGTTATTTTGAATCGTTGCTGCCACAAAAAAAAAGGAAGGACTGAAAGAAGAATACTCAACCATCTGTACAACTCAGCAATTAATAAAAATATACTGGACTCGCGAAGTATTAATTTACATAATAAATATTTTTTTATTAAATTAAAATTAATTTACCTTCATAACATTATTTGTGTACAATGTTTTAGTTTTTTATGATGGCTGGTGATTAACAGTTTACCTGTTAAGTATGACTTTAAGACTCGGCCTAGGGTTTAACTTAGTGAACAAAAACATACACAAGCACAACTAGATCCACGCCTTACGTTGGTCATCCTCGGTCTGGCGAAATTATATATTGCTGGGATCATTATGATGCCAGGCATGTGGTTCGTGTGACAGAGTGGCCCAGTAGGACTTGACGTCTCATCGACAGCAAGGACATTAGAGACGGAGCAATATGCTAAGTTATGCAGGAGCGGGTAGGAATCGGCCGCTGCCTGTAGTCCGGAACCATCCCAGCATTCGCCGGGAGTGATCTCGGGAAACCACGGAAAACCGAAATCATGATGACCGGACCCGGATTCTAACCCAGGTCCCACGGAATGCGAGGCCAAAGTGTAACCCCTGCGCCACGTCACGTGGATTCCCATATTAAGAAACTTCCAAATTTTCAGTGCTATATTTTGGAACCTATAATAATTTGACTACAAATATTCACATTTATATAGTCCTTATAAAAGTCTCTTGCAGATAATAAAATTTAAAAAGATGTCCTGAAATATGGCACTAATCAATAGATAAAAAACTATCCATGAAAAAAATGTCCGAAATCATTTTCTTAATAGAACTTCGAATCCTCTAAAAACTTTACTGTGTATACTGCTGTGGCTAGTACTTACGAGGATTGTTCAAGGAGAGAGGGTCGTATCAAGAACATTTTGGTGGGGGGGTTTGGAAGGGTGACAAGGGACTGCGGGATAAGTGGGGGGTGTGGTCAGTGGGAGGGGGCGAGGTGGGAGAGACAGGCGTCTTGCCAGAACAAGAAATCAATTCCCGAGAGTCCAGCGGCGGGCGGGCTGAGAGGTGTCGGTGTAATGGGGTGGCCCGATACCACTCCGGCGAGATCTGGCACAGACACCCGCCTCTCGCAGTCGCTGGAGCGCTGAGATGGAGCTCGCAGGCGAGGCACTACACACTGTAGGCTCCAGCAGACGTGCTGGGCGAAATTCAGCAGCGTGCTTTCCCGAGCGAGCTGCCCATATCCTATCCCGTTACAACACTAGGTATAACCAAGGAACATGCAAGTAGATATGTTAGCACTCCCAGGTCAAAATACAACGATGCAAAGACAGAAGAGGAATAGTACCAGAGGAATACAAAATAAAAATTCGGAATTATATGAATATTCATAAATAAAAGAAAAGGAATTTTTTTGAGAAAGTTTGTAGCAGAGAAGGGGGAATGAAGACCCACGGGGACTTGTATATAAGATCCTAGCCAGCAAACTGCAAGTCAAACAAGTCATGAAGAGCATAAAAGTTACTGCCAGAACTATTATAGATATGCAAGAAAATTCTGATGAACTAGTAAATGCTCTTCTGCCAGGGAACAGCATCGAGATTGAAGATGAACTGTATCAAGAGAAAAGGACTGCTGCGAAAATACTGCAGTTAACTAAATTGACATCTAAGTTTAGAATGGAATAACTCGACAAGGTAAACATTGTTGTAATACTAAGGAAAGCTCCATGACACAATAATATAACAACGGAAATTATAAAAAGGTTTCACCCTCGAATAAGACAAGATCTACTGAACATAGTAAATGATGGGCTGAAACGAGGATATTTCCCAAAAATTATGGAAAAATGGCATTCTGAGAGTACTCTATAAAGGCAGAGAAAAATATCCTAAAAATACACAAATCGTATCGACCTTTAACATTACTACCAGTGATTGGCAAAATGATGGAGAAACTAGTCGATAAACGACTAATAAATTTCATCGATGCTACAAATGGATTACAGCAGAGACAGTATGACTTCAGGAAAAGTAGTAACAGCCAGCAGTCCTTGAAGTAAAAAAAGGCACAACTATCACCACAGATGTATGTCCTTGATATTTTCCTAAGCATAACAGGAGCATTTGACAATGCATGGTAACCAGAAATATTGCATAGCTAAAAAATAAATAATGTCTAAGAAACATCTATTGACTAATATTAAGTTACTTTGAAGACAGATTAAATATATTCCAAGAAAAATCGATAGACGTTCAGCAATATTTAACGAAGGAATGCCCACACGGCTAAGTCCTAGGGCTTCTCGAATGGAATGTCCTTTTCGACAGTTCACTGCAGATGACCATACCAGCTGAAAGTGAGAATTTTGCTTATGCAGATGATGCCCTAGTCATCATACTGGCTTGGAGCAGAAGAGAACTTGAAGCCAAAACGGAAATATACTATATAAAGTAAAAGAGTGGGGATATTCAGCGAAGCTTAACTCTGCGGTAGACAAGAAAAATGGCATGATTTTAAGGGTAACCTGAAGAGAGTGCCGAAAAATAATATTTCAAGGCAGACCCATCAAGCTGAAAGACAGTGTTAAATATCTTGATGTGGTTGTGGGTAATATATTAAGATTCCATGACCACATCAGATATTCAATGGATAAAGCTGTATCCATCTGCAGCAAGATGAAATCTGTGTCTATGGTCTCTTGGGAATTTGGCTTCAAAACTATGATGACACAATTTAAAGGTGTCTCTACAGCAGTTGCCATGTATGGAGCAACATTGTGGAACAGAACAGCACCACAGGTACAGACGAAAAAGTTAATTTTAAAGACACAGAGAGCAGCGCTTTGGCCACTACAAAGATATATAGAACACTATCCACGGAAGTTCTTCATTGTGGTAACTGAGGCAATACTCCTGAAATTTTGATTAAAGAAAGAGGGGGGCAATGAAAGTCACCGATGATAGAAAAACATCAACCCAGGTGAAGTTGGGGAAGAGAGAACAAACAATACTTCTGTGGCAGGAGTTTACTTCACTAAAATCACGTTTATTCGTCACTAGCATTAAATAATTTATTTGCAGAATCATTCGGTAAAATCTACACTGCGCACGTTTCCTGAAACCAACAAACTTAAACCCGTAATTCGTGTCACTTCATTGTAGACGACTGTAAGGCAAATGGCGGAACGAGAAGTTTTACGAAGCGGTAAATATGTGTCGATTAATATTACATTTCACTTAAGAAAACGCACTGCAGCGGTACCTACAGCACACTATGCTTGAAGAAATATTAAAAAAAATTGAACTACCGATTAAATATTCCGACACCACCACCTAGATATACGTATAATAAACACGGCGAGAAAATGGCACACGCACAACGGCATTCACCAAGCTGGAAACTGGAGGAAAGATAAACATGGCTAGCCGTTGGCTGGAAACATTTACTGTTCGTAGGTGTCGACATACTGTCATAACTGCTAAACATGTTTTTAAAGTCCAGTCACTAATAGCCAAGGAAATCTAATATTGCCTTAAAAACCTAATCTAAACCATAAATGTTGTGAATATAATTAGGTTTTTAAATTAGATCTTTTAGTTCCGAGTACTATTTTCTTCCAAAGCCATCATCAGAATCGCCAACTTAACAGCATGAATACCGGAGCAATTCATCAGCCGATACACTACTTTACAAACGAGAGCATTTACTGTTTACATAGTGTGTAAGTTGGTCACGTTGTCTGTCAGATTTTTCACCACTTATATGAAATAGACTATACCCATGCAGCATGAAGTCTGTTGTTTCTTCGTTAGTTACCGAAATTTTACTAACAACATTTCGATTAAAAGGAAAACCTTTGTAGAAATATTTGATGGGCTCCTTCGATTGTATTATAGTACCAATAATATTTCTAAGGTATTATTTTTCCAAGAATTTCAAAAGGAATGTGTGGTACTCCCTGCAGTATGACATAGTTAGCCGCACACTTACGCTACGCTGATGAAAAATATGTAAATTACTGAGAAACAACTGCGATGCTTTTGAAAGTATCGAAAGCAAACAAATTCGAAACCAGAAGTTTGTAAGAGTACCTACTTGTTAGAGAGGTGAAAATTTTCTTTTTTTTTGGGGGGGGGGGGGGAGAGAAATTAGAATTTCTGCAACAAAGCACTAAAAATCATTTTTAAAGTATGTTTTCGTATATAAAAATTTGTATACAATTTACGTATTGAAACGTATATTCTTTGCGCAGCAAACTTACCAACTTAAAAACCGTTAACAAACTTTCTAAAACGACTTAAAAATATATGCGAACCAAGTGTCCACAGGGCAAAATGGGATAAGGGCTGGTAACTATAAAGGAAGTTAGATTAACAGGAATACTACCAAAACAGATCAACTAAGACAACGTGATACATAATACGATAATAGCTAACCAATTTTCTCGGTGATATTAACTTACGTACGGTAAGTGAAGCCAGTATTATTGTAATAATAAAGATAAATATTTAGCCAAGCGTGGTTTAATATTGGCGAACACACAATTATTAGTGCCGAATAAGAACACTAGTAAGCAGTATATGTCACCTCCCTGGACCTAGCCGAGCTAGTTGGATCAGTGATAACGCACTGTCCTTGAATTCTGTAGGCCCCTGCTTCGATTCCCGATCTGGCCACTCTGATTTCGTTTTCCCATGGTTTACCGAAGTCGCTGCAGTGAACACGATAATAGTTCCTAAAGGTAGTCGTCTCCCTAAAGTTACTGTTGCTTTTGAGATTCAGTATCGAAGGAACCGGACGACACTGCAGCGCGTATCATGTCTGCCATCGCTGCTATTGGAAATTTACGGGAAAGTGAGCACTTTTGAAAGCCCTTTAATTCGGAAAAATAGGCAATAAATATATTTTATTTTAATCCTTAAACTTTAATATACGAGTGCGTTTGAACATAGGCTACACACTGTGTCTAATTATTTGCATAGCAATAGATTTTTTTAAAAAGGCGATTAAAGGATAAAACATGGCTGAAAGGAAAAAAATAACTAGGGACTCAGAAGTGCTCAGTTTACCGTCAACAGCCTATATAATAGTTTCAGTCGTGTCCTGGTAGAATGTTTAAGATACAGTAAAATGTATACAGTCGTTGAACGAGGTTGGATTTTTTCTAACTACCCTATTACTATGTGTTAAGTGGAAGCCCGGAGGCTAGGGCGGGATATTATTGCGTCTCAGGGCTAACCCCTTATGCCTATAACAGAGAAAGGAAATCATGCAAGGAGACATGCATCGCGGCAGAGAGGTATTGGGCAACCATGGTCGGCGATTGGGGCCATCACTACCTCCCTGACTGTATCTATAGTTAAAACTAAGGCAGGATTTACAACAGCCCGTCGCGTCCGTCCGTCCGTCATTCGCCCGTCCGTCACACGTTTGTCCGTCTCCCAGCCGAGCGATTTACAACCAAACTTCGTACGTCAGTCGTACGTTCATTGCTACAAACTAATCAAATTAAAACTGTTTAAAAATAGAAAAAAATTCCTCCATAAAAAGTAAACATTTTTGGTGGTATTGTGTTTCTAAGTACCCAAAACAACCATACACGTATATAACGGAAATTAATAGCTGTAAATATTTTTTTAATGGCACATAAAGTATAATTTTATTATTTACAAAAGGATAAAAGAGTAACAAAAATGTAAGTTTACAAGGCTGTAATTTCATCCGTTCGTCCGTCAAAAGTTAAGCTTGCCAAGGTTTTGACGGATGGATATAATTAATGGTGATCTCTGATTGGCTGTTGGTCACGTGATTGACGGACGGACGGATGCGACGAGTCGTCGTAAATCCTGCCTATAACTAAGAAGAGACTGGGAATATACGTGTTAATAATGATTTCCTAATTTAGTCACAAACCTTAAAAAATACTTTATACTTTATAGCTTGACAATAAATAAACTTGCTTTCTGCAACACATTCGTTCGTCACCTAACAGGAATCAACAAAATCAATCTCTTGAAACCAGCCTTTATAGTCACTTCTATAATAGCTACTGAAGGACTATTACAATTATATATTTGATAATCTACAGTAATAGTATTTACAATCGAGCTTGTATTACTCGTCCGTTCATTCCCTCCTTGTTTCAGGTCGGATAACATCGCCAGTGTTCACTGTCCGGAATGTTGTGGGGTGCCACAAGAGCCCTCATACACAGGCGCACTCTACTCGCCCTGCACAGTACTCTCGGAGCACACGCACTCGCCTTCGCCGCTGGTCCTCTTCTTCGTACACCGCTTGTCGCACATCGCCAGCTGGCTATCACGCCCGGCTGCGGTGGTATTTATATGTAGTGGCAGGCTTGCTGGTCCAGAATCTCCTTCACCTGTAGGGTTGCGCCGAGGTAGGGGATTACAAGAAAGTTCTCTCAATAGCCCACCGCCACCAACATCTCCAGAAGGGACGAGGGGGTGGTGACACCAGTCCAGGTAGTTGCCAGTCATCCCCCCCCCCTCCTCCTCGGTCAAAGCGCAAAGGGATGGCCGCACCGGGATCCACGTCAAAAATATGTCATGAGTTTAGTTCCCGGGTGGCTGTGGAAAATTCTCAACTAGGACTCGCTATTGTGCTATCGGGAAATCCTCATACCACGGAGGGAAAACGGGAAACCACTTCGGGATCGTCCTCCCTTAGCACGTCTTGGACGTGCCAGGAAAATATTTATTGATACTACTTATTCTTCTCGGATACGCGAACGTCAACTGCCCACTCCCGTGAGTGTAACCAGGTATTTTACCTTTGAACCGCTTGCACGTGACTTGGCCTCCGCACACGTGATTGAAGCAAGTTTGTCCCATCTCAAGTCTTTCCCATCTGAAGTTATTATTTTAATTGAACCTTTAAAAATTTAACAAAGGGCGATGAAAACTTAGCTAGTAAAGAGAGTGAAACGGTGTTGTTGACTTCAGGGATAGAGTTTCACCTACTTGTAACCGATAGTGCAGTGTACAATGCAGGGATATACAGAGACGCCCTTGACTACGGCCCAAAACATAATGGTTATCTGACTAGTTACAAAAATTAGTGTACCAAGAACAAATCAGCATTGTCATTTGTTCAGAAATGGTTCTATATTCTTCAAGGTGTGCCCCGTACCATAACATGTTCTTATTACATTAACATTTTATGATAAAGTCTGTTAACAAAATATCACCTATATTCTATCTATTGTTCGGATGCCACAAGGCTAAGGCCGCACTTGCGTGATTTCACGATTGGGCTCATGGGGCTCACACGAAGATTTGTGACCTATGCCACACCTGCGTGTTTTCACGTTGCGAGGATCTGCGACAGTGTGCGCCTTGTTGTGTACTGGCAACATCGTCGATGCGCGGCTTGTTAATTATAAACAGAACATCATGAAAATGCAGTTGTTGTACTATGTGCAGCGTTTGTTATCAATAGGCGGCGTCGTCGACGACATCTGAGAAAATACTGTTATCTATGAATAGTAGGGGCGCACGGGTCCTAACTCAAAGGGGATGCCACGGAACTGTGGACTTCACGGGCCTTCGGAATGTGATAGCTGCGATTCTCGTTAAGCGATATTATATGCTCCGGGGTTCAAATCTCGTTTATAGTCTTCGTAAACTATAGTGCGAAATATTTTTTTTATAAGTCTTTAATTTATCAGCAAAAAGTATATAAATTTTCGTGTGACAGTATGTAAATCGTGTAAACCGCTTTTCTGTTGTAAACCCCGTTTCTGTGTTCAGTAGACGAAACTTCGTAGCATTTTCACCTCGCATTTTTGTTACCAAGTGCCATGAATTTCACACACTTGACAGAAAAAATTTGTAGTATATCAGTTATTTTTAAATAATTCGCTTTTATACATTCACGAAGTTGTAGGACAAATAGTATAATCTGATCAAGCCGTTAATAGTAGCTTGATACGGAAATAGGTTCTGTCAGTCATAAATTCAACTCAGCCACGCTCCACATATATATAAGAACTTATAAGCAGGCACATGTCATACGATCCAGTCATTCATTGACTGACCTCCGAGGTGGACGGATGTGTTTTGGGAGAAGTGCGATTCCATTACGTGTATTTCTATTGTGTCTTTTTAAAATTCAAAATCCGAGTTCGGAAATATTTATTTGTCAGTGTTAACTGGAACTGATAAATCATTTACTGTGTGTTTCGCTAATTAAATTGCACGCACTGCTCGTTAGCGATATATTTTTTCTAGATATTATTCAGGATGCATATGAGTAGTGTGTAAATAGTATTCAGAGTTCTTTGCCGTAATTTCAACTCGCCCGCAAGCTCCACGTATTTAAGTTGGCGCACGTCATATGATCCAGTCATTCACTGATTGTCTTCCGAGGCAGACGGATGTGTTTTGGGAGAGGTGCGATTTCATTACATGTTCCCTTAATTTATTTGGAAACATTCATTTTGTTTAAAACTTCTGAGCTTTTCACCTCAGTCTATAATCAAACAGTTTTTCACTAAGCTCCCTAGCAAATTGATGTATATTAAACATTTTATTTTTTACACATGTTAATCAATTAATTTCTTTAAACATGTGGATTACGTTTCTAAAGTTCCTCACCAGTTTCACAGGCAGACAGATGTGTATCATGTAAGGCATGTGCGAGATTGAAGTAGTGTTACATATATTTTGTTAGTGTGTTCGTTAGCCATTTAATTTAAAGGGATATTTTTTGCTTCTTTAATTAATTCCTTTTACACTGCACACTCACGCAATTGTGTTTGTTCGTTATTCTTCTCTCGTGTAAATTATATTCCTAGCATACAGGTCGGGGTAGAATAATTCATCTTTATACGTTTAAGACACCTGGAGAGTCACGTAACTGCACTTGATGTTCACGTAATTGTGATCGTTTGAAATTTGCGATTCAAGGCATGTAATTTATTCACATGTAGAACTCTTTTAAACACTCTGAAATTCTCTCATGGAATGCTGTCATTGATTTAGAATAATACTATCTTTCAAAGTCGCCTATCTACTAACACCATTTACTAACAATATCACTACCAATCCAAAAAAATTACACTTAGGCTAATCTTGCACAAAAATCACCACATATATATCCCGTCCCCAACATGTCACACCTTAGTTTAGTGCCAGAGATCACAGTGTGATGACGTACCAGAGCTTCCCACAAAAATAAAGAAAAAAAAATTAAAATTGACACTTAGTACACTCCTGCACCAAACACAAAAAGTTACACTTTCAATACATTTAACCCTTTCAATCAATTTAACCCATTCATTAAATTTAACCAGTTCAATCCATTTAACCCTTTCCATTTTTTGCTAACCCTTTCAGTCAATTTTAAAATATGAATATCTGATTAATATCGGATTAAGGATCAATTCAATCAATCAAATCGATAATCCATCAATTAATCCCTGGTGAGTTAGGACCCGTGCACCCCTACTACTTCCATCCCATATCAAGTAAAAGGTCAGATATGCAGAACTGTGTGCTCCTGGATACAAAACTGAAATAAAAGCGAAATAAGTTTTTTGAATAGGAGAGAATGTCCATCAGCTCATTTTAAATGCTTTTGTCTATAGTGAAGGACGTGAAATAAAATATATATAAAAAAAAACAGCAATGAGGGAATGTGTTAGTGCAGAAGAAAAGCTCGCAGTAACATTAAGGTATGATTTACTGTGCGAATTGTTAATTAACATTGCCGATATGTAACGACATCAACCAAAACAGACATGGAAGTACAATACAAATGTACGATAAAGAAACCAATAAAGTTAACACTGAAATGAAAGACTCGTCTTCTGTTCCCCCGTTACTTTCAATGGGTGATGATTCCATGATTTGATGAGTAGAGTGAAGGTAAGTTTCTCTGACGAAGGATCAAGTTTGCTGACAGAAGTAGTGAGCTAGGCGAAGGTGAAGGTGTTTTTATTGTAGATAGTGAATAGGAATGTTAAAACGCCTTGTTTACGAATAAATGCAACAGTATTCAAGTTAGTACTACTAGTACTTAACCACATATCGATTTGTTACCTGCGTCCAACTTGGTCCACGTTTCTCCCACTACAGCCGCAAGATACCGAAATTAAAGGATCTCTCTTCCTATCTCTGTTTTATATTCCTTGTTTCTTGCACCACGGGTGCTTTTGTACCTCCAAAATGATCACTTCAATATCAAATGTAATTTTGTATATAACATCACTCGGTACGCAATAATGGCTCCATGTTTACACTACAATATAGGCTGGATATTTGCGCGCGGGTGGCCAGGCTACAACGACACGCACGTGTGAATTCCCGCCCAAGAAATGGAAAGTGGCGCATTCTTGGGCTGCGGGAAATCAAGCTGTATCTGGCCGGTCTCATTACAATTGCTGCGATCCATATTTCTGGCCTGATTTCGCGCTGCCACACAGCGTGTAATCACGCACGTGTGGCCTTAGCCTTAAGCCACGGAAATTATGATAGTCGCACAATTAGAGAATAAATTTCGTGAAATGGAAAATTATACTTAAGAACTAGTCCGATATACCTTCGGAAAATTACAGAAACTTTGATATCTTGTTTGAGAGTTTCTGGTGAACTTCGGGGCCAAAACGTATTACATTGTTTCGGAGATCTATGAGAGGAATTAAAATGATAAAATAATCTTAGTACTAATTTTGAAGTTCGCAATTGAAGCAGTCTGGATACGATTAAATAGTTTGTTTTGGAGCGGAATAAGGAAACGAACCCGAAATGTATCTTCCAAATACAATACCCACTTGCCTACCGATTTCACATACGCAGCGTGGTAAAAAAAATTAGCGTTTATATGAAGTAATAAACTTATTCGTCAAATTCCTCTATTGTTGAAGTGTTTTGAAAACTATCATATCTTATAGGTGGTTTGTGCCAAATTTGTGATATTCGAAACCGTGGAGATATGCTATGTGTATAACGCATAATGCTACTGGACAACTTCGTGTATCCTCAAGAATGTTTGACATTAACATCCGAAACCCCAGCACATGTGGAGAGGCTCCGTATTTTTCAGTAAAAAATACAAAAATAAAAATAAATACATAAATAACTCAGTTCCAATTTTTGCCTTATACGGCAGCATTTCTACAAATTAAATTTAAATTGCCATAGTAATCTGTGTTAATGTGAAGAATTTTCAGCAGGAATTAGAAAAGTTTCAAAAGAACAGATAGCACTTTTAGAAATGGCATTCCCTTGCCAGATATAACTATCTTCAAATATAATGTGGGAAACATGATAACTTCTTTTAGCCTGCTGACACCTGTTCGGCCAATTTTCCAACAACGGGTTTCGGACAATGAAGACAGAGGCGAGTAGGGAACCTTAGATTACGTTTACAGAAGTTAAACGAGTCGCGGGAGAAAAAGAAGGTGGATTTGGAAATAACTGTTAAGATGTTCCCTGGGCCTTGACTATCGTTTAAAATTGGAATATGGAAATTAAATCATGGAAGTAGTTCGGTAGGTAGGCTTTAACGTCTTATCGACGGCGAGGTCATTAGAAACGGAAAAGCTATTGACGAATATACGCAAATACAAGATGTCGGGAATTTCGCCTCCTTAACGGGACTATGTAAATGCGCGTCAAAGGTCAAGAAGCGAGGGAGCGATACGGGCGAAAGTAACACGCACACCTAGCGCTTCATCGCTCCTACGCGCAAGGCGTACAGTGTTATCATCGTAACATTGTACTGTGCAAATTATATCTGTAACAGTGGGGTTTTATTACACGCGATGAATGGCCACAGATTGAACTATGCCTGTACCGTTGTATTTTCCTCTTGCCGCTCAGGAAACTACATAGGCAAGCTTTAAAAATACCATATTTGACCACTTTCACGAAACTTATTTCTCCATTAATATAGTTAATATGATAAAAGTAAAAGTATAGGGACACAAACAATAGTTTTATATCCTTTCTGGAAAAAATTCGTATTTCCAGAACTTTTATTTACCGAGATATGCGTTTACGCGCAAACAACGATGTCACAAAAAACGTTTCCGTACATAGTCCCCTTAATGGCGACTTCAGTATTGACAAAATATATTTTAGTTTACGAAAAAATGAAATGTTACCTTTCACTTTTTCTTAAACTAAAGGATATTTTGTTGTTTGCAAAATAAAAAAATCTTTCTATAATAAAACATCAGACGATTCGTTAGTAACAATTGATGACAAATAATTATTTTAAATCATAATACATTTTTGTTTCAAGCTCTCTGATTCTGACAATGTTTCAAGTTATTTCTCCAACGTGATAATATGCCGAACTGAGTTTCAAAATATAAAGCTTGCTGCTTTGTTTCAAATGAACGAGTATAAAGAGCTTCAACACAATTGTTGAGAGTTCTACACCGTTCCACTCCGGCGGCCTGGTCTATACGTGTGGCTGGGAATCCGCGCGTGAGTTCCAGTATTGCTCCAGGAGGAGGCAGCTGCGCTGAGGGCGAAAATTGGCGGTGGCCATTCCAAAGGACAGCGCAGTCCAGCTGGAGAGGAAGTTCTTTATCAGCCCGTGGCTCGAGAGAGGGGTTGCCGCGAGGGGATGGCGTGGTGGGGCGATAAAACAAGCTCAACAACATCCACACTCGGATAAAAGTGAGCCAGGAGGTGAGAGAAAAGGGCGCGTGTTGAGAAGAGAGAGGTGGTGTTGGTTTTGGTCTGCGAGGGAGGGAGGGTAAAACGGCCAGAGAAAGGACCAAGAATAAAACTGCGCCCCCCCCCTTTTTTTTATCATTCTCTCTCCCTCACATATATCCTTTACTGAAAAATAAAATATATATAAAGAGAGAGAGAGAGAGTGTGTGTGTGTGTGTGTGCGAGAGAGAGAGAGACGGATAGAGCGAGAGAGACTTAAAGCCGTGTCGTGAATGGGGGGGGGGGGGGGGGGGGGGTTTGCCCGAATGACGGAAGAATGGCTCTTTGCGCTGCACTCCCGGATGAATAGCGTTGGGGGAAATGGTCTTCACGACCGACGCGGAAAATGATTACCGCCGCGCTTTCCCGCGCACGACTGAGCGCTTGCACGCGCACGGGGGTATGTTGCTGGCATGTGGAGCTTCTGCGCTCAAAAGGGGCGTCGAACCGGAGGGAATTTTCCATCTGCCCGTCCCGCGAGCTTCCCGAGGCAAACCCCGTCTGGTGAGATAATTCATCGCTAATTCGCTTGTGCCTGGGACCCGCCCAGCCAGCACCAACTGTGTTCACAGCAGTGCGGACAAACAGAACCATATTTGTTGGGTCACGTGGGATCGCAATAAAACATCGGGGTGTGGCTGTGTGTGGGGATACGGTCGTGCCTGCGTCAGAAGGTAATGTTTTCTTCGGGAAATGGGAATGAAATATAAGTAAAGGGGATTCAAGATAAAGTGAGCACTTTTGAAATCAACCTCAGAAAAAAGTCACTGCTCCTACCCGCATATATTTTAACGCTGCCCTGAGTGACATTCTCCCAGTAAAGTTGGTAAACGATGGATGGGAAGTAGTTCTGTTTCTTAACGTTGAATAAAAATTATTAGGTAACAATTTCTGATAATTTAAATTATTCGTTTCGCTTTCTGTTTTTTTTGCTAATTCGTCGACCTGTAAAAATGAGTAGATTTGTAAAATATTTACTTTTCTAATAATTTCACACTTTCACTTGACCAACTCATGAATAAAGTGATGCGGTCCATGACAATGTTAATATTACATATGGCAGAAGAATGCACAACGTGCATACAAGTAGATCTGAAGCAGGTCTTTCTAAAGTGCTTATCTTATCGTAAATAGCCTATGACAGTATGGATACTTGGCTGTTACCGCTAAATCAATAGGTCTAGGCGAGGCAAGATTATTTGTTTGGCGTCAAAATCAGCGCGCTAGTGCATCGGATTCGAGAGATACACTGTCCGGGAAATTTCCCCAATGCCCAAAAAAAAGCCGCTTGTCGCCGCGGGCCCCCACCCGCACCTCGCACTTGTACAATGCCTATTCAAGGTCATACTCGTGTCGTAGTCGTATATCCGACTGAACGAGATCGCATTTTCTCCAATCGTGTTATCTGTCACGACGGTATTGTGTCGGAATGGATCACCCTGCAAATGTTGCATAAACGTTTCAGTCCTGGTACCCCATGTATTTTTATTATTTTCATATTAATTTACTCAGTTTTGTAACTTTGTAGATTAACAGAGTTATTAAAAGTTATCTCCAAAATTTAGGTAACATTTGACATTAGATATAGAATATGTATAGAAAGGTAGCATATTTCATCAGCGGAGGTTAATATTTCCTTTTGGACATACAAAAGGAGTTGGAAGTAATTCTACTCCCTACCGCTAAATCGCATGTTTTAAACGATTCCTGTAGTTATATTTGAAATCACAGGACCATGAGTGTGCATTTACAAATACTGTAGTGCCTACTATATTTAGCAAATTACACATAAAAATGTAAAATTACAGTAAACTCGTATGTGTAAATATACGCTAACAGATACTCCAGAATGTAATGGAAGTACACACACACACGCTAATTGTAAAACGACGCAATTAAAGATGTAGAACTGTACTGACATCGGGTGTTCGTAGAACGACTATGTAGTAGTAAAAACACATATCTTAAGGTTTTATACAGTCAGTAAGTGTATTTTTACACATACTTAAAAATGCGTAAATTTACACTAACATTGTGTTTAATAAGCCATATTAATGTATTTTCACCAAAGACATGTAGTGCTCTCTCGATTATTAAGAATATTTGCATAAAATTACATCTAATGCAGGGGAGGGTGGGGGGTAAATCCATCCCCTTAAGCGAAAAATGGTGCAACTATTCTCATGTGAAACATTCCTTGGATTTTTTTTGCAGGAATATGTAGTACAATGTTTTGATTAGCATGTGTATTTTTGCTATATTTTGCTAACCTTTTTCAAGTCATTATAAATAGATTAGTGAAAATATGCAATAGGATCATTTTAACCCAAAGGGTTGGGTAAAATGATCCCAAATGTAAATTAAATAGGAAATTGAAAACAATTAGATTGTTACCTAAAATACATGTTTAGAACAAGTCTAACAAAAACTACTGGCAAAATTGAATTTTAATCAGTGCCATCAAAAGTTATAAGTGGGTATTGTGTCAAACGAATGAGAAATGTGAACAGTTAAAAATGGAAAGAGCTAACTTAAAACATCGTGCAAACATTTGCAAAAACATATTTTCATAAGATTGTTATATTAAAACGCCATAAAATAAATCTGGAATAATATCAGGACAAGGTAAATCCTGCATAGAAAAGTTTAACCCTCTTAAAAACGCAGCCTTTTTCGGGAAACTGAAATACAAAAGTCACACTGAAAATTGTCATCATTGTCTTCTTCAATCCCATCACATGTAGAATGTGCCCATTTGTGGCATACAAAGCACCTGCTCCAGCCTTCTCCATCCATTGATGCTTTATACAATTGTCCACAAAACAGACATGGGCAAACATAATCTTCATATGATTCGAGGGAGGTTTTAGTCACTTCGATCATCCTTTTCCTCTTCTCTGTGCTAATTTTCTTTTTTTTAGTCTTTATATTTCTTGGTTGTTTCGTAACTTCTGTCCCGCCGGTGCCTTGATCTTTCTTCCTTTTGTTTTTAAAACTTTTATTTTCTTCTTTTTCTTTTCGAGCATTGAATTCTTCTTCTAGTGTCTTCTTGTACTGTGTGCTTGTCAAAACTACAGTTGTTCCCATCTTTCTTTGTTTTCTCGCCATGGTAGGTTCCTCTTTTTTTGCTGCTGATGCTGCTGCTCGAGGACCAGTTATTTTGGACAATGGACGTATATCCTCTGGACTACACGAGAAAGTACCACCAACTCTTGAACTTACATTCGTTGAACAATTATCTACTGGCAATGAAGACTTCAGAGGTGGTGACATCTTTTTTTTTTGCAAGGGTAGTTCTATAGATGCAGTTTCAGGTTGAAGATCTAAACTGGGAGAACTAAAGGTGTAAGGGGTTGCAGCTGTGGATGTAGAAGGTCAAGCTGCTGGTAATCCTAACTTCACAGAAGACATGCTCATTTCAGGCTGAGGACCCAAAGTCTTGGTGTGGGCTCTGTGGTCCTTGTCAAGAGAGCATGCAACAGTTGGAAATGGTGGCAATTTATGTAACTCAGGGTGGCGTGTATGGGTTAATCTTTACATTCTCATGGAATCATCTCGATTTCCATTATCTGAATTTTCATCTGTTGTTTTCGCTGGAGCAAAATCTTCTTCACTGAATATGTCAGGGTTATATTGATGGATTCCTGTGTTTTGAAATCCTTTGATGGCATTTTAAGGGGATCATGCCATTAGGTATGGCTCCCAGGAAATAGTGCTAACTTGGTAATCAGTATCTAATAACACGGCTTGGATGATTTGTCAGCCATTTTGCCAATCCTTTGTCATAACCCGCGCCAGCAGTTCTTCCTTTGATTCCATAGAGATCTGGTAATGCAGGACGTCATGTGGCCCCACAGGAAGTAGTCTAGCGGAGTCGTTTTGACCAACAGTAGATAGGCCGAGGTTGCCCGATTGCTTGGATTGCACGTTCACCCGACTTGACTCCGCTAGACTACTTCCTGTGGGACCACATGAAGGGGGTGATTTACGTGGAATCAGAGGAGGACCTACTGGCGCGGATTGTGGCTGCGGTGGATCTCAGACGTCCAAGTATTGGTGATCGTGTGTACCAGAACATGGTACGTAGCTACAGTGTTTGTATAAGACGTAACTGGTCGTCACATCGAGCCCTTATTGTAAGTGAAACCAGAAGAAAAATAACGTACAGTGTAATGCAGACGTGGGGAAGGTCAACATGTGATGTGGTGGTATTTTGTTTGTCGGGGGAAACGGTACATTTCCTTACATAAGTTCCTATGCAAAACGTAACTGTCTTGGTCCCCGCTACAAGCACTTGCTGTGTGTAATGGGGATTTAGACACCCTATATATATATATATATTCCTATAATAGTACATGAGAAAATATCATGCCAGTTGTGTGCTTGGGAACAAACATAGACTGCAATTATTCCGTGATTTCTGTGTTTTAAAAACAAAGCTGTATAGTACCAACTCTTGTAATATTGTGCACATTCAGTGTTTTGCTAGTGTCCCTCATTTTTCTTAACAGTATTTCTGCAAGCGGAATAATCAGTATTGAGTTGATCTCGCAGGTAAAATTACACCTTGAATCGGAAACCTTCGCCTTCATTCAAATAGTCTCTTTCGAAATAAATCTTCAGTCTTATGGATATAGATAGGTGGTATCTTTAATATGTTTTCATATGGGCGGTATGTAAAAGTTCTGTGATATATGCGGGTTATCATATCCACCAGGAATATGCGACTGAACGTCAACGTTATAATATTATTTGTGGAACAACACTACACAAGCCGGTGATGGTGCAATTATTTAGAATGTTGGGAAATTTCGCAGCCATATGGGACATTCCTGAAATCAACTTATCTTACTTTAATATTGACAAATTGCCTCCAGTCCTATTTCTGTTCCGAGAAATGTGGATATATAATTGTTTGGACATATGCTAGAGTGACCTTGTTTAGTACGCATTCATAGAGCTGCAGATATAACTTTTTTGTAAGGAGAATAATGTCATTCTCAGATCACTTCGGTAGGAAAAAGTTATAGATGAAATATGATTAGAAAATTAAAACCAAAAATTCCAAGAAAACCACACGTTCGTAGCAAAAGTAAGTTACACACAGAAATTATGCAAAATAATTGTGCCAACTCCTAGAGGAAAACGATAGACAGTTAAATGAAATTATTTAGCCTCTCGCCAAACACAAACGAATCCGCTGTAAAAAAACTTTAAAGCATAATATTCTACAATGTTGCGCATTTATAGCGATGCCGTATGCGAAAGCGCAAATTAGCACGCTTGAAAAGCCATCCTCTACTCGAGAAAAAACAAAGAAATATCCTGAAGGGGAAAACGGGATGAAAAATTTTTAAGCACTTTACGAGACAACTCTGGGTAGAAAATTGATCGAAAATTCTTTTGTGCCAAAAGGATAAGTTTGTGTTGTAAGCCAACCGGAACTGATGGTATGCATTTTTGAATTGAAGTGGGTATGAGAGCTTAAAATTTTGCAAGTTATAAAATTCGTGCTACTTACTATGTAGAAGCTATTATCCGCTGTTCACGGTAAAGTGAGCACTTTTGAGGCCCTAGTTCTTTTTCAGCCATTTTTTATATTTTAGTCACATTATTAATTAAATATTTGCGTGTAAATAATAAACACATTGTATGAAATCCACCGCACTCGGAAGTCAACGCATTAGGCTTTTATATATATATATATATATATATATATATATATATATATATATATATATATATATATATATATATATATATATATACTATTATATCAAATAAAAGGGCCTTCAAAAGTTCTCACTTTACTGTGAATACCCTATACACAGTTATACAAAACTGACTGGAAAACAAAATAAGCCATCTCTTCAATGTTTCTTGGTGGGCGTTTCAAAATTTTGCAGTTTCACTGTATTGCTAAATAGCGAAATATTTTTCTTGGTGGTTTGGAAAAGCAAATTTTAATTATGTATTGTGTTATACAGTGTTTAGAAGCACAGCATGAAAATTATAATTTATGTTACGTGAATTGATAAAAATGAAAAACATCATGCTAACGCCCCATTATGTAAAATATTAGGACGTTCACTATTATCCTGCAAATATTAATACTGACACATACTGAAATACTATATCCTCAAAAGGAAACCAATAATAGCATCTAAGCTAGAAAGACCGTATATGCACAGACTTAAATCAGCTCCCACTGAAAGGTTGGAAATATGATCTCACAGCAACCAGGCAAAGACTACGGCGTTCTGTCAACCAGTACTTTCAAAAGAAAATCACAGAGGGCGTCCTGCAGTGCGAATTTATCCGTTGCCCACCGAAGGGAGAAATTACGAATTCACTCGAAACTCGAGGAGCGCGGTCCATCATCTTCTTCTCTTGCCTGGCGGCGCGGCAGTTCAGTTATGGAAGATGCATCTGAAGAGGTAAACAAGATTTATCGCACAGAAAGTGTTCATTTAAAGAGAACGTCACCCTCCTCCAACCCCGTCATCCGATGCTTCGCATTTATCATGGCCGGAACAAGATTCATCACGATTCACCTTTCCGCTTTAACCCTGCATCCAGCTTCTTCTACCCCTTCCCCTCGATACTTCCTCACCCTTGGCATTTTTTACTCGGGTTTTTACTTCAAACTCTCCATCTTTCCTTCGTCCCCCATTCAACCACCTCTCTCCTCCCCACTCAAGTCCCTTTATAAGAGATAGCTACTACAGTAGCGCCTCTTCACAATAGCCCTAAGTGTCGAATCAATCTGTATGACCTCGTAGTAGTTCTTTATTTTTTTTGTTTCTTTTATTTATTCTGCCCCTGAACCATTCGGCGCGGCACTTCTTCGTGCTCATCAAAGTGAGACGTTTAAAGTGTAGAAAAAAAGAAAGGAAAAATAAGCTTTTTTTTTTTTTTTTAATATCGTTTTCACCCCCAACTCCCTCTAGATTTCGCAGTCAAATGGAAAAAACAAACAAATCACCAAGTAACTTTAACCTCACCCTGGTTCTTGTTTATTGGGAAGCACCGAAATGGCTTGCTATCACCCAGTTACGAGCTTTGCTCCAAGTTAGGTTTCGGGCTTCGATACAGAGTTAAATCGTGAATAACATTAACAGTGTAGTAATTAAAAGTTACGTAGTATGCAAACAATTCTGCCGAATGTGTGTCCTTAGGACACCCATGGTTGAGGCTGGGTTTTTTTTTTAAATACAAATTTATGCTCCTGTTTTACCACTTTAGGGGTTGTATTTTGAAAAAAATACTTCCTTAGTGACTGTCTACATTACATAATTAATGTTTCCTTGAAATTTCATGTTTCTATGAATAATGTGAGGTTGGCCGGTTTTTTCACCATACAAACTTTAAACCTTAATTGTATTGGATTTTGCTGCAGACTTTCACCGCTGAAAGTTTCATAGGTACACGCAGCACTACGAGAAAATTGCTCGCCAGTTGAGAGCGTAGGAGCGATGGAGCTCTTGTAGCGCGTGCCAATGCAACCCTTACAGCTCCCGTTCTTCTCTGCAGATAATAGGAGAAAATATTGGGTTTGGCTGTGTTGAGGACATGGCTGTTTGTTTTGCGTGAATAAGTATACGTTGACGCGCTCGGACGCCTTGATGTTATTTTATACGTTCCCGGCACCGCTTCACTCGATCATATGCGGTTTTATGGGTATCACTGGATTGCTTTTGAGATGCTCTTTCCAACCGGATACGATTTCTGTATTTCGAGTTGACTTTTTACGAGTATAGGCCGAAATTGTGTCAGGTTTTATTAATTTTATTACATTAAACGCATACAATTTCACCTTAACCACATCACACAAATGTTTTATACACGCAATCGATTGATCTTGACGAAAACTGTCGATTGTAGCTTCTAATCAAAAGCTATACTACGCGGAATTTTAGAAACGTGGCGAAACGAACTCAAAATTGCTCTCCTCGCCTCCCCCCCTCAAAGGTGTAATTGAATTTTGAACGTAGACGACAGATTTGGATCTGCAATGCCAAACTGTATCCCTCGATGTTATCATCATATTTTCTGGATAGCCTCCCACTATGGTCGCAAATTGAAAGACCTACTCACGTCAACACGAGCAGGCAGGTGGGGCGGGGCCCCTTAAAGAGTAACTTTCAAGCCACTGTGCAGCTCTGCACGGTCGGAGTTGGCGCTTGTATTTGCTCTCTTGTGTGTCCGAGGGAGCGAGCTGGGTCGGACAGCGAGGCACGTAATTAGCTTCGCTGTTCTGTGATTCCCCACGAGATGCAAGGGTGCTCTGTTATTTGCACAACCCCTCCGCACCACGCGCGCGTGCGGAAATAAAAGAGCAGCGACTCTGCTCATTGTTTTTGTTATGTCCGCATCTATTCCTGAGAGGTGGCGAGGCGTTTTTTTTTTTTTTATCTTCCACACCGGTTATCGCGAAAAACCTGCATCAACCCCCAAACCTCCGTTGACGGGGGTTCGCAAAGGTAAATAGTCGCTAGTTCGAATTTTAATTTCAACGGACTGTTGGTTATAATATATTTAGTAACTGCAGTTTTTGAATTAGATGTATTTTATTACGGTCATCCTTCAGAATCATAATTTTACTTTTAGGGTATTTAAATATTTTTAAGAAATGTTATAATATTACGTGCTCGAAAGCAGCTTGGTAATATACATTTTAGTATTGATTATAGAGTTATAATTCCCAGGAATTCTTCAAGATAAAGCTAGGAAATACTTACGCTATAAACTAAACAGTAGTTAATTAGTGCTTAGATATCGTTGTATTCAAATGTTGATACTGGTGCGAAAATATGTTAATAGTAAATATTTGAACGCCAATATTTATCTACACTTACATAAGTACGTACATGCACAAGTTCTTCTCTGCAGGCGAAACTAAGACAAACTCGCCAGACATTCAAACGGCACATTATCATCATTATAATGGAAATAACACTGTTAAAATTACACTATACAAGTGGAATACCTAAAGCAGTAGCACGGTTTATGAATCAGTAACCCACAGGAAAATAATTGGGCACTGAGAAACGCAATTTACAGTACCAGTTAACATAACCTTCCTGTGTTATTTTTATACGATGGTGTACATTGTGCCAGAGTAGGATAGAGACAAAACGTAAAATTAGACAGTTACTGAAACTAACCTATTACTTTCTTTATTCTAATGGCAAATTCTGTTTAATCTGATTTACTTTGACTATTTTGGTGGTCTAAAAGGACTTTGTACTTTGTAAAAGGAGTAAATGTGAAATCCGATTCTTTACACATCATCTACATTGTGTTCGAAACGTTAAATAACGAGACACATGAGCAGTTATCACGGACTGTCTTTAAGACATTGTTGGAGACTAAAGTACTACTGAAACTCGTACAAACATTGGCCTTGTATAAATTTGTGTTATTAAAAACTGCGTCAAGTGTGATTAATAATGCATGCAGGCCAACCAAAATTTTGCTGAAAGAAACCCGATGGGAGTTATCGCTAAAAGACGCTGAATCAGAGTATTCTTGTGGTTCGGTGACCACTATAACGATCAGAATAATACTCATCATGCCCTTAACTACACAACTCTACTGAATAAAATTGACGACTAGATTTATACAAAGAACAGTGTGAGCGAGATGGTTTTATTGAGGATAGCAGAAGCACCGAATTTTCTTTACATACTCTACAAGAATACGTGACCAAAAAAGGCATTTCATATCAGGCAACTTCTTCATCTCTGATTACTAAGTAAGTGTTCACTAACTTTCGTGCTACCATCTGAAAAGAAAATAACTTGCGGTCATTCTGCACACCGCGTGCCACTAAATATCTTTCTTACAGATAACACTTCCATTAACTTGAAGAACCTAAAGTTATCAAAAATCCATCTAAAATCACAAAAAGCACCACTTTCAAACCCAAGCAAAGTTTCCCGTAGTTACAGAAAGAATTAAACTTTTCAGAAGTGTTCGGTGATGCAGCGTGGGAAGTAATATATTCGATCCCCGAAAGAATCGAGAGAACGTTTTTCTTCCCAGGAGTTGAAACGAAGGAGAAAACATAACTTCTTTCAAGCGCCACTCATCATACCGGAAGTGGGGAAGTCAAAATGCTCCACAGGCTTATTCCGAGCAGAGGCTGCGGGCGGGGGGGACATAGGTAAAGGTAGCACGTGCGGAAAATTGGACCTGGGCGCTAACTTACAGCCCAAGAATCATCTCCATGCATTATCCCTGACCTATATAAGTTCTTTGTCTCATAGACACTGCAGAGAAATTGCGGTGATAGGAAGACGATGAAAATATTTGCATGTCTGGCTATATTTAAAAACTATGTGCAAGTCGTTTAAGTAACCCATTTTTATAACCACATATATATATATATAACCCCTATTAATTTTTATTAGTTATAAGATGGTGACGAAGAGGTCCAATCACGGTTATTTCCAACTTTTCTGAACCCCTGCTGAAGTTCTACTTACAGAATATTCCTCCACTTCATTTAAACAAAACTTAAAAAAGTTTACAAATTTACACCAGAGGGAAAATGCACAGCATTCATGTGCGCTCTGTGTAACTTCTATTTTATACTAGAAATCATAAATTAAGCAATTTTATCAATGATTATATTAATATTAATTATAAATGAACAATAAAGATTTATTAATGAATTAAAAGTAACAGTTTGCCTAAACCAAAAATTAGATTCCTCGATATTAACAGAACAATAAAACATTTGTGATACATGCGATATTAAGGAAAAAACAAACACAGCATACATGGGGCGATTTTTCATGAAAGTTTTGGATAAAAAAGTGTGGGGAAATCGTGACTAGACTGTAAGCTACCCCTAACCCTGAATGCGCACTGTTATACTTTCTATTGTTAAAGGAAATGTTTACGATAATGCAGAGGTAATAGCATATGGAAGTGCAATCCGCAATGACAGAAGGAGAACCGAGCTCCGTACATACAAATAACGGAAAGTAGAATGCTAATGAGAGAGCTGGCGCAGCCCACTTTTTCATCGAAAAACCGAGCAATTTAAGTCAAAAATCAAGTAATTTTCACGCTTTCAAGCAACTTATCAAATTTCTAGAAACCTCATTTGTTCTTCAATTTTCAATTCTCAAAAAACATACAAATTTAAAGCAAATTAAACAAGCAAAGGTAAGCAAAAATAAAGAAAATTCCAATTTTTAAAAAATCGCCATGCACTTTTTCGTGCTGGTTTTAAGTCAATCAAGTTTTAGCCAAAATCAAGTAAATATAACCCGAAATCAAGCAAAATCAAGCAAATTTAAAGCCAGATCAGCAAACTAAATATGTAAACTAAAAAAAATAAAACAAATTTAACTAAAAACAAGCACATTTATGCTACAAAATCAAGATAATTTAAGCTAAAAATCAACCATCTAAACGCACCCTAAAAATAAAGACCCGATAAAATATGATAAATATCATGAAATGCAATGAAAGTAGTAGGGGCGTAGGGGTTTTATTTCACCATGGATTTATTGGGTTTAATCGATGGATTATCAATTTGATTGAAAGGGCTTATCCTTAATCCGATATTAATACGATCAAAAATTGAAAGTGTTAATAAGTAAAGGGTCAATTTATTGAAAGAGCTAAACTGAAAGAAAGGGTAAAATTTATTGAAAGGGTCGATTTTTAATCGGATTACATATTATTTCTTTATTTGCTTTCTTAGTGGAGGTAGTATAGGCTCTGTACAATGTTGACGCTGTGGTGTCCTGGAGGCGACTGATCAGAGTGGTGGGTTAGAATGTCTAATAAAGGTTTAGAGTCTAGTGCAAAAGAGGGCTAAGTGTAAGTTTTATGTTTTTTGGAGTATGCTGCTCGTAGACACTGGTGGGAGATAGGCGACTTTGAAAGATGCGATTTTCATGTTAGTACCGACAAATGATCTGTTTTCCGAATGCAATTAAACATTACAGAAATTCAGAGTGTTCTATGTGTGAATAAATTACACAAATAGAATCGCAAATTTCAAATGAATAAGTAAATAATATGTGCAATTACGTGCGTCTTAAACATAAAGAGAGTCTCGAGCTTAGAAATATAATTTACTCGAGAGAGAATTTTAAATACGTGAATAACCTATGGTGTCGACAAGTGCAAACCCACTAAACTACATCCAGCTAGTAGATATGAATAAATAACACATTACACAAACAAATTACATGATTCAGATTGGTAAATGATATCTTATAGCAAAAAAATTCTGAATACTATTTAAACCAGACATAATAGCACACGTCTATTCTGAAAAGTAAAATATATAACGATTTACGAGAAAGTAATTATTGATAGAAAATCTTACCACAAATGATTTATATCAAAATAATCAACTAGCATAGAGCTTAATCCCACATCACTTCATATATATTGGGAAAAAATTCACAAACATCCTCAAAGAGAAAATTATTTTTACATAACAGACATACTACAAATTTCTGTAAAGTGTGTGTCGCACTTATTAACTCAAGTAGTATTTTTAAACTGCTCCGAAGTTTCGTCTACCAAACACAGAAACATGATTTGAAAATCTTATTATAATATTGACTTAAAACATGTAATAAAATTGCACCTCTCCCAAGCCATATCTGTCTGGCTTGAGAAAGAATGATGTTGGTATATGAATTGCAGAGACTTATAAACTGTTACATGGAGTGCAGCCGACATCCGTCCACCTCGGAGGTCACTTGATGAACGAGTGGATGCTGTGACGTACGCCTGCTTATATGCGTGGAGCTTGAGGGCGAGTAGAAATTTACGACTATCAGAAAATCTTCCAAGCTACTATCAATGATGTTATTCATCCTACAAGTACATGAGTGTATAAAAGTTAATTATTTAAAAAATAACAGACATATTACAAATGTTTTCCATCAAGACTGGCACATAAAGTGCTCTTGTTAACATAAACACGATTTGAAAATGCTATGAAGTTTCATCTACAGAACACAGGACCGGGGTTTATACGATAAACACAGATTCACATGAAAATTTATATTTTCCGATAAATTAAAAAAAATATATCACACTATAGTTACGAATACTGTGAACGAGATCTGAACTCCGGAGCAAATTATATGGCTTAACGAAAATGTCGGCTATCAGTAGAGATGGTCGCTGGTCTGTAGTTGAAGTAATCCCCGATCGAAAGCTCATTGGCCGCCATGTTTCTATAGGTGCGGTGAAGACAAGAGAGAGAGAGAGATAGATGTACACATCTGTCTAATACAAGCCTCTATCACCAACTAAAGATGGCAGTGACTGGGCAGATAAGGTCACTTTGGTCCAGAGCTCCCTACAGCCCCTCCCTCTCCCCATCATAGTGGATCCAGACTGCTCGCGATTGTCAATTTTTTTCGGCAATGTAGCAAGATGCCATCAATTGCCTGGTTGCAATCAGATCGGAAGGACCCTGCCTGCTACCCCCTCCTACTTCCACCCCTCAGAACCGGCCAGAGTCCACTACACCCCCTCCTCATTAAGCTGTGTGTGCCAGGCCCTGGGGGTCATTCACCTGTCTCCCCACAATTGTCATTTTTTGCAACTGAGGCAAGATGGTAACAACTATCTACTTGCGCTCAGAATGGGGCTGTTTACTTGTAGCCACCCCTACCCTACACCCCTCACCGTCAGGACATGCCCCTGTCCACATACCCCTCCCACCCCTAGTTGTGAAGGTGACTTGCCTTGAGATTCTAATTTTCTGAAGAGCACCACTATCGATCGAGCCTGGCGTATTCCCAGTAAAATAAAAATTTCACAAGTCCCGCCGATAAAAATTTATATCCCTGAAACTAAATATTACCCAAATCTTAATCCCCAGATAAATTTCCAACAAATTTTATATCTTAATCCAAGAAATAGATTTTAAACCAATAAATTTTTTCTTGATTCCAGCAAAATTATTAAAGTATTACAGGAAACTAAGTATATTTTCATACAAGAGATATTTTCACTCTCTAAAATTTATATTTTAAAACATTGAAAGATCATTGTTTTTCTAAACATATATAATTCCATTAACCTAAGTTTCAACTATTGCGACGGAAGACACAACACATACATATTCAAACTTTCAATCAGTTTTTAAATAAATGTGTATATCAGAGAAAAATATGTATTTGATGTGTAGACCTATCTACAATACTAAAATTTACTTATAACTGAAGTTTCAATTCAAAAGCTTCCCAATCGAGATTTTTAGACACTATGTACCATAAAATTTGTATATACTCGAACTTATTTACAAATCGATTTCCCTGGAAAGCAAATTTGGATGTAATAATAAAGAAAGTACACCAATAAAGGTTGAAATGACTTCTATCGGAGTTTGAATATATTAATTACCATAATATTTCAATACATTTAAGCAACATTAAAATGAATTGGCTGCCATTTTTTAATTGTATAACCCATCTGTTAGGACAATACATTTCGAATATCAACACATGATTAACATTGTAAAGAGATATCTGAGGGAATCGACATAACAAGAGGGCTGAAAACTTGCATTAAATTATATCAATTGTCTCAAGCAAGAGAATAACCAAGTAGCACTATTTACCTTTTAATAACCCAACTATACAATAGTGAATGAAGGAGAAATCAAAAGGATTTGCTAAATCACAAAAAAATTAATACATACACAGGTATCTGAATTTCAATTTCAAAGAAGAGGTTCAGGATGTGCTTAATATGGAGTAATTGGAATACAGTTAGCTATAAATAAGTATAATCCATTAAATGGAGCATCATATATTGATGTACCATAAGATATTAAGAATAAAAAAGTATGTATTAATGTGAAAATGAAGATCAGAAATGTTTTTTTGGGCAATCAAATCTGCATTGCTTCTGTCAGAAAAATACCCACAATGAGAAACTAAATATAAAATTGCGGGGCTTAATATTGAGAAAGTAATAGACAATTATGAATATCATATTTAATTAGAGGATATACCAAAAATAGAAAATCAAATTGATATTTCTTTAAATGTATACTCTCTTTCTGAGTGGGATAATGTATATCCACTAAAACTTACAAAACACAAAAAGGATAAGCATATAAATTTACTATATTTCAAGGACGACAAATTTCTCATTACTGTTGGATAAAAAATTTATCGAAGCTGCTTTCTACACAATAAACTTAACATAATGATAAAATTTATATATGTGATATTTTTCTTCAATTCTTTTAATCTTAAGAAAGATTAAATACACATGTAGACGACTGCTCTAAAAAAGAATGAGTTAGAATCAATATAGCTTGGAGAGGTGAGAAAATAATTTTCAAAAACTACAAACATACAATGACATTTCCTTTTACAATAGTAGCAGATTTCGAATCAATGCTAAAGAAATTATCAAGTCAAACCGAAACCCAATGGAAATAAAAAAATTTAAATTAATCCAGTAATATTCTGTGATATTAATAATGGATTTTACAAGGAACATTCATAAAGATAGATATAAACTTATTAATGAACAGTCATATACCCATGATTTAAAGTTGAACATGAATGATATACAATGAAATATCAGTTACACAAAGCATCTGTCAGTTGTATATCGAGGCCCAAATATGCATAATATGTTTATACAATGAATGAAAAGGGAAGTAGAAGAAACTGGGGTAATATATTCACAAATTTAACCAATGAATCCACTAACAAAATAAGAAAGAGCAATATATAATAAATATAAAAAAAATGTGTTGGATGTGAATGCGAATATATGAGTGAAAATGTAAAAGTACGTCGCCATGTTCATTTACCTGGAAAATTATTCATTAACACAGTTTGTTCCAATCTATTTTCTTAACTTAGCAGGATATGATGCTCATTTATTTGTTAAAGAGCTAGGATATTATGACAAAATAAATATTTGCAAATAATGAGGTAATGTTTATTACTTTTGGGAAAGAAACAGAAAATTTAGAAAAAGTTTCATAGACACTTAAAAAAATATGACCAATAGTTTGAATTAATTATATTCTAATTTAGTATTTTCCAGAAGACAAAGTAAATTTAGTTATTAGAAAAGATGACTATCCTTACGATTAAATGGACAGTTGGAAGAAATTTTAAGAAACCGAACTTCCACAAAAAATGTATTTTACAATCTATTAAATCACTGATATAACTGATGATGATTATGAATATGCAACACTTGTATGGAATCAATTTAATATAAAAAAATCCTGGGGAATATCATGACTTATATATGAAAAGTCATGTATTAATGTTGACAGATATATTCGAAAAATTGAAAGGTACTTGTATCAATGCATATGGTAGAAATCCGGTGTGGTATTTTACAGGACAAGGTTTATCATGGGATGCATTGTTAAAAATAACTCAATAACCTTTATATTTATTACATAACAATTAAATGAATTTAATTGAAGATAAAAGTATTAGGGGTGCAATATCACAGTGTTGTAAATTATATGTTAAAGCAAATAAAAATATTCAAAAGATTTAAATCTAATTCAAGAGACTAACTATTTAGCATTTCTGGATGCAAATAATCTTTATGGAAGGGAAATATCCCAATATTTGACATATGGAGTTTTTGAATGGTTTGATTATCCAGATTTCGAATAAGATTTCTGGGTGAAATATTCATTAAAATGAAGTAAGATTCACGCAATTGTTACACATTAGAATCCGATTTCAAAATATGGAGATAAAATTGAATTATATTATAAGAATAGTGATTCCCATATTCTTAACCAAAAAACCGAGGATTTTTAGGAAGATATGAAGTAATGCTAGATAAATTTTATACAAGTGATTATACAAATGACAATATTAAAACAGGCCTCAAATAAAGAAATGTGTTGGTAAAATAATGACTGAATTTGTTGGTTTATGTGCGAAAATATATGCTTACAAGGTTGGTGAAATTACAAATAAGCATTCAAAAGGTGTAAAGAAATGGTTAGCTAATAAGACAATTTCATTTGATGACTGCAATAATTGTTTGTTTAAAGAGAAAGTACAATATAGAGCAATGAAATTAATAAGAAGTTAAAAACAATAAATAAATATGGTGGAATTTAATAAAATTGCAATAAGTGATTGTGATGACAAATGGATGCATGATTTTATTTCATTTTCTAGTATATTATTATCTTCTGTATCTACATTTATGGATTTAGAAAACTTTAATATTTCTAGCATTTTTATTTTCCTAAACAATGCCAATATCAGCACCATCAGCACTATAAATAGTATAAAAAATTGGATCTGTAGGTTCATAAATAATCGAATCTCTAAAAATGCACATAATTTTTGTTGGAAAACTGGCCTTTATATCTGTTTCTAACTGGTTAGACTAATCGTATTTTATAAATGTACCATAATCCAAGTAACAATGAACATTTCATTTTACAAATTGGTCAAGATTCGCGAATTTGGTGCCTATAATAATTTTTTTGTTTTCAATAATCATATTTCCCTCAAACTCAAGGATATCGGACAATCGATCGTCAAAATTAATATCAAATTTACGTTCAACCAATATTCTCTTTTTTCACATTGTCTGATATTAATTCAATTTTATTAGTTGGAAATGGTTCAATTTAATTTATTGTTTATTTTAATGATTCGTTATTGTATTGTCCTCCAGGTATATTTATAACTTATTTGCTATCAATCAATGTTATAGTATTGTTGGTTATATTGTGTGTTGCAAATTTTGTATTAAAACTAACCAAATCAGAGATTTATCTTGATGGATGATATAATGATGTTTCTCCTTTAATAATGAACTATTATTTGTTAATTTAAATATTTTGCTGGCCATTTAATGAAAAAAATATATGATTAAATGAAATAAGTTGATTAGGGTGTCAGTTTGTTAATTTACAAAGAAAAGTAAAAAAAAGGGGAAACTTTTGCCTGACAACATGAGAAGCATAATTGTGAACCCAAGTAATAGTGAGAAAACTAATTTGAAGATAAATCTTATTTATAAGAAAAGATGGTTAAATCTTAATAGATTGTATGTTTACCCAAAAAGTTTAAATCAACCCAAATAAATTCAGTTACAAAATTACTTTGTTGCCATTTCCAAATAGTTTAAAGAAAAAATGGGATACTTTTTAAAATAATAATGATGAATTGTTCCCTTTAGATCAATGTGGTATTAAATCTCTGGTTGTATTTGACGATTCTATTTTAGATAACAAAGGGGGATATTTTACTAGAGGAAGGCAAAAAAATACTGAAGTATTTTATTTGGCACAAACTTATTCGAAAGTACCTAAACACCTAGTAAGAGATAGTACAAATTATTTGTGTATATTACAGACAAGATAATACTAATTAAAATATATATTTATAATGATTTTGTTGGCGGAGACATGACTTATGAAAAATTCAAAGAACTTTGTTCAAGTACTTTGATGAAGAATATGCTTTTAAAACATTAGATATAAATAAAAATGATAAACGAAAATAAAAAAATTAAATTAAATATTTTATAAATTTTCTTTGTCTTGTGTACTCACAGTTCCTCTAATTTGCACACAAGTTTCTTTATCTACTTCGGCGACTACCGCACTATCTACTGGCAACAGGAAAAAGCATCCGTAAAACACTTGGCGAGTCACCACATGAGCTTTAAAAGTATCACATCGAGCATCTCACCACTTGGCTCTGTGGTAAGATTCTCGACTTTAAACTTGAGGGTCGTGGATTGGAAACCCGAACTGAAACGATATTTTGTAGTGTGAATATTCGTATTATAATGATCAACCAAGTTGTTCAAAATTTTGAAAACATCGCTAAAGCTCATATAATAATATATGAACAGTAGATGCAATTAAGTGGTATCTTCTAACATCATATGGCATAGGCTGTACACCATAAGAGAGGGAGTACCAAAAAAATAATAAAAATTAAAAACTTCATATGTGATCCTTTGAAGGTCTGCTGGTGGTGAGATGGGACTTTCTTCAAGTGTAGTTTTGATAGTGTCATAATAAGGCTGAAAAATTAAACAATCAGTCCCTGGCAAGGTATTAAGTTGTTCGAAAACCTAAAAAAGGGCTTATGGCATTTCAATAAGTTGCTTGTAAACCTTTTGTAACTAATAAAAAAAATTAACTCAAAAATCTTACTGAACAATCTGCTTTAAATAATGTTCAAACAAAAGAAGACACTCAAAACGGTAGTAATGATCTTGTGTACAATTCTGAGGTAAAATAAGAAGACAATAATAATTATGAATTGGCCATGTTATTTGATATAAATAATCTAACTTTCAATAATAAAAAATAATCATAGTGTCGTATGACAATAATGAATTTAACTATGAAATTTTAAATATATATTAGAAAATTTAAAGGGCAGTCCCCCTTAAGATGTGCATAAAATTAAATTATAGATAAAAATAAATAATTTTGTAACCCTGTCTACTAAGATGGGGTTAGTGGGAGAAGGAATGTCTTCTATCTTTATTAATGAATCTATAATGTATTATTTAATTTTATTTTCTTTATTAAAATATTACAAATAAACAAAAATTTTGTTGATAACAATTAGGTCATGCCACTAGACAAATAATTAGAAGACTTAAAACTAGAAGATAATAATAAATCGATTATATTATTTAATTTTAATAATTTAATTTTCAATGATAAAAAATAACTGTTTTATTAGATGTTAATAGTGAACTTTGGTTTAAAGGAAAATATATAGCTGAATTTTTAGATTATAAAGGTACCAAAAAGGGAATTAGTAAAAATATAGATGTGGATGATACTAATATATGAGAAAATATATGGGGGGGTGCTGGTCCCCCCTTTCTTTTAATGAAAAAAATTAAACATCTGTTACTTTAAATTGAAATAGTACAATCTATGTTAACTATTTGGGCTTATATTCTTCAATATTATCTCCCAAAAAGAAAACAAAAAAATTAAAAAATAGGTTACTAAAGTAGTTCTTCCTTCTATTAGAAAATATGATTCTTTTAAACTCAACTTACAACTAAAAGAATAACAACTTAAAAATGAACAATTCTCTACTCAAGCTCAAAACGAAAACTTCTAAAAAGAATAACTTGCATTAGGATTTAAAAAAAATTAAATAGAGAAAAAAAATGCAACTACAATAAAACAAAACAATATACATTGCATTATGTAAACAATATTCTTTAATTAGTAATTTTGAAGGTGTTAAACAAATAATTTAATTAATAGAAATTCAAATGTTAATTCTTCACATAGTGAAAAAGATATATTTTAAATTTGTTTCCATGAGGAATTTTAAGATGTAAATATAACGAAAAGATTAACTCATGAGCTCCTAGATGATTTTCGTGAGAATAATAATGAGATATTTGTTTTGCATTATAATACTTTTCTTCTAATTTTAAAATCAGTAAATAAAGACGCAAACAAGCACTTTGAAAACATCAATAATTTAACTAAAAATCATTTATTACAAATATATACCTTGAAACCAAATATTCCAGAAGAAGCGCCTTTAAGTAATGATGGTGGGTCACTATCTATTCTGCAAACAAAACTATTTAAAGTATTAGATGATTTCAATGTAAAAAATAAATAAATATGGCATTAAGATTTATTAGGTACATCAGAATTAGGACACATAAGAAATTAAAAATTTTGGAAACCAAACAAAACAATTATTAAATTAGAATAATAGTAAATAACCTGATAGTCACAGATATAGAAAAATTATAGTTACATATAATTAATAAAATGAATAGCATTTTGAAATTTTATTGTTGTAAGTATTTAGACACACTTATAATTAATACAATGAATTAAAATTATACATTTTGATATCCATGTGGTAATGTATCTATTTTATATTGAAATTGTTTTGGAAATTATAGATATTTTTTATGAAAATTTCCTTTCAAGATTGAGAATAATTTAAAGAAATTGATAATAATTCTTTAACTATTCCTGAGGGTGTGAAACTAATCAGGGTGTGAAACATTTTGTGGCCTGGAATTATGACCAATTTTCAAGAAAAACATAGACAATTATATAGCTAGAGCACATGAAAAATTTGTCTACAATGTCAGCGCTGGCCCAGCCTGGGGTTTAAGAACTTGCTTTTTTCTTTACTATATCTTCTATTTCGGTGAGATTATTACACAAAAATATTAATGAAAACATGAAGAGATAGGAGTTGTTTCCCTTACATCTGATACAATATTTAAATATACATATGTTTTATTAATCCAAGAGTTATGATAGTTATCAAAATCTAACAATTTAACATATATTTTATCACCTTTTGTTTTTAAGACCTTACAACCACATATTCATTGGGGTGAATAGTTTTCATAATTTCGTATTCATAAAAAGTACCTTTTATTTCTTCTCCTTTAGTATTATTTAATTTGTAAGTTGGCACATCATAATTCAAAACCTCAAAAATAGTCAATAATTCAGTTGTCCAATTAGGAGTATAACATTTTTCAGAAATGTGTTTATTTTTTCTAACATGGACAACATTGAAAGCTTTATATTATGGTTTAGTAAAAATATTCGCAAAATCTTGTCTTAATTTTTTTTTATTAACTTCAATTGGTTTCATACCAATAGTTCTATATTTTGTATTGTCATATTATTTTACTAATACATCTAATATATTTATCCATATAGTTTCTATTTAAAGATAAATTTTCTAAATTTTATTTTTCATCATGCGATTAAATCTTTAAAAACACTAGATTTAAGTTCACTGAATGTAGAAGAATGACTTATGTTATAATTTTGCATAAGTTCTTTAAATATTTTGTAATGAAATTCTAAGCCATTATCACTTTGAATATTATGTGGTTTTAGTTTTATCAATAGGCATTCTAAAGAATTTGCTAAATTTCTAGCTGTTTAATCTTTAATAGGTATAACAAATGCATATTTTGAAGAAAAAAAACATCACAAACTGTCATAATTTACTTCTATCAATTATACAATGTGATATACCTTTTAAATTACTAGTATCCATCTCAACAAAATCAATTTGTCATAAATCATCAGTTCCACACAAAATTGCGTTTCTTATTGGCAAAATAATTTCTTGCAGGTTTATGCAATTCATTTATTATTGCATCACTTACACCAAGCAATTTTTTAAAGAATGTCTACTTATTGGATATACTAATCGATTATTTACTTTTCTGAACTAATAATAATTTGTTTACATTTTCATTTTTAATGTTATAATTTTTAGTAGCTTTCTTAAACTTCAAACACCAAGTATTCTGCATTTAATAGTAAAAAATATAGTTAATCTTTATATTTCACTAATATTCCTATTGTATTCATTATTCCATCATAATAATTAGATAGTTTACTTTTGTTACTTTGAAAGTTAAAAACTCACCTCTGTTAACATCAAAAGGCTTACTGTGATCAATTTTTATTTTTCCCCTTAATGGCAGTCATATAATCATGAGGTAAATTATCAGTAATTATTTTATAAACAGTACAATCCATAAAAAAATATAATTACATTATTGTCTATGTGTAAAACATAATTTTTATCCCACTTTGCAGGTAAATGAAATATATGTGATTTTTCTTCCTTACATTTTTCAACTTTCGAATTAATAAGTGTTTCACAATAATTCAAAACTCATTGGTTAAAGTTTGCAATTTAAGTGGTATATTTTTTATCAAAAAAACATTTTGACTGTGTCTTTTCTATCTATAGGATCAGTCATATAATTAATTCTACGATATTGAAGAGAAACATATTTTTTTGTTTAAATGAAAACTTTACTTATTTGATCTTGTAAAGCAGAAACAATAATATTGCATTTTGAATCTACATATGTTTATAATGAAAAAGCATCGGCGTGAAATTTTTTATTTAAGGATTTGATTATTGTTTTCCCAAACATATCTGTCATTTAATTAAAAATAAATTTTTAGTAAAATCTAGATCCTCTCGAAAAAAATTATTAAAAAATTAAACATAGATGTCCACAGATAACTGAATGAAAATTCTGAATTCGATAATCATTTTAATTAACATTTCTCTTTTTGAAGTAATCAATTAAGTTCCTAGGAATATTACCTCCAAATGAATCGAAGTAGTAAAGATCATCATTATTTTCTTTAAAATAACAAATTCAGTGTGTGCCACGATTTAATGAGGTTCAAAACTAACCCCAGCACATTAATTTTTCTGCATTCTATTTGGCAATTCATCAATCATATAAACATTTCTGAGATGCTTAATATTTACTATTTTTACATGTTTTTCAAAATAAAAATTAGATAATGGTGATAAACTCACATTTGTTTTGGTTTCCCCTTCTTAGTAACTAAACCATTTCCTGATTTATTTTCCATTATTAAGTAATTTCTGTCTCTGTTGTTCTTGTAATTATTATTATTATTTTTAGTTTGTTCAAGGTTCCTCCAGCTAAAGCTCCACGTGCACTTAAAATTGGAACTAAATTAGTAGAAATCCTCCATGATGTAAACCACTTCCAAATTTTTTTCTTACCATCTTTTTGATTTGCAAAAAGTTCATCTGTATCCAAATATTTTAATCGATTAATGGGTATATCGAAAGTTATGTTTGTTATCTTCATTTATGAAGAAAAAATAAAAACTAATCAATAAATTTTAATAATCCAACCTAATTTTATTTTTGTAAACATAGTTGATGCAACAGCTGCAGAAGCAATTTTTTCACCAGTTGGAGTGCCTTTACCTAATATAATTTCATTTGCTTCTTTTATAAAAATTTTATCAGCTTCATGTCTAGATTATAAATCTTTATGATCTCTAGACATATTATCATGATATTTACATACTTCATCTAATTTATTTATTCCACATTCTCCTATTTTCAACCATTCGTTTAATTTTATAAATGGTCCACAATAATTATAGCCTGGCAAATGCATTCCGGACAAATTTAAGTTGTCCAATGCCCAATTCATTATTTCTTTACCAAGGTGTTCGGAATTCCAATATTAATGTGGAATTACTTAAAACTCTTATAAGATATAGAATTCCTTCTGGATTATTAATAACGAATTCATAAGACTTACTGTTCAACATATTCATTATGCTTATTTTTTCACTGTAGTAACTTGTTTTCCTATATTTTCTTCACCATGAATAACTAACAACCTATCAACCAATTTTCTAACATCATCCATCCAAATGCATTCTTTTTAGTAAACTGTTGTATTTTTTAATATATTTTCCAGGTCTAAGAGTTCTTGGGGGAAATCGTTCTTTCAAGTGTGTTTGGCACTGACCTGAAACGTAATTCTTTTTTTGCTCATCATAAATTGGTTTAATTATATTTATGTACTTCCAACTTCTATTCGAGTTTACTTACTTATTAGGATTATATTCTTGGAATGCGGCTTAGGTTGATAAAATAATTTCTGTGAAATTTTCATTGTCATTATCGATGAATTCATCTTCAAGATCTGATTGTTTAATCAGAAAGCCCTTTTGTTAATTTATATTATTTATCCTTAACAACTAGTTTATCATCATGTATCATTACTTTTGTATCTCCAATGTAAAAATAATGCCCATCTTCTCGTACACAACATTGTGTTTAAAAACATTACGTCTTCCAGCTATTTATATTCCGAGATTTATATTAGAATCTTTCAATTGCATGGTTCCCATTTGCTCCTCCAAATTAGAAGATTTATGTTCTGGGAATAATTCTCTTTCATATAATGTTTCTTCTGGTCTTGGTGGATAATCTAAATTCTTTACTGATACTGGAACTAGAGACATTATTAAATTCTTATTTTCATCACTTACTTGTTCTACCTTTTTGCCAATATTTTGTAATTCGTGAATTAAAGCTAGAAATTTCTTTTTATAATTTTTGTATTTTTTAATGAACCTTTCATTTATATATAATTTATTTTCTTATAAATGATTTATGCAAGTACTGAGAGTTTCGAAAGTCAAACGTTTCCTCCAATGGATAAAACTAGGGAGAATTTAGATGTTTACAATAACAGAACTGAATTTAAAATTCATATAGATGATGGATTTTCTTTCCCAAATGATGCTAATGTTAATGAACAATATATTTTACTAACGAGAGATAAGGAAGGGAACGAGGCAAAATATGAAAAATGAGATAATATCGATGTTTGCGTTAACTTTTTTCCCTTTTCACTTTTCTACAGTATAAATGTCAACAAATGGAACTGTTATTGAAGCTGTTGACAATCTAGGAATAAGATCAACAATGATGAATAATTTAATAAGATCACCAAGTGAGCAAAATTATTTAGAATTTACTGGTGTTGATAATTAATATAGAATAATTTCTGTTCATGGTTATAAAACAAATGAAGTAATCTATTCTCTGATATATCTGTTTGGTTTTATTAGAGGTAAGAGTGAAATTTACTCGAAATTTTTTTTATCATCTTATAGCAATTGTTTATTTATTTATAAAACAATAATGCTGATGGTGCAATTAAAAAAGTTATGCCGATCCAGGTAGAATTGATATCCAAAAATTATAAATTACGTTGCCTATTGTTTAATATGAATCCAACACAGCCAATGCAATTAAAGAAAAAATATACGAACATCCTAAAAAGTTTATTAATTTTAATTTCTTGCAATTTTTATAAAATAAGTTCCAGCTGGATCAACTGTAATTAACTTTGATATAAAAGATCAGTTTAATGATTTACAATCTGACACGCCTGATTTTGTAATTGTATGTTTTCAAACTAATAGAAAAAATTGTGACGAACAGATGTTTACGTTTCTATGTTTGACCACTGTAATGTAAAAAATATGTATGTGACGATTGGAACAAATGAAATTTTCCCAAAAGACAATTGCAATCTAGATATTGAAAATGGTTTATTGCTTAAAAATATTACTTGCTTATAATGATTTTTGAAATTCAAAATCAAAACTAGATACTATATATAGAAATAATGAACTTTATTATAAACCAACTTTAAACTCTCAATGTTAACCCAATTATTATTAATTTTTCGGGCGAAGACCATTATATGTGATTGATTGTTCATATAGAAAAAAAATTGTAGTTAAAGAAAAAAAACGAACATAAAATTAGTGTAGATTTTGATAAATATATTGAAGCAGGAACAAATTGTAATATTATTCTAACTAGCTAAATTTATCTAACTTATGATTATTTGAAAGAAAGTATTACTGAAGATATATAAATTCTTAAAAATAATAAATGGAGCAAATAGCTCCTATAGTTTATGACAAAATTTAATATGTATAGTTAAATGGTAACATCTCTTAAAACTTTTAGAAATTTTAAGATGTTTAGTTAATCTTTTAAAACTTTTACAAATTTGAGATGTATAGTTGAGTTGTTTTAGTAAATTAATTTCTTTATAAATAAAAATGGAATATGTTGCGTTACCTTGTAGTCTGACAAACATTTAAAAAGATGGTGTTTTTTAAAGTACTCCTTCCTATAGATTAGATAACGCATCTGACGATCTGAGAGAATTAGTTTTGAAATTTCATCTATGTCTGCAGAACTTGCAATTATTGCTCTTAGAAAACTTTGTCGACAAAAAGGAACTTGAGCAGATAGAAGAAGTGTTTAAAAAATTAGTAGAGCTTCGATTATAAGCTATAATGAATAATAACCTAATATTTCATTTGATTCGGCTTCCAGATTTAGCTAAAATTTGCTCGTTTTTAGCTTAAATTGGCGTGTTTAGTTCTCATGTTTCGTTTTCAGATTTGGCTTAAATTTGCTTGGTTTTGGCTTAAATTTGCTTGATTTTAGCTTAGATTTTCATGTTTTTTGAGAATTGAAAATTTGAGTCAAATGAGGTTCCTAGAAACTTGAATAAGTTGCTTGAAAACTTGAAAATTATTTGATTTTTTTGCTTAAATTGCTTGGCTTTTTGACGAAAAAGTGCACTGCGTCAGCTCTCTCATTAGTATACTACTACGGAACCAGTCTGTACATCCTGCGCCTTCGCATTTCGGGGTCAAACAATGCCGAGCCTTCAACTTCGCTGCTGCAACCAGTAAAATCATAGTTTCTGGCGCAGTTGAGATATTCACAGCCTGTGCCTTCAAACAACAAAAAATAAGACGAACCACCTGTAAGAGTTGGTAAGAATTGGCGAAATTCGAGCTCTCAAACAGGCCTAGAATCCCTATAAACTGCAAAAGTTAAGCGGGCCAATTTATGTAATCAGTAGGTTACGTGCCGACATATCGAGCGAGGAGTCCCAGGTTTGAGTCTTGGGTAAAGCATGGGTGTAGATTCGTGTTATTCTAAAGAGTAATATCTACACATTGAAAAAAAGATAAGTTTTTATACGTGTTCAAATCCCTTTCTAAAACTAAATATTGTAGCTTCTTTAAATTATTATTTTTTTATTAATTTTAACACACCGGCATAAAGAAACATAGTTATGTGTAGCATCTCTTTATAAACCGCAAATAAGAAATAAACACCAAGCATATTTACGGAAATTTCCCGTCATTTCATAGATTGTTCTGTGAAATATTTGTGAAGTTCATTAACGTGCGTCTGATTACACTGCTGTGCATTAAAATTCCTACACCAAGAAGGACACACCAGAAAGATCCCGTATTGGGTTAATGCATAAAGCACGATGGGACAATGTCATTATTTGTTGTTCAGTCGAGTGTTGTAGCACGTGCTTCAATAGCGACACTGAAAAGTGGGGTTAAGCATTGGCATCACCAAGAATTTGTTTTCAAGGGGTTGTATAGGAATTAAAATAAATTCTCTTCAAAGGAGCGTAATATTAACAACTGGGATTTACAAAATATAAATGCAAACCAGATATCCATGAAGTGCAGTAAGAATAAATTTGTTCATATTTAACAATATACAATATAATAGTAAACATATAAGTAGAAAATTAACCAAACTAAATTTTCGGGAAAAATCAGGAAGAATTTAGTTACTCTTATTAGCAGGGCCTTGCATTTTGGAGTTAAATCGCTAACAAAAAATCTATTCCTTAAAAAAAACTGTTATTTTATTTATGTTACGAGAGTGAATACGAAGAACAATAATTTATCAACGACTGCTGTAAAGGATTTCTCACATTTCATAAGAAAACCCATTTTCCAGGGGAGGGCAAGTGTCCCCGCTACCTCGCCCTTTTTGTCTTTCTGCTGACGCCCGTGTGCGTAAGTGGAGGCCGGGCAGCCGTTGAGAATTAATAACACTGTCGGGTTACATTTCCGCTCGCGGGCACGCTAACCAGCAACCGGTCCATCGTGGAGCTGTTGGAGCCTGTTGTCTCCTATCTTTGTGACCAGCCTTGCCGAGGCCCTGTACCAACACGACTATGCGCGACCACATGTCGCACACATCTTCTGACGGTTCCTGTGTGACCATCGTGTCACACTACACCCTTGTTCCCATTTTGCTGCAGGATGATTATTGGCTCAGATTCTTCCAGTTCGCGTCAGGCAAGTCGTCGTGCAATCGAGAAAGTTATATTTCCAAAGTATAGGTTCACCCGTGAGAAACACGCAAATTTCCCAGGACTTTAATCATAATATAACCAAGCAAGCTGTATATTACCGGTCGCGAAGTTATCACTTCCAGAACTTAAGTCTCCGTGTTTGAAATCCGGCTGACCCATAAATGTGTACGTATAATTTTTATCAAACTCTTAGGATTATATAGTTAAGAATTACGAAAATTTCGAAGTACCTTTCCTTCACTTGATATTCGTTCTGTTTAATGGCTAGATAGGTGTTAAGTCATTTCGCTGCCTGCAGAACACAAAATTTACATATGTACAGATATTATCGTAACCTAAAAATGAGTTAACAACTCTCGCTAAAAAGGCTGACTAATGACATTGCAGAGACCTAGATTTTCAGCTATATGTTCATTTGCTCTAAAGAGTAGTAAGTTTCATCTAGAATCAATCAGTTCCGATTGCACTTGAACGTTTTATACTAACTGATAATAGTTGAGGGTGTGTGCTAAATATTAAGGAACGAATTTGCCTACAATTTCAAAAGTAAACGAAACGTACATGAGTTTCAAAACAAATTCTTACAAAATGAATGCCGGTAAAATTCAAGGCTTCTATTAATAACGAGCAACAGGTAAAGAAATATAAGAATCGTTGTCCTCTGATTTATAACCTTGTATGAACAAACGACCTGGAAGTGCATAGCTCTTTCACATTAGTGGGCATCCTTTACTCATACCTCTGCCACACAGCGGGTAAGTACAAGACGAGGTATAATGTTGAAGCGGTTTTTTTTTTTTACGTGGGCGTATTAATTCTTCGAGTGGCAGAGCAAGGCTCTAGGAACTGGTCTCGCGTCCGAGTCGTTGCTGCATGATGCAGAAGTCTCCCTGGAGGCTCGACTGGTGACTACGTCACTACACGCTGATTAGTGAGCGGCTTCGCAATGCTTTGCTGGCGTGTGAGGCTGCTTTCGCGGTATACGCTGCTATTACCTCTCTATATTCTTACATTCTATGCACCTTTACACAAGCATCGTGTGACTACGAATTGGTGATAACTTCTATGGATACTTTTATGTACCTGGCGGGCTTGCACCGCATAGTTTTAGAAACTTGCGCTCTAAGTTTACTACAGATTCACACTTATACAATAAGTTACTCATATAACTAATACGCTTACATTCCTCAACATGCATGTAAGTAATTTCTAAATACATTCTTAAAATATGAGTTGATGGGTAGGACTTATTTTTTTGAAAACAGTAATACTAGTAATGAAACCAGAACCGTATGCAACATTAATGAGAAAATGACAACTACACACGGGCCTTATTCGGGACTTGAAGCGAGAAATCTCGTACAATAAGCTAGCGTGCAACACACTGCATTATGGAGGTCGAATTCGGAGCATCAACTTCGGATTTTGTCAATCTAATGTTTCGAGTTATAGGGTTTACTAACCTAAAATATTTAGAGGGCCATCATTTAGAAAATAAGTGACTGAGCCAATTAAAACATGTATGTTTACATTGCATACCGTAGAACTACTTATGTGGAGAACTTGGTAAAAATCGGTTGTTTTGTCCCTGAGATATGCCACGAAAAACTTTTTTTCTTTCTTGTTGATATTGTACAAAGATTCAAAAAAATCGGCTTTATATACGATGCTTGCAATGCGTATTTAATGCCTACATACAAAATTTGGTTGAATTTGGTTAAACTGTTTAATATACGTTGTATGAGTTGATTATTTCCCCGAGACATAAGAATAAATATTTTTTATTGGTGGGGTTATCATACAAAACGTCAGCGAAATGAGGCTCTGCATATACATATATGATGGTTGTAATAAGCACTGCAAGCATTCAAAGTTAAGTTGGAATTGGTTTTGTAGAAAAAAGTGTACTGAGATAAAATATTTATGCAGCCACCATTTTTAAAATAAGTACCTAACCTATTTAAACATGCCAGATTACACAACCTGCTGCAGTACTAATATGATGCTAAGAATGGCGGTAGGAATCTGTTGTTTGTTTTTCGAGATATAAAATAAAAACTTTATTGATTTGCTTTGTGCTATATTACAAAACGCAGGACAAAATATGATCTGTGTAGAGAGAGTTTATACCAGTAATATCTATCGCCAGCATACAAAGTTAAGTTGGAGTTGATTACATGGTTTCGACGATACAGCAACCTAAGCTAAAAATTGCTATATTTCAGCCATTTTGAAATAAGTGCCTGAAATGCATAAGACTTACCACTTAATATCTTCCTCAGTACTACATGTTTGCCAAATTTTATAGGAATCGGTTACTTAGATATTACATAAAAATTATATTTATGCGCATAGTGCCATCTAACAAAATGGCTAAAAAAAAAAAAAAAAAAAGATGCTACATGTAGATACAGTTAATAGTTGTAATATACACTGCCAAAAATTAATTCATAGTTAAATCACTAAATGTCTGCCAATTTGAGAATAAATATCTGATGTACTTACAACATGTAATTTAACATAATCTGCTTCAGTACTACTAGTTTGCAAAATTTGATAAAAATTGGTCCGAGATATCACATAAAATCTTTATTTTACACAATGCGCTAGCTTACAAAAATGGTGGACAAAAATGCTGCATGTAGATACAGTTGATTGTTGTAATATCTACTACCGGTATAGAAAGTTATATTGGAATTGATTACATAGTTTCGACGATATGGCATTCTTAACTAAAATGGGTCCATGGCCGCCATTTTTTACATATGAATCTCTCATTCTTAAGACAATTCACTTATCGTCATTAAATTCAGTACTACATGTTTATCACATTTGTTAGGAAACGGTTAGTTTTTTTTTTACCGAAAATTAGTTTGGATAATTTTACTCTCATATGTTTAATATTATTTACATAGTTTTTTGTCAAATATAAACAAACGTAATCTTATTACACTTAATGGGTATCTGTTGCATTTGTATGTTGTAAATCCCAGCTGTCAATATTACCATCCTCTGAAGGACACTTATTCTAATTCCTATACAACCCCCTTGAAAAAACTTCTTGATGATACGCCACTTTTTAGTGTCACTATTGAAGCACGTGCTACAACACTCGACTGAACAACAAATAATGACACTGTGCCATTGTGCTTTACGCATTACCCCAATACGGGGTCTTTCTGGTTAGTCTTTCTTGGTGTAGGAATTTTAATGTCCAACAGTGTAATCAGACGTACGGTAAAGCTTCACTTATACGAGTTTAAAGGCTTTTATCAGAGCCAATGCATGCCGACATTCATGCAGATTTCATAATAGTAACAACAGTCTGTAATTATATGTTAAAAAATCTTAGCTTCGACATTCAGGTGCCAACCTCCCGTGGAACAGTTGGTTAGTGCGTCGCCAGTGTACGGTGAGGGACGCTCTACGTTCGAATCCCAGTTAAGGCATGGATGATAGTTTAAGTTAGGTCATTAGTTCATTTGCAAGCCGTCCCCTGATAAGCCTTCAGGCATAACACCGGAGGACGTTAATAAGCATTTTCCGATTCCAGAAATTCGACATTCAGTTGTGATGGGAATTTATCAGGGATACATCCCCGGCATTTGACTGCAGTGATTTGAGAAAATATAAAATTCTATTTCTGGAAGGTATAACAGAGAATTGAAGTCCGGTACTCAAGAATGTGAGTCCAATGTGTTGCTACAGCTCTGTTTTGAATACTCTTTAGACTTGGTCCTTAATTAACATCGCACAATTGTCTCAAAATGAAAATATTACCATTGATTTTTAAATGTGATCTGTGGAGAAAATGCTATAAATATAAAACGACGACAGCTGTACAACACGGATGTGGGTGAGAGGAAATTGTGGATATTTTTTTGCGGCTGAGGTGGCTGGGCGGTTAGCCAGCTCGCCACCCACCAAGGCGAACCATCTTCAATCACCGGCCCGGCCACTTCCGGATTTTCGCATGAGGGAATTGTGCTAGGCGATGCGGCTGGTCGGCGGGTTTCCTCGGGGATCTGCCATTTTACCCGTCCTTTCATTCCGGGGCTGCTCAACACTCCCCTCAACCATTCACATCGGCTCTCAAGACCTCGCTGTTAAAAGCCCCTAAATCTCTTCACTTCACTTCACTCAGTATTTTATCAGAAAGTGCTCGGTATTGCACGATGTAGTACCCTATGGCGATGAACTATGTAACACAGGAAAAGGGTGGAATTGTAATAAATAAGAAAAAAACTATATAACACACAGTATACAGTTCGGGTGGTTACGGTAATGTATTGCCAACCTTTCTTTGTTATTACAGAAATTTATATATTGTGTATATTGCAGAATTATTAAGAATTTGCAGTGTTGTGAAATTATTTTACGACTTTGTCACAGCGTCTAGACATTCTCTATTTCTTTCTTGACCGAGAATTAACCATCTCGGTTAATTCACTAACATTTAATCATTTACTTTCTCGGAGTAATTTAATCTCCATAGCAGAACGTTATACAGTCTCCCTATTTAAACCTTCGCATGCTGGCAGAAGGACTGAAAGGATAATTTCAATTTACGTAAAGCGAACATAATTGCAGAATTTGATCCCACTATTGCATGAATGGAAACCAGCTGCTAGCTCTCACTACACAAGTTCCTGGTACATCCACTTCAAAGGCACCGCAATGTCATTTCATCTCTATGTATGTATATACTCTGTGGTACACTACCGGTCGAAATAAACTCCTTGTGCGTTGTGTAAACTCGGTCTAAATGGATTATATATTGCGTGCTATCGCTAGGTTGGTGTGTAAATGATAAAAAGTTGCAATGACTTTTATCTTATAGAACAACTACGGGAATGTGTAAGTCGTTTCACCACGTCTACAGCCACAAAGTATGTATATGAAGAGCGTCAGACTTTGAACACAGTGAGCGATCAACGAATACATAAAACGCCTTAAGTCCATCGGTGCATGAAAGCAGTACATTTATATAATATTTGTCATAACTTGTTCACAGCGGATTCTTCAAAATTTTTGGCTCGACATGACGTAAATACCAATGTTAAGCACATTTTTGCATTGTTACAAATTCACGTAGTTCCATATTGTCGGAACACTGATTGCAAATAAGAAAACAATAATTTTTTCCTTTCTTCCATCAGTGCTCCGGGAATAATGACGGCAGTGAATATCTAAGGACGTAGGAAGGTGCAAAAAGTTATTATTTATGTCTTGCCGAGCCGAAAATTTCGGCAAACCCTTTGGAAAAAAAATTCTGATAGAAATTATATCAATATATTGCTTTCATGCACCAATAGTCTTAAGACAGCATTATGAGCAGCACTTGACGGAGTTTTTAAGGAGATGAACTGTGAGTGTGTGTGTGTGTGTGTGTGTGTGTGTGTGTGTGTCAGCACGAGCACAGTTGGCAGTGTCGGGGAAGGCATTCTGATGTCACAGTGAATCGAATTTGGTACAAATAGATATGCGAGGTACCCACAGCCATTGTGAATGTTCCGGCCGACAAAGACACTCCACACCAAGAGAGGAGAGCTGTATCGTGGTAAACATCTTCCACGATATCGGTGACTGTCAATCAGACTAGTGTCTGACTGCCTCGTGTCATCCCGCTCTAAGTCTAAGCACCTGGCATCAACCATATTGTGGCTTTACCCTCTCATCGATAGGCTGGTTTTAATAGTAGAGCACAGATGGTGGTATTTGGAGTGGTACTTAAACGGGATGCATGGAAATTTGTCTAGTGAATGCATCATGTTTAGGGTCTCCGATAAATTACGTATCAACTCGAAAGAAAACTTTGACTTGTGCCAATTTTCTGGATTTCAAAGTACCGCATACAACAGCTGTGGGCCGATTTGCCTCAGTAGAGGATACAAAACCTGTACGACTTGCAGCCAAACCGAATCGGTGCATGTATAAAAGATCGAGTGGATGCTACATTCGATTGATATGACACAAGCAGTACGTCAGTATTGCCCGATATGTTATCCGCGTAATAAAGAATGTTAAACATTCAATAATTTCGCGCAACTTTTCTAAACGCCCATTTTCATTTCATTTTCATCACTACTAGGATCTCACGTTTTTTGTCTAGTAGTGTACACTGAATCTACCTGCATGCGAAAACTATACACAGATCAATAATAACAATCGAACAATTATCTTTTCTGAAAGGTCCGGTAGCTTTGAACTCATGCATGACCAGTGTTTGCAGAAAAATCGTGTGTGATATTGGCAGGGAAATTACTGGAAAACACAGGTTCGTTAATACATGTTCGGCCCACTACTAAATTAATCTTTGTGATAACTCTACATTTTCAACAAGAGTGTTTCCGTAACCTAGCATTAAAAGGCGGATTCAGATAAAAATAACTCTTTAACAACCTACAGTCTGATATAAAAGCAATATAGAGTAGATGGAAGACGGTAGTTCTACAGGAATCGGTGAGGTGGCAATATAGACTTCGTTTTCGTCTCGGTTGCTGCGTTTGTCTTAGACTGAACATGGGTTTTAGCACTGGAAGTTGTTGACATTCATAGTCACAACATTGGAAATCTGTTGTCCTTCAAATCCTGAACATTTACTTAATGGGCCTTTTACAGTACTATCTGCTGCGAAAAAAATAGTCCCGTTGTTATACATGTACATTTAACGGGTAGTTTTTAATATTATAATTTCTGGTAAGTGTAGTTATTATATACTTTGGTGAATGTTAAAGTAGAAATTGCCCTACTTATTAAAAAGTATACATATGCTTATAACAAAGCTGCAGTTTCATTTAGGGACACACTGGAAATATAGTAGGCATTACGGATGCAAAGTTAACATTATTTACGAGTGGCAAAGTGATCAAAAGTACTCAGTTATCAGGGAATATGATGATGTAGACATGTAGAGAAGTGTAACTTTCAAATGGTGATAACCTGAGATTATATTTGAAAATCTTCACTAGATAGCATTATTGTTGCGTTGACCATATTGGATTGGTGATTTTGATAGTTGTATTGCGTGCCAAACAAATCTCTAAACACAACTAAAACACGTCCTTAGTTTAAGCGTGATTCGGAACCAGAAAATTGTACGTTGACATCTAATGGTCCTCGCGCATTAGAGAGGTCTCGGCACATTCTCGGATCGCACCGGCAAGTCAAAAGCATTTTTACATGTGTCTGAGTAGAGAGGCGCGGAGTTTAGAGCCCTCGGAGTATACTCCATACATGGTTATCTCCAACTTTTCTGAAGCCCTACTAATGTTCTACTTCCAGGATATTCCCCTGTCTCATATAAATATAACTTAGAGAATTACACCAGAGGACCAATGCACCGCACTCGTGCGGAGTCAGTGTAATAATATTTGTCATATAAACTACTTATTACTACGCATCACCAACATACCTATTTTATTTCTATCCTTATTCATATTTTATATAACTTACACATTATAATTTATACATCAAATAAAAGTAACAGTAACATTAAACAAAAAAAATTATTTAATGATAACACAAGTATAAAATACTTGTGGTGCGTGACTGATTAGTAAACAACTAAACAAGTCATACATGGGGTGTCATTTCAAATTTTTGATTCAAAACGTGTGCATTCTAAACTAGAAACGGTGGATGTTCCACTGATTCAATAAGTTGCAAGGTTTTGCACTTGCCAAACTATTGTTTTCTTCTAACTGACAGATCAAAAAGTGACAGATCAACAGATTCGATAATAGATTGAATAATATTAAAATATTCACTTTTGTATTAGTACAATGATTACTGATCAAGCTGTATTTTAAAATAACAGTTTAAGAAAATTATTTTTGGCAGTTTTGTTAAAATGTTCACTTTGTGTCATATGTGAACAAATTTATTATATAAAATACCTATACAAATCAATTTCTCACTTAAATAATAAAATGTGAGAGAGTAACTGTCTGGTCGTGGTCCTAGAATCTATTTGTTTATGGTGCATGCGCGTGTGGATGGCCAATGGTTATTACTATGCGTGCGTGGTCGTTTTTTTGAACATTGTATTGTAAATATATCGCATGTGAATCGTAGAATACGGTTAAACATACCTAAAACACATGGTAAACAAACATTACTTCAGTTTACAATAACTTGCAATAATATAGAACGCTAGTGAAGTTATGAGTGATATTATCACGAGGAGTAAATAAATAAGCTAGTTAAGTTTCCACGACCATTGTTCTTTGCAGATGTGTGGTAATGATGCTTTAATATTATACATGTGTTGAAATTGTGTATTGTAAAATAGCCAAACATATTTGTGATACTATTGATTAATGAGGCATGATGCAGATCCAGAGGTATTATATTATCTGTACAGTGAATGTAATTAAGAGTGTAACGATGACGTTGACGTTAGCTAATTTCGTAAACCAACAACAAGTTTAATAATGGCAGTTCTGTCATTTATTACGTTTAATGGGGTGATACCACATTAATAGGGATGTCACACAATTTTCCACTTTAGTGCATTAGAGGTAAAGGGCACTATGTTTCAAATATGGAACTTTACAGGAGAATTAAAAAATCGTTTTTCTATGTTCGTTTCACTTCTACGTAGTGCAATTTCCTACTGGTTAAATTACCTGTTGTTAGGTGTAGGTGATAGTTATTTGAACCACAGAAAAATTGTAAATTTTTGAATCTTGTGAATCCTGCCTCAAAAACTTATATTCGATGAATCTAACTAATCACGAATTTGGTTATCATTTCCTACTAAAAATGTAAATATATAAACAGTGCTGGCAGAAAGTTGATGAATTACTGTCTAATGTAGAGTACTTACTCATGTTATGCCGAAGTATAACCTTAATCTATGTTCTAAGTTACTAATGTTAACAAGCACTGGGAATAAGGTAATGCAACTTGTAATGAATAACTTTGGAATGAGAATTGTATGAAAACACATAATATATGCAGTAAGTTTTTATTGTGGACATGTACCAACAATGAGTGCGGTGAAGATGTTCACCGTAATCCGGAGCTGATTGTGATTGTGAAAGTAAGTTATTTTCAAAACATTTTATATATTGGAAAATATGTAATATATATTATACAAAATCTTGTCTCAAAATTCTTCAAGTAACGCAGTACTGTAGAACCTTGATTTAGCATTCTCCTGATTAAATTTTGCCGTTCAAGTCCAAGAGAACATCTACTGGTAGACCCTCACATTACTTTTGTCTGCACTCGGAGCTCTCTAGGGCCTAATCGGTGCCACTAGTTGTATCGTCCGAGCCATCAATACAGCATCGAGCGAACGAAAGCAGTTGTCCGAGGCCAAAAGACACAATGTAAAAAAATGTCAAAGGTTTCTACGTAAGGCCATACCCAGTAGCAGGCAAAAGTGTGCAAAAGCGATGCAGCAGGAAGAGGCAATAATGAATTCACTGCCTAAACGACCATTCTCTAACATGGATTTGGAAGTGTATGCACACAAATTTAAGATACCCAATTTTAGAGGATTATTTATAAGAGACGAATCGCCATAGAAACCAAAATATAATGATTGCGCCATAAATGGGCTCGGTACTCTATGGGCAAGTTATGTGAAAGGTGGAGAACATGCACACTATTATGACAGTTTTGGAAATTTGCATCCTCTACCTTAACTACGATGGTACCTGAAAGGAACTAAGCTAACATACAACTACGAGATAAAGCAGCTACCTAACACGTGGAACTGCAGGCATTTGTGTCTTCGCTTCCTCGTTCGTTCGTACAAGTAAATGTATAAAATTACTACACATAGAATGGAAACCATGGTGCACAGGCCTTGTCAATTTTCTAACCTACAATACGATACCGGACCTCTATGAAAAATACTGTAAGATATACATAGTTAAAAGTGGTAATGTCTCCCAGAAGGTAACATTGCCCATAGGCTCTTAAGTAATAGACGACATTGCATGGTACACTGAAGATTCGCTGAATCCCGACACATAATTCGAACTACGTGGGAATCCCAATACTCTGAATAGTACCATGAGATGTAGTGAAAATATCTACTTTACGAAACCGGATATTAATGGAGCGATGTTCGGATTCGAGCCACGCATCTACGAAGCTGGCAAAACACATGAGTCGTCGCGACCGTAAACAACTTGCCGATCAATGTGATATAACTGTTCACACACTCTAATTGTTTTGCCGTATTCGATCATCGTCAGCTTCAAGATATACTGTAATCTGAAGGGTTTCCAGAGTAGAAATGGCTTCGTACTCAAGGGTATGACAACGACTGGCTAACCAAGTACTACCACGGACGAGAGTGCAACGAAGGCAAATTTCCATACCATCATGAGGGAAACACGATGTGTGACTTACTGATTCAGTACCCGAAGGCCCAGATTTATGTATCAGGAAATGTGGCGAAGTATTAAACATTGAATGTTTTGCATCACATAAACACACAAAAGATAAGCCCATTAACATAAGTACAAAATGTGCTATACCAATTATGCCAAAAATCAATACGAGTAAAAAAAAAGAGAATGTAGTATGCGAATGTGGAAAATATGTTTCTAAAATATATCCCAAAAAGCATAAAAATAGTAAAGCACACAATACCGATGAAATTCGAGATGATTATTCAACTAACACATGTGTAGTATGTAATAAGAATAAATTTATCGATTCATTTTGTCCTCATAAAGCGACTATAGACAAATATACAACAAAATGTAAAGAATGTTTTAATGAGAAAATATTATGTGAATGTGGAAAATGTGTTTGTATTATATACTTCAAAGAGCATAACAAAACGAAATCACGCAATACATCAATAGATATTCTTAATGGAATTCAAAATGATAATCAGCCAACAAAAATACGCACAATTTGTAATGAGAATAAATCTATAAAATAAGTTTTTATTAATAAAAACATTCAAGACAAACATTCAACAAAATGCAAAAAATGCTGTAATGAGAAATACTATCACAGAAGAAGTTAAATATTTTTAAAAATTACTATCAATAATTTAAGCACTTCATGACAGTGTTTTAATTATTTTTTTACATTTCTTCATTTCCTTATTTTTGGAAAGTTTGTAAATATTTATTTCTTATAAATAAACATATATGGCAACGAATTATTCCGTAGTAGATCAGAGCGAAAGGAGAGTGACCGAGTTGAGAATTATAACTAGAGAATTAAACATTAAAAAAATCTAAATTACGTAAAGATGATCATACTACAAGCATTATTACAAAAATTCACCAAGGAGGAGAAAATCTAAATGATTTAACATTTGCGGAACTAAGAACTAAAGCTCAAAGCTTTAACATAACAAATATAAATAATTTAAGGAACGCATATTTAATTACAGCTATTATTAATGAGCAAAGAAAAACCAACTTGCAAATTTGACATTTTCTTATATCAATAACAATAAATTATATAAGAAATATATAAAGAAATTGAAAAAAAAATATTCCCATTTTCTAATCAGATATTTGTACAACCAAGAAATAAAACTAACAAAGAATTGTCCTTTTCAATTAAAGAAGAAAATAAAAGATTAGGTTGAATTTTTCCTTTCAAACAAAACATTTTTAATGAACGCGTACAAAGACAACCACTTGAAATTCGCGAAATTAGTCATAATTTTAATGAAAATGTCAACATTTGGCAAACAAAATATGGTATTCGTATAAATTATTTAGAAGGAACTCCAATAGAAAAAATGGATGCTGCTCGAAAAGCTGTTCATGCAGTAATGAAGGCAGTAAGGAAATTAACTTGTTATAATCAAGGTGATCAAATGAGAATATATGAAAATAATCAAAATTTTCACCAGACCATTTCGGCCTCAAGAAATAATAATTTTAATGCCGAAAATTTACATAATCAAATTGAAAATCAATTACATCGAATGAAAATGTAGGTATAAATGAAAAAAAAAAAAAACTTTCGATACTGATATTTATAGAATTCCAAGAGGAAATGGAAAAAGGAAAAAAAAAATGTCAATTTAACTGAAGATATAAAAGCAAAACAATGTATTAATAAAATTAACAGTGATGGTAATTAATGTGGAGCAAGAACTCTAATTACAGCTTTAACATAAGAAACTAACATAATTTCGGATAGAGAAATAACGAATAATGAGATTATTTACATTAGAAAAGGAAGAAAATTACAAGGAGAATTGGCTCGTGAACTTTGCAAAAGAATGGGAAAAAGTTGCGAAATTCGCTTCAGTTTAGAAGATATTATGGACACCGAAAATTTTCTGAATATCCAAATTAAAGTTGTTTCAGCTGCACATTTCGATTCAACTATACATTCTGCAACTAAAAACCAACAACTATTTATTTGTACCTACATGATGAACACTACAATGTCATTAATGGTATGAAAGCATTTTTAGGTAGTATTTATTGTTGTAAAAATGGTGACAAACCATACAATAATAAAGATCAACACGAGTGGAAGAAAAATGATAGAAATAAATGCGATTTATGTAAATACCACAGCACGAAAAAGTTTTGGAAGGTGAAGATCGTGTTAGAATATACTGCCAAAAATGTAACATATATTGCTTTGGACAGGAATGTTTTACTAATCACGATGACGTATGTAAGGCATTACGTAAGTGTAAAACTTGTAACAAAATATGCTTGAGAAATAAAATAAAAATTGTGGTTATATCAAATGTTGACATTGTAAGGAATATGTGAAAACTGATGATCATAAATGTTATATGCAAGAGAGACAACAAAAAGGTGTTATTTGAGTGAAATATTGTACTTGTAATGGCAAAACCAAGAAAAAAGATATAGGTTGTTCTTACACAGAAAAATACTACTTTCTCGACTATGAAGCCACACAAGATACTGGTTTTCATATACCGAACTTTATATCTGTTGAATACTTAAATGGAAACAAAACACATTTTAGTATAAATGATGAGTTTTGCGAATGGGTTATATATGAAGAAAATAAAGGATATACATATACTGCGCATAATTCAAAAGGCTACGACTCATATTCTTTTTACAATATTGTGTTACAAATAGTATAAAACCTCAAACAATATATGAAGGCAGAAAAATTATGCAACACAAAATATCGAGTCTAAATATCAAAATAATTGAGAGTATTAACTTTATTCAAGGAAGTCTTGCCACATTTTCCAGAACTTTTGGTTTAAAGGAGCTTAAAAAAGGATATTTTCCGTACCTTTTTAATATACCAGAAAATCAAAATTATATTGGAAATCTACCAGCTACAAAATATTATGTAGTCAATACAATGAATGAAGGACAACGAAAAGACTTTTTAAAGTGGCATGCTGAAAAAAAACAAAAGAAAATTATATCTACGATTTCAAAAACAAACTTGCTGAATATTGTGATTCTGATGTTGATATCTTACGATGTGGATGTCTTAAATCTAGAGAAAAATGTTTATAAATAGCAAATATGATTCGTTTTGCTACATAACAATCGCAGGCATTTGTATGGCTATTTACAGATCAACATTTCATAAGTAAAATACTATTGCAGTAGTTAAAGATGACGAAAAAGATATGTTTGGTAAAGAATTAATTTCGTTGTTAAATACATTTCCAAATGTTCGACATGAATTAAATGGCCGAGAAGTTACTATTTGTGGAGCAAAAGTTGATGGTTATGATCAAAAACTAAAACGATATACCAATATCATGGTTGTTTTTGGCACGGATGTCCTGATTGATATTCACCAGACACAATAAATAAATGCAACAATGAAAGTATGGATGACTTACTTACTAAAACAAACACTCGAACAACAATTTTAAGACAAAATAGTTACAAAGTAACTATAGAAAAAATAGATTTCCTACAAAAACAATTGATAAAAATCTAAAAATATAATAGAACCATTTCAGCCGAGAGATGCATTTTTTGGCGGTAGAACCAATGCTTAAAAATTAAATGTTTCAGGAAAAATTAAGCTATATAGATATATGTAGTTTATTTCCAACAATTTTGTTTTTTTATTATTATCCACTTGGTCAGGCTATTAAAATATTTAATCATAAAAATTACGATAAAAATTGGTTTGGATTGGTCAAATGTAAAGTTTTGCCACCACGAAATTTATATCATCCAGTATTTCCAATTAAGCAAGAAAAACAATTTTTTTACTTTATGTTAAAAATGTGTTGTAGAAAGAACAGGAGAGTGTAAACATAATGATGAAGAAAGAGCAATAGATGGTACGTGAACTACATTAGAACTAAATAAAGCATTTGAAAAAGGTTACAAGTTACTTAAAATTCATGAATTTTGGCATTTCAAACAAAAAAGTAATAAGATGTTCAGAGACTGCATAAAAATATTTATGAAAATAAAACTAGAAACTAGTTAAAGGGAAAAAGAGTACAAACTAAAAGACGAATATATTCATGTTATAAAAAAAGAACAAAATATCGACATAAACATTGAAAAAAAAAACTGATCAAAATCCAGGGAAGTATGACGTTGCCAAATTTTGTTTGAATTCACTTTGGGGAAAATTTAGACAAAGACAAAATTTAACACAAACATAATATATTACTGAACCAACTCATTGGTACAAATTGCTATTAGATGATAGAATTAAATTAATTATGTTTATATAAATGACAAAGTAGTTGAAGTGTCCTATAAATGTGATGATAATTATGTAGAAGATAGAACAGCAACAAATATATTTATAGCAACTTTTACCACATCAAATGCACGAATACGTTTATAAGACATGTTAGATAAATTAGGTGATAAACTAGTATATTATGATGCAGACAGTGTGGTTTACATTGATGATGGTAAAAATATTGTTAAAACTGGCTCCATGCTTGGTGAATGGACAGACGAATTTGGAAAAAATGATTATGATTTATATTTGATAAGTAAAGGACCTAAACGCTATGGTTATGAAATTTTTTGGGAAAGCAAGTTACAAAAATTGAAGGATTCACTCTAAACCACGAAAACGCTTTACAATTAAACATGAAATAAATAGGTGAATTGGTACAAAAAAACTAAGAAAAATGTAATTCTAAAAAAACAATATGATTACAAGAGATAAGAATGCAAAGAAATTGGTGAATAAGATTATGGAAAAAGAATTTAATTTTAACTATGACAAACACATGGTTTTGAATGAAACGTATGATATTATAGATACATTATCATGAGGTTATCAAACAAATAATTTTATATTTTATTTTAATATATTTCTATATTATATTTTAAACATCTTTAACCTCTAAAACAATGTCAATATCAGCACCATCAAAATCAAACAGTTTGCCATGTTCATCCCAAATTTCTAGAACAATGTGATTATACCATTCATGATTAATTCTATAAAAAAATGGATATGCGGGCTCATAACTAACATAATCTCTGAAGCCATACATAGCAATTATATCTGTTTCTAAATGATTAGAATTGCCATACTTTATGAACATTCCATATGCCAAATTACATTGAACATTTATTGTTTTAAATTATTTAAAAAAAAAGGTAACTTAGTGATAATGACATTTTGTCTTTTTCTATAGTCGTGTTTCTTTCAAGGCCAAGAATATCGGACTATCGGTCGTAAAATGTAATATCAAACTTAGATTTAATCGATAACTGTTTTTCACATTGTCTGCTGTCAATTCAATGTTATTTGTTAAAGATGGACCAATTAAATTTATAGCTTTTTTTAAAGACTCAAAATTGAATTAGCCTCTAGGAATAGTATATAACTTCATTCTTATCAATTAAAGCACTCAATTTTTCAATTGTTGTCATAGTATTATTGTCTATAATTGGTGTTAAAATTTTGCATGTAAACTAACTAATTCTATCAATTTATCTTTATGAAATACATCATAGTGAAGTTTCTTCTTTAGTATAGAATTGTTGTTTGTTAACTTGAATACTTTATTCTCCATTTATTACAAACATTATTGTTATTAAATGAATAAGCGGCAGCCAAAGCAGCCTATGCTGCAAACAGTCGATTAGGGTGTCGGTGTGTTAATTTTCGAAGGAGATGCTAAGGAATAAAATAATGGCAAGCCATTACCTGATTACATAAGAAGCTTAATTGTTGGGCACAGCCAATGTGTCAACCTCCTCCCCCCGATGATTAATTTAATTTATAAGCCAGGATGGCTAAATATTAATAAATTGTATGTTTACTCAAAAATTTTAAATCAGCCATTATATATTCAGTTACAAAATTATTTTGATGTCATATCCAGCAAGTTTAATGAAAAAATTTCATACTTTTTAAACAACAATGATAAAATGATTCATGTAGATCAATGTGAAAACAATTCTTTAGTCATATTTGACAATGTTATTTTAGATGATCAAACTATTATCCATGAGTACTTTACTAGGGGGCGACACAAGAATAGAGATGAATTTTATTTGGCACAAACATATTTGAGGGTGCCCAAACAACTTGTGAGACAACACGAACTTTCTATGTATATTTAGACAAGATGACACAAACCTAAGACATATTTATAAAGATTTTGTTGGTGGTGATATGCATGATGAAAAATTTAAAGATATCTGTGCAAGCTGGTGGAAGGAAGATTAAGGTTTTGTAACATTAGATTTGAGTAGAAAAATTAACAGTGGTAAGTATAGAAATCAGATTAAACAGTTTTTATCTCACGTCAAGATAATTCACTTTCACACATCGCCAGTTTTCCTCAGCAGAGTTTAGACGAGCACTCACCACAACAGGAAGGAGCTTTACTGCGACAGTGCTGTTATCTAGTTGTGGTGTAACAAACAGTTGATGGTGGAACTCTCGATATGTTGCTATCTACTAGTGGTGAGAATAACCCACCAAAAGATGCAGCAAAATCGTCGCCTCGTTTGTCTTGTCGCAGTGGCTCAGCGGCAAGACATCTGATTTCAAATGCGAAGGTCGTGGGTTCGATCCCCAGCCTGAGCAGATTATTTAATGATATGAATATGAGGTGCCCATATTTGCACTATTAGATTATCACCAAATCAGACACAATTTGAGCCAAAAAACTCTCTTTCGCTCATATATTCTATATACGAGTATTGATGAACACAATTGGTGTATTCCCCATATGGAAGTGCACTAGAAATAAAAACTTTCACACTTCATGACTAAAAAAATATATATATATATAATGGTTGGCCAGTGGCGAAATGGGGAAGTTCTCCTGATGGAGTTTTGATGGTGGTAATAAAGGCAGGAGAAATTGGGTCACTGGTGTGACCTTGACTTGTTCGCAAACAAAATTAAAAAATGGCCCCTGGCATCGGCATTAACTTACTCGTAAACCATTTGCAATTTATTAAAGAAGAGGCATTAACAATTTGGCAAAATAATACTAAATTTGAAGTTTGCTTATGATATAAATTCTCCTGATATACTGATTTATTACAAACAAGGTTAACATAGATGTCAGAGATTACATGGAATTTGTCAGACTAAATTATTTCCATTTGGTAGTACACTAGCAAATGCATTTTTTCCAAATCAACGAAATTGTCTTGTTAAATTCATATCAATAGGCAGAAATATTGGTATAATAATGGAAAAAAAAACACTCCTGAAAATAAAGTTAGTTTACCGACTGTTTTGATCTTAACAATGATTTGTTTGATTTGCAACTAGATGACATCCAAAGTATTCAAACTTGTATGGACAACCTCAACAAAATAATTTTATTTTTAATGAACCAATTGATTTATGCAAAATATACATGTAAATTTTTTTAAATTATTGTTGATAAATTGTATAATTTTTACAATAAAAAATTTCGGAGAAAAAGTTTGAATGACAATAAAATAATTAATAAACCATTTTTGACAGCAGATTGGTTCAAGTTTTTTCTAGCGACTTCAACAATTTTTTTTATACACCAAAAGCCTTTGAACGAGTAAGTTTTGTTTGTAAATTATGAAATTTATATGGTTGATTATCCAAGTTATCGTCCTATTAATGGATATCCGAAAGGATTTTCTTAATTTGGCTTAAGAGATGAATATAAAATTAATGCTGTTTTATTAATGCTGTTTTTAATTCATATTTAGGGAAATCTTTTAGCTTCTATGAAAGGGAGCATTATGCCGAAATAGACGAATGTAGTTTCCGGATAAAAGATACTGGTCTAATTAGCAAGAAATTTCCTCATTTACCAAATTTGATAGAGTCGGCTTTTAGATATACGAATGGTTTACTGCATTTCTCTAGCAACGAAACTATCGTGGAATGTGATGAATTTACAAAGGAATTTACTAGAGTTGGAAAAAATAGCATTTCCATGTTTGGTATATAGTGTGAATCGTATAACTAAATCATAAATAAAATGAGACATATTGTTAATGACTTAAGAGCTATATAATTACATAAAAAATATATAAAAATTATATATAAAAAAAGGGGTGAACGAATCGTTCACCCCTTTAAATATGCAGCCTAACACAATATGTATAAATGAATATGGTCCATATTTTATACATCTATATTCTTTAGTTTTTTATTTCCTTATTAAGAAAGAATACTAGTAAAAAGACTTATTACAACTCACCAATTTCACTTGCGTATAATTTAACATATAAAAAATGGAGTCAATTCTAGACATAAATAACAACAAGCTTATTTACTCTGGCGAACGAGTTTCTCTGATTATTGATGAGAATGGTTTAAAGACAAAGATATTTCTGAAATTTTATAATATAAAGATTCTGATCAATAAATCCGTAAATATATAAACAGTGAAGATAAAACTTGCTTGAAATTTTAAACCTCGTCTACAAGGTGGGGTTAGTAGGAAACGAAAAATGTTCTATTTTTATCAACGAACCTGGCCTTTATTCTGTAATTCTGTCTTCTAAAAAAGAAGAAGCTAAACAATTTAAAAGATCGGTAACTAAAGAAGTTTGATCGTAAATTCGTAAATATAGTGAATATAATTTACATAAAGTAATAAAATTTAAAGATATAAAATTAAATCAATTAGAGCATACAAATTAAATGAACAAAATTAAAGTAATCATTTAAAATATATAAATAAATGTAAAGATGATGATATTGAACATTTAAGAGTGTCAGTTGATCTGGCATTCGACGGAAAAGTTCGCAGAAATGAGGTAATCAGAGAAATGACTCATGTCAAAGAATGAAAGAAACATTGAATGGCCACATTGGGTGTTCCCGCAACTATTTTAATACTGTCGGAAATAATTATACTCAACAACAATTGATTAATGATGATAATAATCTTCGTCGAATTAAGTAAGAAGCTAGTTTTAAATATAAATTTACAGGCATTTATATGGGACTGCGAAATGCATCCCCTTACTTACAAAGAAGAAAACATAATTTAAATTCACAAAACATCTGTTTTATTAATCCAAGAGTTATCAGTGTGCTCTTGGGGGCGATACAAAAAATAAATAGACAGTAGATACGGTATGGTAAAGCAGGGGGCTGAAAGAGGTCGAACGAAATGGAGTAATTGGCTGACTAGTTAACCAATAAAATTGGTAATCTGACTGTCAGGGTAAACTACGAAAACATCTTTAAAATAATTATTTTATAATAATAGTAATAATGTTTTATAAATTTTAAATAAACTTTTTTAATTGTTTTGGTATTTTAATCATTTTTGTAATTTTATTTAGAGAATTTTGCTAGTCTTGAGATTTAAGGTCATCCAAGGTCAAGGTCAAAGGTCACCTGGATCCAAGATGGTTGCTGACCGACCGGAATGATAGAAAAGTTGGCCAGCTTCGGCTCTGGTGCCCCGTGTCTCTCAGCCCCATTTAAACTACATTATAACCGATTTCCCATTTATTTACTACTCATAGTTTATTCTCCCACGGTTTAATCTTGTAGTCAACACAAGCAATATAGGCTTCTAGTTAAATTCTGAACGTTAACTAAATGTGTAATGCGATCGATTACTGGTGGTTTTATTCTTTCGTTGGAGCAACAAAATGTGCTTTCTGTCAATATATTTAGTAAAGATGGGTCGTTGAAAAATACATACCATGCATGCATCGTATTTTTGTGTTAAATTAAATGGTCTAATTTCTGTTCCAAAGAAATGAGTTTTGCAAACAAAAGCACTCGTGTTTCGTTAAAACTCAACTATTTCTACAAATAAAAAATATACATTTGACAGCTGGGAGAAAAGTTATAGTTACAACATGTGATTCTTTAAAAAAAAAAACATCTGGCATCACCAGATGTTATTAAACGTAGTCGATCAGGTAGACAACATGTAGGCTACTAAGTACGTGATGGGACGCTCTGCTGTTTTTACCAACTCTACGCATAATCGTAAAATCTAGTAAACACGTTTACTCCCATATCTTCATAATAATATGATGAAATTGGTAAAATGAAATGAACTGGATGATGTGTAATTTAACGATTTAAGTGTGATTGAATGTATAGATTCTTAAAATATTTGACATAACGTTAAAACTAATTTAAATGCCTGAAAAGTGACGAAAATGGTGAAATTTATTGGAAATGGGAAATGTGTAAATGAAATTTAATTAAATGCTAAGTTATGATTATATGGACAAAATTTAACGAAATGGGGAACATTTTATTAAATGGACGATTCGATAAAGTGAGTGGAGTCCTTAACAAACTTAAGATTTCCGAGGCAGGGTTCTTATGTGGAGGTTTTCCGTTGCCGTCTGGTGTGTGAAAGCAAAATAAATCAAAATGCAGTCCTGCAGTCGCGTAGGAAATATTGACACCGCAGGAGAGAACTTGGCCTAATATGTAACTGAACCCGGCACCTTTAACGCGACAGATATGGCGAGTTTACCTCAGACCAAATATGAATTGAGACGTATTTAGTAAATAATCGCGCACCTGAAATCAAGTGATTTGTGTCTGCGATTCCTAATTTAGATAGAAATTCTTAATTATATTTAGTGAAAACTCGTCCAAACTGCTCTATATTCTGGCTTTATTGATGAATATACCTAACGTGCATTAACCCCGACTAATACATATATCAGCATATCGTCACATAGATTTTCAAGTCGTATTCTAGAAGAGTGTCTCATTACTGCGAGTTAAATTCCACATGTGAACATAATATCGTTCACATATTTGGGTTCTTAATATTTTCGATGCTTTGTTTATTGCAAATTATTTTCCCGTCGAAAAAAAAAATATTATTTAAATTCTGCTGTGAACTAGTACATGAACCATAGCCGATTCTTTCTTTAGTAAAATTATATATGCGCATATTCCCGCCTACAGACCAGTGTCTGCATGAGTGAGAGCACGTTGGCGCTGTTGCTTGTCGAGATACGCATCTGTCTTTCCGCCCAGCTCGAATAAGTCACGAGGTGCGGTAGGGTTGGGGGCAGTGGGAGGACCAAGACAGGGAAAGAAGAAAAAAAAAAGTACCACAGTAGCGTACAGAGACGACTAAACTTATCATTAATATATAAGGCCAGTTACGTCCTAGAGTGAGCGAAGAGGTTTGGGTGGCTCTTAACAGTGAGGTCTTGAGAGCCGATCATGGCGAGTATGGAGCAACGCAGGAATGAAAGGACGGGGGAAACGGAAGATCCCCGAGAAAACCCGCCGACCAGCGGTATAGTCCAGCACGATTCCCGCATGCGAAAATCAGTGGGTGAACCGCGGGGAATGGAGCCCGGTTCGTCTAGGAGGGAGCACGTCCTGGAGCCGGGAATTCCACGAGTTCATTATACATGTAGTCAATTCATGGTAGCTGCCAACTTTTCATAAGCCCTTTTAACATTCTGCTTTTAGGACATCGCTCCACCTCTTGCAAACAATGCTTAACAGAGTCTAGAAATTTACAACCAAATGTGCGCGCTCAGTGTAATGTAATAATAATTTTCCGCCAGAGATATTTATTACTAGGCATTGCCAACACGTTTATTTTCTCCCCGTTTTTAATAATATTCATTTCGACCTAAATGTTGTAATTTAAAAACCAAATGTAAATAAAATTTAAATTTAACCAAGAATAAGATATTATTTTCCATAGAATTATAAAACGCGGGTGATACATGGACTACTTATGATACAATCAAGCACTTCATACATGTGATTTTTCAAAGGTTGGATTAAAAAAGTATGAGGAAACCGTAAATAGAATTTAAACATTTGCTCTTCCTTTATACTTTTGTATTTGGACCATAGGCGCTGAATACGCTGTGAAAAGGGGGAGGGGGCGTGGGGCGGCGGTCTCCTCCCAATATTCAACCAGCAGGGGCGTTGCCCCTTGGGTTGGTCAATAGTTCATTGTGTGGAAAGCATTTACAACTTATTATAGATTTATTGCCTCATTCTTTCCTAAGCATGTATTGGTAATTGTTAAATTACCATAACCTGTAATATTTCAGTAAAATTATTTTATTTCAATATTTAAGTACTTGGTTCATGTGAAATAATCGTTACACGTGCATTACCGCATGCACAAACACAAAATACACAGCTTGAGAGATTGTGGACCGAGGGAGAGATAAGATTTAAATGAATATAGGAACTGTCAAAAGAATTTGAGATTGCCCCTCCCCTCCCTCCCTGGGGATCAAGAAGTCGACGCACGCCAATGTGTTGGACCACTATTTCACTCTCGCGCTCTGCAAGGCTGTGAACGAGTACTACACATGTAGAGAGACACTGAGCGAATCACGTGCGCCACAGTACACAACATAGTAAAGAGTCATGAAGGCACCAGCCAATGAACAAATGACAGCACCTCGTGTGTTTACAGATCTTTCAAGTTAAGCCCAGCCGTCAATTGTACTCATGACATTTCCGAGCCTCTTAGCGGAAAGTCGACAGTGGATGATAAAAGCACTTAATTGACTCTCAATTCTCAAGCTTTATCGGAATCTGTTATTTCTTATTGCCCTGCAGGGGGTAGGTTCGAACACGTGACGTCGCAGTAGTGTTAGTTCGACTAGTGTGACGTGAAACGAAGTCGTGTAAATAACCTACAACGAATGTAAAAACCATTATTTGAAAAATTGTACTCAAGCTGACCTTGACAAAGTAAGTGACAATCACCTGTTCTAGCAATCAATTTACGAGACATCCTTATTCGATCCCAAGATTAAATTTAACTTTCTTACACAAATACTTTATGGCTCAAATAGTCAGAACATTTACTCTGGCGCACTCTCACTCGGAAGTGACGTCAGAGAGGGTTTTTCAATATGACAGAGTGCGAGTGCACGAGTGCGTGTTGATGCATGCTCTATGCATGCTCTCGGGGTATTGTTTGTTTATTTGCGTTTGAACACTGTTGTCATCCACACGATGCCGAAGGAACAAACCTTTTGTTAACTGTAAGTAAATTTTTGCATTAGTGATAAAATATTTCTTTATAATATATAATGAGTTTACTATTGTATATCTTGTTAAACATGCATCGCAATAGAAGTTTAATTTAAATGCCATAGTAAATAATAGCAGTCATAATGATAAGGATTGAGATGATTTGTTTACTTCAAGTGAACGTAAACCATAAACAGCACATAATAATAATAGTCGTAATTAGCGAGTGCGAGAGTGGATCTGTTCCAAATAAAGAGTCTGCAGGGAATTGTGGGAGCGAGTGCGAATGCGGCTGCTGGTGATTTGGGACACAACCTGTAGGATCCTGAGAGACTGTTGTAACAGTTGTCTAAGTAAAGATACTTTCATAAATAGCAACTGTCTCCACACAACAGTATCTTCATAGCAACTTAATAAATATGTGACACACTTGGGCTAGGAGCGTTATGTCGCTTACGAAAAATATAACTTATGAAGCCTACTACCGATATTAGCAGTAATATAGCAACCTTAAACCATACAGATGAACACAATTAAAGACTGTTCACGATAAAGTGAGCACTTTTGAAATCAACCTTAGAAAAAAGTCACTGCCCCTGCCTGCATATACTTCCACGATGGCACTGAGTGAAATGCGCCCGAGAAAGTTGGTAACGATAGATGGAATGTAGTTCCATATTCTAACGTCGAATAAAAAGTGTTAGGTAACCATTTGTGATCATTTAAATTATTTATTTCGATTTCTGTTTTTTTAATGCAACAGTGTGTAAAAATTACCAGATTTATAAAATGTTAACTTTTTTAAATAATTTCACAGTTCCACTTGAGTGACGCATGAATAAAGTGACAAGGCCCAAGGCAATGTTAATTGTAAATAAGGCGCAAGAATACACATCGTGCGTACAAGTAGATCGGATGCAGGGCTTTCAAAAATGTTCATTTTACCGTGAACAGGCTATATATAATTGACAATCTGTACTTGGCTTACTTAATGACCGGGACTCCAGCGATGAAGACAAATGACCAACTGTTGAACCACTTGTGTAAATTAGTTTCCTCAGTGCAAGTCACATTTCATGAATCAACTGTTTATTAAGTTGTTAGTTTATAATTAAAAACTATGTATAATAGTGTAAGCAAGTGATCACACCGCGCTTATGCTTTTTATATCCAGTCCCAGGAGACTATTCTATACATAATTCCTTGTATGTTAATTTTGGCCGGGTCGTTTCACTGCGAGACTCAGTGTTGAGTGATGTGCTTTGTAAGTAACGGATCTATAACCGTGCTACTCTTCGAATTTATGATATTTTCTTGTTGTTATTACTGGAAATAAAGTTTTCCGCTAATTGTTTGTGGCAACAAACCAAGGGTTTTTTTTTTTTTCGCTTTAGTACTGCACGCACCAAAATTGTCTTATTTGGAACACCCGAAAAAATAAATTAATGTAAATATGAAAGAGTTGATATTTCCAGTTCCGATATTCATGAAGTTCTCCAGTCAGTTTCATTTCGTACGACGAAAACTTCGCGTCTGGACCATCCATTCACTACATGATGTACGATTGTTTATTATATTCGTCGTAATAAGGCGTCTGGCCGTGACGGAACGTGAAAAATGAGAGGGAATATTAACGAGGCGAATATAACTCACCTCAGCTGTCAAAAATGCCTCGTGAAGTGAAGAGTAATGGAGGTTTCCCGCAGCGTTGAGCCTTCGTTCGCTAAAAGAGTAGAATAAAACTCGTATTACTCTGTACCAATTTTTCCTCGGTACTCCACCGAATTCCAGCTGAATTGCTGCATTTATTTCAACCATTCTGTTCGTGAAATTATCTTTCTTTATATTTTAGAATGAATTTCCATTTGGTAAAGAAGCTATTGTGAGCCCTCTCTTGTTGTAGTGTTGATGAGGGGCTTAAATACTTACAGGTAGTTTACTGTTGTAGACCAGCAATATAGAAATAGATAAAATATTATATTAATAAGATATATATATATATATATAATATGTAAACACGTAACATTTTCGTGAGTTTATTTTTAAAAAATCTGACTTGAATCATATTGCTGTGGTCTGTCCTGAGGGTATCAGGTCACACATTAATTAAGAGGATCAAGGTAGCTAGTTGGATAGAGCACTCTAATATACAAAATGCTACGTTTATTCAACTTAAAGAGGTTAACACAAGATAATATAAGATTCGCCCACTGCGTTACTTTATCAGCTAGAACAATCAGCAGTTAGCTCAATTATGTATGGAATAGCATTAGTCGCTGTAAGGTGCTCTTTTCACTCTGATGGAGTCCAAGTTATCGCCACGAACATATACAATGACTCACTACCAAGGGCGCCCTACTGGAGATATATTTACCCTGTTAATTAGTGTCGACGTCTATGGGTATACCTCCTCGATGGTGGCAGCAGTCTGGAGTCGAAGTGGGACCACGGCCTGGTGGTCCTCTCCTGGAGTCGTCCCCCGGGTAGCTGGATCCAAGATGACTGCGAGCTGCCATGGTCTCAGGCTTATATAGGTACGACCCCGGCCTCAATATCTTTACCCGGCGGGGTGTTTTCAAAACAGCCGGGCTGGCTCGTCGAGGTCGCGCCATCTTGCGCTCTCGCATGTCGCCTGCCAGCCCTGGCTACTGGTGGCCACACCATGTCCCCCTGTTTCCACGAATCTCATGCGCCCCCGCATGATCGTAAGAGGCGGCCGAAGAAGGGGAAGGTACTGCGTGAGGCCGGGTCACTGAATAATTTTGACGGCTCTGCGGTCAAGGGTTGACCCAGTTGCCGCCAGAGGGTTGCATTATGCCACCGGAAGAGGAAACTCTTATTCGCGGCTGCCGTCAGGTTTTAATTAATGAGTGTCCATTAGCACACATTGTTTTGAATATCCCTGTGGCGCTGTAAGTCGTGAGATTAGGGATATCATTTACATTGTCTAGAAAAAGACGTCAGTTCGTTTGAAATTTTTATAAATTTAAGAGAATGTATTTTAATTGAATATATGTATATAAAAGGATAAAAATCAGTTGATATTGCTACATAATAATTTCACTATTTCAAACCAGTAGTAAATACGACATTGTATATAGATGTATTTTAATTACATATACTGTTGTGTTTTAATAACCTTATATTTTGACATTTCCTATAGACCGAATAGATTTATGGTCAATAAACGTACTAATATTATTTCAAGTGTGTCGGCACACTGGTAATTGTCCACTATGATTTCGTGTAATTCGGGTAGTTTGAAGGAAATACTCTCAGCTCCATGAACTACATAAGTTAACCCCAATAGAAACAAGATAAATTTAAATCGCCGGAACCAACCGCTTAAGGTACCGGGAAGAGAGAAAAATAACGTACGCGATTTATCAATTACCACTTCACCATAATTCCAGATGGTATGAATGAATGACTAAATATTATTCTGTGATGTGACTTTTCTGCAGACTTCATTAGATTAAATTGTGATAATCTACGTGCATTATTATTTCAATTAATTGAAAATTTTCATACATTTCAGTCTTGAGATTATGGAATTTACACTGCACAAACATAATACTAGATCAAATTATATCGTCTCTTAACAAATTATGTGCCGAGGTGTGCGGCGGTTAAGTTAAATTGTATCTATTTATTTGAATTTATACAAGGGCTGTGATAATTCATAAAGACATTTAAAATTGATTGGTATGGTGTAGACACTGCACGGAAATACTGCTAGAGCTGCTCTCTAAAGCGTTATTTTTTAAACGAAGTTGAACTGCCTTGAGTGCTGGTGCGCTCTAGTGGTAAGAAAGCTGACTTTTGTTATTTGCACACAAACAGTTACCTGGTCAGAAGAAGAATGCACTATCTGTATGGCAAGCAAGTCTGTAAGTGTGCCAACTTTTTATTGCACGTGAAAAATATTTTTCACCAGCTTGATGTGCCGGCGTGGGCACATCTCTATTTTTAAGTTATTACCCTCAAATTGCTAACTAATGCCATTAATTCTTACTAAATTGCTTATGCTTACTCTCAGAATATCCCTTTATTCTGCTGTGTAATAAGAAATTATCACATAATGATTGTATAAATTATCTTTGTTCGTGCCCGACTAGGCAGTTTTCTCCAACAAAATAGAACTTCTAACTAACTTATAATATAGCAACCCTAGTGCTACTGTGAGAGCTATGATAGTGGACAGACATAAGTAATTAAATTGTTCCTTCCACATAACTGAGAACACTAAGGTATGAATAAAGTTATTTTGATTGGAGATGTATTCTTCAGTTGGCAAATTGCATACAATATTTTCCACTCTTCATTGAGCGTGTCATTAATTGAATAGAAAGAAATTCCCTCAGTTCGCGCTAGCTGTGTTGCCTCGAAATGACTACTCTTAAGCCACTGAATGGGCAATATAGTATGAGCGACTGAAACCACAGGGATATTTATATCACATACATGTGTGGTTTCTATTATAGTATCTTTGTTTATGGTAACTTTGCAACCACATGGTACTCTTAAATTGATAAAGCCTATATTAGAATTAGGAAATGTCTGGCTTAGATTCCTATCACTGCATCGTACTGCCAATGTACCAGATGAGTTTGTTATTACATAATGATGCGACTTGATAGGTGTAACCTCTATTTGATTACTAGCAAAGTAGGTAAATTTTCTTCTTTAAGACATCTTACCTCACTAGTTTCTGTTGCGTGTTTAGATATTAAATACATACTCTGAATTGGATTATTTTACTCAGCTACTGCCCTTGTCGTATGAGTAAAAATATCCCCAGCAATGAGTTATTTTGGCAAGTCAATCATATATGCTTCATTTTTAAATAAATAAGGAATTTTATAGCTTTGAAAGATTGCCATGTAAACTTAGTACTTGATACAGCTACTTAGACCTTGATACAGCTGTAGCAGTAAAAGGTCGTTCTGGCACAGCTGTATATACATATTCAAGCTGATTTCTTTAATTATATTATTTAACAACTCCAAATTAATACCCATCATCATCTGACTTTGAAATTGTGACATTTCAATTTCCTTTTGCTGTGTAATAAAATTATTTTTTAAAGATTGAAATTGATTGGAAATATAATTAATTTTTACCTCAACCTGATTTTTAATTTCAGCCACGCTATGGGTGGTGAGATTTAAGTTGTTAATTGACTGCCTTACATTGCTCTGTAATTCATTCATCTGTACTGCCAACATCTCCTCATTAGATAATAACGACTTTAAGTGACGTGTAGTTAACACATCGCAACAGAATGTTGCGACGTCGCCAAGGAAGGTGAGGGATTGTTTATTTCTTTTGGGTAAGGAAACTTCAGAAAGGAATTGGTTGACAAAATTTACAGCAGTGGCATTAAAAATGTCTCTCAGCTTGTCCGCATTTCTGCAAACTGTGGAATTTCTAACAGTGCAGGCAGTGTGGAACAATTCTTCAATGTTGGCCGGTGTCCTTGGTTCTTGCAGTGGCAGAGTGAATAGAAGTGGCATAGTTTCTTCATATTTTATTTGTGAAATCAACTCAGTGAAGTAAACGCTGTGGTGAGTTTTGTAGAGTTGTTCTGCTGCCGCCTTTGCTGTGACTCCCAGGACAAGTATAACAGACCAGTGTTTTTCATGGCCCATTCCAGAATAGGATTAAGCTTGGTTCGAACTCCTTGCTCCCCTGTAACATAAGGGTGCAGATTAATGTCTAACATTGGCAAGCTTGAGAGTTCGTGTACTCACAGTTTCTATTTTATTTTGTCCCCGTTTACGAATTTGCACTGCTATTGTCGATGACCCTAAAATATCAAGAATTCTATATGGCCTCTGGTATTTAAATGAGAGACGCTTTTGGCGTGTGTGGGTTTTTACTCAAATGAATTGGCCAATTTGAAATTGTTAGGTCGGTATCTGGTGTGAAATTATTGATTTTGACGTTGGGACGCAATGAAGTTTATGCACACTTGTTCACGTATCCATTGCAAGCTTTCACACCAGTTGTCAGCTCACGGAGAATATGAATGGCTAATGACATTGGAGGGCTGCACGGCTTGAACTCAGTGTAGAAGGAAGAAAGAAGTAAATTCAGTGCTTCGATTTATGGTTGTGTTGTAATTAAATAAAATATAGGATACATAATTGTCCTAATGTGTGGGATCTTCGCTGGCACTAGAAGTTAAGTTTTGAGAAAGAATTTTATTGACTTGCTCGGTCAATCCGTTGCATGCCGGAATGTATGCGGTGGTGTGAAGTTTTTGATTTGGATTTTGCAAAATTATTGTGACATCTTTTCATTATTAAACAACGTCCCCTGGTCTGTACGAATATATTTGGGGCTCCCAAATTGTAGGATGACATCTTTGACGAAGTTTGCACGGTTATCGCATCGATAGTTTTTACTGGGCGGGCGACAGCATAACGGGTGGCAAATTCCGCCATTACAAGTATATATATGTTGCCAGCCACTGAAATTTGTAATGGTCTTTTAGCATCAAGACCCCAAGATTGGAGACGAGTCTCCAGTGGTAATGGGGTCATCCGTCCAATTGGTTTTTGATTTGGAGCTTTAATACATCGACAGACGGGATTATTCTTAATGTATTCATTAACATCTTTATTTATGGAGTCCCAATAATACACTCATTTTATTTCTGAAGTGTTTTTAATTGACCGAAATGCCCCCCCCCCCCCCTTTTCTAAGAGAGCATCGTGATGCACTGTAATTATCTCGGAAACATAATATTTCGGTACCGAAGTAAGTTTCTGGTCCCCATTGGGCATGTGCTGCTTCATATGTATTTCTCCATTTCCGGATATGGGGTATCTTCTGGCTAAACGTCGGTATCTAGAGGTGGCTTTATCTGGTTCTGTAAATGCTAACTTTAGTTGCTGGATATGGGGATTATTGGCATACTCAGAGAGAAATGGTGATGTTACCTTGTCAATAATAGTAACTACGAAAGATGTGAAACGTCATTGACTAACATATTCCTATTCATGAATATAAACTGGGAGGTAATTTACTTGTTCGTTATTGTCATAGGTAATCAGGATGCAACATTGTAATCGGGGTCAAGGCACGTGGCATTTATCTTATCTTCATGATTCTGCATTATTAACTCTATGTTTACATTAAACACAGTTGTAATCGTTTTTGCAATGGCCTGAAGAGGTAAATAGTATTCCGTAATGATCATTTTAGCCACACATTATTTCTGTGTGGTGCGGAGCTCGTTTTAATTAGATTCTTAATTTTGGCCCAGATAGTTGTCATGTATTTTGAAATTGTGTTTTTTATTTTGTCATATTTGGCAGGATTTTGCAGAAGCGATTCTGCTAATGCTTGGTAGAATGATTGGCAATATATGTAGTTATGTTTTACTTTATAAGTCTGACTGTTAACATTAACATTTGTAGTGTCAGCTGCCCATATCATAGGTATGCGATTAATCGCTACCTTGAGCGTATTTAATTTGACCTTTAATATCCTTGATTCAAAATAATACGCACTTAGTCCGATGACCATTTTCTGTATGCACACATTGTGTTCAGCCATTGACTTTAAGTAGCATAGGCTTGTGTGATCTGCTTTTATGACGAATTTTAGTCTATACAGGTACTGTTTAAAGAATATAACAAAATATTTCATGGCTGATAGCTCACATTCGGTCGCCGATCATTTTTCCTCGTTTACGGATAGTTTTCTGGACGAGAAGGCTATTATTGAGCGCTCTTTGGTGTCTGTGTTTTATTGCTTATTGCTGTTTGGGATGCGTCTCGCGCGAGTATGGCATGCTGTTTTTTGTCGAACTAAGCTAGAATGGGTGGGTTGGTCAATGCTATTTTTAGTTTTCGAAATGCTAGTTGTTATTCTGACAGTTTAAGTTGTATGGTATCTTTCGTTAGTTCAGCTAACGGTTCTGCTATTTGTGAGTAGTCCTGTGTGTAACGAAGTAAGTAGGGCGTCAGTCCAAGAAAAGTCCGAACTTGCTTAAAATTTATAGGCGGGGTCATTACTCCTTTTGGAGCAAGTTTTCAGGTTGGCTTCACGGCAAGAACAGGCACTTGTGCGGTGTGACACTGCTGCTTAAAATAATGAGTTCGGGAAACAGCGTTCCGATTACTGCAATCTGCTTTGAACTGGGCGCTTTTAGGGAAGCAGCCGAACTAAGACCTGCCCACGCCATCATGACGCAAAAGGGTATAATATGACAATTAAATTAAAAATATTTGTGCACTGACGTGAATGTAGTCAGCACGCAAAATAATATAATCGCCAAATTGAATAAATTTCTGGCTTTCCACGTGTAAACGGCGCTCAGCGCAATCCACTCATTCAGCAGCAAAAATCTTTGAGGTTTATAAGGGCAACATGTAAGATTTTTTCCTCAACATGACAGTGCAAGGGGCAATAATTGTATTTATACAAAGTGCAAGGCGAATAATACGTATATTTTGCGTCGTATACAAAGGCTTTAGCGGATTCAAAATTCTTATTGGATTCGTAACTTCCTCTCCGACATTCCCCTATCCAATGAAGGTCTCGTTGCCTAATTTGGGGCGTTATTGCTTTTTTTCTGTGTTCACATTGCATAAGTATGTGCATATGGCACGGTTAGGAGATAAAACGTGTGCTTCAAGTAATGATGATAAACTGTTTAAATAGCATCCGATATAAAATTAAATCGGATTTAAAATGAACCGATTTTCTGCCATTAAATTTAAAAATGCACTCAGAAGCGAAAGTAAGAATAACAATTAGCTGCAATAATTTATGTATATATGCAACTCACAGTTCCCATTAAAATGTGTGTTTATGGGCAGGAAATTTATTTCAAAAGATAATTTTACTAGCGCACATCCGAGAATGAACCACCTGTAGTATAACAATTTACAAACTTGTAAGTTTCAAAAGAGGTAGTCACCGGAAAGGTAATTTTTTGAACGAGGCTATTAATTTCCCATAGCGATGTTATTTCAACGTCACGCGTGTGATTTACGTGGGCGAAAAAAAAAAAAACTTAAATGGTAAAAAAAAAATTGGTTGCTTCACTTTCTATCAGTGAGGCAGTTGTGCGAGATCGCGTGCCAGTACACGCGGGCTCGCCGTAAATCACGGAGCGAGCTCGCGGTGTTGTTTATCTGGAGATGACCGGTGCTTGCCGGGAGATGCTGCTCCTGGAGCGGTCCGTAGCAACATCCCTCGCTGGACCAATCTGCCCGGTCATCAATCACTCTACCGCGCGCGCGCGCTCGCTCGCTCGCGTCTGGAGCTGCAGCAACACTTGCGCGGTAAAAATAACACGCCCAATCCGCCCCCCCCCCCCTTTTTTTCCTCCCGACATCATACTCCCCTACAGCCACCGCGTTTCATCAATTACTGCTGCCGGCATCGGGTCACGTCATATTAAACATTTTATATCGGGGGGGAAGGAGGGCAGTTCCACTGAGGGAGGGGGGAGTGGGGTGATTTCCTCTGTGAAATATGATGGGCGATGCTGTAGCGTTATATACCTGCTGCAGAACGAACCTCGTTTCGTGCGGTGCATCGCACTGCCAGCAACAATTTTTATCTATACTCCAGTCACGGTTACTTTCAATTTTCCTGAAGCCGTGATAAAGTTATACTTCCAGGATGTTCCTTCGCCTCATTCAATATTTAACCAAGTCTGGAAAATTACGCCAGAGCGACACCGCATTGCATTAGTGCGCACTGAGTGTAATAACGTGTTGGATAAGAACTAGTTCTTACTAAGCATTACCAACACAACTATTTTCTCTCTGTCTTTTGTCTTTCTTCGTATTATTTTTTAATTTAATATTATAATAAAAATATGTAATGCAAAGTCAAATTTAACCAAAATAAAATACCTTTATGTTAACACAAGTATAAAACGCTTGTGATCCATGACTTATTCAGGAAACAACCAAACACCTCATACATGGGTTTTTTTCTTCTTCAAAGGTTAGATTCAAAAATTGTGAAGAAACTGTGAATAGGCAATAGGTAGTCTGCCAGACTTCTAGTCGCAAGTAATGCAAGCATACTCTGTGAACTTTAAATCTAAAATACCCGGATGGGATTCAACTCATTTGTTACGGTTTATGCTTAAGTGATCCGCCTACTTGCAGCTATTTTGCACATTCGCCACCTCGAAACGCGTGAGCTCTAAAGCCGACTCTTGCTCGCTCACTACTTGCCACATCGCCTTTATGCGCATGGACTTCAAGAGGTAACCCTGGGTTGCTATGCCTCACTGATAAAAATTAATGTATGATGCGTGTCGAAAAATCACTCTAAAGTTTCTGTATAGAAAATTCAGCATGAAAAACTGATTGTTTTATTCATTTTCATGCATAAAAACAAATAATTACTGGAGTGACTTATTTTTTGGCACGAACCATTTCATAATTTTATTTTGTGTTCAGACACCACTACAAAATAACCAAATGTTTTCCAATCAAGTGTTTTCTACTAAAAGATGTTCACAGTAAAATTAGAACTTTCGAAAGTCCTGCTTAAGATCTACCTGTACGCACGTTGTATATTCTTCCGTTATATGTAACATTAACATTGGCATGGCACCCGTCGCTTTATTCATGCGTCGGTCAAATGAAACTGTGAGATTATTAAAAAACGAAATATCTTAACAAATTTGTTGGTCCTTAAATTGACATGCATGTAAAAACATAGGATGCAAAATAAAAAATTTCAAAATTCACTTATGTTGCACTAACACTTTAAATTTAACGTTAAAACATGGAACTAGTTTCTCTCCGTCGTTACCAACTTTACCGGGCGCATGTCAGCAAGTGTGCCTGTTAAAATATATGCAGGTGTTGGTAGCGACGTTTTGAAGTGTGATTTCAGAAGTGTTCGCATTACCGTGAAACGCCTTTAAACCTCCGCATTGCAATTCGTGCGCCAGTCAGGCGCATGAATTGCAATGCGTCCGTAAATTTACGGGCACATGTAAAGTGTACTGACGGAAAATTCCGTAAACATGGTATTACTGAACGGAGGAAAGCGTAAGGTACATGTCCGTTTATATTATAAATATTTTTCGTTATGTTTACGATATTTCTGTCATTTAGTTCTACGGAAACATCTGGTATTTTACAGACGTTTCCGTTATGCACCCTGAGAAGAATAACAGTTATTTAACTAAGCTAGTCCTTTATTTTACGGACATTTTTGTAATGCACTTGGAAGTGAATATCCGGTATTTAATAAACCATATCCGTTATTTTACGGACAGTTCTGTTGTGCACTAGAGAGTACATGTTAGTAAATGCTGCTCACGATAAAGTGAGCACATTTGAAACGAACCTTAGAAAAAAGTCACTGTTTCCACCTGCATATATTTTAATAGGCGTAATGCGTGACGTATGTCCTGTAAAGTTGGTAACGTTGGAGGGGGAAGTAGTTCTATATCTTGACGTCAAATAAAAAGTAGTAGGCAACCATTTATAATAACTTAAATTATTTATTTCGCTTAATTTTTTTATGCAGCGAAGTGTAAAAAAGAGTAGATTTGTTAATTATTTACTTTTATAATAATTTCACAGTTTCACTCGACCGACGCATGGATAAAGTGATGAGGCCCATGGCAATGTTAATTCTACATAAGGCGGAAGAATAGATAAAGTATATACAAGTAGATCTTAAGCAGGGCTTCCAAAAGTGCTCATTTTAGCGTAAACAGCCTATCGTATCCGTGTGCAGGCAAAACCTGGATTCTTCATTGAAAAATTATATTTATCTACAATCTTCAGTCGCCGAGTCACACGATTTCAACAAAACTGCAGACATCGTTACGTTTTTGGACTGTCAACGGAAGACTCGAAATGGGGCATCGAGAATGTAACTCTGCTTTTGAAATTTTTCTCGTATTAATGCTGTTAGAAACAGGAGTCTCTAGTAATGTCATTGCATGTCTGTGAATGGTAGATAGAGATACTTTATTTGAGTTCGCATCTGTCGGACGATGAAAAGTTCCCCTCTTTTGAAGGTCATTCTGAGTCATCCATAGCTCTACCAACGCATGCGTGTTACCTCATGATCCCAATGCTGCCAACACCGTCGCACACTTCGGTCGCAGCGGTACGGGTTGCAGGCAATTAGACGGAAGTATCGCCCTGTATCGCGTCTCTTCGTCCAACAGTGCACCCAATCGCTAACTTTGAAAGTTTTTGCTATCCCTTTATCGACTATCCCTTTATCGACCTCTATTGATCGGTTCCGAGTGCAGCTATTTTTTTGAAAGTGAATGTACTACTTTGGTTATGTTTGAAATTTAGCGTGTGTTTTGCAGACTGACTGAATTGAGAAAGTGTTAAGTACATTTATACTAATATATATATATATATATATATATATATATATATATATATATATATATATATATGAAAACATTACTATAGTTAATAGTCTGAATGTGAAAACAGTAATATTATATAATGTATGTTAGTGCGTGCCAATAAAAAAATATCTGCAGGAACTTACTATACTCCGAAAACACAAGACACATGAAATAGACTGTAATAATAGTAGAGAATACTTCAAACTACCAAAGAAAATACAGTCGAATGATTGAGGAACATATAATTATTTCTAATAAAACATTAATGCAAAAACATACAGACACAGGGTTCAGAAATAAGATCATATGCAACACAAATTCAACAGAAAGTACTACTCAGAATATTATTAAAATGGTTGACATTTGGCGGCATAGTGAAATGCTTTAATACAAAGGATAATTTAATTCAGTATGTATTTAAACATCTCTCTCACTTTATTCCGTTCTCTTAGTAATCAGTCTATCTGATTCACTCCTCGGCTCGCTCAATTAAAAAAAAAAAAAATTATTTGGTAAATACGATTAACCTCCGCTTCTGCGGGAAGTGTGGGCAAAGATCGCGAAAAGTTCCATAGTGCCTTATTCATTCAACGACTTGAAAACCATGCTACAGAAACTAAATAAAAATCTGCTGCCAACTGCAACTTAATACAAGCTTACCTAGCTGTAAATTCACCCTGCAGCTACTCTGGAACTTGAATATCTAGTAGAAAATCACAGCAACTATATTGCTATAAGTCAGAAATTGAGTGATTTGGAAAGTCTTTTTCCACAAAAATATTCTTACCAAGGCCTTCTTCTTTGGCGCCATGCGCACGCCGCGCCGTCGGCCTTAATTAATAGCTTAAATGCCTCTTGACGGTAGGATTATCGTATTATGACATTTTTACTACATTTCCAATAAACTGGATCAGCAGTTCTAGCTGACCAGCTAAAACATCCAGGATCCAATATGTCGCTGCTAATGTTCGAAACATATAATTTCTTACTACAGTCTAATTAGAATTTACCAAAACAATATATGGCTTAACTCGAAGCGCATTAAAAATCCCCTCTTACTCATTACTACGTATATCATGCTGCCAACTATTGAATCATGTTTACATTTAAACAGATATTATATTACAATTTGTTTTAAATTACTTGTTAGAAATGCTTCATTGAACGTTACAATAACAATAATTTAACAATTCTGAAAATATCTAAAACATTGTTGATTACAAAATTTTACAAAGCAATTAAAGAAATGAACGAGACAGTAAACAAATACCAAACATTACAAGCATGTAGCGTAACTAAATAACGACTACTGACAATAGAACTGTCATATAAATACTACACATAAATATTTGAGATTACAATGAAGAAAAAGAAGTGTACAGTGGAAGTAAAAATAATAAGTGTGCAAAATAAAATCGTCACATACGTCACAGTAATTTTTCAGTTATTTTTAAAACGGCCCAATCAAACAATTAGCTTTTCAAACATTTCATAAGTATATTTAATGTTATATTTTTCATCTTTCTCCAGTTAGTTTACAAAGTTGTTTCCATTGTATAACCTAATAGGCAGGCTCATAAAAATATGATTTTCTGGCAATAGGCTGATTTCCACAGTTCTCTATACGCTGTAGTGGCATATCATATTTCAGTGGAAGAAGTCACATAATATACCTGTAATTTTTTCTTTTAGTGTGGTTGTACATCATTTGATGATTGAATTTCAAGCTGTTTTATTACTGACGCAGTATTCTCTAGAGATTGTTAAATAAACTACTGTCGACAACCATTTCTATTGCAGGGCATGTTTCTTTACAGAAACTAATTTTTATTTGTTCACATGTCATTTCTTCATTGTGCAGTAGTAGCATGATTATAAGTCGGACACAACGGGATTCGGGATAGGAGCCAGGCGCCGGCCAACCACCATGTTGTGACGTCACCTAACCGTCTTCTTGGATCCAGGTGACCTTGAACTTAACCCATGGCCTTGATCGTGAATCCATGCCCGTGACCTTGGATGACACTGGAATCAAAAAATTCCAAAAATTACCCCAAAATATTGAAAACAAAAATAAAAGTCAAGGGAAAATAAGATCAGTGACTCCGACCACCACGTGGATACCAGTGACCTTGACCACAAATAGGTTTTACACAAATACTCGAGAAAAATTGTATAGAAGTCGAATATATTTATAAAACTCGGCTAGCATATTATATTACTGACTACGACCTCTACTTTTGATATAGGTGACCTTGACATTTACCTTTGTCTTTGACACTGTAGACCCTAGACCTTGAACGCAACAATTCTAAAAATTTTTTTATAAAACTCCAAATATTCGAAATATATATAATAAATCAAAACTATTTATTAAAAAATATTATAAAAATTACAAAAACTAAACATTTTAATATTTAAGCTGTTAGGGGAAGGAGCATCAGAACCGACCAGTCACCATGTTATGAAGTCATCCAAGCACCATATTAAATCCAAGTAACCTTGAATTTTGTCGTTGACTCATGTGACCTTCAAAATGAAACCCAAGAAATCGCAAAATATTCTAAACTTTCACACAGAAAATTGATGATTCCTCAACAATATATTGAAACATGTATGAACTATAAAAAATTATAAAAATTATTTTTAAAATTATTAATAAAAACCAATATAAAAGTTATATTTCTAGCAGTTTCCTCAGCACCACGTATAGCAGACGACTGACTGTCGCCAAAGTTTCTCATTGATTAAATAGTCGGTTCCCCTTCACTCCTGCCACCAATATTTCTCATTTTTTGATTCTACATTTGTGCTTGCTTCACTCCCAACAATTATTTTTCATTGGTTCATTACTCACACTAGTTCGACCCGCCGCCAATGTTTCTAATTGTATCTAACACATTCACCCCCCCCCCTGCCCCTTCATCGTTGTTCATTCTGACGAATGCACTCCACCCAACATATTCATTTCTTTGGTTGTAATTTGTTTACTTTTCATCACCTAGGTGTCGCTAGCGTATTAATCATTGATTTCGCAGCCCCAGGAGATATCAATTTAGATGTTGATTGTTGTCGACGTTGACCTTGACACCATGACATTGAACTCGAAAAATAGAAACAAATCACAGTCCATACAATTGACCATTACTAGCTGGTCACAACAAGGAGCCATACCGACGAACCAAACTAGACACCGTTTGACTCCATCCAAGACTAATTCGGTCTAAGGCTCGTTCTTGGCGAAATTGACTGAAAAGAAGACTAGCTCCTGACGGGACCAGTTCCTGTAAAAGTGGCTAGACCGACCGACAAGACCAATCTGCCATACCGCCCATCTATACAAAAGATGATGTACAATCTCGAAAAAAGTCACAATAAAAGTCTCGTAGGTAATCTCTTCCCACAAAATATTTTAAAAAATCATTCGCAAAACATATCTACCACAGCTGACCATGCCAAAGGATTGTACTAACTTACCAAGCCAACTTACCAGGTCAACTGACCAGACCAACCAACAAGTTATTCTTAATAATATTCCCCTCATTTCATTCGCTCGTCTTATTGAACTCATCCACATTAAACGACCCGAGTAATTCAGAATACTTCAGATTGAACCATAGCCCTCCTCCTTCACATGCTCATAAATTTTATATAAATCAGACTTTCGCAATAGATTGTTTACACCACTGAATTAGTATGTCTTTCAGAGAAGCAGAATAACCCGTGTAATTAATTTAATAGTCATTACCTTGTAGATATAAATTTAATTAATTCACTTATATACATTCAATCTTTCTAATTATTTTGAATATTAGATCTTTACTTTGCTCAGATGATTGCAGATAATGGATAGCAGTCAACTATTCCATCTGATATAACCCCGATCCTTCAGGTCATAGGTCTATAGTTAACAAAATAAGCATCAAGATTTTATAGTTTATAGGATGTTGGAACACCTTTGGTGTAGCATCAAACTGTGACGTTTATGTTATGTTAACAATTGTAAAACTTACCACTTTAACTTGGGATGAATAACTACATGAACACAACTTTGAGGTTAGGCCTACATTACAAAATAACACAATAATATACAAACGTGTCAGATTAACGTATAATTATTGACGGCCAAATTTGTACTTCTTATCAAGGCAGACATAGGAAATAATACATGGCTGGACGTAAATATATACGTACATATGTTTTGAGGTTAGGCCTACATTACAAAACAACACCGTGATATAAAAACTTGTGTAATTAACGTATAATTATTGACGGCAATATTTTCACTTTTTATCAAGACAGATTTAAAAGAAAAGTTAAACAGATAGGTACACACAACTTTTTTTAATATTTGTCAAACTTTGGATTAACATGTACTTCGCAAACTCACATGAATATATTAATGTCGCGTTACTACTGTCGTTTATTTACTTTCATTATAGTTATTTCACTTTCCGTTTATAATATCACGTTTCCAACTGTCGATTCCTACTTGTTCTTTTTCAACGATTTACTACAATAACGTACTGGCGATGAGCGGGGAAAACACGTCGTAACACCTGTTTGGGGAAACACGTCGTAACACCTGTTTGGGGAAACACGTCGTAACACCTGTTTGGGGAAACACGTCGTAACACCTGTTTGGGGAAACACGTCGTAACACCTGTTTGGGGAAACGCGTCGTAAAAACACATTTACGCTAACCTTCGGACAGCTGCAGTTGAAATTTCCATAATTTCTGCAACTCGTTCGATGACCTTGCACGGCTTCATCGCTCCTCGACGAACTAACGATTAAATACTTTCGGCGAAATTTATAATGTCTTCCCGATGCTGACAATTCGTACGTAGTTTGCTGGAACTCAAATCTTCACACAAAATCACTACAACACAATTAAACACTATACGACCTATAATAAAACAATGATGATTGCAGATAAGCTGAAAAATAAATGAGAAATATTAAAACACAACAACTTCCAGCTTCCAAATTTGTAGCTTGCCTCGCAACCACTCCACACAAGCAAAGCGAAGCAACTAGCACGAAGGAACCACAACAACGGGCCGTTGGTTTTGACTGTCGCGCCGATCACGTGAGACAATATAATTATGAGTTACAGTTAATACGTTATCTTTACGCCAGTAATTACTTTAAACTGTATAAAATAAACTTTATACAACTTAATTAGCCATACATTTAAACATTACACTTGTGATAAACCGTTATTTCTTAGAACTACTTTTCACATTTCATTGCCAACATAACTGGGTGTGTTCATCCCCAGCATGTGTGGTGACACACATGGTCATACATACGCAGTTGGGGCGGTGGTTTTTTTCTAAGGTTGATTTCTAGAGTGTTCATTTTAACGTGAACAGAATTTAGTTAAAGCTACTTGTAAATTATTAAAGGCATCATCGCGTCCTGAAGAGTTATTGAAGAAATCCTGATTCATATTGCTGAATATCTGTTGCTTTTATATTGATTCATTAAATGCCTACCTGTGGCGTAATTGTATTTTTAATATTTAAATAAATGTAATAATTTGTATATCGAGTGCTTTCTATCTAGCTACCCTCATCCTTCTAGTTAATGCTTGGCCTGATCCCTCAGGATGGGCCACAGCAACCTATATAGGTTGTACGCGTAAGTTCTTCTAGCAGTTGAAAGTCTTTATGCCCGACCTGTGTTGCTCTTGTACCATAGAATTCATTAAAATACAAGGGCGAAAGAACCGCTTGTTCTGCGTGCTTCAGATATATACGCTAGCGAAATGACGTAAGAGGGCAACAACATTTTAGAATGCCGTTCGGCAATCTACGCCATGGTATAGGCTGTTTACGTTAAAAGGAGCACTTTCGAAATCAACCTTTGAAAAAAGTAACTGTCCCTGTCTGCATATGTTTTAACAGGTACACTGATCGGCAAGTGTTTAATAAAGGTGGGTTACGACGGAAAGTAGTTCCACGTCTTAACGCTGAATTAAAAGTGTTAGGTTCAATATCTGTGAATACTAAAATTATTAAATTTGCTTTAAGGTTTTTAATGCATCGTAAGTGTAAAAATTAACACATTTGTGAATTATTTACTTTCTTAAAAAGTTTACAATTTTACTTGATCGTCGATTCATGAATAACGTGACCGGGCTCATGTCAATGTTAACTTTACGAGTGGTGGAAGAATACGTAATGCGCACACAAGTAGATCTTTAGCAGCACTTTCAAAAGTGCTCAGTTTGTAGTTAAGAGCCTTTAAGATACTATCAGCAGCCCTGCCAGTAGGTAACATTTAGCAGCGTAAAGTAGCCTTTCAGACAAAAAGCCCATTTCCAGAGCATCACGCGTCGAATCAGAGTCTGGGTACACCAGCATCAAATTAACCGCCGTGCCATTTCGTCTCTGTGAATTAATCTACTCCGTGCACATACTTAGAGGCATGATAAATATAGCGCGCTTAGTTAGAGCCTCAGAGACGGAACAGCTAACGTCGCGAGGAACACAAATTAGTAGTTATGAAAGCCGATATAAACCATGTGGGCAAAATTACAAGCTCATCTATAAGTGATGAGGGAGTAAAAGTGCCGAGCGAAGGTTATAGGTACCGTATTTCCAACATCGTGGCAATTAAAGATAAACCATTATATCAAAGTATTGGAACTGCGAAAAGAAAAACGGCTATGGTATATGTTAGTGATATATTCCAATATTTACGAGGTGTGATTTGAGAAACCGATAGAAAAACAAAATCATAGTGGCCGAACTGGGATTATAGTCCTCCAGAAATCGAGTACAATATAGTACCACTGAAACCGGAAGCATGATGCGAACGTTTATGTCGTAGCGGCTATTCCAGAACCATTGGCGACACAGCGTGACGAACTGAAGCGGGTGTCTGTCGATTATGTAATTAATCTCTGACTGCTGAACACGTTCATTCCTGGAGAACGTCTGATGAGCCTATCATGTTCATTGCTATTGCTATAAGCTTGAAAGAAGATATGGAACAATCTCTTGACTTAGTTTGGAACGATTTCTGCAGGATGATATCACAGAGTAATAAAAACTCAGAATTTTCAGTTTCGATTTCCCTAAACTCTTTACTCTATGTTTGGGTGGTTGTGAATAATATTGGATTGCCTGATTCTGGTAATTTAAAAGTTGTCCCAAAGATTGCTTTAAATCATTAATTTCCATGGTAAAAATCCAAGCCATTTCAAAATTTGCCTTGTCCACATGTCATTTAGTATCTGTACTAGCCATATCAAGTTAGCAACAAAACTTGTCGTATTCCATTAATAGTGAAATGGCTGAGCGAAAAGATGCTATCAAATAACGCCCATGTGAAGGTTAGAACTGTGTTATCTATTAAGCTGTATATTTATCGCAGGATATTAGAAACTTTGTGGAATCAATTGTATACGTTGGCTGCCTCCTGATGTATTATATTCTGAACACAATTATTTCTAAAGTACTGGATCACGTGGCATACTACTCTTGAAAACTACACTACTTCCGGTTTACTGCATGATTTGGTAATTACAAGAACACTAGAACAAAGTCAGTGCTTTTATGTATACCTGGAAGGAAACTGACGCACAAGGGTACAATGAAATGGCCTCTACTGTTTACCATCGGAAGTGTAAAACTGAATTAACTAGAAATATAAATGAAATCCAGTTAATGTCCAACGATTGCGTTGGGCAAAATACGAACACCACAACGGTTATTATGACTGCCTGTTGGTTGATTAATAATGCCTATGGACTGTTAGGGAGGTTGCTCTAATTTTTTCCATCGTGTGACACGCTTTTATTCTGCCGCACAGAGTGACTGTAATGATAAGGTATTAAACAAGAAGTTAGTGATATAAATAATACAACTACATTCCTCAACATGGAAGCAAATATATTTTTAAGAAGTTTTTAAATCCTAAGAGGTAGGTCTTGAAGTCTCGTTTACGGCTATATCATTAAACATGTAACCCGAAACAAGCGCAAAAGTGAGACAATTACAAATATACACGTGTCCTACGCGGGATTCGAACTCAGAAAAAACAAAATATTTTACCTCAGTAATTTATATCTACGAAACTACGATACAAATGGTAAATTTTCTTTGTATGCTGGCAGTTTCTATTATATATTCACCGGAAGCAATATTATGTCAGATGTAAGGAAAATTTTCTTGGACTAGGGCCAACTCCTGCCACCGAAAGCATACAATTGTGTGGAAGTTATATTTAATATTTAATTTGTCTTCATGAGCTTATGCTTAGAGAAATATAGCGGTAACAATCTAAGTGAATGTCATATCATCAATATTACCGTGGTGCAGCAACTTCATATGATGTTAATCTTTTCGCCGCCTGGAATAATTTTTTATCTGAATTCCAGTTATATTTTTGTCGCAATATTGCTCTTGCATCATCACACGTCGTAAACCACATTTTTTTTACCACAATAAAAAAATACTATAATGGGGAATGGAACTTGGACATTATTTTTCTTTCGTTTCATAAGCTCAGGAAATATGCGCCTATTCACCCCTCCCTCTCTTCTTTCTATTATTTTCGGTCTACGCCTTCCCACCACTGCGCCACGCCCCGTCTTTGTCTAGCGCCGAGCGCTGGTGTACATTACATCCGGAATATTAAAAACTTTCGGAGAAGGGAAGGTTGGGAAATTTAAAATTATCCGCAGCCGAGGAAGAATAATATTTTATGGAACCGGGGCAGTGTGGGGCGCCCTTTTACACAGTGTTTGCGCTGCCGAGTGGGCACCGAGAGGGTATATATCGGAAGGGGTAGGAAGGAAATGGCGGAGGGTGAAGGGCGGAAAGCATTACGAAGAACTGGCAAGTGGCAAGTTCCTTCGGGAATGTGGAACATCATCTGCGCGAGTGGCTCCGAAGGCGTAGTTATGGTAGAGAATGCAGAACACTGCGGATGACCTGGGCACGCTCTCTACACTAACAAAACTCTCCCGCCTGAAACAAATTAACGCGAAAACATTCGCACCTAGAAACAGTATAGTGCAAAAATATCAAGGTGTAAATTCACCTGCGCGTAGAAACATCAAGGCAACCATCAAAGCAACTCTAAGAAAAACGTCTGTGCCCAAGACGCTTGTAGGCAAAAAGTTTTCGGCTGAAATGTCTGTAGGCATAACGTTTTAGGCAAAATGCCTGCTAGTTAAGACGTCTGTTAGGCAAAACGCATTAGATAAAATCTTGTAGGCAAAGACCTTAAGTTAAAACGGCATTAGGCAAAACGCCGCAGCTCCGTTGGGTCAACCAATACCTGGAAAGTAGAATTCTTGTCTCTACTTTTCGTCCATATACAAAAAGGCGATTTTTTTGGGACAATAACCTTCAGCCTGGGATCAGCACTCTAATTTCGCTTGTACATATCAACTGTTCTTGACGTAACGGGGGAAGGTTCGGAAGACGCAGCAGACTCGGGGCTGCCAGTGAAACATCTCCCTGCAGCTGACGTCACGCTACGTGCGTGAAATGGGTGCCTTGCCAGTCGCCGGCGAAGGGATACACAACTTCTGACACTTCCCTCGCTCAACTGCCGGTGGCAGGTGCAGTCGCCTACGGACTTGCATAGTTTCTGACACACTCTTACACAGCTTCACACACTCGCTGTGAGAGGACGTGGCGAGGCTGCGTGGGGAAAAAACAAATCCACATCAATACAACGTCGTTCAGAGATGATCCTACAAAACCACACACATGCGAACCGCGACGCAAAACCCCTCGAGTCTCAACGACACCCGCATGGCAAGCTGCTCTCACTGCAAAGTGATTACAACGGGGAAAAGAAAAAAAAAACGTAAACGACAAAAACACTTGCACATAAAAATAAATCACTCGCAGGCCTAACATTACTGCACAACACCAAAACACTACGACCAAATACATTTTACAAAATATTGGCGTTTGAGAGAAAGCATGAAGAATGAACACGAATTATTTTATGTGTCTGCCAACACTAATAAATCTGAATATGATTTTCAAAGAAAAATAAATACCTTATAATAGTTTATACTAATATATTATACAATATTATAAAATTTTATAATTAATATATATTATCACGACTGAGAAGGAAACTGACTGACGTCAGAAAATTCTATCCTCCCAGTCTCTGGGTCCCGGGATTTAAACCCGGCTAATCAAATACAATCAATTCAGTTCAATTCAGGAGCGTTATACCAACAATCTCTAATGAACTTCGCATTGCCCGAATTACTTTATAACCTTTGTATTAACTGTAAAGAAAACACTTTGGCACATGAAATTTCCATTAATCGAAAGAAACCTAATAATACAATCAAACTATCTAAAAAAAAAATATCTGTCCCACATATTACATCCCAATTCAGTGAAATCCACTATATGTCTTAAAATAAGTCGTTATTTGACACAAATCACATACAGAAAGGTTTCTCATTATAATTCAATTTTAATTTTCATTCCGTTTCGGGGAATCTGGCATTCGGACTACAGTTACAAAAAAAGTCCTTGTAATTTAAGTATAGGCAAGACGTTTTGCCTAATTTTTGCTTAAAATTACAATAACTAAGTAATAATAGTGAAACCTACTAAAACAAGTTTTCCAACCAATCACAGTTTATTAATCATGACTGTACATAAGTTCTTGTATGTTCATCTTACAACAACATTCAAAATTTTCAAAATACGCCGGAATATATTTTGAGCGTATTGTTCCAATACGAGCACGACATGATTAATTATTAAACCACGTTATATATTGAAAAAACACAGCAAAATCTATAATTCAATATAAATATAAATAATTCAATAAAAAATATCCTAAATATTTTTTTTAAAAAGACTAAAAGATTGCTGAATATAGCGAGGAACTAAATTACGTGTGATCACCATATTATAATAATAATTCCAAAATCAGTAACATTTACTTTCACTCTTGTAATTATTCAAGAGACAATTTACTAACTGCGTTACTTTCAATAAAGGATCCTCTAAGTGGTTGAAAACTGGAATGCCTAAGGCTACGAGGCATAAAAACGTCCAAGAATGCGGATTATCAAGTTTCTGCTTGCTCGCAAAAGAATTAATTTCGCTAAGGCACCTGGACACCTCCTCCAAACTTCCTCATAAAAACAACCTTCTTTATGAAATAGTGACACTATATGCTAGTTCTCGAGCTTTGAAATAAGGCGAATATCATTCGACAGGCAAGGACCAGAACCAGTTAACATTTGACAATGATTATAGTTACTAACGCGAGGTTTGCGTGTCAACCCGCCATCTCATGTTTTGCATCGAGTGGCGTACCGTAACGGGTTACTCCTACCACACTAGGCTTCGGTAAAATGCGTGTTCCACGCAATGAAAGATTAAAGTATTCTAGTACTCTGCATTTACACTTAAGAACGAAGTGGCAGTCGTATAGAACAACCCCATAAAGCACTACGTTCGTAAAATCCAACCGCACAACACATTAAAAGCTGCATTAAAATTCAGAATTGATATCATGGTGATTAGTTAAATTTAATGTGCTAGCCCTCCAAAGGATACTATCAAAAAAATTACAAATGCACATTTGAAAATAGAATTAAATATAAATACAGGCAAGTGGCAGGATTGCTTCGTACTGTAAAATTGCTCAGATGGCAAGCACACTGGGCCACAGTAATAAAACAAGCTTTCAGCCGAAAGTAAGCGACTTAACGTACACCAAAATCAGGCAAATTGAAACGCATCACAAACCAAGCGCAGCTAAATGAAATATTCTAGAAAATACTGCTAAGCCCACTACTCTGAACACACACAGCAACTCTCAGGAAACTCATTATAATAAATTCCCACAGTTATACACAATATACGAGTGCACTCTTCCACTCACCCGTTTGTCGCCCCACATCGTCGCGCCGCGCAGAACTTACACCAATATATTTCAAATAGATACTAACAAGACCCACTGTTTAGTTGCTCGTAGATTTGGTGTGCTGCCTCCAGAAGAAAATCATGACTCAACATCGCCATGTGTAGACGAGTTTACTGGCTGATGCTCGTCGTCAAAATGGCGGAGTGGCCAGCCGAAAAAATGCTTTTAGTGAACATTGCATAATGGCATTCAAGACCCAGAATGTACCACTCTGTAATGCATATGGCATCGACATCGAAAAGAGGGCAGATGATAATATACCGAAGTTATGGTACGAGTGAAGAAGAAATAATGATGAAGGGTTGGGGTTGGACACTTGATTTGGTGGATCATCTGCAGCTGAGAACGACAGCTTACCAACCTCTTACGAAATAATGTGATGTCCTCTTCGTGCCTTCGAAAAATAACAGCAAAGAAATGATAGCATGTCAAATTTTGTAAATAAATAATTTACATTAAATGTTTTGCATTTTAGTTATTATATAAACACCCTTGTGCTTTTTAAAATTATATTAATTAGGATTATTAAAGAAATCGCATTTAAGAATAAAACAAACAAATATTTAAATATGACAGTTTAGGTACTTTGCAGGAATGGTCAATGTCACCATACGGTACAGGCAGATAACATGCGGCATAATCGAGAAATTTACTCAACCTATGTGTTACCAATATAATCAAATATGAAAGGTGCTGGCAGTGCAACCTATATTTTAAAAAAATTAACAACAATTACTGAAGCTTGATAGGTGAATTAATACACTAGCGCCGCCTAGGTGACATATGAAATCCAAGATGATTGTCGAACGAAGCTGACAGACAAACTCCAGAACAAATACCAAACTAAGAAAACCAAGATGGTAGCCTCCAGCAATGCGCAAACAAATGACAAACAAAAAACCAAGATGGTGGCATATGCTAGAATGAGTATAGGTGAGGGTGTGTTGTGAGGGTGTGGAGGTGAAGAGATGGAGGCCTGCCGACTTAACAGCCAATAGCAATTGGCGACAGTCATGTGCTAGTATATTCTAAATAATTTAAAAAAATAGTAATTTGTTATTATTTATAATAGATTTTGAGATTTCTAGGGAATTATTTGGGTTTAAGGCCATTCAAGGTCACCTGCACCTAATATGGTGATAGTAGACAATAATGTAATGTACTTGCTGACTTTTATGGATTTTCTCGAATTTTTGTTTTCAAGATCATTTAAATTAATGCGATCAAGGTCATCTGAATCTAATATTATGGTAGTAGTCTAACAGAATATGCCTGTAGAGTTTTGTGAATTTTTTCTTGAAATTCTGTTTTCATGGTCATTCTAGGTCATGGGGTTAAGATAATGTCATCAGTATCCAATATAGTTGATATGATGGCTGACAGCACCAAGATGGCTGACTGAGAATGGGCGAGGGGGTTGAAGGTCTGCCGACTAGTTGGTTTGGAAAGGGGTGGTAAGAGGGGAACATCAGTAAAAATTTTTTTTCTAATAAATGTTTTAATAATTTTTTTATCATTATAGCTTATACATTTTTGATTTTTTTTGTTACTTTTATCATTTTTTTCTGATTTTTTAAATTTTTTTTCGGATTTGGTCGAAGGTCATAGGTCATGGGTCAGGAGTCCACACTGGTATGCTATCCTGGCATGGAGTCACCGATCCGCCTTGCTCTTCTAGCTCAGATTCACTGATCCGCCTGGGTAAAACGAGACATTTTAGGGGAAAAAGGTACTTTTTAGGTAATAAGGTAAATTTTTAGAAAAATTTAGTCGATTTTGATGGAATAAAAGGAAATTTTGAGTGTAAAAGGTAAAAAATGTGGTGGATGGTGACGTCGCAACATGGCAGTCGGCCAGCTCCGGCGCTCCGATCCCGGATCCCCTTTTCTTTTCAACACACAAATATTAAATAGAAATAAACCAGAGAGAGAAAATTAATTTGTTGACAATGCCTATTATGAAATATCTCTTATGTAAAGTATCATTAAACAGTGCAATGCGTCGTCGCTTTGGTGTAATATATTTGCGTGAGGCGAAGGAATATCCTGAAAGTATAACTTTAGCAGGGCTTTATAAAAGTGAGAAGTAACCGTGAATGTACTATACTCGTGAAAAGGTCCCCGGCGCACTGACTGACTGACTCAGACTACTTGCCTTATAACTTAGGCAGCCCCCACCCCCCCTCCTATTCCAACAGCAAGGACCGCGGACGACGAGAAGGCCGGTCAGTGCTCGAGGGCGGACACCGTCCCTGTATAGGAACAACAAAACTGCTATGGTACTGTGCTTATATGACGCATAGTAGGCTTATCCTAAATATTTCAATATGTATAACAGTTACTGAGATTACTTTGTAAGTTATTAACGAAAATTTTAACACAATAAAACGAACATCCACCAAATGAAATTGTCAAGAATATTGGAGAAATTTTCCAATAATCTTTACCCCAAACAGTTGTGTTTATTGATAAGCTTTTATTTTTAATCTACCTACCTGGCTTGGCTATAAAATAAGCAGTTAACCCAAATCCCCCAAATTAATAGTATATATTTGAAAATGACAATTTATTTACCCACGCAATTATGTGTTATAATTTACGAATATTTGTTCCTAACATAAGGAGATGTGATTATTAAATGCTAAAGCATTAGAGGCAAGAGTGGATTAAAGTCAGAACAAAAAATTCGTATCACATTTATACTTCATATCTTTTTAATGTGTACTTATTTACACACACACACACACACACACACACGTGCGCGACGAATAGGAATTTTCCGATAAATTGTGTTATTATTCAGTGATGATTTTGTTTTATCAATTCATCCAGTACTTCGTACTTGCGCAGAGAATAAAAACAAAATCAGTTGAATACTATTTTTTTTTCTAGAATAATACAATTTTGAGTTTTTTTTCCTGAGCTACCTAAATAATGCATGTTATTTCCGCGCATGAGGTTACAATTGAAAAATTATGACTTAAGAACCCGCGCTGGCCTCACCAAATTTCTCCTCTAGATAGCCAATAACTATTAAAAGGTTATAACTGGAGCACTACCTTCTAACTTAGGTTAACCATCCCAGCAAACCAAATCTTCCTCGCCTCATTTTATTTCTCAGTTACCACCGGAACTTTGCAATTTTTAACTGCCATGATATGTCCAAAATTAATTTAATTTAGACAAAACGACATATTCAAAGACTAAGTATGGCAGCTGTAGCACCAAGCAGTGCGTGGTTGAGCTTCGTCGCGATCCCAGTCTGGCCAGCCAGACTCTCCTGCCTACATCACACACATTCAATACAGTCTCTTGTTGACGTCTGCCAAGGTCACGCCCAGACTATGGGAGATTAACTACCGCCATCATCTTCTGTCTCGCATATTCAGGGGCCATCGCTTGGTCATCATCGGGTTCCTGGAACAAGAACAAGTCTTATCGAGGAACTGTCTTTTCTGGAAAATAGGGAGAAGGGGGCGTTAAGCCATCTGTCAAGTACGGGTTAAATTCTGCTTGTGTAGAAGGACTTATGCCTGACAATGGTGCACCCCGTGAAGGGCTTACTGTAGTCGAATGTACGCCTCCCATATGTGTGGACGGCATCCTTGAAGATTTCATCTGGGTGGAATAACTCTCCTCTTCTCTAGTGGCACTCAGTGAGGAGACTCAAGCGTGTCACCTTCTCAGTGGGCAGACCCGCCTGTGATGAGGATTCTGTCCACAGTCTCCAAGTGAGGGAAGATGATCTCTACCATTCCATCTGTCTTACTAGGAGGGCAAGGGCTGCCATCAGGACCGATGGTTCCTCCAGCCTGGATAGATGTACATTTCATGTCATCTCGTCATACAGTTCCAGTGGTTCATCAAGGTTCGCTCCTGCGGATCACGTTTGCACTTCTGCATCCATCATATTCCATTCATATGGCCAGCCAAATGCAATGATTTTCTGCGAGGAAGAAGCTCCCTCATTTCTCCTTACTAGAGCCTTTTGAAATAAGACTTATCTTTTCACTTCTATTTCCCTTTCCAGTTCTTTGTCTTTCCTTGCTCCCTCCACAGGTGTTTTCTGCTGGTCTCCTGGTTTCTTCCCCACTTCTTTGGCTCTGCCAATGCCACAGACTGCTCATCGTCTTTGGTCCAGCAATAATTTGCTCATATTTCTGGCCATGTGAGCGAACCCTTTCCTGTTGAAGAGCACTGGATTCCAGGAACACGGCCATCTATCATTTGGTGATCCTGCCTCCTCGGATCCAATTTCATTATTCTCTAGGTCAACCACTCTCGTGATAGACCTGGAAACCGGCAGTTGTGCCTGTGTCACAGTCGGTTGCCTTATAATAGCCAGAGGTGAGGGAGGGTGTATTTCCTTACTCTCGTCTAGTATTAATGGTATCTGTGCCTGTGACACAATGGGTTTCGGTGAAGGAGGTGAGGGACGGCGAGGTTCCTCACACTTATTCAATACCAGAACTTTTGGGTATATGGGTTCACCCATCTTGACTGTTAGTGCCATCCGGACCTACCCCGAAAATTGTCACTCAGACTGCAGCTTACGTGTACCATCGGATAGCCGTTCATAATACAAATTTTGAAAATACTTGGAATCAATAGTTAACAATGAGCATTTAAGTGGCTCCATTCCGTGTAACCAAGTCTAACTGAATAATTTTCAAATGACCTTTATTCGGGAAATTATAGAACTCTGAAACATAGCCGGTGTTGCATCTTTTTATGAGATTTATTCAGCAGATATCATAGTTTGAAATTACAGGTTGTTACTGTAGATTTTATTACCATTTTACATCAAACAGCTACGTGCAGAAGGGACAAAGAGAATGCGACTTTCATGGTATTCCGAATTCGTGTTCAGAAATAACTAGTCACTCCCCGGGATCATTCCTGTAGCAGGACTCAAACTATTGCGCAGGACATTCATGGTGCCTTGGCGATTACGGACACCGACGCCCTTGAGTTGATTGTTAAGACATTTTACAGATAAACAGTCGTCGAACGAGGCGTACCTGGTTTTGATGTTACCGAATGAAACAACCAGCTGTAGTTTGGAACGAGCAACGCTGGAAAAATTGCCGTCGTCGACACAAACTTTCACTATCGGAATCAAAACCTGGAATATCTTTAGGTCATAGCTACCTACGTGCGGTCCACACTCGCTCAAGAAAACAAACTCAGTGAATTATGGGGAAAGGTAGAAAGGCCAATTGGTCTGCTGCCATTACGTAAATAATAATGTTATAATAGTCTACTTCTTGTTATAACTAGAATGGCATGCATTTGCACGGACATGAATAGTTGTGTCGCTGTTATTGTAGGCTATAGCGACACCAGATTTTAGCGACAGGTTTTCTACGCATGCTAGTTATCAATGACCTGCGTGCAAACTTACAGTTTCCTTTTCGTTTTTTGTCAAGTGTTTTCGTGAAAATAAATGGCAATAGTAAGGGAAAAACCAACAGAATTGCTGTAAGTTCTCGATACTGAATGTCTGTGATATGCGAGTAGGCATATACAACGTGTAGAAATAAAAACCAGCCAAGAACAAAGTGGAGCTGTGTTCAAATGTTTTAAAATACTGCTGTATAAGAAAACTTTTCGCGAAAAAAAGGGTTTCCATATCAGCGTGTATCAATTCCACTTTTTTGATAGCTTGTAAATGAAGAATTTTGACTTATCTGCTAGATTAAAGTAGCGCACGTATGATCATCTTACAATCTTCCCTACGAAAAAAAAAAAAAATCTGGGTACGAACTTGAGAGCCGGGAGTGTTCGGGAGTCGAGAGGAAACATTTCGCCGCCAAATTCCGCTGGGGAAAGGGAAATATCTGGGGACGCGCTGTGGAGGAGGAAGGGGGGGGGGGGTGTAAAGAGTTCTCGGGGGTGAACAAATTGCATTACTTTGTCAGGGTAATACGCGCGCCGTCCCGGGCGGAATCACTTGTTTCGACGCCGGAATAATTATCGGCGATACCAACCCGTTTCCCTTCGCTTGCCCCTCTTCATTGCCACAATTGCGGAGGGGGTGGTGCAGTCCCCTCCACCCGGCAGTTTTTCAACCCGTTGGGAAAGGGGTGAGAGGGGTTATTGGCCGATATTTTCCACGCAACGGCGCTTCCCCGAGCCCGACAGACGAGTAATGAGCCCTCAATATGTTGCTCTGACGGCGGATAGCACGCAGGCTGCATAAGGGGTGGAATGGGCAGAAGGGGTAAAATAGCCATTCGATTTCACCCCCTCCCACGGAAAGACGAGGATCAGGAAGGGAAGATATTTTACGGAGATATTTGTCTTGGCGCCCTCCAGTATACTGATTCACTGCTTGGTTGGTGGAAACCCTTTAGAAAGGGGGAAACGATCATTCGGTGCACGCTACGGATTATCGCTTTCCCTTTTATCACCAGGCGCCCCTCCAGACTGCGAAGTTTGAACGGTTCTGGGCCGTTTCCTACCAGCTACACCCTTCCCCGCATTATTAGTTCCGATTCCCCTCGACGGAGGCTGTTCCAATGCAACTAGTACTTGTGCACCATTCGCAAGAATATATGAATTACCTAAAGTAATTATAGTTTCTTTACCCTGTCAGGCCCAGTGCACACAACCATGTACGTTAAACACATGAAAAGGCTGCTCAAGGTAAAGTGAGCACTTTCGAAACACGTGTTCAAGTTTTAATTATAGTTTCTTTACCCTGTCAGGCCCAGTGCACACAACCATGTACGTTAAACACATGAAAAGGCTGCTCAAGGTAAAGTGAGCACTTTCGAAACACGTGTTCAAGTTTTAATTATAGTTTCTTTACCCTGTCAGGCCCAGTGCACACAACCATGTACGTTAAACACATGACAAGGCTGCTCAAGGTAAAGTGAGCACTTTCGAAACACGTGCTAAAGTTTTAATTGTACACACATTACGTATGCTTCCTCCATATATAAAATTAACATTGCCCAGGGCCTGGTCACAATATTCATACGTCGGTCAAGTAAAACTGTGAAATTATTTGCAAAATTGAATATGTTACAATTTTGCTAATACATACAAATACATGCACTATAAATACATAAATAAAACAATGAACTTCAGTAATCTCAAATGTTTTCATAGCACTTTTAATTCCTCCCTAATACGTGGAACTACTTTCTCTTCATCGGAACCAACTTTAAAGAACGCATTCGAATCAATGAGGCCGTTGAACTACATACGGTAGGGGCAGTGACATTTTTCAACGATTGATTTCAAAAGTGCTCACTTTATCGTAAACAACATTCTGGTAATTTGTGGTCTGTGCTTCACAGTACGCGGCCCAATGGTCAATGATCTTGCCTATGGATAAATTGTTCTGTATTACTTGTCTAGGTTATGATAGGTTCATATTATTGTAGCAGTGAAGGACCTGAAATTGCAATGGACCACATTTAAATGGGACTGAAGGGATTATAATATTTTTGTAACTAACCAATTTTAAATTTAAGTTATTTCAGTTGCACGAAAATGATTTCGTTTTAAATCTCTGCTACTTTATCTGGCGACATTTGCAGAAGGACGATAATTTTGTAGACAACGAAAGCAATTGTACATTAAATACAAACTAATTTTGTCAGCTTAACGTAACTTTTGATAGGGTGCATGCTATCAAAATATTTTAAGTAAGGAAAAATTGTTTCTTCAATGTTTTCTTCGAATTTTAAAATGAGATTGAGAAGGTGAAAGTAATAATCAACTATCTCACTCTAAGAGTTTCTTAAAAATTCAAACCCTGATTAAAAACCAAACTTGAAATTGCTTACTTTTTCAAAGGTAACGCTGGCTGGACTTCTTGCAACTATATTGGTGCCGATTTAAGTAGAAGTATTTGCATTTTCTTAAAGTTCTAATAAATTGACATTTTTAAAACCGCAGCAACTTTAGTCAGTTTCTTTTTATTTATGTATCTTAAGTATTTGTCTACCGCACTGGAATCTAGTGCTTTGGAATTGACTGTAAGCCAGTAAGTTTTCAGTTACGTCAGTGAAAATTAGATCCTTCGAATATTTAGTAAAATTTCAATAAGCTTAAACAAGTAAAAATATTTTGAAGAAATATATAATGTTTGCATTATGCTTTATTGTAAAAGTCCTACAGTAGAAATAATAACCTGAGAGAAATATTTGTTTGTATAGGGCCAAAATCATATTTAATTGCTGCAACAAAATAATCGTTTCAGTACACCAATCTTTAAACTCAACGAAATCATTTTCATTCATCTGAAAAAATACAAGCTTGAATAGATAGGTCATCCATGTTTGGCCAAAATAATTAGATTGTTAACAAAACAGCTAGTTGAATAAACTGTATAAAATTGTTTGGCCTCTCAAATATTCTGCTCCAGTGTTTGTAATATTTGTGACAGAATAGTTACAGCGTTTGGAAGCGCATTTATTAATGAGTATTAATAGTATAAAAATGTTGTAGCGACGAGAAATATTTATTTACGCACGTTGTCCGGTATTTGAATTGTATGTGTTTAGAAACATAAAAATTCCATTAACAGTCACTAAAACAAGAGTTTCTAGACCGCAGCACTCGGGCGCATACGGTTTATATTCGAATAAACGTCAGGCTTGCAATTTTTTTTTACATTAACCGAATTTGTTTACTCTGCTACATCCAAACATATCTTTAGTTGTACCAACCAGATCTTACAGTTTGATGCAACCAAATTCGAACAACGAAATAATTCGGTTTCAAAAACAAAATATTTCATTGAATGTATACATACCACTATTTTGCTTGCACGAAACGAACTTTGTTAGACTCAACAAAACCTTTTTCTCAATATAGGCAGCGCGATATATTTTAATGACCGCAATACGGTTAGCTAACAAGATATTTTATTTGGGAACAAATTGTTGTAATCTGAAAAATTATTGCGTATTCATTATATAAGCGTTAAGTCGTAAAGGTTGTTTGCGATAAAGTAAGCACTTTTGAAATCAACCTAAAAAAAAGTCACTGCTCTTGCCTGCAGATATTTAAACGGGCGCACTGAGTGACATGTTCCTAGTAAAGTTGGTAACGAGGGATGGAAAATAATTCCATAACATCGAATAAAAAATATTAGGTGTACATTTGCGATAACTTTAATCATTTATTTCGCTTCCGGTTTTTTTAATGCACCAGAGTGTAAAAATTACCAGATTTATAAAATATGTGTTTTTGTAGTCATTTCGGAGTTTCGCCTGACCGACGCATGAATAAAGTGATGAGGCCTATGGAAATGTTAATTTCACATAAGGCGGAAAAATACACGACGCCCATACAAGTAGATCTTAAGCAGGGTTTCTAAAAGTGTTCACTTTATCGTGAACAACCTACATTCACGTTATTTGCGTAGCATATTCCTCGGGCGACACAATTTTAGCGTTTGGTATTTAAAGTTGAAACATGAAATAATATTATATTGATTACAAAATAAATGTGTTTTAAATAATACTGTGAACACCAGGTTGTCGTTGCCACAATTTATCAACAAGAAGTCACTGATTTAACTAATGAGTCTATTTTCCTCAACATGTGAGCAATTAATTTTTTAATAATCTCTTAAAAGTTCAGTTAGTAGGTAGGACTAGTCGTCTTGTTGAAATCAATAGCATAAAAGATCGAACCATAAACATACGCAACAATTTTGAGACAGTTTCAAATACACACGTGCCTTATCCGGGACTTGAACCCAGAAAACCTCGTGCCATGAGGTAGTGTGCAATCAACTGCATTACGGAGGTCGGATTAGAGCATCAACTTCAAGTTTAATCGGTATAATTATTCGAATTAAAGGGTTGACTTATCAAAAATATTTACAGTGCCGTCATTTGGAGCATTAGTGATTGAACCACTTAAAACATGTAAATTTACATGGCCTACCACACAGCTACTTGTGTGAAGATTTTGGTGAAAATGGGTTGAATGGTCCTTAAGATATGGCATAAAACCTCCATATTGCACATATGACGATATCCACAAATGGCGGACAAAAAGTTATGTATTAACACATTCGATGATTGTATAATACCAATGTACAAAGTTAACTTAAAATAGATTACATAGTTTCATAGGATAGAACACTAAGGAAAAGCGTTATTATAGCGGAAATTCTGAAAATAAGTGCCTGGCACACTTAAAACATATCAGTTAACATCACCTACAGCAGTACTGTTTGTTTAACAAGTTTAGTAGGAATCGGTTTATTGCTTAACAAAATATAACATACAAACTTTATTTATTCATGTGGTGCTATCTTACATAATTGCAAACAAAATGGCTATTTGTTGGTGTATATGATGCTTGTAAGATACACCAAACAAGCCTAAAATATTTATATGGCCACCATTTTGAAAGTAAGAACCGAATCAAGTTTAATCGCCTACATTTTCCTGGCCTTTCATAGTATTCATTACATGCCCATTTGGGTGAGAATTGCTATGATAGTTTTCGAGATAGAAAGTGCAATATTTACTTGTTCATTTGGTGCTATATACAAAAATGGCAGACTTACAACAATATCCATTTCATAATTTAATGATTTCATGATCTCTGCCAGCATACAATATTTGGTTTAAATAGGATGAATAGGTCTCGAAAACCGTGATCGAAAACTATAAAAATCCGGTGTACTTAGTAAGTACTATATATGCACCGAGTTTAATGAAATTTGGTTGGCATGTTCAAAAATGGAAATGGAGGAACACACATGCGCAGACACACACACCTACACACTTATACATACAGACAGGAAAGTGATCTCACAAGACTGTCCTTACTTCGGAAAGCAGGCAAAAAAACTGCAAAGTATGTCTGCACCGCTTTCATTTTCAATTTTTTGGGGTCATATTTTATTCAAAACCTTTTATTGCCCAAATTGGTTGTTTTTTAGGCTAGTTCCCAAAGGAAAGAAAAGCTTATGAGATCACTTTACTTTCTATGTGTCTGTGTGTGTATGCGTGTGTATGTTTGTGTCTGTGTGTATACCTGTGCACGTGTGTATCCCCACTTTTCAAATCTTGAATGCCTAAACCGAATTTCACTACACTAGGTACACATGTAGTACTAATTAAGGACACATGGCTTTTGTAGTTTCAAACACACCAAACACTTACTTTCAAAATGGCGGTAATGTTTACTATAAGACTAATGTCATAACTCTGAAATCATCCAACATATGAGCCTCAAAAACACTTTCCACGCCATTTTGTAAGATAGTGCTACACGATTAAATAAAGTTTTTGTGTAATGTCTCTTGGAACAATTGACAGATTGCTATCAAACTTGGCAAATAAATAGTACTGCGGTAGTTGATATGTATAAATATGTTTCAAGTATCTCAGACACTTATTTTCAAAATGGTATGGCAGTCTAAACATTTCAGGTTAGTGATCCCCATATAACTTAAAATATTGCACTTATTACATCCGAAGTTGATGCTCCAAATCCTACTTCCGTGATACAGATGATTGCATGCTAGTATAATTTTACGAATTATTCTGAATTCGTATCCAGGTAAGTCGCTCGTATATTTTAATTGTCTTGGTACAGTTTCGCATGTTTGTGGTTTCATATCTAATGACATTTCTGTAAATGGGACATCAACACCTACCTAACATCTAAGTTTTTAAGAACTTCACCAAAATTTATTTGCACCTGATGAATTAATATCACATATTTATAAAATGTTTTGTGTACACGAGTTGATGTCGCCATACTACTGTTATACATACCAACTTGATAAAAACAATTTTCTTGGAGAAAACAATTACTAATATACTGCCCTCCGAAAATGGTACATTTTCTACACCTTAAACACTTAACACATTACGATGATAACCAATAATTAAGAATTTAAAAAAAGTGTGATTATACAACACAGGCGATCTAGTTTAGAGGTAACTGACCAAACTTTGTAACAGGATTTTGCATAGCTCCGTTTGTGGTCTTTAGTGTAACTACTCTCACAGTAGAATCTGTACCAGGGAGAGTCTTCACAATTATTGCTGTCGTCGATTGCAAGGGAGTTAGGTTAATGTCGTTCACAAAAACTAGCATTCCTTTCTTTATGTCTGGAACTGGTATATCCCGTTTGGTCCTTTTATGCAAAGTGTGAAGATAATCTGAGCTCCAGCATTTCCAGATGGACTGCTTCAATCTACTCACGAGCTGACAGCGACTCAAGCGGTTGCTCGTCACCGTCAACGGGATCTCTTCAGGTAGGCCAACAAGTGGTGCACAACTGAAAAGTGACCAGTACTCAGAACGTCAGATTCCGATGGATTGGAGAGTAAGTGGTCGAGAGTTCATTATGACGGAAATTTCTGCGAACAAGTTTGACATCTCCTAAAATGTAAGAACCTCATCACCTATATCTCGCCTCATATGATTCTTGACAGACTTAATAGCCACCTCCCCTAATACTCCGAAGTGAGGGTTCGCATGAGTGTTAAGTGCCACGTGATGTTGAGTTGAACGAGTTGTGTTTGAAGAGATTCTCACTTTGGTTTTGCAAACAAGGCTTGGTACAGCTCTCTCAGTTGCCGTGCTGCACCAAAAAAATTTCTACCTTGGTCAGAATGCATGTCAGCAGCACCCCCCCCCCCCTTAAGTGATACAAATTTCTTAAGAGCTGCAACAAAGTCATCTGTGGATAATGAAGAAACCAGTTCCAAATGCACCGCCTTGGTGGTCAAGCAGATAAACAAGAACAGGTAGCTCTTCATAGAAGTTGTTTTTGGTGCTTTGGCTAGTTTGGTTACAAATGGTCTACCAAAATCCGTGCCAACCTTTAGGAATGGACGAATCTGACAAAATCTGGACTCTGGTAGACGTCCCATGAGAGGTGTATGAACCTCGGTACTGCACTTAAAACATTGGACACATTTGTGTATCTGCTGTCGACTGAAATTCTGAGTATTAATAATCCAAAATTGTCTTTGAATTAGGATGTGGGTAGTTTGTGGTCCTGTATGCAACTAAGCAACATGAAATAAATTGATGATTAAATATGCCAAATGAAATTCGCTTGGAATCCAAATTAGGTGTTTGGTTCCATCACCTAAGGACGAATGTTCAATCTGCCACCCACCCTGACAACACCCTGGGTATCGAGGAACGGGTGCAAACTTCTAAGAGTACAGACACTTTCACATCTTTTAAGTAGCTTGCTTTAATCTGAAATGTAGTATTGCTGCACAAACAAAACCCAAAAGTCCAATGACGATTGAATTTCTTAATATGTCAGGTAGTGAAATGTTGGACGAGGTTTGTTTTTAAAGGAATTTCGAGCTCTGATAAGTCAGGCGTCAGGCAGTAACCCTTTTCAGGCATGACAAGAAAGAAAAGGACCTCAACAATGTTATACGATCCACCTGGTTGTATTCAGCAACTGGAACACATGTCTGTACTGGTTTGTACTCGCAAGACTACTTCATAAAACACTGAAACTCTATCTGCAGGTCAATATCCTTCAGAGACCTTCAGCCAATTAGAGCCATGAAACCACACTCGTCAGCTTTGGGTCACCAGTGCACACCCAGTGCCTTCAGGACAGGACTGGAGTCTCCATAAAAGCTGTACCGCACCTCCTGTTGCTCTACAGGGACACTGTCTAGAAGATCTGGGTTGTTCGAAGACCATTTCCATAGCTCAAAGCCACCCTGTGCCAGGAGGGATACAAGCTCTCCCTTGAGAGCGTGGGTTGCTTCACATGATGCTGCTCCACTTACAATATTGTCAACAAATATGTCATGTTTTTACACTTATGCTTCTCTTAGATACAGATGTCCTTCATTGTGAGCCAGCTGTTTCACTGTTCTGATTGTATGGTGTCGAGAGGAGGCCAGTCCATGGGTAACTGTATTTAACAGATAAATCTGAATGTATTCAGCATTAGAAATGTCGCCACAATATGCAGTTATGCATGTGATCGTCTTGGCGAATGAAAATCTAATGGTACATTTGTAGATATCTGCTGTGAAGACGATAGGAAACACGAAAATTAAGGATGTTTTCAGGTAAGAACTTCTGAAGTTTGTGACCCAGTTCTTCACTCTCTTCCATGAAGCCCTTGAACTCATTGTCTAAAATGGCAGGTTAAGAATGTACCTACCAAATATGCCCTGGTATGTGTTGTGACAAAATGGTCCTCACATTGTTTGTCGTCTTGTGATATTAACTCTAGCCTTGGGACCTCTTCAATATCCCAGACCCTTCTGAGCTACATGTCCAAGTTCGTTCGTACAAGAAATGACACAGTTGTTACACATTTTTCACATGGTTCAGAGGGGGCCTTTCCAGTCACTACACAACCAAAGACTGAATGGAAAGCATGAGGCTCATCTGGGATTTGGGTAACAGCCACAGCTTTGCTAACTATGTCAGTTAACAAGAGCATGTTAACTAAAACAGGAACATTGAATGAGTGGTCTGTCAGTTTCAATTCTGAAAGGTGTGCCATATTCTCTAAAGAAATTGTAAAAGATGGCATTGGATGTGTTATGTTCGTAAGAGCAATAGCTCTTGCATCAAATTGTTCTTCTCAGCAGTGAACCGACTGCTCGTCAAGGAAACACACTCAGGTTTGTCCAACATCTGTAGTTTCTACTGCTTGACAGTCATGTGGCCAACACAACCTTTGCACACACTCTTCAGTGATGAATGAAGTCTGCGAGGCACTTCCGACAACACTCTTGCAGTCTGAAAGTTACTACTCCCTTCCTGCTCATACACAAGTGTAGTTTGTAACACAATAATATTTTGCTTTTCTCTATCATGGAAAGAGTGAAGCACCTGCACATTATCTTCAGACTCTGTACACAACTAATCAGAACCATCATTTTGTTTAATGGTGCAGTGAATGATGTTTACTATTGCATATTGTACACAAAAATTTTGACGAACACATTCGTGTTGTGTGATAGCTTTTAAGGCAATTAAAAAAATCTTAACACCTTTACCAGTCACACCCTGTCATCTGTAGATAATGGCAAAAACTTATCACATTTGTAAATTAAATGGGGTTGATCACGCACAACACACTATTCATCCTTTTCTACCGCCACTAATGTACTGCTTCGGCAAGGTTGTCATTTCATACATGTCTTAGTACGAGATGGCTGTGCTTTCAACTGCATTTTGCTTGACTGACCATATTGTGAGGCTATAACATGAGCAGAAAGCAGCTGAACACTTTCATGTGCTGTTGCCCATGGTCGAGAAAGGATAGCAATTACTCACATTTTGGCAGTTGCTGGTCCACAGTAAGCTCGATAGCTTGGCAAAGTGCCAGCTCCTGTTTCTCCTGTAGAACGTGCAACAAAAAAAAGCTACATTCCTTAATAGGATAGTTATCAGCCGGCAAGGCATTCATGTTCTCTCTAACCACACTAACAAATCGTGATAATGACTGGTGATGAGGTAACAGTCGGTTAACGTAGAATATTTTGCACATGTATGGTTGTGGAGACACTTAAGTTCTTGAACTGCTTCTCAACAACTGCCCAAACTCCGTCGTAGATCTCTGAAGTTAGAGGTAAATTACACACGAATTGCTTCAGTTCTCCCTTGAGGCAACGAATGATGTAGTGTAATTTCTGAACATTTTTTAGGGACTCATCTTGATGTACTATTGACGTAAACAGCTCTGCGAACGAGTTGTATTCTGCCTTATTTCCAGAGAAAACTGGCAAAGCAATGGCAGCAAACCCGCTGCGACTCGTTAACTCAGACTGCCTGGCTGTATACCTATTATGTTATTTTAAGTTACCAACACCGCTTTACTCGATCATTTGGGGTTTTATGTGTAACACTGGATTGCTTTTAAGATGCTGTTTACAACCGTATACGATTTCTTATTTCGACTTGGCTGTTTAACTAGTATAGGTCGAAATTGTGTTACGTTTTCTTAATTTTTTACATGAAACGCTTACAATTTCACTGTAACCACGCCACACAAATGCTTTTATACACGAAATCAATTGATCTTAAGGAGTACTTTCGACGGAAACTTAAACGACGTCCTAGCTTCTCCTAGTCAAAAGTTATACTACGCGGAAGTTATGAGATGAAACGAACAAAATTACGGCGACACCCCACCCCCATCCACCTCGTGCGATGCTTCACGTTACTCACTGAAGGTAACATATTCTTTAATCCTTTGGCAATCGAGTGGTGCAAATTAATTTTGTATGTAGGCAATAGATTAGGAGCTGCAATACCAACCTCTATCCTCCAATATTGTTATCATCGGATGTTCTGGATTGCCTCCCACTATGGTTACAAATTTAAAGACTTATTCACGTCAAAATTCCCTTGGAGAAAACAATTCTTAACAGCTCTCATGCAGAAGAAAGCAGGCTCGTTAGTTTTCAGTAACTTCTTGTTTATTAATCTACTTTCCGAAGGAAAGAAAGTCTTATGAGATCACTTTCCTCTGTTTGTGTGCATATACGTCAAGGGGTTTGTGCGTATGTGCCCCCCCCCCTTTTTTTTTTTTTTTAATTTTAGAATGCGTCAAACGAATTTCACCAAACTTGGTCTACATATAATACTTAGTAAAGACACCTGACTTCGATAATTTTGGACCACATCTGACACTTTCAAAATTGCAGCCGTAAAAATTTTGAGGGGATATATTATATATCGTTAATCATTCTACCGAGTTAACCCATATTTTGTATCTTGGGAAAGCATCAAGTAGGTATTACATTTTGAGATGTATGTTTTTAATATGCCAATTTGGAAAATAGCACCAAATGAAGGAAAACAGATTTTATATTATATCTCGAAAACTATTAAACAATTTCCCCCCATTTTGGTAGGTAAGTAATACGATGGTTGGCCAAGTAAATATAAGTTATTGAACTTGACAAGGTACACATTTTCAAAATGGCAGACATACAAATATTTTAGGTTTATTTGGTATATCTACTATACAAAATTTTTTATACTAAGAGTAACTACATATTGCAAGAATCATATATACCAACACATAACCACTTTTGCTGGCCTTTTTGGAAGAAAGCACCATACGAATAAATAAATTTACTAAGTCATATATAAGTAAAAATTAACCAATTTCTACTTAATTTGTCAAACTAGTATTACTGATGCAGATGATGTTAAAGTTATATGAACCTGCACGTTTTTTGTGAATTAGTTGTTTGCGCGAATACGCGTATCTCGGTAAATAAATGTTCTGCAAATACGACTTTTTGTGAAAAAAATAATTGTCTATGTCTCTATTATTTTACTTTTGTCATATTAAGTATATTCTGAGAAAAAGAAATTGTGAGGGTGGTCAAATATAGCATTTTTAAAGCTTGCCTGTGCAGTTTCCTTAAACGGCAAGATAAAAGTACAAAGATACGGAAGTAGTTTAATCTGTGGGCTTTCATCGCGTGTAATGAAACATCACTGTTACAGATCTAATTTACACAATACAGTATAACGACGGAAATTCTGTACGCCTTGCGCTTAGGAGCGATGAGACACTAGGCGTGCGTGTTAGTGTCGCCCGTATTGCTCCCTCGCTTTTTGACCTTGGACGCGCAACTCCAACTAATTATTAGGTTTTATTTTTTAAGAATGCCAGACACTTGTTTTTAAAATGGCGTCCATTTTTTCAGTTATAATGTAATACACTCAAATTATGTAATGAATTCCCTCATATCTCGGGAAACAATTGTTCAATTCCTATCAAATTTGGCAAGCAATTAGTACTGCGGCAACTAATGTAAAATTTAACGTTTTATGTATGTCAAACACTTATTTTAAAATGGAGGAAATTGATCTATTTTAGTTAAAAATGATATATCGTCGAAACCACGTAATAATTCCCAAAGTATCATAAATGCTGGCGGTAGATATTACAACTATCAACTGTATCTACACAGAGCATCTTTTGTCAGTCATTTTGCTAGATAGCCCCATACGAATAAATATATTTCTTATGCCATATCTCAGGAAACAATTGACCGATTCCTTTCAAATTTGGCGAACAAGTAATACTGAGGCAAACAGCGTTAAGTGGTATGATTTAAGCATGGTAGACACTTATTTTTAAAATGGTACACACGGGGAAATTTTAGCTTGGAATGCAGAGACATTGTTATGAATTTCAATTGATATGTGTTCTAGAAGTAAATATTAAGACTATCAACAGTATCCATACAAAGCATATTTCATTCGCCATTTTGTAAGATAGCACCATACGAAAAATAAAAATTTTATCTCGTATTTTGGGAACAATTGACCGAATCATGCCAATTATATTAAATAAGGAGTACTGCTGCAGGTGGTGTAAACTGATATGTTTTAAGTTGGACAGGGTTTTATTTTCAAAATGGTAACTGTATAAATATTTTATTAGCTCAATATCATTAATAATGAAACATATTCTAACCTCACTTTGTATGAGGGCTGTATCAATTACAACCATCAAATTTGTCTATCTAAAGCTTCATTTCTTTGCCATATTTTTAGTTAGCCCTACAATAAGAATGAAGTATTTATGTATTATATCGGCATGCAATCAACCCATTCTTACCAAATTTGACGAAGTTGTATTGTAGTAGGCCATATAACACAATGTATTTTTAAGTATGACAGCCACTTCCTTCATAATGGCATCTATAACATAATTTTACTTAGTGTGCTTTATTTACGAAGCAACGTAATCTGTTTAAACTTAACTGTATATGTTGGCATTATACAATAATCGAATGTGCTAGTACATTAATTTTTTATCCTCCATTTATGAAGATCACCCCATGAAAATTATGGAAGTTTAGCGACATATCTCAAGAACCAATCAAACGATTCCCACCAAATGTATCACCGGAATATTTCAACAAATTTGTACGAAATCGAGAACACCAAAAATGCAACAGAAGCCCATGTAAACTTCAATGATTTAATTACGTCAAACTAGGATGTTTAAAATGGCGGCTTCATAAATAATTTAGGTAAGGTATCATATATTAAAAAATTTAACCAAATTATTACCAAAATTTGGGTGTATAAATATAGAGCATAATTTTTGACAATTTTGTATGATATCATCAAATAAGAAGATAAAACAAAATTTAGGGATTATTGAACACATTTCTACCAAATTCGTCCCACACGTAACGCTACGGCAGGCCATGTAAACTTACATGTTTTAAGTGACTCAGTCACGTTTTTTAAAATGAGGGCCGTGTAAATATTTTCGGTTCGTAAGACCTATTATTCGAAACATTATACCGGTTAAACCGAATTTGATGCTTCGAATCTGAAATTCCGTTACGCAGTGTATGATACGGCAGCACATTGTGCGAGGTTTTCTGGTTTCAAGTCCCGGGTAAGGCACGTGTGGGTTGAGGGTTTGTAATTGTCTCAGACCTGTTGCGTAAGTTCCTCATTTCATTTATAATACTATTGCTTTCAAAGAGAAATCAAGTCCTACCTACCAACTCAGCTTGTAAGAACTTATTTAAAAATTATTTACAACCGTGTTGAGGAATGTAGGCATATTAGTCATATCAGTAACTTCATGTTGCTCATTTTGTTTATTTTATTATCATTGTTATTTACCTAGTAAGTCAGTTACGAAAAAGTTTTATATGTTTACATATAAAACGTGTGTATGTGTATTACGCCTCCTGATTATCATTTTAACAGCCAAATAATTATATTACAACGGTGAATATATAATTTATTTTCATGATCTCACGCAAGCGGTACTGTAATTACGAAATGCAGTGACGACTTCTAAATAATTGTAATAACCGGCAGGATTTTTTTTCTTCAAAAGTTCCTTTTAGAAGTGATTTATTAGTCAGGAAGCATACGCGTGTGCGCTGTCTGTTTACAAACATGTTTGTCATCCGGCACACATCACTGAGCACAGTCAGCGCATGCAACAAGCTCACATCCCCATGCAGGAATACTTCGAGGTCAGAGTGGGCTGTCGTCGTCACGTCGAGTCCTCCAGTTGCCGTCTCGCACCATTTCTGTGGTCATCTGCCGAAGTTGCCCCGCGGGACACGCGTCCTTTCGTCGAGTGCCACAGGCGACTTACCCTCGCCTGTGGCACTCGACGAGTTACCATCTGCCGCCCCGCGGTCACCCTCTCAACTTCCTCAACCCCATTCGTCGCTCGTCGCAGCCTGCTCTCTCGAGACGCTCGCTCTTATACACTGTTCACGGTCAAATGGGCACTTTTGAAAGCCCTGCTTGAGATCTACTTCCATACACGTTGTGTATTCTTCAGCATTGTGTAAAATTAACATTGCCATGGGCCTCATCGCTTGATTCATGCTTCGGTCAAATGAAACTGTGAAATTATCAAGAAAATAAATACGTAATAAATTTGCGCATGTTTCCTACACTTAGATGGACAAAAAAAAAAAACAGAAAGTAAAATAAATAATTTCAAGTTATCACAAATAGTTACCTAACACTTTTTATTCTACGTTAAGATATGGAACTACTCTCAATCCATAGTTACGAACTTTACTGGACGAATGTCACTCAGTGCGCCCATTAAAATACGTGCATGCAGGGGCAGTGACTTTTTTCTAAGGTTCAATTTTTAAGTGCCTATTTGATCGTGAACAGCTTTTAAAGGTAATGTAAGCCAGCTTATGCCAGATGTACAGTAACCAAGTTTACAAATCCTAGCGGGGCCGCGAAAGAGCAACGGATAGAGCGCTCGCCTCTCACCAAGGCGAACCGGGTTAGTTTCCGGGCGGGCTTGCTCCCGGACTTCCGCGCTCGTAAATCGTGCTGGGCGATGCCGCTGGTTGGCAGGTTTTCTCGAGGATTTCCCGTTTCCCCCCGTCATGGTATTCTGCCGCTGCTTCATACTCAGCTCGGTTCTCCCTACTCGATTCTCGATACCCTGGTGTTTCGAGCCACTCAAATCTCTCCACCCCGAGTTATATCACACTGCATATTTTCTGTTCTAGCTCTGCCCATAGAACGTGATTTGTACTCGCGGTTAACACGCTGTTGTGTTGATGCGTGTTTTAAATTTTTAATACGCTTTCTCAGATCGACTTTTAATGGAACAAGTTCGTAAGGAAGTCACGCTATAATTTTTTTACAACAGTGCGGATGTGTTAGAAAACAGGACGTAAGAAAACACATGCTTGAGTATTTGAATTAAGTAATTTTGACAGCTCTGTTAGTAATTCGTGAAGAAATTCTTGACACACTGTTAAAATTTGTAAATCTACAAACCTTTCAAAAATAGGCACTGTAACATCACTTATAAGATTTACTTTTTGCAGCTTTACAAATGTCATTTTTTTAATACGACTGCAAAAATAATTTTTTATAATCTGGAATTATTTTATGCCGTGAATTCATAGACAGAAAATATAATACTGTGTAATAATAATTTCAGTTAATCAAAACTAATGAACGTATTTAGGAGTGGTATGTTATCGAATAATAATAATAATTGAAATGGAATAAGGATAAAAAGAGGGGGTGTATCGTATTGCCTTTTTCCTTGCTACCTTACGAAAGATAAGCTATTCGAGTTGTATTTTCCTTGCCCCGGAATTTTTGCAACTAACCAAACAGATTGCAGTGACAATTTGTAAGTTTGAAATTCAATTAACTTCCATTAACGACGCCACTATTCATAAAATAATGTAGTCTGAATCTGCAATTACAGAACTTTAATTGTGCAACTGATCAATCCGCCTGCAATACTGTAATTCTCTCCCAGTCTAAATCCCTGATATAAATTCTTCCCAAGAGATGATATTATTAATCTGTTACCGTAGTTCATGTACTACAATAATATCACCAAAAGACACCTTACTTATTTTAGACGCAGCGCGTGTGCGGTAAAGTCTTAGCGTTTTTAACCAGAGGTTGTTGGTTAGTCTTTGTGTCATCAGATAATTTTTTATTCTTTTTCTTTGTGAAAACAGCTGTAAATATTTTTCCTCTTTTCTTAATTTTTTTCGTTACAGTATTTTTCAAGAATAAGACAAATAACTTTACTTTCCCTTCTCAACAGTATATATTGGAATAAAATACTGATTAATTACGAACTTGTAGATTTAAGTACTGTAATTTTTACAAGAATACTTTTCATAAGTTTACATTATTTTTTTGGCAGCGGGCTTCTAAAATTTTTCCTGCTAAGGTACAAAAATTTTTACAGCGTAGTTGTGCAGAATAAGAAATCGGATGATGTTGGCGCTCTGATGAGATCAAATTTCAAAAATGTTGCCACCCTTTACTTCTTTATCTCTAGTGACTGACCAAGGATAGTTATAGGACGTTTTTGCTTGTTGGTAGATGGGCCTTCATCCCGGGGAGCTCATACACAAAGTTATTTAAAAAGTAATGGTAAAACATTCCCTGAATCATTAGACTGTAAGCTGCCTGCTTGAGCGACAGCTATTACCTCATGGACTGCTGCCTCAGCGAGTAGTCAGTTACACGTTATAGTTCGGCTACACTTGGTGTACAGAAATTATAATGTTTCCTGTCCTAATTTCAATTTCAGAAAAATCACTGGACAATTTTTACTATACAAAATTTCCATTTTGAAATTTGTTTACTATGTTTGTACCTAATTTTCACTGTGTGATATTTGCTTGTGCAAAAAGTCGAGAACTTATTGATGGGTGACAGGACAATTTCGTGCTTTGAACGACCTGTAAGCTAGATTCCACTTTCCTATGTATTTTCTAGCCTCATCTTTCTGGTCATTTAGCTGCTGCCGCACTGTGTAGCCAGTTATACCTCAGACCAAGTGGCACGGGATTCGGTGCTTGCAGATCGGTCATTGGTTCAGTTCACCTGGGCGTGTCTAATATACTGTGATCCAACTGTAAACGCAACATTGTGATAGTGAAGAGGTTTAGTGATGAGTGGATTGAATCCAAATGCGCGCAATTTAAATCTTTGAGCCACTACGTTGGTTGCGCCAAAAGTTACTATGTGAGGATTATTTGGGGCATGCGATACATGTAAATTGCCTCAATTGTATGCGTAGCGGTGAGAGACTTGACTCAGGAAGTCTTATTCATTTGTTTTGTGTAAGAATGATACACATTAATATTTGTATACGGACACCATACATTTACCTTACTCAGAAATTCTAGTAGGCTCTGGAACTCTGGAATATTCTCACAAGAAATACTCGTGTACATAACACTGTAACTACTGTCAAATGAAAAACACAAGTGGGAAAAAATAATTTAATAATACTGCAAATTAACCAGAAAATTATCATTCACCGTTTAGATAAATTTGTTGCAAATAAAGTGTAATAGTATGGAAAATTGAGTAACTTTTGAGGATAGATCAGATGTGATAAGATTATTACTGTGATTGCAAGTAGGATTTCTGTAGCCTGTCATATATCACCATCCTCATAATATAAGTATTACTGAAAATTAAGAAATTAATTATAAAATTAAATAATAAAAATCTGCAACAAAATTTAATTAAACTGGAAACAAAAAGAAAATTGAATCATGATATCCCCGAAGTAGTTCTTTGCCAGTGTATTCACTCCTGTGATGAGTTTAACGAGCTCCATTATAACTTTACGCAAATAAATATCTCACTTGTCGAAAATACTTTAAAGTTGAACTTCCCTTTCATAAAATTTCTGAAACTTGAAAATATGTTTATTATAATTAGAATCTTCATTACTATTTATTTCGGGTTCTACATATAATGTTTGCGCCGGTGCTAAGCTCATAGGTGGAGCTGAACCTCTTGTTTTTACCTTTAATAAACATGGTAGTCATGAAATAAAATGTTCTGCAAACATATTATACTCGAAATAGTATCTCTGAAACCTATAGGAGTCACTTTAATTAGTCAATAGGTATGTCTCAAACTTCAAAAAGATGTAGGCATCACCTGTGGAAAGGCCAATACCATTAGCCTTAACATGTCGTCGCTGTAGATGCTCGGCGTATCTTCTTAGGCCGGATCCACTAATAAAAATATCTCACTATTACTGAGACTTTGCTCTCTTCTTAACTTGACTGGCTGAAGGAAACTTCACTTTAACCTCTGGGGTCAAAAATCTACTCTTACATTATGTAGATTCTGGGGATTTTAACACTGAAAATCCCAGCGAAAATACCGCTGCTGGAGCGTTCAAAGGTCCCTCCCCAGAAGCAATTACTTCCGGCAACTATCTGAAAACCTCGTCTGATAGGAGAGAAACTACTTCCGTTTAAAGAAACATAAATATGAATAAAACATTAATCCTATTCCAAAACAATAAAAAAGGAATAATTACGGTTTAAAGTTAAAGAAATTAATTGTATAGATATATAAATGAACATATAAGCTGAAATTTACGTATTGCCGTTATAATCTCATATCTCAGAGTACGTCTCAAAATATCATATAATAATACAAAAAAAATTGGATTGGCGGTATACAGTCATAAAATTACGTGTTTTTACTGAAATAGTTATAAACCTAGGAGGGATTTTGATACTTAATGTTCATCAAAACTAAATTCAAATAAACGTGCGTTAGAGTCCAAAACACATACATCACTGATTAACACAAGTGCAAGCAAACATAATTACATGCTCTACTTTAAACCTCTATAACATAATTACATGCTCTACTTTAAACCTCTATAACATAAATACATGCTCTACTTTAAACATAAATATACACGTGTTCAAAGTCTAGCTTGTTCTAAAATTAATTCGCGAAATTTTTCAGTCCCTACGTATTAATGAAATATAAATAAATTCTCCACATTTTACAACTAGCAAACAACACATACTGAAGATTATGCACAGTAATATAAAAAAACCCTTGGAATGTAAATTTTCTACACCCAAATATTGTCAATAATTTCTCTGAAAACGATATAATAATACGAAAACGAAGAATTTCTCAAAAGAAGTGAAGGCGAGGTTTAAGGCCGTAGAATTTCGCATTATTATTTACTAGCAAGTTAGACGGCATACAATTTTATGTTAGCTTAGAGTGTGACATTGGATGCCCACACACATTGCAGGACTCAGAACTAAAAGTAAACACTTTTCACGCTGGTAGCTTCATTCCGTGCGACTGGGTCAAACACGAGTAAGAGCCGTGTCTATGGCGGCAGCCAACTGACAAGCGACTTTTGCTCGAGTGTGCAGATGACTGTGTTAGTCAGCTAGGTTGTGTACAATAAAGCGAAATGGAAGGCTCTCTACTTTACGGCATGACACGCGTCACGGAATTCTGCCTTTGTTTCTTGTTGTGAGTTACTGACTTAGAATCATCCGGGGAGTGTCTTAACAAACTCTTGAGTTAAAGTTGAAATGCAAAAGTAAATAAAACGACAATGTGATTCAAGTCTGGCTTGTCTTCAGGTGAATTTACAAAAATTTCAAGTCCCTCTTTCTTGGTAGGCTTATATGTCGATTCGTTGTGCATTCTTATGCGAAGCTAAACATATAAACATTTCCACCAACTTACTAATTCGTAATCGTACGTGAGATCAAGTAACAATGCAGATCTGCTAGATGTGCCGGTATTCCATACTCCTGTTACGGCAATCCTGATTACAAAATGTTTATAAATGAAGAAAAATCGAAAGATGCGGCTTATAAAAGTCATAACTTTAATAAGATTTTAAAATATTCACTCCATAAATACTGAAAAATTGTTTTTAATTAGTGCGGTAATATTCACGAAATTTTTAAGGGAATTATCTAATAAGTCAGTGAATTATCATGTACAATTATGGGAAAATTATTATACAACATGCGCAGTATATGCTTGCACCTCCCATAGCTTCGTCCGTAATCGTTAATGCAAGATTAAAATAATCCAACTTATTAATTTTAATTAAAATATTACATAATATGGAAAAAATAATAATCCCTTTTTATAACGAAAATGCAAGTTTAATAAATATTACACAATATCAAATGCTGGCAAGGTAGGCCAGATAATGTGCGAAAGATAAATCACACCATTAGTATTTAAATACGTGGTAGTACGTTTTAACAATTACTAGGGTAAATACTTCATTTATCTTTATTGCGGGATTTTTACTAAGCATGTGTAATCAAATATGATAATTACTGATTGCAAAGCACTCACTTCAAAAGTGACAACACAGAAACAACTAGGTGATCAATATAAAAAACTTCAGGAAGGAAAATCGCCCCTATACCATTACTTTATCTGCCCACTGAATATCAAATTTAAAACTTATTGTTTTTTCTACCTGAATGGTTAAGGTCGTGGTGACGCGATTTTCCCGCAGTTAGTTTGAAGTATTTATTTAAAATCCAACACTTGCAGCTTCCATAAAGTTTTATTTTTGTATTTTATTCAATAGTACCTAGTGTTTCAACTCAGACACACTAGATTACTTTTAGTGGAACGCTCTCGGTAAAAACAGTCGAAACGTAATTAAGTATAGCTTATTAGTGTGGCGTAATGGACAGCGTAGCAGACGGTGGCTGAACATGGCGACAGTTTAAGAGCAAGGAACACCCGAGACGCTCGTCGAACTTAGAGGTAACACCGGATTTCGCTCACTGAATAAGTTACACGCCTCAGAAAGTTTTTCACCTCCTGGATTACTAAGTAAGAGCTTGCTCACGGCCCAAGAGTTAGTATGGGATGAAAATACGCAATGTCTGTAAAACATATCACACACACATATCTTCGTAAAGTGCTTACGGTCCCACCAGTGACCATTCTTCTTTAAGGTGCTGGAATTCAAGCATGTACGGACATCTTTACGCAAATAACACGGGACCCTATTCATGAGTAACCAAATTACAGGTGGCGCAAGACTTTTTTTGAGGTTTTATATAAATTGTCAGTATATAATACACAAATACGTTTCGCCCTTTGTTATTATACGTATATCTCTTTACCTTCTTACATATATACAACTATAGCTGTTATGGGATATTTTTATTACAGAATTTTCTCTTGCTTGTGACCTTTTAGGACTACGCTCAATTCTAATCCGAGCAACGCTTACTTTAAAATTATATTTTCCTTTTACAAACTTAACGTTGATACAGAATCGTTGTTACAAAAGTGTTTAATAGGAAATCACAAAAACACTACAGCCTATTAACAACTGTTTCCCTGAGTAAAAAAATTTTTTTTTAACCTAACAAAAATAAATATTACATGATTGATGGTAAGTACTTTTACACAATAAAGAGCATCTTGCTGGGGAAAAATTAACTCGGCGCTCCAAAGGTTGACAACCATCCAATAATGAACACTGTATAGTACAGTAAGCATGCCCGGTGTATTGTGGACTATAGAACGGTGATAAATACATGTATGTTTGTCTCCATTGGTGCATATAGGTTACGCACTTCAAGTTTGCCTTCAAAGTCAGTAAATATGGGCAAACCTCAAGATGTTAGGAAGTATTTACTTTACTTGTAGTGTAAATATACCACACATCTCTAAAGTATGATTAAATTACATACAGAGGTAATTTGTTTGACATACATGTAAAAAAATATTACCTTCACAAATTGTTAGATATTTTTTGTATGTATTTTCCAAACACCTAGATTATGAATGTTGACTATGTATATGAACATCATAGTGGAAGTATTATTTCGATAGTCTGAGTTTTGAAAGCGCTAAATGAACAGTTAAAGAGAGGTATGATTAATTATTTTGTACACGTCACTTGGTGAAATATTTCATGGAAGTGTGGCGGCACATCGCGACTCATATCCGTTATCTTATGCGTTGCATTGTAGAAACCACCCTAAAAAGTTCACAAGCATTTTACTAGCTAGGGTGGCAACAACGCCCTTTTGAGGAAATTTTCTCCTCTGTTACATTTTTTTCCACCTCTGTTTCCCCGCCAAAGAATTATGACAGAACGATTTTTCCCTCTCTTGAGTATAGTCTTTAACGAAGCAGTCGAACCGGAAATGTTGTGGTGACTCAGGAAATTGTGGCCGTTATGAGGAAATGAGTCAGCGTCCAGCTCACCCCAGAATATTGGCAGCAATTTGAGCAGATAACTTGATTACACACCGCGATCTCTTCATACACTTGTCAACTTCGCTCAGTATCAGAACATGACTCAACAGTTTCTCACTAGACAAGCTCGCTATCTTCTCTATCTTGGAGCTACACCAACGCAGCGTAGGAACGGGCGATGCCTTGACGAACAAATTTAGCAAACAACAAAGTGACCTCATCGATAATTTTTTTTGTGGGTATCTGGATGTGGGTATGTGGGAAGGAAGAATAGTTTCTCAGGCTCAGTTGAGCCTGTGGCGGCACTATAATTCGCAGCTCGCAACTTCTATTTCATTGAAACAGTGGTCTACACTTGAGCGTAGCCCGAGCAACGCTTATTTTGAATATTTCATTGTCATTGAAAACAGAGGTATATATTTTGAAAATTTCAATGAAGTAGCCATGCGAGGAGGAGGGGGCGACGTCCTTTCAGCCAGGGATCAGTAGCTACATGGGGGGGGGGGGTACAACCCTTTCCTTGCCCTCAGCCGTACTCTGCGCCTGAGACTGGAATTCATTAGAAACCAGGAAATTTCTAGTGCTAATTTGAGAACAAGTTAGAATTCAAACACACGCACATTTCTGTAACCTTGGAACATGGTTTATTAGGCATGCGCTGCATAACTATGTGCCAATAATAATAAACCAACAAGAAAACACGGACCTAATCCCGGCTAGATGGTAAAACAAATTACATATATACGCATCTGTGCAACAATCAGTAACACGTAGCTGACGGTCGAATATGCAGAGCACGATGGAGACTAGTATACGGGTTATTAAACTCGTGAAATTATTGGGTCTGTACAAATTACAAATACATTTAACTCTGAAACAGTGTTAGACTTTTATTCACTATTGTCAAATTTAATTCTGAAAAAAAAAAATATGAAAATTAAAAATTTTACCAGAGGGTACTTATTTTAATATCTAGCTAAACACGAATGAATAAAATTCAAGACCATACAAAAATTGTGAATAAGTATTTCACCCAAATGATCATGAAAATAAAAGTACTTTATTTGAAAAATTAGAAATTATAGAACGCAATAAATTAACTGAATTAGAAAAAAAAAATTCGAACCTGTTACATTTTGTCTCTTTTCAGCATATATATATATATACATAGGATATATATATATACATAGGATATATATATACATAGGATATATATATACATAGGATATATATATATATACATAGGATATATATATACACAAAGGATATATATATATATATACACAAAGGATATATATATATATATATACATAGGATATATATATACATAGGATATATATATATATACATAGGATATATATATATACATAGGATATATATATATATACATAGGATATATATATATATAACTATAGGATATATATATACACATAGGATATATATATACATAGGATATATATATATACATAGGATATATATATATACATAGGATATATATTACATAGGATATATTATATAATATATATATATACATAGGATTATTATATATACATAGGATATATTATATATTAGGATATATATATATACATAGGATATATTATATATAATAGGTATATTATAGTATATTACATAGGAATATTATATATATATATATAGGATATATATATATATACATAGGATATATATATAACATAGGATATATATATATATACATAGGATATATATATATACATAGGATATATATATATAACATAGGATATATATATATATATATATAATATATATATTAATATATATTATATTTATATATAATATATATATATATATATTATATATATATTATATAATATACATTATATACTATAAATTTATCATAGTAAACTAGGAATTATACATAGATTATTATATTATAGTTGATATATATGAATTCAATAGGTTATATATATATACTAGATTGTTATTTATACATTAGGATATATATAATACATAGTGGAGATATATAATAGTACATAGAATTATATTACAAGGATATATATTAGTTACATCGATCATGATATAAATACTATACATAGGATTATATATACATATATACATAGGATATATATATACATAATATATAATAATAGGATATATATATACATATATACATAGGATATATATATAATATATAATAGGATATATATACATATATACATAGGATATATATACATAATATATACATAGGATATATATATACATAAATATACATAGGATATATATATTACATATATACATAGGATATATATATAATATATACATAGGATATATAATATATACATAGGATATATATACTATTATATAACATAGGATATAATATATATACATAGGATATATATTATTATACATAGGATATATATATAATATACATAGGATATATTATATACATAGGATATTATATATTATATATACATAGGATTATATATTATGATATAATACATAGGATATTATATTATACATAGGATATATATATATACATAGGATATATATATATACATAGGATATATATAACATATATATATATACATAGGATTTATTATATATATATATATTATATACAATTATATATAGGATAATATATTATTATATACATAGGATTATAATATATATACATAGGATATTATATATAATAGGATTATATATAATAGTATATATATATTATATGATATATATATAATATATATATATATATATAACATAGGATATATATATATATACATAGGATATATATATTATACATAGGATATTATATATATACATAGGATATATATATATACATAGGATATATATATATAATAGGAATATATATATACATAGGATATATATATATATATATACATAGGATATATATATATATATACATAGGATATTATATATACATAGGATATATATATACATAGGATATATATATACATAGGATATATATATACATAGGATATATATATACATAGGATATATATATACATAGGATATAATATATATATATAGTTATATTACATATATACATAGGATACATATATACATATATACATAGGATATATATATACATATATACATAGGATATATATATACATATATACATAGGATATATATACATATATACATAGGATATATATACATTATATACATAGGATATATATATACATAAATACATAGGATATATATATACATATATACATAGGATATATATATATACATAGGATATATATACATATATACATAGGATATATATATATACATAGGATATATATATATATACATAGGATATATATATTATACATAGGATATATATATTATATATAGGATATATATATATACATAGGATATATATATATATATATATATATATAACTAGGATATATATATACATAGGATATATATATATATACATAGGTATATATATATACATAGGATATATATATATATACATAGGATATATATATATATATACATAGGATATATATACATAGGATATATATATATACATAGGATATATATATACATAGGATATATATATATATACATAGGATATATATATATACATAGGATATATATACATAGGATATATATATATATATATATATATATATACATAGGATATATATATATATATATATATATATATATATATATATATATATATATACATAGGATATATATATATACATAGGATATATATATACATAGGATATATATATATACATAGGATATATATATACATAGGATATATATATATATACATAGGATATATATATATACATAGGATATATATATATACATAGGATATATATATATACATAGGATATATATGTATATACATAGGATATATATGTATATACATAGGATATATATATATATACATAGGATATATATATATACATAGGATATATATATATATACATAGGATATATATATATATACATAGGATATATATATATATATACATAGGATATATATATACATAGGATATATATATATATACATAGGATATATATATATACATAGGATTATATATATATATATATATATATATATATTATATATATATATATATATATATATATACATAGGATATATATATATATACATAGGATATATATATATACATAGGATATATATATATACATAGGATATATATATATACATAGGATTATATATATATACATAGGATATATATATATATATATATATATATATATATACATAGGATATATATATATACATAGGATATATATATATACATAGGATATATATATATATATACATAGGATATATTATATATATATACATAGGATATATATATATATATACATAGGATATATATATATATATACATAGGATATATATATATACATAGGATATATATATATATACATAGGATATATATATATACATAGGATATATATATATATATATACATAGGATATATATATACATAGGATATATATATATATACATAGGATATATTATATATACATAGGATATATATATATATACATAGGATATATATATATATACACATAGGATATATATATACACATAGGATTATATTATACATAGGATTATATATATACATAGGATATATATATATACATAGGATATATATATACATAGGATATATATTTTATATATATATATATATACATAGGATATATATATATACATAGGATATATATATACATAGGATATATATATATTACATAGGATATATATATATACATAGGATATATATATATATACATAGGATATATATATATATATATACATAGGATATATATATATATACATAGGATATATATATATACACATAGGATATATATATATATACATAGGATATATATATATACATAGGATATATATATATACATAGGATTATATATATATATATATTATATATATATATATATATATATATATATATTATATATATATATATATATATATATATATATATATCCTATTCAAAATTTACCAGGTCGACAGGGAATTGTCATATTTCCTTTGTGTGTGATTCAGAACGTCAGACGTTATTTTACGTCCTGTGTGTGTATGTGCGAGTGCGCATGTGAGAGAAGAGGAATGAGTGCGAGATATATACACGAGAAGAATCTGGCTACTCTCAGAGGCTTGAAAGTTGCCGCCTGTCACCCGCCTCAGCAGGACTCTATACGTGGTCCAACCTCACCAACACTTATTAATTGATATCTCTTATATGGATGTTCCTCCTTAAAGTACTTGGCCGATTCAAAAAACAGCGTGAGGATCTGTTTTCAGTTTATTAATAGCAACATGTTTATTATTCAACCTTTTAAAAAAATTAAATTTGAGAAATTTTTTTTTAAGTACAAAATGCACTGGTTTTAATAACATAAAATATATAATTACCTACAACTGCACGACTGCAACAATAACAAATGCAAATGTTGAAATATAAAACCGAAGAGGGCACCGAAGTATTTAATCAATAATTAGTTGATCATAACAAATTTCCCTGGAAAATATACTGAACGTTTCTTAAACGACTTCGTTATTTTGTTATTGAGAACGCAGTGTCCTTAATTTTGGGAATATTTTATGGCAGTGGTTTTAAATAGTACTTTTTCCGTTGTTTGAAACTTATGAACTGAATTTGAAGTGGGTAACATTTCACTAAAGGAAATAACTTTTCCAAGTCCGGAGTGTCGTCACGAAATATCCTTCTGCGAAATATCGCCGCGCTTAGCTAGGGAGCGATGCTTGTGACAGCCCTTCGAAGGCGAGGGTTGATGGACGAATGAGAGGGTCCCGCGCTCTCAGGCCAATGGAATTCTCGTCATAGCTACAGGGGCTGGGGATGTGGAGTGGCGGGAATTATTTCTGGCCTGCGTCCAAGGCTCGCGTGTCTTGCTCTGTTATCGATCACGTGGGCTGTGTCTGTTCGCTAGCATCTCTCTCTCCCTCTCGCCAAGCCTGCCCGAACCCACGACGGCAGGACCAAGGGCCGTTGGTGATACGCGAGGGCAGGTCCGGATTGTGTATAGGGAGCGCATTCCAGTTGCCCTATATTTAAATCTTGAACCCCAAAAGTGGACATCGTTTTGCCAACAGAACTTTCAATACACTCTGGCTTGAGGCAATCGCTGTAAGATGTTTAATTAAATACGAACTTCGAAACGTAAATGTGCTGGCTGGGTTTTAATGAAAATATGTTATATCCAGGTTGCGTAAGTATTACTTATTATTTTTTATAAAAGTCAAAATATGCTGGAAACGGTTGTCAGAAGTACGAGGCAGGAAGAGGGTGTGTGTGGGGGGAAACAATCAAACAGTGAGGGCTGAACCCTATAGAAAAATTATCTTCATCGGAGTTGAAAAACGGACTCTGAAAGGATTTTACACTATACAGCTCAAAGCTCCATGTTATTCTTGTTCTTGCTTTTTTAGCCATGCAAACGGTTGTGTAATGACTCTTGACCAACATAAATTAAGTATTATTTAGCGTCTAGCAGATGGCAACACGTGGCACATTGGGGTGCCTGGAACTTGGGCTAGTAAGCTAATAATAGACCAAGATTTATTGAAACTTTCGGGTTCACATTTAAAAATTAGCAGTGAATGCATGATATACCTGCATATGTGATTTGTTTACTTTCTGTCACTGATATTGTAAATTGGATTGGTAGATCAAAATTAGATGCAGTAGTGGCTCTTATAGTCTCCATCGTCTGAAAATTAGGCAGATAAAAGGTTTATTTGAAAAATTAAATAATTTATATGAACCCGAGTCAGAATCTAACAAATAGTCTAAGTCAAAGACATTTGTACTTTTATGATGCTTCTATTGGGCCTAATAATGTTCATATTTAATTTCTGGCTTGGTTGTGTACTCTTTGGTAACAGTTGCAAATAACAGAAGACTTTGTGATAGTTGGTTCAGCTATGACAACTCAGGTCGTCGGCAAGTGCGATGCCTGGGAAACGCAGCCATGAACCAGGGTAATTAGAGTGTAGTTGCTCAATCTGGATTTCGCACATGGAGAAAGATTTTGTGGAAAACGTTTGTCGGATTACGAAACGCCATACCTCTCCTGTATTAGAGGATAAATATCTACCGTCAGCACGAATACCTGGGCATATAGCCCAAGTACTCACCACTGCCAGCTCGAGTCAATCTTCAATCTGAGCTCCGGGCACCAATTAGGAAACCTCTCAGGGAATGTGAGATCAGCCAATGCTCCTACATCCTTTTCATCTAGGGTTCTCCACAAATGGTGGGTTAATGCCCAACCCGAAAGTGGTCCCTCATGCTCATGAATTTGTTCAAATTGAATTTCAGCTTTTGGGCCCCTCTGACCGGCCTGCCCCGAGGCACGACCATAATTATTGCCCATGATTCAAGCTTAACCTCGAAGGCAGATACGCCTACTAGTAAAACATGGCATAGGGCACGCCCGGGATTTATCCATATTTGCTAAAAATAGCGGTACCGCCCCACTGGGGGTAACTCGTAGGTGTAGATTCCCTTGAGCTAGGAGAGGCTATAAGTGACGCATCATTAGCCCTTTAAGGGTTCACACATCGGCTTGCTCTCTGTTACTAGAGCTGGCAATAGCTTCGACACTTCTCAGATCAGCCAACCTCTTATCACCCCACCGGTGGCCAGCCAAGCCCACAGAATCATACAGAGTAAGTAGGCTTCCCTTTTGGTCAACAGTACTCCCACTAGGCCTTAAGCATCCCTGATGACCAACCGGGAACAGGGCCAGACTAATGATGGGCTTCTCGTAGTCAACCAAATCTCAACCAGAGCTCAGAAAGTGACACACCAGGCAATCAAAGCAAGGACGAAGAGAAAGTGTGTTTTCCTGAGTCAACACAGTTCCTCCAGGCAAAATCTTACACCCAAAGTCTTCTCCATTCGGCCGCTTGATCACATTCACAAATAACCCAGAGATGAGAATGGCGGGTTATTAAAATGTCATGCATTTCTCCACAGATACTTATTTCCCCTCAGCCTAGCAGTTCGGTGATGACTACTTAGACTGGAAGGATTCCATGGAATTCTCATAAGACTGTGTGCAAGGCCACTGGGTTGACTCAGCAGGTGTTTAGTTGGCCAGCATTCCTCATCTCCTTGCCTAAGCCAAAAGCAGTCCAGGATTAGAAAACACACTTGGAGATGTAACGAGTTATGCTAACTACGAACGGTATCATGAAAATTATTTATCTCTAAAGGTAATTGGTGGAAGAAATATTGATTATCGTGTATGCAGAAGGTTCCGAAGTCGGCTATCCTGTCCAAAAAATTCTGGTTTCTAATGATAAATAACATTAAAACCCAGATACTAAAATTAAATTATCCCCCTGATATCTTAATTCACGTACCAGATCTTCCCATTGAACTACATTAAAATTCATCACCGTGAGGAGGAAGGGAAGGGAATTAGAATAAAGCTGCCAATACATTCTCTAGTGTGAAGGCGTTCTTCAGAGCCAAAAGTAAAATTTTCCGGTTTCTCCAGGTTTCAAGAGGGGATGATCTCTACAGCGCGACGCGTCTTTACAGAGAAGGGAAGGGGGTTTTTAGCCCCTAGTTTCCACATCCGAATGTGTCACGGAATGAAAGCAAGCTCCTACCTAGTTACTTCAAACCCTTACCCACCCTCGCCGCCTTCCCGAACCACTCCACCGCCACCCCTCCATCGAAGCTACTCGCAGAATCTTATTACGCTTTCACCGTCAAGCAGATTACTGGAACAGGCAAATGCTCTCACGCCGCTCATAAAGCATACATTAGCCGTATCATCCCAACCACCCCTTCACCATTCCCCTTCACAATTCGCCATCCCTCTACATACGCCACCCGCCTACCTTTACTCGGCACGTCCTCGCCAGACCACAAGCAGAATGGGATGGTGCGGAAGGGAGGGGAAGCTGGCAGGGGGTTGGGATCGGTACCTTGCTCCCCATTGTCTTTCGCCGCGGAAGACAAGGAGTGGTTTAGCCGCCAGGGTGTTATCCCTTAATGGGCGAATCACGCGGAACAAACAGATGTGCTCGAGAGGAGGCGTGGGTCTGCAAACACCATGTCTCGTCGCCTGTTTCCTGTAGTGAAATGACTGTTCACAAGGGAGCCAACATAAACAGAAAGGGAGTAGTAACCAAGACATCCAAGAACACTTGGTAACATTAAGCATAACAGGTTGCCCAACATATGTATATTGTGGAAATTAAACCCAGGCAAATGTTTTGGTAGATATCGAAGTATTCTTTGTGATTTAAAAAAGAGGTGCATATTTTGTGATCGCTGACAGCTATGTGGTCACTATATAGATATTTTGTGTTCATCGCAACTAATTTGGCAGAGTTAATCCTCACATAATTAGTGAAAAATTCAAATTACTATGAATCATTTTATAGTGACATTTAAGAATTTTGTTTCATTTGTGAAATCTTTGGTTCGGTTACCAGACACTGCAGTTTCGAAATAAAGTGTCGGGTGTGGATGGATGGCTTATTGTAATGGGCGTAGCCTGGTGAGTGACGCACGTAGCGCGTGTGTGTGTGTGTGTGTGAGAGTGTGTGTGAGAGTGTGTGTGTGTGTGTGTGGGGGGGGGGGCAGTGCACCTCCACCTCCAATTTTACAAACTCATGCTCTAGGCCCGAATCAGATATATCAGTCAGTGGAATAACATTAATTGAAAGTCTGTTGATAAGTGGCGGATCAAACATACGAATTGCGAAAAAGTGCTTTATCGTACTGCAATTCTAGACATTCCGTGGTAATTATATCTAAATTAGTGCAATTCAGTCATCATATTAATCTGTTTTTGCTACTGATTTCTAGTGAAGCCAATTTAACTGGTTTCCACTTGTTTGGTAACAATTTCACTGTTTCAGTTTTGAAGTGAATAACAAATTTTTTCAGGTACATGGGGCGAAATTGAATTGTGAAAATGTTCACGTTGAACTGACAAAACTTTACACGTTGCGTTTAAAACTTTTTCAGATAAAAACTTTTCAAAACCCACCATCTCATAGATAACTGCGTACGTCAAACTGACCATCAACGACTCTCTTGAGTAGTTCTTCATGACAAGAAAAATACCTACAATATTTTTCTAATTTCCGCGGTAGGTAGTGTGTAATAAATCAATTAGAACGTTCGTTAATTTCTGGCGATTTGAATTTTCGAACACTAACACGCAAGTGTCGCTCTTCAAATGTTTAATGCAGTGATGTACTGTGCAAGGTTATGGCAGTGAGCACATAACTAGAAATTCTGGGTGGTGGCAGAAAGGTCTCCAAGTGATTAAGAAAACTGCTTGTACAAATGCCAAAATTCAGACTTTTACTTTTATTTATTAAAAAATATAATTTGCATAAATATATATTTGTTATGATTTACATCCAAACACTGCTCTGATAAAAAAAGCATATTTATACCTTAAAAAATCACTAGCGTCTAATATTCGGAGGAATATCTTACTTCAAAAGATCCTATTGTTATCATAATTAGGCTACAAAAACAGGAATATTATTAACGTACATTGAAAAATATTCTAAGATTTACGGTGCCTATCTATATAGGCAATCAGAACGCGCGTTCAGTAACTCAGTAGTCATGAACAAAATAGGATTTAATTAAGCCCGGCTTTCAAGAACCTGTCATTTGACTCAATACAAACTGGACACACGCTAAAGATAGAAGTACTTTTACGAAAATTGACATTTTATATTTACTAATAAGTAACTTCAAAAATTCTTTAAACTTGCATTCCGGATTTTAAAGACATGATGTACGGTTTATTCTATGTAACCCAGTGATAATGGTTGAAAGTAAGACTTAAATAGAGGCGTCGTGCTGACTTTTTAAAAGAAGTATAGTATTTTTGTAAAAATGGAAGTGAAGTGGCCAGGCTCTTTATAGTTATACCTTGGAGGGTACGACCAAAAACCATTACGCCTTTTATTAGTCATTATTTAGGTAGCTTTGTAACAGATTTCTTGCTGTATAGTTGGATGTGTGGTATGAGTATAGCGTTAAGTTACATGTGTGAGTGCATAAAACATTTGACATCAAAATAATGTATCTCATTACTTAATCATAACATCTCAAAACAAAGACTGCAGTGCAGCTCGCAAGTGTAAAATTTCTTCCTCAGTTGAAACTAATGCATTATCAAAACGTGAATTAGTATTTGTAGATTCGAACACTGCCACAAGTTGCTAAGCTAGTACGAATGTCAGTAAAATGGCATGTCTAGTTGTAAATGCTCTTGGCGACAGTCTGAAAACCGCTAGTATCAATGACGGAAGTTATCAACCTAAATGCAAATACAAGATGTAAGCAGTTCTAGGAAAGTTCGGAAGTTTTTAGAGAACCGTGGTACGTCGATTCACTATGGTTAGGATACAGCGTCATAAAGGTTTCAGCATTCTGTAATTCGTGCGAATTATTGTGCGGAGATCAGGACATGTCGAAGAAGCTTTCACAACTGAATGGGTGTTGAACTGTTAGAAAGACTTCAAAAATTTCCTTAAATATGAGAAAAGCGAAATGCACTTGAAATCGATGCGGTTTAGATCTGACTGCAACAGCGTTGCTTATCAGTGGTAATTTGCTCATTCTAAACGGATGCAGGTAAATGCACTGTATTTCATGTTTGTAGTGAAACGTATTTTATTTATGTGCAAGCGGTGTTTAGCTTTTAAAGGATAAGGGACAAGATGAAGGTTCTTCTATAAATGAAGGGAATATCTTAGAACTTCTCAAATACAAAGGAAAATACAAAGGAAATGAGATCGATTTAGTAATGAGCTTGCATATTTTTACCGAAAAGGTCAGAAGAAAATAAATAAATAAATTTTATAAATATATAATAGAACAGGGCATCTGTACAGGAAATTTATTAATTTTATCCTTTTTCCGTAATTTATTATGGAACGATAGATAAAGCCATAAAGAACAAATATGCGTATGCGTAAGATATCCGTTCCAAACACTAGATGATGTTACAATAAACCAAGTTTTGTGGGTTTTACTGATGTAGCAGAAAATACGTGTGTAAATTTGTGCACTACTATAAAATACGTGTGGAAATTTGTGCACTACTATAAAATATTTTGTGGAAGAAAAACGAAGAGTAAATGTGCGGAAAAAAAAAGTCAGCCCATGCTTATGGTGTGACATATTACACACTGTTAAAATGTCCGTATATTTACGGAATGTTTTACGGAAATGTCCAGTGTATATACGGAAAGGCAATCCGCAATGACAAAAAACGAGGTGAAGTCCGTAAATACAAAATATGGAGTCTCCGTATTCCCATTTGTCTTTGAGTTACGGGGACGAACAATGCCGATTCTACACGAAGCTTTCTTCGCCACTGTAATAAGAAAATTATCGTTTCTGCGGCAGTTAAGGTTATCCACACGACTATGACGTATTATTTCAAACAAAAAATAGCATCACGAGTCTGTAATCAAATATAAAAGTTATACCACAATTTTCAAGTGAGAGTTGTTGTTTTTGAAGGTATGTGGAAGTTTTGTTCCTATTTATTGGGCTCCTATTGTCACTATGGATTCATTCCACTGACATTTCAAAGTGTTTCAAAACGTCCGTGCTATACTGCCCTTATTATGAACTAGATTTAAAGTAATAAAATTACTTTTATTACGTTCCCGAGGTGTGTTCCGAAATAACAGCGCCCAGAAACAAGTAGGAATAACAGCTAAATGGGAGGAGGGCAGAAGAAACAATCCGTTAGCCCACTAATATTCACTTATGAAACCATGTAGCTGTCGTGGTGTAATGAATAACGCATCGGCTTACTGAGATAGTGGTCCGTGGTTCGCGCCCACCCTCCGGCAAGTTCGCGGATTTTTGGGTTAAGAATTCGGTTTCTATTCATCCGAGGATATAGAAAATATAAAAATTAACAGTACTAATACCCCATGTAATTATTATAATTTATATAATTCTGATATTTCCGTAAAATACACGAAGAATTCGTTATATTTACGTTACGAAGTAAAGATATTGATATGGACATTTCCGTAAAATATACGAAGAATTCCTGTACGTACATTACGGAGTCTCCGTATTTTTACTAACATCTCTGGATTCTTTTTTACCGGTACTTTCAGTAAATTTACGGTAAAAATTTTTAACGGTGCATGAATAACGGTTTCAGTAGGGTCGCCGCTACATTTTGACAATAAAAGCAAAGAGCTTTGTACACTCACTGCCTTTATTATATTTTATATCCTGCTGCTATTCACTTATGCAAAGGTATAAAACTACTGTGAAATTCTCTGAATGCTGTGAACTAGTTGAACAGCATTATTCATGAATCAGCTAAACGTATGAAAAAACTGAGTACATTTGTAAAGAAAAGCGAGGAATAGGTCCAAATAAACTCCGCAATTAAACGAAAACTCATTGGGCTGGGTGTCACAGTGCGTTCTCCGCTGTAATTGAAGGATTATTTGAGATAACCATGATTATATCCAATGATTTATTTAAAAAAAGAAACTTGTTAGTGAAGTTGATGGGTTGCAGTAAACGATTTCAAATTTTGAACTCATGTTTTGCTTTAAATTCCATTACTATGTTTTGAGTCGCACTGACATGCTAAATCGAGAGCTACATAGCGAAACTGAACGTTTTGTATCGGTGTTTTAAAAGAAGAAAAAACCATTCACTACTCTCGTACCAAGGCCGTCTAGGTTCAATCCCCGGCCGGGTCACGCCTGATTTTCGCATGTGGGAAACGTGCTGGACGATGCCGTTTGTCGGCGGGTTTTCTCGAGAATCTCCCGTTCCCCCCGGTCCTTTCATTCCGGTGCTGCTCCATTCTCATCTCAATCACCCACATCGGCTCTCCAGACCTCGATGTTATGTGCCGTTCAAATCTCTTTACTCACTCATCCACCGCTTGTCTCCAAAATGAAAGTGAGTGAACATCTAAGCATATTACAAACGAAACTAAAGAGCTCTATGAAAGATTTAGTGCCACGCATTTTGGTATAGCACGAATTTCCCTGGCGAGATAAGATAATGTTGTGAGGAAACTTGATTGCGGAGAGGCGGGTACGACATTCTTCGTAGCTTCTTCGGAAGAAGAACACAAAATAAATGCTGAACTGGATGAAATATGATTTTAAATAGAAGACAGGTTTTCAACGAATGCCTAGCAGAAAATTAAAACACATTTCATAGGTCCTTCTGAAAATGAATGAGCGAAAACAATGACGCAGCCACAACAAATCTACAGGTAGTTTTATAAATTATTTCAAATTTCGTTCCACATAGTTTTTGCAGAAAGTATGCACAGCTTAACTTAAACCAACCACAACTTCATTTTTATGGAACTTTCCTGTTTGTTTCTTCTGTACTGTCTTGCTGCTGGTTATCTTGTTGTGATTCTACCATTTTAAACTTTCTTGTCACCCGGCCACCAAAGCAAATGCAGAACGTTCGTTTTCGACTTTGTGGCGTCTGAGGACTTACATTAGCGGTACGACGGGAGAGGACAGGCTCGGCGACTTTGTACTTATGTTTATTGAGCCAGAAGATACAGCCATTGTAACGTAACATAGACAGACGATTTAAAATTTTCTAGAGTAGTTTTAGTTTTCATCTGGAAGGAGAATGGCTCTTTGCCAATATGTAACATACTCTCATTTATATTAATGTTAAAGTTTCTCCAACTCTCTTGGTGTAGCCAGATTATTTAGACCTGGGCTTCACACCTTTTGCGGGAATTCTTCGTTTTCGCGTCATAATTTGCGATTCATAATAATTACTGACAATGCGTGGTTATAGAAAATTACATTTTAAGAGTTGTTTAATTTTTTTTTGCGTTATTATAATTGTGTGTTATCTGCTTGTTGGGAAACGTCGAGCACATATTTCAATTTTATTGATAAGTTCTCAACAGTTTACAACAAGCAGATAACACACAATTAAAATTACGCACAAAAATATTAAACAACTCGTACAATTTAAATTCTTTAAAATCGTACATTCTCAGTAATTACTATGAATACGAAATTATGACGCAAAAATGAAGCGTTTCTGCGAAATGGGTGAAGCTGAGTCTTAAGGGACGGAGGTCAGAATTAAATAAAAAAGCTTATAATATTTTCCTCAGTTATTAATAAGCAATTCACAAAAAAAATATTCCATGTCTAATATCTTGGCATTTATGACTATGGGCTGTTCACAGTAAAGTGAGAACTTTTGAAAGCTCTCTCATTTGCAATAATAATAAATAAATAAATTTAATTTTAGCCTTAGACGTTAACTTCCGTGTGCAGTGTAATATACACACTGCGTTTATTACTTAAATGGCACCATTTATATTAAAACCAGGTTAATAATAAATGTCCGAAAGGAAAAAGTAACTAGGGCCTTTAAAGTGCTCACTTTACCATGAACAGCCTATCTCACATGCTAAGACACCTAATATCTACATAATCGTCCGTCACCTCACATAATTTAATACAATCAATTAATTATAACCAGTCTCTATAAAGAGTTTATTAAAACACATTGATTTACAATTAAATGTTGCTTATTTCATATCTGACATTCGCCGAAGTGACTGTTGTATCAGTCAGGTACGTTTGACTGATTAAAACAGTGAAATCCTCACTAATTCAGATCTAGAGTGTAGTTATTCCTTTGCGCTTAATGTTTTGGAACGCTCCGAGCTCTCTCATACATAGTAGACATGTACTTGTCGTATACGTCGCCCTCCGCAATACTCACACACACTCGTTCGTCGCCGCTGTACACCCACCCACCACAGCCTCTCATACCCTTGCTCGCCCCACCCCCCACCCTTCTCTTCTAAGTCCCTCGATGCCATGATCCTCGCCGGAAACTCTACCCACTCAAGCCAAGTGACTATCATAGAATGCCGACCCTCCAAAGATGGCAGTATTTTTAAATAAGTGTCCTGACACAGAACCTTCTTCACATATCGAGTTTCACTGCTAGACGTGATGACCAGGAGGTTTTTGCATATGCTTTCAAATCGTTGGCTATGAAGGGGAGAGGGGAGTTGCAGTGACGTCAATTCAGGTCCACTGGCAATTATTCCCCCACTGGCCTGACAATGTAACAGCAGCTAGGTCCGGCTGGGGAGAGGCGAGTTGTGATAAACTATGCTCCACTGAGCCGAGACTGGCCGCTGGTAACTCTGTACTACGAGAAAAGGGGGGGGGGGGGGGTGGAGAAGGAGGAATGTAACACTGCCCTCTTCACAAGTCTCTTCGTCCCGAACATACTCTCCAACTTTTGGACCTTTGTAGAGACGGCCAGTAAGTCGATGTGGACACTTTTAGAATTCGTCCAAAAGCCCTGTTAACATATCCAGTATACCACATCGTTAATCTCCTCCAGGACAGTGTATAGGACGTCTTAACATTTCTGTAGCTTCGCGCAATATTCCTTCCGCCTCTGGGGGTTGTACAACCATGCTAGCTGTCATTTCTGTAAAACCTCATCAGGCATTCTTAGGTCATCTTGTGTTTTTATTCTGCCATTGTCGAATTTAATATGCTAGAGGACAAACTCACTGATGTCAACTAACTTCTGATGTAGGTTACTGGCATATACTACAGGGACTGCTTCTTCTTTCACTGGCCACTAACGAGGCGGAGCTCTCTCCGAAAAAGCAAATTTTAAAGGCGTTACTCTTTTTTACTCGTGGAATACCGAACGACATACTCGGAAATACAAATGTACTTTAGAGCCCGGATTTTTATGGTGTTCTTCCACGAAGATCGTCAGATACTGTTCCAGGTTACATTGAGCCTCTCGACAATTCCATCCAACTGAGGACGTAATAATGTTGTTTGAGTGTTTTTCATTCCTAAAATCCTCATTAATTGTGGGATTAGAGTGACTTCAAAATTCCGCCTGATCAAAGTGGTGTGGTACTTCAGCCCTGGAGAATACGAGCTATATGAGTACATCGGAAACTGTACTGGCCTCATGGTTTGTAACTGGTATAACCACAGGTAACTTTGTGAAAAACTATTGCGATTCCAGAAGATACCGATTTCTCTGCTCATTGACAGGTATTTTTCCAAGAATGGTATCTGCCATCCTCTCCAATTACCCCCAAAATTTTATTTCTGTATTTCTCGGACCTTAGCTCTAGGACCTTTACTTGTGCTACAGGCGTTACACAAATGGTAAAACTTCTCAACATCCTCTTGACAATGGAACCAATGGAATATCAGTCGAACTCTGTCTAGGTCTTATTTACACAGAAGTGACCAACCTGCTGCTTTATTATGCAGTTCTATTAGCACTTCTGAGATCCTGCACTTTGGCGTGTCGTTTGTAAAGGAATGCGTTTCCCATCATTACTTTCCCAGTTATATAAAGTACACTATTATTCAATAAAATGACTGTCAGGCTCTTCCATCTTGATCGACAGCCAGCTCCTTTCCACTCTAGTATTTGATGCAAGCTGGAGCGATTTAGCTGATCTTTCCAAATTGCCTCATCATCCCATGTAGGTGACCCATCGAAATCTACAGAACCTTGAATTCTTGTCCTTGCCGTCAACGATACACCACCCTCTTCCTCTTGGCGTTCACAATGATGACAGAATAGGTCGCGTGGTCTTCTGGAAAGTGGATTTGCATTACTGTGAAGGTGTCTAGACCCGTGCCGTATTCTGTAGTGAAAAACTTGCAGGTGCTGTATACAACCAGCTCTTTGCCCTACGGGGTTCTTCAGATTTAGTATCCAGTGTCACGAATCGTGACCAGTTCTTGCGATAATTGGTTCCCCCATAAAGGTATTAAAGTATGTAAATACCTTCACCAGAGCCACAAGTTCCCTAGGTATAGCATTCTAAAAAAGTCGTGTCTAGCTATGTTCGAGGGCAAGAAAATAATATTTACAATGCGTGTGATGTCTTGAAAGTACCATTCCGTCATCGTCTGGAATGTGCTTAATTTTCGTAGGTAAACCTTTAGATAGCTATAAGGTGTTTTTAAAAAGCACGTCAAAACTGAAATAACAGCATCTATGGACTAATATACAGCACAACTCCTATTGACAAAATTTATTGGTAAGGTCATCATGTATTTTTTAATTTCAATTGAAGTTAGAAAAAGAGCGCCGTGAGTCCGCAACATCACATACCTGCGTGCACTGCCAGTTGTATATCACGAAGGCGAAAGGAACTGACGCGTAATGTTACGACCTCCTTTACATAGGCCACCACGAAAATAATTTAATACTCTATGTCACCAATATTTCCGTTTGTGTATTGTTGGAAATAAAATGCAATCACATTTGGCAGCCTTTATTACCAAATTGCTACTCCCTCATTTATGGTGTGTGTAAGTGTGTGTGAATATATATATATATATATATATATATATATATATATATATAATATATATATATATATATATATATATATATATATATATACACATATATATAAGAAGGTATAAATATGAGAAAGGGTAGAAATGTGAGACACCGAGGTTGTAGCCTTTGCTTAGTACTAACATCTGTTATTGTGCGCTGGAACAATACATTAGAGCGCTGCTGGCGTGTGCAGAAACGACTGGCCATATTGGCACCATTTGTGGAGAGTGGTGGATGTTTATTGTTTTTGGCGCAGCTGAAAGTTTTTGTACCGTCATACTAACGCGCATTTTTCATCATTATTTGTTGAATCCCAGAAGACATAAATAAGGTAAGTCGTCCATTGTGGAATACAGTTTTAAAGTATGAGTTGAAATTGAAAATATATTCCGGTGTTTAGTGTGAGGGAAATGCACAATACAAATGGCGAAGTGGTATTAATATGAGACACTAGTATAGTAGTAAAATGAGACTGTCTCATATTACTACCACATTGTCTTATCGCATTGTAAAATGTAGGAATATATAACAATGCACTATTATATTTTCTTTCAGATGGGAAGAAAAAAGTTGTATAAAGAAAGTAAAGGCCCAAGGAAAAAGTACAAAAAAGAAGATATGATAAAAGCTATTGAAACCGTTAAATCAGGGAAATGTGGTTATCTGAAAGCAGCCAAAAAGTATAATATGCCACGTTCGACTTTCGCACGAATGTTTTCACAGGTATGCTGACGTGTTAAATTGGGGTTTGTTTTCTTACAGTAAGATGAAAAATATTGAATTATAAGCATGTTTTATATTTTTATAGGTAAATTATGATACTACTGTTGAGAGTGTTGTTTCTACAAAGTTAGGAAGAAAAACAATTTTGGGTAAGATGTGAGGAACACTATTTTCCTATAGATCCTACATGTAAGCTATAATAGTGCACTTGCAGGGTGGCCACAGACATGGAAAACCAGGAAATAATGGAAATATCTGGAAATTCTTGCTAAATATTAAATATCATAGAAATAGGAAAACTTGAGAAACATATTCTAACGGAATTTTCTAATACACGATTTTTTCTATATGCATTAATTAGGCATGGCTTGGTGTAAATATATAAAGTTTATTTTTATTTTTTAAGTATATTATTATTTTTCTGTTATGTTTAGAATATGCTAAAGGATTCTTAGGGTCATCCTGATTTGTTTAAGTTAGACGAGAAATGATATTTTATTAGCATGTTGCCCCTCAATATTGTAAATTTATTTCAGACAATGATATTGAGAAGCAATTAGTCGATTACATCCTCGAGATGGAAGCCAAGTTCTTTGGTTTAACTCCTAATAATATTAAAGTCATGGCCTACCAACTGGCATCTATAAATTGTATCAAACATCCTCTTGTAGAAGGTAAGGCTGGAAGGGGCTGGCTTGATTATTTTCTAGCTCGGCACAGTGACAAAATTCCACTGAGGAAACATACAGGTACATCAGATGCCAGAGCGCTTGGTTTTACAGCTGAAAAAGTGGGTATTTTCTTTGATAAACTTGATCAGGAATACGATAAACATCATTATACTTTTGATTGGATTTCAACGTGGACGAGACTGGGCTTTCTGTGGTACAATTAAATGTCCCACGTGTTGTTGGACTGAAAGGAAAACGACAAGTAACTTAATTAACATCAGCAGAACGAGGTGCATTGATATTTATTAGTGTGCTGCATGAATGCAGCAGGAGTGTTTCTGCCACCCATTATCATTTTCCCCAGAACAAATTAAAACAAACTTATGATGGGGCACCCTACGTATCAATTGCTGCATATCATCCATATGGATGGATTCAAGCACCGCTATTTACAAAGTGGTTCGAACACTTTCTGAAGTTTGCCAAACCTTCAGCAGAATCTCCTGTTCTTTTGATATTAGATGGTCACTACAGCCATACGAAGAATGTCAATGTTATTGAGTTGGCACGAAGGAATTATATGTCTATTGTTTTCCTGCCACCGCATTCAACCCATAAGCTTCAAGCCTCTGGATAGAACATTTATGGGACCACTGTAAGCACATTACAGTGATGAAGTTAGGTTACTACTGCATGAAGAGCAGAGGGCACTGAGTCCTTTTGGTATTGCGGGATTGCTGGGCAAGGCGTACTTGAAAGTACAGAGAGCTGGCATAGCATTAAGAGCATAAAGAGCTATCGGAATATTCCCATTAAACAGGGTTTTTTTCCGCGGACAATTTCCTTGCTGCAGCTCAGACAGCAGCACGGCATGCGTCTGAAGATACTTCAATTCCATCCACATCTCCAGGTGACAGAACACCAGAGAGTCCTACCCTCATCGGTCCTGTACCAAGCCCTTCAATGGAAGCACATAATTTAGTGAGACCTTGTGACATATCCCCTGTTGCAACAGTTAAACCTAGGGGCACAAATTGAGGACGAATATCAGGCGTTTCTACAGTGATAACTTCTTTAACCTGCAAAGAAAGCATAGTAATCTGCGGGTCATATACGAAACGACCTCCAGTTTAAACGATGGAGAAAAGAAGGCGGATGCAAAAGAGAACAAAAAGGACTCAGATCATAAGCTATTCATCCAGTGATGACTTAGGTTTGTGTGTTTTATCAGACAGCGATGTATCCATCATTCCACCAGGGCAGTGCCGACCAGGGTCCGAAGATGCAATGTGCATATTCTGTGGTACAAAATTTTCGGACGACTCTAGGGGAGAAGTGTGGATTCAGTGTTTCATGTGCAAAATGTGGGCCCATACTGAATGCGCAGGCCCAGAGAGCTACATATATTTGTGTGACTATTGTAAACCCAACTAACTGCCAAGTTTAATGGCGCGTTTTGTATGGACAAGCTAATATTTGTTCCTAAGATATCGTATGACCATTTTAAGAACTCAGTTCTTCAAGGATTTGAACTGTCTCATATTAGTACCTGATTCTCAGACACTCAAATATTGCCTTAAGCTGAAAAAATGGCATTTTTGGTTAGACTATAGGGTACATGATATTTATGTTGTCAGTATATTAACATTAAATTCTGCAAAGAATACAAGCTCGATTAGTTTCATGTGTGTATTGTGAGCGTCCCTATCTTCTGGAATGTAAATTGTATCCCATATTCCTACCTTCTCCTAATATATATATATATATATATATATATATATATATATATATATATATATATATATATATATATATATACATATATATAGCTTATTTTTCTGACAACTATGATAGTCGAGATAAAATAACAGAAATGAGCAGAAATTCATTATTTGGTTATACTGTAACCCTTTACCGAAAAGTTAATCTTTGAGTCCACTGTTCATGCTCCATCAACGATGGTCGATTTTTTAAATAGTTCTATCATATACTAAATTCAAATCTATAAAATATTTTTAATTATCCATGATCAGATTTGCTACTTTGTTTCTGTGAGCCACAGCAATAACCTTCTTCGAAATGCTATACTGTTTAAAAGTGCAATTATCCTTAAACCAGGTATAATCGGAATGTGTGGAGCTCCAGAAGTGATGAGTTATGCGGCTGCAATGTTATAAGCTGTTTACTATGTCCTTGTAACAACACAAACTCGTTTCGTTATTCACACAGGTGCTATACGGTCTAGATTTATAAAATATGAATTTGTGAAACATCAAAATTATGTAAATATACAAGAATTTGTCAGTCCCATTTACAAATATATTTTTGCAGCTTAAGCACCTTCGTTCATAATTCTGTTACGGGTTAATGTGTACTCCGAAGACCACATATTCCTGTTTTCTTTTAATATCTGAAGTAAAAATTATTTAAGTAAATTTTAAGGCCGTAAATACCGATATTTTCATGGTTACCTAATCTGCTGCAGTTACTCAGTGGTTTCTTCATGCAAACGAAGTTCCGTTTAGAACTCTAGTCAAGCGATCAATGTGGATGCATTTTGTGTTTCTCTTCTCAGTTATTCGAAAAGGTTAGTTTGTCGTGATGCTGAGATGATGCACCGCTATTTTCCTTCTCTTGCCGATCAGTTTACTTTCTTCGGCAGAAATTTCGATTTGCCTGCCCGAAAATGTCACCCTCCTGTCCTCCACCTCTTAGCAAGTGATTCGTCCACAAGCAGTTCGTAGGTCAGGTATTTCCTGGGATGTTATCAGCGTGCTATAAGTTATAAATCTTCTGCTTCTAGGCTACATGGCGAAACTCAGGAGATGATGTGGAGCTGCTACGGTGATAGTCTCGGACATTGTCGTGGTTTCTTAGGGGAGTATTTGGAAGTGTACAATGTGCAAGGGTCCAATCTGGGGACCGTTCAATTTAAGTGGGGGAAGCGTACTCAGAGGTAGAACTCATAATACTAGTTTAACGTTACTGTATTACAAACCTCTTAAACGAACAACATTTACATTATGATTTACAGTACGTTTTACATTACGTTATGTTAATTACTTCGGGGGAGCAAGATGTTAGAAAGTTATTATTATTTAGATGCAATTACTTTAGTATTTAGTTCGTTACAGTTTTATAGAATCCAAGCCACGCTTCTCTAAATAGTGTAAAAGGATTCCCAAATTCTATATGGAACGTCGCCAAGTTAATGTTGCCGAAGGCTGTTCATCTTTGCGGCTACGGTGGTCGGAACACCTGTCATCGTCCCATCTAGACTCGACGGCGACTCGTATGTGGTAAGACCTCGCTGATTGTTCCGCCCGCCGGCCTTAAAGTAGCTGAGCGTGTTTCTGTGTTTTCTAAACAGGCGCGTATTATTAAAACGCCCGCTGCTCGCGGCCTGATTTTGCTCGCTACGCTTCCGCTACAGATGGGATTGCCGCACTCTTTGATTGGAGCATCGGGGCTACATCATCAGATGCCTGTACCGGCACTTGCACGCTGAACATGTTGGACTGTTAGAGAATGTTCCGGAATACGAACGCGCAAAAATGAAGTGGGGGGGGGGGGGGGGGGAGGGTATCGCCTACTCGGCTTGCACACTTCCGGCAGGCTAACTGTAATGTTTCACGCAATATCTTGCCAGATCGCTGCGGAAGTGCTTCCCATCACAAAGGACTCTCCTAGATGTGGTATTTCATATGAATCCCTAATTGTATGACAAACGATCTGGAAGAGTTCGTGTCAGCTATATGTACCCCTGAATGTATTTTATGAACCTTGTGAGGTGATTCCGCATTGAAAATGAGACAGAAAAACTAATAAAACCAATTCATCCTCTCTATAACTTAAATTGGGTTGCCAGATAGCGATCGAAAAAAAAAAAAACATTCTAACGCTTAGCTTTTCTCCGCTATAGATATTTGAAGTGAAATATAAAACGGAAATATAAGGTCGTTTTATTGGAACACGCTGTCGCCAACTGTATTCAAGAAAGGGGAGGGGAGAGGAGAAATTTGTGCGGTTCATATTATCGATGTCTTGAGAACCAATGACGGTGAAGCGAGGTAAGAATGGATCAGCGCCGGAATGTAAGAGTGGGGGAAACGAGACATCCCCGAGAAAACCCGTCGACAATTGGCATCGTCCGGCACGATTCCCGCTTCCGAAAATCCGGAAGAAATCCCGCCGGGAATCGAACCGGGTTTGTCTAGGTGGGAGGCGAGTTGTCTAACCACTTAAGCTCAAGAAATAAGTAAACTAATTTTGAAAGGGTGCAACGGCATGTCTGAATTGCTATGGCAACATCTTTGCCACCTGCAAATGTGTAAGTTTGGCATTTTATGGCGACGATTGGGAACGGCACATATCAATCGATCTTACAACGGTTACAATTCGTATTTTTTTGAGTGGTACAATTGAATCATTACTACGTTTACTACTAATAAACACTATTCAATCCAACCAAATTGTGCCCTACAGATATTAATGTGTATTACGTTTAATATAAAACGTTATTCCTAGAAAACGTTTCTATTTGCAACAAACACGGTGATTTGTGAACCTCTATTAACATCCTAGCGGTAAACGGCCACACACAAAGTCTGAAACATTCATTCAGGTGCACGTTATATAGCGCACCGCGCTATCAGGACAGCAGCTGTGCAGCTTTCTGTTGGGAGTGTTACAACAGCTGGAGAGAACAGCAGACTGCGACGACGCGACAAGAGCGAGTGTATGCGACAGCAGTGGACGGCAGTGTTGTCGCGTCGTACTCCAGTGCTCGGAGAGCTCAGCACGACTGCAGGAAGTGTTCGGGGTGCTTCCAGAAGAGAACTAGAGAATGTAGACAGTGACATACGTGGTAAAGCTCTGAGGTAGCAATTAATACATGGAGGAGTGAAATTTTAATGTTATAAATCTGGCTTAATTAGGAAGATGTTAAATGCAATGTTTTACTGTAGTGATTTCTCTTTAAATGTTGCATAGTATAAACATCAAGTGTAAAAAGTAGTTGATAGACAGTTAGTAGATAGGTTGGGCCGAGTCGGGCATAATGTATTTTAAATGGGACGAAATTTGTACCTGGTACCGGCACAGGCGCCGGCAGGCTGTCATTTTGTGACGTCAACCAACCGCCATATTGAATCTGTGTGACTTGACCATGTGCCAATGACCTTGAATGACCTTGAACCCCAAATATTAGCTGAAAGTCCGAAAAAAAAATGGTACAACCTCAAAAGATTTACAAAAAAACTTGAAAAACTAAAAAATTTAAAAGATTCTGTTTATGAATTATTAAAAGTTGTACATGTAAGAGATCCGGGGTTCGATGGCAGGTGAATTGACTAAGCTCCCGACATGGCCAGCTCTCGCTAGGTCGGTCAGTGTCCTTCTCGTCAGCTATGTTCAATGTTGATGAGCTTGACCTTTAACTTCGACCTTGAACATGGATAATCTTGAAGGCAAAAAATTCTAAAAAATCACAAAAATTTTCAAAAAAGTCCAACGAATTCCCAAAAAAACCCTTGACACTTGACTTAAGACTCGAGACCAATGACTTAAGTTTCAAGACTAAAGTTTCAAAACTCAAAATGCTTGACTCAAAACCCTTGAATGAAGACTCAAGACACAAGCCCCTTGTTTCAAGACTCAAGGCCCTTGACCCAAGACTCAAGATGCTAAACTATTGACCCAAGATTCAAGACCATTGACCTAAGACTCAAGACCCATGACCGAAGACTAAAGACTCAAGAATCAACACTCAAGACTCAAGACGACCTTAACCAAAAACCCTTGCCCAAAAAAAAAAAAAAAAAAAAAAAAAAAAAATGTTTGGACATACCAGGCCACGGAACAGAAGCCGACATCTTGCTCTGTCATTCCGGTCTTTCGGCTGCATTGTTGTGACGTCACCATACCATCATATTGAATCCAAGTGACCTTGAACTTGACCTTTAACCTTCGATCCATTATCTTGTCTGACCTTGAATCGAAAGAAAATGCGAAGTACTCCAAATATAATTTAAAAACTTAACAAATGCAAAAATCAATCAAAATGAATAAAATCTATTAAAAAATTATCATATAAATATTTATTTGAAAATTTACATTTCTGGAAGTTCCTTCAGCACCACGTCCAGCAGACGACTGACCCTCGTCAATGTTTCTCATTTGTTAATAAGTCGGTTCCCCTCTAATCCCTCCACCGATGTTTCTCATTGGTTGATTACTGGTGCACGCTTTACCCCCCAAAAGAGTTTTTATTGCTTGATTACTTACGCTCGTTCGAACCGCCACCAATGTTACTCATTGGTTTATTAGTCAACAGGGCTCCACCTACCTTACCTTTGCTCATTTATTGCTTACCGTATGCAGCCATCTGTCTTTGCTTACATGTATCAGCCACTGACTTTGTATTTAATTTGTAAGTTTTTACACCTACATGACGTTAGTGTATTATTATCAATTTCGTCGCCAGAGGAGCTGTCGATTTAGCCACCGTGCTGGTTGTTGTTGGCCTTGACCTTACCGCAATGACAATGAACTTGAAAAAACGAAAAATCGCAGTCAATACAACTCAAAATTACAAGCCGGTCACATAAAATGAGCATACCTACAAACAATACTAATTAACGACTGACTACACGCACGGCCGACTCCACCCAAGACGAACACCATACAAGACCGACTCCATCCAGGACTACCTCCACGCAAGACTACCTCCACGCAAGACTACCTCCACTCAAGACTACCTCCACTCAAGACTACCTCCACCCAAGAGTAACTCCACCCAAGAGTAACTCCACCCAAGAGTAACTCCACCAAGACTGGTTCCTTACGAAACTGACTTAGCCCAAGACTAGCTCCTGACAAGACCAGTTCCTACAAAACAGGCTAAACAAACCGACAATACCAACCTGTAATACAACCCTCCTATACAAACAAACGATGATGGGTAATCTAAAAAAAAAAGTTTCCTAGTAAGTGTCTCGTAGCCTTCCTCTTCACAGAAAACATTCGCATAACCTTCGCAAAACATTTCTACCACAGCTGTATATAACAAAAGATTATACTAACTTACCAAGCCAACTGACCAGGCCAACCAACTGATTGCGAAACATTCCTCATAAATATTCCATGTTTTCATTCATTCGCCATAGAGAATTCAGTCGATTTTAAACGGTCCGAGTAAGGTATAATATTTCAGATTGAACTACAGCATTACTCCTGAATGGACCCACGTATTTAAAACATACTCTCATTTGATGGTTTACATCACTGAAATAATAAGTTTTTCAGAAAATCAGCAGGGCAAGGTTCAAGAAATTAAAAGTGCACATAAAAGAGCACATAAATTTGTGTTCCTACTTTTTGCATACATTCACTCTTTAAAGTTCTCTGATGTTTGCAGATGATGATGGTTTCATTCGGTGTAGCCCCTTTCCTTAAGTTCACCGATGATTAAATATATCCCCTTACTGTGCAAGCCAATAAAATGTCTGTAGTTCAACACATTTATTGGCGTCTTCAGGAAATATGTAGTCGGCGTTCTTGTCGTCTTCTGCATTATCCACAACACTTATCAGCAATGCTGGTGGGGGGATTTGTGAGGAGTAATGTGTATGAATTAATGTATACTTGAAGATGCTTCAAGCCACTGACGATGTGAAATCGTGTATTTCATGTACGACTACTTCCATACCTCCAACGACTTCACAAAGATAACATTGGAAAACAATTCTGTCACTGTGTCAAGTCCTTTAGTAAAAGTTGTAATGCGTGGCGACATGGGAAGAGTAAATGATTGAAGATCCCATTTGGTGTGATTTTTAGCAGCAAAAACTCTCCTAGGCAGTTCACTGGACGTGATAACTTAAATAAACACATCAATGTATGTAAATACAGTATTCCTTCTCCTACCGAGAAACAGCGAATGGCGACATCACATCCTCCTGTTAACAATGCGCTGCATAGTATGTTCACGGAAGGCGGGGGAACTACGACCTACACAAGCAACGAACATTGTGTCATACAATCCGTTAATATGAAATATACAATACACTTTCTAAACTGATGCGTGAATATGACGAACATCGAAAAAAAAAAACAATGTAGCACCAGTAGCTGCGAAGACTAATAATGTTGCCAACGATACTCCTCCTTCAAAGAAAAGGATACTCGTTGATGACTGTGCTGTCGAAGAAGCGGGCAGTGCCTCTGCTGAAAAGAAGAAGGGTCATGGATACGATAATGAAGACAGTGTTGACGGTGAAAACACAGGCGGTTTTTACGACGCCCTCGCTTACTTATTTACTCTATGTCTTGGGAGAGAGTGCACGGTGGTGCCTGGGAATGCTCGCCCGCCTGTGTGAAGTAACACTGCTGTCAAGCTATGACATCTTCTCCCAACATGATACGCAGCCAAAGTACAGCTGGCTCACTCTTTGCGTCTAATTTCTGACTTCCACCTCTGAAAACGAAATACCGCTCTTAACTACGCCCGTTTTGACGTAAAATGTGACAAAAACTTGTAGATTGGGAAGAAGAATTCCGCCTGTAAACATTTTCAACGCTCGGCATAATCACGCAGCCAAATTGTCACTAGCAATAAGCCAGATGCGAAATATCTTTATGTTGTGCCTGTGAAGGGGTGAACATTTCATTTGCCCTTGCTAACCGGTTACGCAATGTGCTGTGTTAATTTATGTACAGAGTTCATCAGGTGTACCAATGAATGGCTGTTCATGGCACTTCACTATCAAATGCGTGGGCATACTTAGTGCATCTATGTGAGTGAGTAAATAGATTTGGGCGGCTCTTACCATCGAGGTCTTGAAAGCCGATGAGAGTGATTAAGGGTAGTATGGAGAAGCGCCGGAATGAAAGGGCAGGGGAAACGGGAGATCCCCGAGGAAACCCGCCGACCAACGGCATCGTCCAGCACGATCCCTACATGCAAAATTCCGGAGTGACCTGGTCGGGGATTGAACCCGGATCGTCTTGGTGGGAGTGCACCTATGTGAACAGTGAACATAATAAATAATTTTTACCAGCTTACTAAGCTCATGCACGTATTTCACGGCCGAGTTTGATTTTTCAGTCCCGGTATGTATTTGGAAGGGTGAATTTTTGCATCTTATGCTTCTTACCAGAATTTAAAAGAAAATGCATTACATTAATATACAACCTTTTTAATTCCAGGGAATATAAACAACTGAATGCCAGTTATACGCGTGCTGTGTATGTTCATTTTTCACTGATGCTGCCCCATTAAGAGAGCGATTATACCTCAGAACAGGAAGCTATATTTTTCCCTTGTAGGTATTTTATTAGTTCACAGTATATTCAGTCCTGAAATTTATTATCTTAATTTTCCGATCCCTATTTATACGGTAATGTAGGTACCAAATACGAAACAGCATTTATATTCCTAAAAGTTTTTTAAAGTAAAGTGTTTTTAATTGGCTGTAACAGAGTATAATTTGCTTCCTTATGAATAAAAATTTAGGTAATAACTTATATAATCGAAAAATATTTGTATTTCCAATGGCCTCATATTTATAATTAGACGAGAGTTAGATTCTAGTCTTTAGATGTCTAGCAATTATAATTATTTTCTTGAATTTAGGAAAATTCTCTAAGTAATTAAAGAAAAAATGTAACGTTTGTTTATTGTTAATAATATAATTTATCAAAACACTTTTTCATTGCAGTAAAACACAACGTTTATAATGTCTTTGCATTATTTTCGGCATGCAAACAAACTAGTCCCAATCTGTTTAGTTCAACGTGAAGAAACTACATGTGTCAGTGTGTTTATATACTCCTTGGCAAATCTTCGCATTTCTGTGCGCAGTAATGTTTAGATTCGAAGTAATCGGATAGTAATAATGTTCAATAGAAATCTATCCTGTACACTAAAAATATGCAGTAACTTCATCTAAAGGACCGAGGAGTTTGCTACTAATGCTTTCTTCCCTTACGAGAAGGGCAGGTTAATACAAGGTAGAACATCTCATTAAAACTAAGCAGTTAAACTGGTATCGTCATAAAAGTGTGACAGATGATAAATGCGCGCAAAGAAATCTCTCGAGAGGGCTTTTACCTTACAGAAAGAAAAGAGAGGGGCTGAAAATTTCGTCGGTGGAGGATATTTCAAGGATGATGGGACGAAAAGAAACTAGAAAGGAAGGGCAACGGAAGGCGGAGACAAATGGAAGAAAACGACAGAGGAGGGAAATGCGACAAGGAAGATAAACACCTTCACTTTAGGGTTGAGTACACCAACGGCAAAAAAAAAAAAAAAAAAAAAAAAAAAAAAACTGTACACCTTCACTCGCGAACAGCGCATATAGTGTTTCATTGGCGGTGAAATATTGGACAATTCCGTAAACTAAATGTTGAACAAATTAAATAAAAAATATAAAAATATATTTGTTTCGCATCGTCACGCAAGATTTATTTATGTTTGAATACTAAGAGAAATAGTGTTTATCTGCTTATTCAAAACTGTTCACTCTAGAATTAAACTCCAATACATTTTATTCTTAGGCGCTTGGCGTATTGACAAAAATCATGGGTTGGACGAGAAATTGATTCTTTACAAATACCTGTCATTAAAATCTGCGAAGGGATTTTATTATCAAAGAAACACAATTGAAAATTTTGAAACATATCTATTGGTTGAGATATTACAAAAGTGAGAGCATTTCCTGAGTAGAGGGAGAACAAAATTCACGCATACATGCACCTGTATGGTTGTATATAGATTGTTTTAATGGTTCCTTGTACGCTTCAAGGCTTTAATATTCTACATTCGACCGTTCTGAAGCACTTTAACCACACATATTCTTAAGCCAGACTGCCACGTCCCTACTTTACACACCCGATTGTAAACTACATTTTCACCACCCCCTAATATTTTAAAATCTGTTGTAGGTTTTCTTGTCTTAATATCCACCTATTTGGTTGTTTCAAAAGAGTCACGTTTCTCGTAGCTGTAGAAGCGTCGTAATTTTCTGTAGTGGCTCTTACAGCTAATGGCCGAGGACATGGGAATTTCGCATACCGCTATTCGGCGGGATTCTCGGGGATCTTCCGTTCCCCATATCCTTGAATTATGGCGCTGCTCCATACTCATCGGCTTTCAAGACGGCGAAGCCGTCCCAACCCTTCCTCTTCACTCGTGACCATTTCTCCCCATCCAATTCATCAAGAGAGTAATTAATGGTGAGACGGAATGAGGGAACACAGGTGAATGTATTATAAAAAACAGGCCAGAGCTTCTGATGTAGGTCTACATTTAATGAATAAAAAACTCTCACGGTTTGGCTAATGCCTGGTGGTAAGTTCATTTATAGGCATCGCATTTATTGCTGATTATTGAGACCATTGATCTTATTCGTATGATAGGAACTCCTAATGCTTATTTTTTGTTTACAATATTACATTTTATATGAGGATTTGGTGTATTAGGAATAATTTCATATTTAAAATCTACCACTGGCAAAATAAAACCAGACATTCCCATAATTTCTTATAACTAAGAAACAACTTACCTACGTATTTAAATAGTTTCTAATGCTGTTGGAGGTAGCACTATTTAAAGATTTAAATAACTACGAAGACAGGTAAGTAGAGAAATTGAAGCCAAATGGTTAGGGGATGTATTTATAATGTGTCATTAAGTTCCTTTCTTTCTAGTCTACACACAATTACTGACGTCCAAGACGTGTTATAAGCGAAGTTTATATATCCACCAGTGCATGAACATCAGTTCCGTTGGTGTATGTTCTCACTCGCCACCGTGCTACTGGTCGGCAACTCACCGGATACACTCAATGCAGTGTTAAGATTATTCGACTCAGTTTGGAAAGATTAATGCTTTATGTTTGGAAAATAAAATTTTTTTGCCACTAGGTAAGCGTTAGTGTCTCGTTTATACCGGATTTTTCTATCGTCTACGTTAAAAAACAAAATTAATTAAAAAATCATTACTCAAATATAAAATAACTATTTAATCAAGTGAAACCTTTCTCTTTTAATGTTCACGTAGCTTAAAATTTTAATTAAAAGTGACTTCTTTGGAACACTAGCGCTTATCTAGAGGCGGAAATTTTCCTATGCCGAACTCTTCCATAAGAAAACTCTTTTTGTTCTTAACGTGAGTAGAATTAAACTTAGCAGTGTACAACGTTTATTTATGGCTGGTCATCAGCCACTGGTGCAATGAATTGACTTTGCCTAGATCAAACTTCCATTATTGCGTAAACGTATTAAGAGTTATTCGTGTCCTTTTGAGTGTTTTTGCTGCGCTTCTTACATTCTGTTGATAACTATCAGAACAATGAATCCATAATCCTGGGAGATTTATTTCTCAGGGCCAAAGCAAATGTCACCTTCATAATCTTAATTGAACGTACAAGTTGTTACTTTTTTGACACAAAAGCTATTTTGGTTTTTGGGAGATAGGATGTTATAACTCTAACCAGAGTGATTAGCTGATAGAGGCATGACCTTGCAATACGTTGCTCTTGTGTAAAAATATTTTGCGCATATACACTTGGATCATATTCATTTGATTCTGATAATTTTTTCTTCTTGGTTTCATTCAAAGAAAGTTGTGATGGGTTTTCACGGCGTGTACAACATAAAAATTGAATTGTTATATTCTTAATATAAAGACATCCGCGTAATTTTTCTTTTGACATACAAACGACAGTTTAAAGTGCGAATACTAAAAATGCTGTGTTCGTATATGCTAAGGAAATGATTAATGTACTGCACTCTGAGTTTAACTGGGCTTTTCTGCTACATATGTGATTATCCAATAAAACCAAAAGCATCACATAATCAGGAAATATTATACTAAAACTAATAATAGGAAATGCTTTATACACATCTATCACTTGACGTTTTGGTACCAGACTAGACTTAACCATCCTCTACATACTCAAAACACATGTCACATGTACATTGGATGGTCGACTTGGACTCACGAATTAATCTATTTGAGTGGCAAGTCTTTAATGTTGGATCAGAACCCTCCAGGACGTGTGTCTGATGAGGGAGATCCAATGAAAAATATGAAACTAAAATCGAAAGTTTACATTTACTACTCATATCATATGGGCCTGAAAAGTTATTGTTAGAGATCCCGAAAATGTGTGTATATATTTGGAACGAGCTAAGAGTTCAAATAGTCTAACGTATGTGCCTCAGTTTTGGTCCACAACTTAATGTGCCATGGAAGACTCTTTTTATGCAAACTATGCAAAATATACACCCCATGAAATCTGGATGGCGTCAGAGAACATGGATGTTAATATTATTTACACTGCTTGTAACATTCTTCATATAACATAATTTAAAACGTAAGTCTACTTTAATGCTCACAATCAACAGGCTATTTCCAGAAAACCAGTGGAGTGAAAACATGAGTTAAGTTTTGGAAGCGACTGAGCCACTTAATTTTATGTAAACCTTCCAGAAATTTTATGAATACATTTTTTCCTCTACTTTCTTGTTTAAATAAAGCGGCACCCCTGATGAGCAAATACATTAAGGATGAAATTAACTATTGTTATTCAAGGCAGGCGTAGGATTTTTAAAATGCTAAAAAACGTAGCAGAGATAATTACTATAAATAAGTTTGCACCCTGCCCAGAACTTCTATATTGCATCTGTGAACTAATAATAAACAAATAAAAAATACCAACCTCATCACGGCCTCTCACTGCGGCAGCAAGTGCTCAATTGAGTTATTGGCATAGGCTTATTTACGAAACTTTCTTTTCCATGGACGCCTGCGGGGATTATCCGAGTTCGTGAGATGGAAGTCTTAACAAAAATAAAAATACTAAATGAGATTTTTCATTTATTCACACAGCTACTATTTAGAGCATTAAATTATCTGCCTCCACTATTACTCATTTTGCTTCACAGTGAGTATAATATTTCATGTTTATTTCAACCCTAATTAAAGTCGTTCTTTTTGTCTCTGTTTGGTATTGTCAATTAACTCAGTAGGGGATAGTGTTCGTTATAATGCACTAGCGAGGGACGATGTCCTGGACAATCTTGTAAAGATAATCCCAATCATTCGTAGTCCCATAAGAATAACCTGGGAAGGGTTTCATCTCACTTAGCTCCGCAATTAGAAACCCCTTTAGCTCCGCAACCTGCCCCTCCTGCTCCAAAATCGCTCCACCTACCCCAGCTACTTACACCTCCCATCTCTCAAACACCACCCTACCTTCACAACAAGCTATTCTGTGGTTATCTACACCTAATGTCTGATACACTAAAGCCCCTCTCCTCCCATGCAAATCCTCCTTCCCCCTAACACCATCCTCATTCGCAACGAGGTACGCTGTGTTTACTTCAGGGATTAATTGGTTGCCTGCTGACATATCGCAGTCTCTATTCTCCTCAGAGTATTTACTATGGATGCCTGCTACACTATCACCCCACCCTCCCCTCTGCTGTGATTGATCACCTTCCGTCCCCATCCGCAACGAGGTACGCTGTGTTTACTTCAGGGATTAATTGGTTGCCTGCTGACATATCGCAGTCTCTATTCTCCTCAGAGTATTTACTATGGATGCCTGCTACACTATCACCCCACCCTCCCCTCTGCTGTGATTGATCACCTTCCTTCCCCATCCGCATCCACCATACACTCCTTCCCAGCGAGGGAAGCTGTGTTCAGTTATGTACTTGCTTGTTATTTATTTTTTCTTTGTATTCCTGCTGATAGTAATTAATATAATGTTGTTTTTGGATTACCGAGTTCGATTCCCAGGCGACTCACTTAATATTTAAAAAAATCTGGGAAATGCGTTCTTACGCATTCACTTACGCTCGATATCTATTATCGTATTACCTTATTTGTGTCTACTGCTCAACTAACGTGTTACACGTTCGATGTCAACTGTTGAAGGTAGATAATAGTGGAGAGAATGCAGTTATATGATGTAATCGGGTATTGATGTAACCGTGTAATTAACGAAATCGTGCAAATCCATATTCGCATAATCATGCAATGAATATTTACTAGGTATGCACATCTACACATGAATAACTAACAACTAAACAATCACCAAAGTAATAAATCCTCTCAGCAAAACAGCCAGATGTCAACTGTCATATACGTTTTCATTTATTTCAGAATTTGTAATTAGTATTATTAATATTATGGGTGGAAGGTATTACACTGACACTGCTAGAATTCACTATACACACTTACCAAATATGCACATAATATATAGAAAGATGTACGTATGCTCCCTAGGAACGACAGCTCAAGACTAAAGCCTTACCATAAACATGATGTCCATAGGATATTTTCAAGCGAGAAAACTTCCTGCTTTATTCTTGTCAGGTCAACGAGCCCTAACAGGAAAAACATCGTGTATGCAGCTTCAACATATACCGACACCCACAGACAGAATATTTGCAATAAATTACTCTGATTAACCATTTCATCATGTAATAGCAAACCATGTACCCATGCACAAACACACAGTATAACACACATACACACACAAAACTCATTTGCACAGACCATAACAGGCAATATCACGGCAATATCTGCAAAGACGGAAAAGGCAATGTTGTTGGACTGTGTGTAAATACTTGCTTTACTGAGTGGCATACAAACTAAGAGACTGTTTTTTTTTGTTAGAAAGTGTCAGTGTAAAATTTATGTAATAATATGTACTGTAATTTGCTTTCCAAATATGGGTCCATTATAAGTTATCACGTAGTCTACCGTAACATATATGCCCACATAAAACAAAGGATTAATAGCTTTTTCAACTGGTCTCATATATTGGACCTTTGGAATATTGAGTATAAGTGTGATAGGTGCTCTTCAAATGTCCTCCTGGTCACGACAACGTCATATAGGTATACATGACAGATATCTAAAGGCAGAACTTTTTACATCAGGTGTTCGAAGGTGGCACGGGCATTAAGTCCAAAAGGCATAACTTTGAACTGCCACGATCCTTTTTCTTGGACACAACATGTAGTATTCTCTTGGTCCTCTGGGGGCACCTCACTCGGCCAATACCCACTCTTCATGTCCAAAGTAAAAGGCCATTGCGAAGCCTGCTAAGCTGTTCAATGTGTCAACAATCCTTGCAAGCGGGTACGAGTATTCCTTTGCCACATCTTTCTTCTTACCATGAACACTGAGTGACGGCCATGGACACTGATGGTTATATCAGATCTAACACCCTCATTTCCTTCACATTTCCCTCAACTGCCACAAGCTAGTGGCAGTCATCTTGGTGGCTGCTTAATATTCCTGGCATCTGTATCAATGTGTGGCAGGCCATGTTAGTCCTCCCAAGGTCATTTGGTTCACGTGAGAAGGCATCCCTTTTTCTGAGCAGTAATTCAGACACAGCCTTCTCCTGTCACCAGTTAAGAATTTATCATGTTTGTACTAGCAGTTTATCCAGTACTTCTTGTAGGATTATTCTATTCATTCAATTATATAATCTTATGGAATGTTTGGAATTACTTGTGACTTCCTTGCAATGCCGATCATGCTTCCCACCTCCCCTTTCTCTCAAGACGAAAAGCACTATCGGACACATTTATCATTCTAACCACAAAACTGTCAGAATTAGAAAAGACCACAGTCATTACTACAATGACATTACCTGGCAGGATGCCAACCTTCTTTGCTGGCTCAATTAGACCCAAACGCCAGAAAAATTTCCCTTGACATCTGTCTGTAATGAACAATTTCACTAGAAGCGCACAGCACAGTGGGTTGACCACATACTACTGGGCAGATAATTGAGGATAACAAATCATGCGGTGTTATCATCAACTTTGTACTGCCTACCTGTAGTATGCCAAGTCTAGTATCAATACAGTATACCAGTCTACATAGTACATCAAGCCCCAAAATTTATTGATCCTGTATTTCTGCTATGTAAAACTCGTTTCATATGCTAAGGAAACCAAGATTCAAGATCACTTTTCTCTTGCATCTTACTTGTGTGGTCTCACCTGTTGCTGTGGTTAAATAGCATTGTTCGATGTTGTTATCATGCCATCGCTGGGGGGAAGGTCAGAGGATGTCTGATTTTATGGTCGCTCCAGTGTGGGCGGCTATCTGGCAAGGGACATCATTTAAGCTCTCCTCCACCAGTATTGCATCCCAACCCTGTTTTACTGACCGCACATGTAAGAAAATTGGGGCCTTGCCTCCAGCAGTCACCAAACTTCGCCCCCTAAGATCGGGGTTCAAAAGTTTTCCGAATGTGCTGTATTATCACCTGCCTCTCGGCGCCTCTTTTCCCGCTGGTGCTTCTACTGCTGTTGTTGTGGGCAGTAGGCTCTTAGGTGCCCCGGCTGTCCACATGAAGAACACTCCGGCCGTTTAGGTGGGGGGAGGGGGTGGTGAAGCTCTGTAGCACGGACCCCGGAAGCGATGTCCCTTATGGCCGCATACATCTCCTTCAGTGTCTTCATTCAGCGTCACTGCCCATACCGGACGTCAGGGTGTGGCTCCCTGTCCTCCTAACTCCAGGGCGTCCTGCATGTTGTGGGGTGCAGCCAGACATACCGCTTGTCGTACCTGTGCGTCGGCAGTGGCATCGATGAAATATCCTACTGCGATGATGTCGCGCGCTCCCTCGGGACATCCTTCCGAAGATAGGTGGGAGAGCCGCACAATCTCTTGCCATGCTCCTGCAATTGATTCCCTGATCGCTGTATGCGGCTTTGCCACTGTGCATGGTGAGCATGTCACAGGCAACGGTCACCAAAACGAAGCTCCATGGCCGACACAAGTGTGGAGTACTCCAGTCGATGTCGCTCCGACAGAGATTGTTGTATGCTCAGTGTGTGGCCTCTCAGTACAGTCACGAGGTAGTAAGCCCGCTGTTCGCTTGTACAGCCATTTAGAGTGGCAACTATTTCAAACTGGTGTTGGTACTCCCGCCAAGAAGTATGGCCATCGCAAGGGGTGGGCTTAATTGAAATCATCTTTCCCACTCCTGATTGCGCGGCCACAGTGCTGCAAACCTTCATGCTCTCCTCCGAGGTTGCTGTATTGGTCTCGTCTTGCTATAGTCCGTCACTTTACTCAGCTTTAGTTGTTGTGGAAAGTACTGGAACTCCGTTACCGAAGAGATTCGTGCAATTTCTTCTCTAATGCACTGACCTTCTGTTTCAAATCATTCTCGACGCCGTCCGTCCTTTCACTGACACTGACCATTTTGTCGTTTACAGCATTCACTATTTAATTCACACCGTCCATTATATCGTTAACAGTGTCAATTTTTTTTGTCCACAAACTCGCCAATGCTTTATTTTCTTATCTGCATTTTCGTATACAGAGTCTATATTTCTGTTTAAATTTTCATTAAAATATTAAAATTTTCTTGTCTACATTCTCATTTACACTATTTACAGTTTCAATCACAGAACGAATTTGAATATTTACAGCTTTATTCACATTTTATTTTACAGAACGTATTAGGTTATTTACAATTTCATTTACACTGTTTCACACTACTAACTTGGTTATTTACATCATCTTTAAAGCTACAAACACATGCGCTCACTAACCATTTGACTACCTAGCCCCTCAATGTTTGTAGTGTTTGCAGTTCTGCGGAAATTTTTTTATTTAGTTAACATTCACTACTATGGTTTTACAAAACAGTCTGAATTCGACCTACAACGTTACAATAAATTTATTTAAATATCACTAATTACTTACCTACTATCTTACTTTTCACATTTAAATGCCCCCATCCCACTTCTGACGCCAGTGTTACACGGACGACTGCTGGGCGTATCCGAGTTCCTGAGGGATGGAGGTCTTAATATAACAAAAGTAGTAAATTTGTTTTTTAATTTATTCACACAGCTATTATTTACAGCATTAAACTATCTGCCTCCACTATTACTGTTTTTGCTTCACAGTTAGTGTAATATTTAATGTTTATTTCAACTCTAATTAACGTTGTTCTTTATGTCTCTGTTTAGTTATTGTCAATTAAGTCATACTCACCATTAACACACGTTCAGTCTATTTGTTGCCATAATTTGTAATGTATTTCACTCACGCATCCAGTCCAATATTCCAGCCTGCAGTCGTACTCTTCATTGCTCTGATTCTCGCAGTCGCAGATTTTCCTCCCGCTGGTCACTTCTCTCTCCATACGCTTCTCTTTTCGCTAGTCGTCATTCGCTGAAACACATCAGTTCAACAACTGCCGACACGGAGGCCCAACACGACTTTTATAGCTGCTGGCTTTGACCTCTAAGGTTGGCCACATCCCGAGTATAGCTGAGAGACACTATGGTAGCAAATCACTAGAAAATTATTCAGATAAATGCAGAAACTCAATACAACCAGGGTCAGCAGCGCGCGCCGTAAATGGGATTATCGTGTCGGCTCGCTTTTTGTAACAGATACGCGGTTCGCTTGCGTGTTATTCAAAACATTCCATTGACTCATAACACTTCTATAGGCTGTTAACGGTAAAGTGAGCACTTTTTAAGGCTCTTCCAACAGGCATTAACTACTAATAAATATATCTTTTTGCAGCCTTGGGCTTTAAATTTTGAGTGTGGATGAATGTATTCACTGTGTTTATTGCTCACATTGCAATGTTTATATTAAAAAGTAGCAGGAAGATGGAAATCGGATGAAAGGAGAAATTTAGAAGGGCCTTAAAAAGTGCTCACTTTACCGTGAACAGTCTATATGAACTCTAAGCTTACACATCACTGAACCAACGAAGATTTCAAGTCACTAATTATTGCAATAAATAATAGGTTTGCTCTAGTTGGGACAGATATCAGAGAGCAATGATATAATCACGAGAAACCCAGTCGTGGAAAACTACCGGAAATAAATTACACAAAACCAAGGAAAAGAAAGAACATAGCGCAAGCTTTGATACAGGAAGTTGAGTTTCATGACCACGGGTCATGCACAGTGTAAGACAAAGAAAGGAAGAGATAGATTTCACGAGTTAAATATCTCTGGATATTTGTGGACTAGGATAGATTGCTCTCTGACATGCTATGACCCAGGCTAAGGAAGTTTCTGTTCAAATAGTTAACTCCGCATCATAAAAGCCCGAATGTGTTCGTGTGTTTATGGCATGTAGAAGAATGAGCAAAATTAGGTCTGATGCTGATCGCGTTAAAAAAATCTCAGCCGTTGCGGCTATATTCTTTCAGTCGGCAATGATACTGGCTGCCACTGCTGTTACTGCAATATACCTGCTAGACAAGATCTTATAACTATAATGGTTTTTTAAATTTACTTTTAAAAATGTATACATTATCTATTAATAATATCTGCATGAGGGACAATTAGGCGCTGAACGAAATATTTTGGTACAAAAGAATTATCTACAAAGATTCACCACAAAATTTATAACATTACAGCTTTGGATTCGTAAACAAATGCCAGTGAATATTATTTTAACAAAAATATGAACTTAAGTTCACGGCTGTATTTTTTTGAAAGACCGTCATTTGAATGATCAAAATTTTATCTTAATAATTGTAGTATCAAGCACGATTTTAATCGTGTTTTTACTTTGCGGCTTCTCTTCGCCACTACTTTACGAATACTAATAATTTCTTAAGTTTTCTGGCTTCTTGGGTTATTTTTCTAAGTAATAAGAATTTTTATGTTCCTAATTGCGGGCTTGGTTCTACTACTATTACGCGATAAGCATCACATACTTCCACTATTGTAAATTTCGACACGAAACCAATCCGACTCTTATAATTCGACTATTAAATGGAATAAAAGTCTTCTTTTCACGTACCCAAAGCAGAGTTTGGTACTGATTATTGATTGAACTTGTGTCTCCTAACAGTTTTGTGTAACCTTGAATTTTTTACACATGTACTATCCTATGGAGTATGGTAATTAGAGCTTTTCTTTTAGAAATGTAATTATTTTCTGTTTTATAAATTGTATGTAGTATGAAATACAGCAACTTTTGTCTTATTAATTAGTGAATTATTGAATCCGGTATTTGCGTTAGGGATTCATTCCGTTCTTCCACATTGAGTTCTGCGTTCCGTCCTTCCACACTAAGTTTCAACTTCACTTTTTCAGAGAGGTATTTTATCCCTGAAACTCGAGTTCGCTGCAAATCACAGAAGCTCTGATATCAGCAGGATGCTAGTTGTTGGTACAAACTTCGGGTATTACGATATAATCACCAACGATTCCACTCCACCACAACAATATATTTTTGTTGTTGCACGTATAAGCTACCCACGGGACGAAAATTAGTGATATTGCTCTGTATTTCTCTGTCTTTAGTACCAGATTAGCTATACCCGAGGGCGCTTGTTTTTCGCGAATATAATACCCACAACACATTTTAGCTCAGGTTCACTTTCTTGATTGGGTGATTTTAATTGTTGCGAGTCTTATCTCTCTGCCCTAAAATCATAGACTTTATACATCGGAGTTACTTAATTCTAATTGGTCAAGTCATGTAAGAAAATGTCTTCTCATAAATATGAGCAACCAACAACCGAATTGCACACTTGATATTGAATTCTAGCCTGCGTGTAAAAAAAAAAAAAAAGTGCACCTTTTTTGATAATCGGTTACAAATTGGGCACTAAATTGTCGATGCCGGAAGGGAATACATTAATAAATTAGTTAATATACAAGAAGCAAAACGAATCACGAAGGTTGAAAAATTACGCTATGTCAAAACTATACAATTCGTCATGGATAGCAGACATTCAATAATACACCTGATAAAATGTAAAGTAAATGTACACATAAAACGAATGCTGTTAAAGTGTCAGGAAAATTTGTAGCAATATAATATTTTCCATTACACTTTAAGGCGCCTTTTTTTCGTGAAAGGAGTTCCGCACACTTTAGCCTTATATATAGTTTCTCTTTGACTACTGGTCCCAGGTCTTCGCGAGAAGGCATTCTTGTCCTTGGCTGTGCCAGTCAGGATTAGGTTCTCCGGCAATCTACATCTGTGAATTGTGGCCTAGAACCCAAAACACGGAACAGTTAATATCTTACAAGTGCGAAAGTAACCCTATCGTGAACTCTGTTGAAATAGGTACAACAATACAGGAACACCAGAATCAGATTCCCGTAATTATAAGTGCATAGGAATATTACAATTTGTTGTTCCTCCTATTTTTTATTTGAAAATTAAATTTTGAAACAGATCTTAAAACATTATACTTTTCTTAACGTTCAATTTTTGTTTTTATATTTTTTCCCCCCATTCACAAATCACCATATGCTTTTAACATACATTTTTGCGTATCAACTTAACAATAGTATAAAAGCTTATTTTATAAAGACCCTGAACACTCGTCAATATAATTCCCAGATGTTTGAAAGGGTCGACATTTATTCAAATTTAATCGTGTGTTAAGTAGGGTCATGTGTTTCTCGTAGAAATATTCAACTACTAGTTGCACTCCGAAAAAGCTTCTCCTAAGATTCACTTCCGTGAGGTGATAATTTTAACCGTTAGGCATTTTAGCTTTGTGATTGTGAATTACGGACGTTCAGCAAACTTAATTATAATTAGAGGTGCGTGAACTTTCAAAATTCTTTCTATGGCAAGTTAGATTTCAAGCTCGTGCACTCTAGTGTTCCTTGTATAGTTTAGTCACGGCTTGTTCACACTTTTTGAACCTTTGAAAAATAACCCCATATATGACTTGTTCGGTTTTTTTCTAAATGTTCCATGTCTTCTGTTTCCATGAAAGAATCTTATATTTCATCAATACAAATCTTACTTGTATTTTGACCATAAACTACATTTCGTTAGTTATTAATATCTATAAAAACCGAGAGAAAAACCAATGGGTTGGTAATGCCTAGTAAGAAATAGTTTTAACGCGGAATATCATTATAGCAAGTGCACACGAATGCAGTAATTTAATTTCGTTTGTGTAATTTTCTAGACTTGGTTAAGCTTTGTTTGCATGAGGGGAAGGGATTGTTTAAAAGCAGAACTTGCAGGGCTTCAGCCAAGTTGGAAGTAACCCAGAATGGGATATGTAACTGGTCCACAACGCTTTCGACATGGTTTATTCAACTGTTCCGGAAGGAATGAACCACTATTAGAAAGGTTGAATAAGCTAAAGCGTCAGCAGCCGATTAATGAATAATATTGTGCCGAATATGTAAACGACTGAAAAGTCGTTGCGTTGGCAGGTGGAAAATGAATTCGCGTATTTCACCTATTTGTAATAACGATTCGACTAATAATGTAACGTGTACACACAAATACTGGGTCACAGACCGCACTAGTAAAAAGTGAATTCAATGCAATTTGCTTTACTGGTTACCTGATTCGCTGTATCAGGCAACCCGGGTTCAAACAGCGTTCGGATATGCTCCAAATAGTTGTAATTTCTTGTTATTTTGTGACTGAGACAGTCGCTTCTTAACATGAACTGCAGGGCTTGTAACCACGCGTAGACTGTAATACATTTATGTAGATTTAGGGAAAACTAGACAGAGATATACAGTTAATTGACAGAAATGAGTTCCTTAAAGAGGTTTAGGTGGCTCTTAACATCGGGGTCTTGAGAACCGATGAGCGTGAAGCGAGGTGATTATGGAGCAGCGCCGGAATGCAAGGGCGGCGGAAACCAGAGATCTCCGAGAAAACCAGCCAACCAGCGAGCAGCATTGTATGGCACAAAAACCACGTGCGAAAATCTGGGAGTCACGCCGCAAGGAATCAGATCCGGTTTTGCCTTGGTGAAAGGCAAGCATTCTAGCTTCTGTGCCATTGCGTTTTCAAGACTAGCACTATTACTGGAAAGGCATTTGTCTGATACCTTCTTGCCTTAATCGGCAAGTGGCGGGTATAATTAAAAAAGACAACTAGATATCAGAGGCCTAACGTTTTAGTTAAACTTTACTACACGTATATTATAACAGATGCAAACCTCCCCCAATAATTTTGGCCTGATAACTCATAGCCAAACAATCGCCTTCGTCTTAACTAATATCCTGGGCAAATTCCGATACAGCATCTTTGCCAACGTCATAAGCCAGCGAACTTGTTGACCTTGACCTAAAGACAGGCCTATTATCCCAGGAGAGGCATTTACTTACGTATCCTGTCTCTAACTGAATCAGCAAGAGTCGTCAATAAACAAAAAGACGCTAGCTGTCAAAGACAAAATGCATTTTTTTAAGGAAATTGATATTCAATATTTTTTGTTTTTAAATTATTTGCTATATTACCTTGAAATCTATAAATCACGTTTTTACAATAATTTATAAATTTATGTATATTTAATTCACTTGACGGAATTTGGAATTTAGACAGTGCACTAGAGCTTAGCAACATAAACTGCCGACGCAAGTTTCTTAGATCGCACCCCGCACTCGACAAGCAAAATAATTTCATATCATACAAGAATATTCTGATATAACTGATGAGCCGACTCTCCTCTGTATGGGTGCAAATAATTTGAATTATCATTGACAGCAACATATTTAGAGATTTAAACGTATTAAAAAGTATTGGTGAGAGAGTACACATATACACGTGCCTTATCCGGCACTCGGACAGAAAATCTAGTACGAGAAGCTAGCAAACAACCAATTGCAATGCGATGGTAGGATTCAGAGCACATACTTCGGATATAATCAGTCTAAAGTTTTGGTAGGTAGGGGTTATTTACCTCGAATATTTACATGGCTGTCATTTTAAAATAACCGTCTGATAAAACTAAATAAAGAAATATTACATTGGCTGCTACCGTAGCGCTACTTGTGTGAATAATTTGGTGAACATTGGCTAAGCGGTTCTCAAGACATGGTGTGAAGAATTTCTTTGGTACTTTCATACAAAAAGACTTAAAAATAGGGTTCTATATACTATGCTTGCATTAGATACTGTCGGCGTAAAAATTTTGGTAGTGTTTTGTTGAATTGTAAAATATTCATATCACACACACATATAATTATCGTTTAGCGGTCATTTGAAAATCAGTGTCTTAACCTCTTAAAGTGTATCAATTCTTTGGCCTAAAGTATTGCTACTTGTTTGCCAAAATGTGGAGGATTCGCCAATTTGTTTCCAGATAAATGTATTAAATTGTATTTATACACGTGACACTATCTTGAGAAATGGCACATAAAAGTGGCTCTGTGTAGATAAATTCGTTTGTTGTAATAAATAATGCCAGAATACAAAGTTAAGACAAATTTGGCGGGAATCAGTTGAGAAGTTTTCCAGATATAACGAAAAAAACTATATTTTCGCATGTAGTGCTATCACCCGAACAGATGGATCAACAATTATATACATCCCTAAAATCAAAGCTTTCATGATGTACTTACAACATAAAAATTTTGGTAAAACTATTGAATTTATAGACCAAATTTTATCAACCTCAGTATACATATATTATTTAATAGTACTCGCAATTTTTATTTTTCCGACCAAGCCATGCGCTTACTTTCAAAATTGCAGTCAATTAAAAAATTTATCATGCTTTGTCATATCTCAGTAACCATTCAAACGGATTAAATGTTGTATGCTGATAGTGCATCATGTAAGTATTCCCAAAACACTAAAAGTGTGGCCGGAATCGGGCCGGTAAAAGATAGCCGACAAACTCCGGCCAGATGATGTCGGCCCGCTGTCTTATGCCGGAAGCGGCCCGATGGATGGCGACAAGACGCCGGGCCTGCGGCGGCTGGATGGCGGCAAGATGCCGGGCCTGCGGCCGCTAGATGGCGGCAAGATGCCGTGCTAGCGACGGCTGGATGTCCAGAAATAAGCAGTATAACAATGAAAAAACCTTAACTTTTCAATTAAAAATTTTAGTAATTGTTATTTCCTCTCTACATATATTCATTTCATTTACTTCTCAACACATTGTACTATAGGAAAATCTTTTGCTGGCGGAGTGCGGGACTCGAACCTAAGACCCTTGAGTTGACAGTCCAGAAATCTAACCTATACACCACAAAATAAATTGCTGATAATCTCCAGTAATTTCAAATTTATCATGACACTAATTATTATAAGTGAATGTATAAATTCCATGACAATATAACAAATAATTTTAAAACACTTATTATTATTATTAACTGTTTCTTCTTTTTTTAAAAGGCTTGCAAACAAAATCGTTTTTGTTAGCTTTTAAAATATCTGTCGGATGGTTGTACAAATGAAAAACATTTCAAACTAAAAAATGTCATGGGCCACCACGAGACACATATATAATCAGGAAAAAAAGCATGCTAACGGTTAACATATGGTCTCAAAAATACATCATGCCACTAACAGCTAGCTAACATCTTGCCTATTCAAAAAAACACTTTCAAAAAGTTTTTTGTCAGGAAAAATACATCATATTTGTATCTTTATCGTGATAATGAGCCATGTCTTTAAAACGTCAGCGGGCAGGAATAAATAATATGACGTTCAGCTTACCGAAAAAATAAAGATGCTATATCGGAATCGGGCCAGAGTATTAATTTTGCTATTGTCTACATGTTGGCTGTGAGATATCACGCCGACATAATTTAGGTGATATTCATCCGTGATCGTAAAAAATACAGTGGGCCGTTGTCTTTTTTTCTAACGGAAAACATACTGTCTCAAGAAAGACGTCACGCCGTTGTCAGATGGCTATCTTCTGGCATTGAAACGACACTTGCCGACAGTACAGGAATTGGGCCGACAATTTGCCGACACTCTGCCGACAGCTTATGTTTGCTGGGTTGAATATTGAGGAAAATATTGTTCTTGGTTCGCCATTTCGGAAGATATCACATAGAAAAATTAAGCTTTTCCATTATATCTCGAAAATCCTCAACCTTTTCGCGTTTAAGTTGGCACGTAAGTACAGTATTGCTATGGCAGGACACGCAAACGTATACGGTTTAGTTTATTTTGTTTAGACACATATTTTTAAAAGGCAACCATAAAAATAATTATAGTTTAATAGGTATATCTAACGTATCATTCTACAATATTTAGACTCAATATTTTATCCTAAAAGTATCTATAACAAGCATTATGTATGGAAACTATTATACACTGTGGTCTGCCATATTTTATTTAGCCGCATATAAAAAAATTAAATTGTTTTGTCATATTTCGGGAAACAATCTATCGATTCTTATAGAATTGGCAAATAAGTAGATTTGTGGCAGGTTACGTAAAGTAGTATATATTCAAAATGGTGTTCATATATCAATTTTACCTTAGTATGCTATATCGTCAAAACCATCTCATCAATTCCAGCTGAACTTTGTATGCTGGAGGTAAATATTCAGCTATCATGTGTAACCACACAAAGTAAATTTTTCCTCCATTTTGTAAGATAGCACCACAGGAAATTAATCAAATTACAGGAAGTTATAAACAGATTCGTAACAAATTTGGTAAACAAGTAGTAATACGTGGTAAGTGGTATATTTCGAGTGGGCCAGTCGCTTATTTTGAAGATGCCAGCTACACAAATATTTTAGTTTAGTATACTGTATCTACGAAACATATCAACTCAACTTTGTATTATATCAGTATGTATTAAAGCCATCAAATATGTATACTGAGCCTCATTCCTCCGCCATTTTGTGAGATTGTTCCATGTGTAAAATTAAAGTTTTTATGCCATATCTCGGTATCCAATCAACTTATAGCCACCAAATTCTTCACAGCAGTATCGCAAAGTTGAATCACGTAATCTTACAAGGTTTAAGTGTTTCACACACTTATTTACTAAATGACGGCCCTGTTAACATTTCAGGTTAGTAAACTCTTCATTCAAAACTTTAGTCTGATTATATCTGAAGTTGTTGCTCCGAATCGCACCATAGTATTGCAGATGGGTACTTGCTAGCTTATGGTGCACGATTTTCTGTGTTCGTGTACATTTATAATTTTCTTAATACTGTTGTATATTTTTTTCCTTTTATCTCTAATGATATTGCTGTCAACGAGACGTCAATACCTACCTAACATTTAAGTTTTTAACAACTACATTAAAAATTACAAACGTACAGGTAGAGGACAGTATATCACTGGTTATATCATTAACACGTCGGCAATGTGATGTCCACCAGTATGGTAGATGCCTAATTTAAATCTGTATTCCCCCTCCCCACTTGACTTCATCCACCCTCACCAATAAACTTAATTTGTGCTTCCCCGTGTGTAAGTGGTGTTCATAATCAAGGACTAAGAAGCTGATAGTCGTACGATATCCCGCCAGGTTGCTTGCAAATGGATTTTACAAGTTCATGCGCAACTTTAACTTTTCTGTATTAGTAGTTAGTCTGTGTTCCAGACGTGGAAAAGACGCCACTCAATAACACATCTTATTCCACCAAAGGTACATGCTTTTCGGAATGTCACCGAGCACACCTGCGTTTAGTATTCTACGAGGTTACCTTCTACTTTCCATTGGTATCTGTTTGCGAGCACTAGTGAGAAAACATTTCCTCACTTGACTGGAATAGTTAGAGCTAAGTTACTCAGATACTGAATTTCTGTTATTCGTAGGCAGATACACGACACGTGTTCACAAATAAAATCATTCAGTCACAAAACTGGGAATAAGCAGGTAATTTTTTTTCGCAAATATCTCTGTACCACCGTTTAGTATTTTAATTGGTTCAGAGGGGCTGAAATGCTATAGCGACTTGGGCACTTGCCTTCCACCAAGGCGAACCGGGTTCTATACCCGGCGGGGTCGCTTTCAGTTTTTCGCGCATGGGAACAGAGACGGACGTTGCTTCTGTTCGGCGGATTTACTCGGGAATCTCCCGTTTATCCCCGCCCTTGCGTTCTTGCTTTGCTCCACATTCACCTCACTTCAACCTCATCGTCTTTAAAGACCTGAATCTCAAGTAAAAACCACCCAAACCTCTCCACTTATTAGTCCAGGAAAGTACATGAGCGTTTTATCAAGGGACCGCGGTGGCTGAGCGGTTAGCCTGTTCGCCTCCCACGAAGGCGATCCGGGTTCCATCCCCGGCCGGGTCACTCCGGATTTTCGCATGTGGGAATCGTGCCCGACGATGCCGTTGGTCGGCGGGTTTTCTCGGGGATTTCCCGTTTCCCCGCCCTTTCATTCCGGTGCTGCTCCATACTCCCCTCAATTACCCTCATCGGCTCTCAAGAACACACTGTTACGAGTCTCCCAAATCTCTTCAATCACTCATTTTATCGAAACAAGCAAAGTTAAAACCAGAAGTTAGTTGTTGGCATTCAAAATAACAAATGTATCACTTGGTGTATCGAGAGAGACACACACAGTATCAGCTTCAGTCGCGAGCATAATATTAGCTCCGCTGCCAAGTTTGCAATTACAAAGCGATCGCGAGCTCGGTGCAGCGACGTGCATTATGCATCGCTCCGGCGAAGATTTCGAGGGGGTTGCGTTTTATCTCCGTCCAACTGGCCGCGCTCTGAAATCCCATTAAAGTTCCGCCCTACGTTCAACGCGGCTCGCATAAAATTTTAAGCAGGCTACCCATCACGGACGCCATATTCATTATTCCACTCCTCCCCTTCGCCACTGCCTAGGGGCACGCGAACTCGATTCACTAATTAAACAACTGCCCCGTCTGCAGACTAGCTGGCTCGGGCACCATGAACCAGGAGAAGAAAACGGCAGCTCTGAAGGAATCATATATCTTAATAAAGCAGGGCGTTAAATTATCCTTCCACGTAAGAAATTATTGGAGACAGTGATTAATGGCGAAAATTTATCGTTCCAAGATTTTTTTTTTTTCAGTAAAAGCTAGCTTATTACTCTATTTAACATTTTGAGGACGACGCTAGAAAGTGGATCGAACAACGCTACATTGCAAGATTTGTGTCACTGAAAATTAAATTCGCACATAAAAAAAATCCATCGTTTAGCTAGTCCTCAGTATGACATTAATAAAATACTAAATATCGAAAAACTTTAATTTCCTCGAAGATATATTCTTTTTGTAGCCATATATTCTATATGCTTTTAAATAATACACTCAAAAAAATGTTTGCACTTTTACAAGAAAAATCCTTGGAAATCCATTTGCCAAAGATTCCTTTGTAAAACCACGAACAGTTTCCTTGTAAAATCTGCAAAACATATATTTGTAATATTACAATTAATAGCTTTGTATTACAATTACAGCATTGAAAAGTGTACATAAAATAATGTTTTTATTCTAGAAAAAAATGATGAATTAATAATAGAGAACACCTTAAAAATATATTTCAAAATATAATTTATAAAAAAAATATACAAACTTCCAGCAAAGGGACTAGAACCCACACCACTCATATTATTAGCCTACGCCCTTAACCACTAGACGAAGTTGACTTAAGTACTCAGTGCTTATTTTAATTTTAAATATAACTCCAAGTACTTATAAAATGTTAATGAAGTTATTTGATTAAGAAAAATTTACATACCGGTAGTGTATTTCATTTTAAGAGTCACGTGCAGCTAAGAAACATTAACGGTTAATGAGTTGTATGGTCACTTTTGATTGAAATTGAATACGGGTCAGTACAGTAAAAATATTTCTTGAGTTCTACTATGAACACAGCCCATGTAGTTTTACAAACGAGTCGTTTTACAGGACAAATCTGCGTACTCTTACAAAGCTTTGTAAAATTACAAACCATTTCTCAGTAAAAATTACAAAACATTTTGACAGCCAAAAATGGCATTGTAGAGTAAGTATGTCAGTTGTGTAGAGCGGTAGAACTGTGTTTAGTGGGAATGCAGAGGCTAAGAGAACCAGTGTTCCTGCAATTATGTGTCTTGAATGCCAGTCAATGTGTACGCAGACTTCAAAGTATTAACCCAGGCGCATTTCGCTTTAGTCTCTACACTGTTTGTATAGGGCCACAATTATATTTTGGTGCCCCAACTTAATATTTTTTTGAGTAAAAAAAATTTGCGGAGCAACTAAATGCACACTTGAATAAACAAAACCTCTGTAATGGGTCAAAAGAAATTAGACTGTCAAAATTGTTTTGTTGAATTTACTGTATACATTTACTTTGCCACTCATTCGGTTGACTATGTATTTAAATATAGCTTGAGAATTTGTTTCTATTTTTTAAAACAATTCTGGTAGTAACAGTGTTTGTTAGCGAATTTATTGATGCTTAATAGTGGTATTAAAACTTTAGCAAAACCAGTTCAACAGGAAACTGAAAAGTAGAACTTGAAATATTAGTTTGCGCTCTTTGTACGGAAATTTGTACATTTCAAAACATCCTGAATGGGCGAGTATAGGCTGCTCACGGTAAAGTGAGCACTTGTTAAGGCCCTTATAAATTTTTCCTTTCATGTAATTTACATCTTGCTGCTGCTTTCTAATATAAACATTGCAATGTGGCCAATAAACACAATGTATACATTTCACCAACATCAAAATTTAATGCCTGAGGTTGCAATAAGATATATTTATTAACAATTAATGCCTATTGGGAGGACCTTAAAAAGTGCTCACTTTATCGTGAACCGCCTATAGTCTCTTTAGCTAAGGTTCTTAAGGCGTAGCGCTTGGGAGACGGTGATCTATGTTTGAATCCCAGTCTGGTTTCCTTCTTTTTTATAATGACCGAAACTGGTTAATGTACAGGAAGCCAAACAAACCCTTACTAGCACAAACCAAGTCTTTATTTGGGGCAATCAAATAATGACAGCATAATAATTTGATTTAACAACAAAATATTTTATTGCAGCAATACAAATTATTAATTTGGTTGCTCCAAACAAGCTGTGTTTGATTTTACAAAACTTTTATCTCATTGTAAGGTGTTGAAAATATAGAAATATTATGTTGCTTTCCGAGCACAGGTCGATAAATAACTTGTTTAATTCTCATTTCCAGTTAGCTGTAAGTTTTATACTAGGCTTCAGTATGAAGATCCAATCATAACCTAGGTTTGCGAATCAGTTACCTACACAGAATATCATTGGTCACTGAGAAGCACAGTGTCAACTTTAACATTTACGTATGTCCGTTGTGACTGGGAGCTACATTTCCACTTTCATTTAGTAAGCTACAGAGTGGCCAACTTTAAAGTGATGGAATAGTATTATTAAATCTATCTCCGCGAGGAAATAAATCTTCCTCACTTTCCAGTAATAAAATAGGTAGGCACAGGGCGTAATATTATAATAGGCCTACTGCACCACACTAAAGGCTGTTCGGGGTAAAGTGAGCACTTTTGAAATCAACCTTTGAAAAATGTCACTGCTCCTACCTGGGCATGTTTTAACATTCCCACTGACTGACAGTGTTTTAACGTTTGATTAAAAGTGCTACGTTAACGTGTGTCAATACTGATAGTATTCCGTCAGCTTCCTGATTTTAGTGCGTGTAAGTATAAGAATTAGTAAATTTGTAAAATATTTACTTTTGTAATAATTCCACAGTTTTCCATTGTCGACGCACGAACAAAGTGATCAGGCCATGGTAATGTTAATTTCACGTTCGGTGAAAGAATATGCAATGTGAATACAAGTAGATACTAAGCAGGGCTTTCAAAAGTGCTTAGTTTACTATGAACAACATATGGTCTTGACAGTCCTATACAATCAAGAGCAGGTGACAATTGTTTGTTGGCTGCTACCTTGGTCAGGAAATATTTTCGTTTGCGAATTAAACAAACAAAACATTTTGCTGCAGACGCACAGAGTGCAGCCAAGCCGAGGAGGACAGCCTCGGGTGCCAGAGCAACGAAACCATTGCGATATGCTGCGTTTGGTATTGGTAACATAAATTTGGAGGTTTGGAATGCGAAAGGAGTCCAGGGTGCCAGTATAAAAGACGCGGTGCCACAAGGTCAGAGAGAGACGTCACCAGGCCGCCGCGACGCCGGTGGGTCCACGACAGGAGGCTCCGCGGTGCGCAGAGCGACGGACAAGCGACTTCAGCATACTCAGTGGTAAATGGAAACCCACATAGACGTGAGACCGGGCTTAACGGTATCAAACGCGTGGCCAAGTTAAAGTAGACTCATAGCTCTTAACTTTTTTAGTTGCTATTAGTTTCTACACAAAGCTTATAGTATTGAGTGTGTCTTGAGGAGAGTTGGAAGGTTCAGACTTAGATGTAGCAGAATAGTTTCTTGTGTAATTTATTGTATTGTACTGTTGTAAAGAGGATTAGTAAAGAAGATTAGTATTTTGGTAACTGCAGTATCTTACTGAATACATTAGCCCCTTTACTTCGATAAGTTATGGTACGCCCCCTTAAGGGAGCGTAACAATTTCATGAAGTTACCTACTAGTAGGCTAGATTCCCCAGTCATCCCCATAGCTCGAACCACAAATTTTGTTGATTGGCTATTACCACGACGGTGCTGTTATATATATATATATATATATATATATATATATATATATATATATATATATATATATACACACATATACATATACATATACATGCATTTCAAATACAAAATGTAATTTTTGTACTAAAACTAAGCTAGAATCAGTTTCCTGACTCGGCTACAAGACGGCCAGCGGTCTGTATGTAATTTTTACTAGTCACGTGAGGGTGTCTCACAAGGCACGATGTAGTAATAAGTACGATTGGCAAGCCTTATTGTTCTGGCGCAGCGAATGCATAATGAATTGTGCAAACTACTAGTTATTAGAGAAGACTAACTGTAAGAACTGTCTATTTATGACAGAGACGTGATTGGGGAATAAACAGTGTAGCAAGCCTTGTGAGCCAGTATGAGAGTGCGTGTTCTGGAACGTATAAGACCTATACAAGTAAGAGAGTCACGCAGCTGTGCTCGTGCAGAAAGGACTGTGAACTCGCGATCGGTGACCCCGCCATATAAAAGGATAATATAAGTCTGGCGATAGGCAGTCGAGGGGAATACATTGCGGTCTGCTTGAGGTGAACGAACGAAGAATACACAGATACCTGTATAGAATTCTTTTGTAATTTCGTATTGTGTAATAGTACACCTCGTCGACTCTGGAGCCCGTATCTGATTATAAAAATTTTACCTCAAGACCGCCACATTCTAAACGTCCAACTTGCACGCGATAACAGCTCGGCACAAAGGTGCGAGATCTTTGTTTTAGATGATTAATGACTCGATCGCAAAGTTGCTTCCTGTTTGTTATTCGTGACCATTTACACACGATATGTAAACATCATCGGTGCAGTCATAATAGTATAAATAGCTCCTGGATTATAACTGTACCGAATGAATTGGCAAGAATCTTAGGGATCTAGTCATTTGAGTGACAAATGTAGGGAGTGTTGAATAATCGATGGTCCACTGAAAGAATATTACATTCACGCGCGGAATGGTAACATCTCATGACAGAGTGTAATTCGTCAATTCAAAGCCAAGACGCCAGAAAAACTCATGGGGAACCTTCCAGCAGCAGGATGTGGTAAGTTGAGCCCAAAAGCTGCTTCCCGAACATCACACAACCAACCAACAAATTCGTACTCCTACATCAAAAAGACCATAACGATATTTCTTCTGGGATGATGATTGGAAAGATCGAAGGGTCGATAAGAACGCCACCCATTGGCGCCACAGAGTACTTGAGAGTACAGAAGTGAAACAACCCTTGCTACCGAGAACTTCTGTCAAACACTCCTACAAAATTACGTCACTGGCATAAACAATTTACAGAAGACTAAAGATGTACACACGCAGTAAATAATTTTTGTACTTTACCAAAACAAATGTTTGGAAACTAGTTGACAAAAATATTTTAGGTAACACTACAAAAAACTTTTGTTAACTCTGCAAGAAACTGCTTGAAAAGTGTACTTGTTATATTAAGTATTTTTACAAAAATTTACTTTAATCTGCAACGGATATATTGTAGAATTACAAAAATATGTGTAGTAATGCTCAAATTATTTTCCTGCAAAATCACAAGCTATTATTTAGTTTTATACAAAATAATTTGTCAACTTGATGACACACATTGGTTTTTATGATATAGACATTATAACTCTGTCTGGACTAGACGGAACACTTCTCATGCGGCCTTGTCAGGCATGTCCCAACATAACTACGATTTATAAATTGAACCCGGAACCTCTACGTTAGAAGCGAGTACACTAACCACTATGCCACAGATTCGTCCATACACGGTGATATATTTTAACAGGTTATAAGTACTTTCAATTATTTAATCTCGTGTTAATATGCAGCATTTTACCTTTAAAAAGAAGAAGTTTTTTTCTCATCTTACGGTGGAACTGCAAATAAATTTATACATCATTATAAGGAGTATATTAGTCACATGTATAAACAAAAGGCAACTTTCTACATACACGATACACGGGAAAGTGAATTCTGCCGACAGCTATTGAATTATTCGGAGAATTTTTATTTTCTTTATTCCTTCATTCTTTTACTTATTATTGTCAATATTTCATTTAAAGGAAGCCATACTAAACCGTGGGAATGTACTCGTATTCTGCAGCACACTTTTTAGATTTACCTGTCTAGAGAAACTTAGAGCAAATACAAAATATGTAGTAAGAAATAATTTTGAACATTTCTTAAAAAATTGAAAATAAATTACATACTTGTATTATAACAGCTGAAATTGCCTATATTAACAAAACCTGTTCTGTACTGTTAAAAAATTAATGTTTAAACCCGTAACTTGGGGGAACACATCATTTTCAAAAAAAATGTAAATGGACTTTGCACTGTCGTCCAAGGAATTAAGTATTCCTCATCATAAATATATTCTCGGAAGTGATTACTTATCGACCTTTTTCACAAATATTAAATGAAATGGTGTCAGCAATTACGTGATTATCAGTATTTATGCACGAATTTTTATATAGCAGTAGAGCTGTTGTTCTTGTTAAGTGTACAAATTCAACAGGGTTACACGCTTTTTTCTTTGTAAAGTTACTTTATTTTCTTAAAAAAAGGATTTTAACTCCGCTTACAAATTTATGTTATAATGATACATACACACACACACACACACACAGGCACACGCTTAATAAGAAATTAACTCTCGCGACTTTTCATTTCAATATGTTCCAATATTTATAGGCTTATTTTCCTTTGCAATTATAATAGTGGAGATAAAGTATTTAAGCTGAAATCCATTATTTAGTTTTTACTGTACATCTACGAAATTAAAGTTAATACACTGTTTTATATTAGTTGTAGCCAAATTTGCTGCTTTGTTGATTTTAGCCACAGCAATAACTTTCTTAGAAATGTTAAACTGTTTAATAATACAACCCTCTGAGAGCCAGGTATACACTGTTAAAAAGAATTCCTTCATTTTACGTAAAAGTGCTGGTAAAATCTTATCCAGAGGTGGCTATAAATTCTCCGTACAATTACAGACACATTGATAACCAAAACGGACCTTCCGTCAATTTTACGGAACCTCTCCGTTATTTTCCTAGTTCGTTTTCTGTATTTACAATTTAAAATTAAAATATATAATGAAACACGTATTTTATTTTCGTATGTGGAAGTTCTACTGTGCATAAAGAATAAGTTTTAAAAAGTCAAATTAATTTCTATTTCAACAAAACTTGTACCCGAGTCAAAATGTTACAAATCCACGACTTTAACCACTCACGTATAATTTCCGTATTTCTACTAAGTCCAATAAGCCATTTTTTCAGTTTCTATTAAAGTTAGTGTATTTTAAGTGTTGGTAAGAGTTATAGACGCCCAAGGCTACTTTTTAATATTCTAAAGAATGAGGCGTTATCCAAATACACTGCCACAGAAGCGATAATATTCTTGTCAGGCAGAAACTTCGCGTAGACTCGGCATTGTTCGTCCCCGAAACCCGAAGCTAGAGCACCTGATTACAACATCTTTGTAACAACACAAATTTATTTCGTTATTCACACAAACACAATTCTCGCAAATAACCAAACACTGTAGATTTACAAAGTATAACTCTGTAAATCAACAAAATTTTTATAATTATATAAGAATTGGTCAGTATCAGCTGCAAAGAATTTTTACATTGCATAACTTTTTTAAAATATGACTCGTGGTAATGTCAGGCATCATAATGATCAGTGATTCTCCAACAAGGGGCGGACTTCTACAGGTCTATGCGCTTCTTCGTACCACAGTTAGCAGACTGGAAACCACTAATGCATAATGTTCAGTGATTCTCCAACAAGGGGCGGACTTCTACAGGTCTATGCGCTTCTTCGTACCACAGTTAGCAGACTGGAAACCACTAATGTATAATGTTCAGTGATTCTCCAACAAGGGGCGGACTTCTACAGGTCTATGCGCTTCTTCGTACCACAGTTAGCAGACTGGAAACCACTAATGTATAATGTTCAGTGATTCTCCAACAAGGGGCGGACTTCTACAGGTCTATGCGCTTCTTCGTACCACAGTTAGCAGACTGGAAACCACTAATGCATAATGTTCAGTGATTCTCCAACAAGGGGCGGACTTCTACAGGTCTATGCGCTTCTTCGTACCACAGTTAGCAGACTGGAAACCACTAATGTATAATGTTCAGTGATTCTCCAACAAGGGGCGGACTTCTACAGGTCTATGCGCTTCTTCGTACCACAGTTAGCAGACTGGAAACCACTAATGCATAATGTTCAGTGATTCTCCAACAAGGGGCGGACTTCTACAGGTCTATGCGCTTCTTCGTACCACAGTTAGCAGACTGGAAACCACTAATGCATAATGTTCAGTGATTCTCCAACAAGGGGCGGACTTCTACAGGTCTATGCGCTTCTTCGTACCACAGTTAGCAGACTGGAAACCACTAATGCGTAATCTTGGCATTCCCTGGAGCATCACGGTAAACATTCCTATCCTGACAACAGTTTTATCAGCCTGGACGACGCAAGATTTCCCTATTAAATTGTTGTTGAGGCCAAAATCCATATCAATAAAAATATTTCGTGATGTTCAAATAGCAAGTATTCATTGTTCAGTATTTTCTATTTGTAATGGCCAGCATGGAAGAATTAAAGATGTTCTAATAGAAGTAACTGAATTTGTTGAAATTTTGCACAATTTTTACTACTGTATTTTTACTTCACTTTGTTTATGTGAACTGCACTTCTCTTAATTTGTTGTCTAAGGTGTTGTCTAATAATATTTTTAGACTAGATCATAAATTAATATATTAAAATATTTTTAAACTACTAACCAGAAATTATACTTTGAAATGTTATATTTTTTCGCTCTTTAACAATCATTTTCTCACAATTACCCAAATAAGAGTTAGGAAATTGCAGGACATTTATTAGTTTCTGTATAGTATTTATCTACACGGCAGTAGTTAATCTATATTTCAGAACTGTAACTATGTGAAAAAAACTATAGAAATAATATTTATTATGTGGAAAATTTGCTATAGTAGTGTAAACATGTCGATTTTGGCCATATGCATATTTTTAATAGGCCGCTTGCTCCTTCGCGACTCGGGATTATTCGGCGGTCTTCGAGATTCTGGCAGATGATTATTCACGTGCCTTCGGAAAGAGTATCCAAACGTTTTTCACCAGTGGCAGGTCCAAAAATTATATCGGTCAAACCCGTTTATGGCCGCCTTTGCGAGGTTGCATCCCCTTTAGAAATTATTGTTTTGTATGGTCTGGAATTATGTGATTTTAACACTCAGGTTGTCTTTAATTTAATTTTCTTCTTCATTGTTCCCTATATTTTCTCTCGACTAACGTACTATTTTACCTGAATGATCATTAATTCGTATTTTCCATCTTTAAGAAATATTTTCGGACAGTCTCCCATCGTTCATAAAAACGATCAGGGTTTTTTAGAAGTAAGTTATTCATGTATCATGGATTATAATCGCGAACTTATTCTCTTACCTACTGTTGCAGGCATGCTTCTTTATTGGAGATAGCTTAGAACTTGAGTGTACTATTCGCATATGAGTACAAGCAGCAAGGAATTTATGCGCAATTATAACTAAAATCGTTCCCGAAACTACGTTCGTCAGTGCGCTTTAGAAGTCTATGGAATGATCATGTCACCACACTATTGCACCGAACGTCGCGAACAAGTACCATTGACTCTTGAAGTCAAACGAATTGGGAACATTTATGGGCCTCTTCTATTGAAACGCAGGGCGTCTTTCAGAGCCTTGTGTAACACACCAGCTGTCGAGTACTCTTTAATTAAAGATAAATGCGAAAATATGTAACTTCTTCTGCTTGTTTGGTGGCTGTAGTGTGTCCAGAGATAAGCGAACCTTGCCGTCGAATGGACAGCGTGTCATGTACACAAAGGAGGTACAGAGTGTATATAAGTAAACAGACAAAATGGCATGACGGTTACCAATCCCTGATTAGTGAAAGAAGTTGAGTTGAGAGATTAGGGCGGCCCTTGACAACGAGTTCTTGAGATACGGTGAGGGCGAAATGGGGTGAGAATGGTGCCGCGCCAGAATGCAAGGACGGCGTGGGAAACGGGAGAAACCCGAGAGAACCCGTCGACCAGCAACATCGGGAGTGACCCCCGGATGACATTGAACCTGTTCGCGTTGGTGGGAAGCGAGCAGTCTAACCGCTCAGCCACCGCTGCCCCAATAGTGAAAGGAGTTCCGACATGGTGCATATCCGTGACGCCATTTTGCTGGGGTGTGCGGCTGGAGTTCATGAATTTTCACCCCTGCATTCTTCACTCAGGCGCCAATTAGGCCTAATTTATAGATTCAGGTGCTGCAAGCAAGACATTTTATGATCAAAGTTGTTTTTTTCGGTATTACAACCAATGAGTTGTAGGCATGTGTTTGGCCAAAGTAATACGAACCAGTTATAACCTGATCAGTAAAGTAACCCGGTTTACAAATCAGTTACAAACAAGGGGGATTTTTGACAGCTGATTTTTGCATAGCAGAATCACAGAGTACTTAGGGATACAGAGGTGTAACTGTCACTTAATCAGGTTAATCAGGGTTGGTCCTTGATATTGGTCAAGTGTAAACGGATAGTATTTTGGCGCTTCCCCCCTCCCCCAGGAAGTAAAAATATAATTACACTATGCAGTTGCGGTTCCTTCGTTATGGAAAATTGGTGTTGGTAAGTAATTGGATACAGTGACGGGATTTCTTTTTTACATTTGCTTATCATAATGAAAATTGACATCGCACACGCACTGTCATGTCGCACATCACTCTGCGAGTCAGACGAATAAGTGCAGCCAGGTGCGTGCCGGTTGAAGTGTCGTTTTGCGTGAAACGGAGGAGTAAATTAATTAATCATTTAAAAGGGGTGTCATTTTGTTTCTCAATGTGTGAGCGGGCGAAGGAGTGAGTATAGGTTACTCACGATAAACTGAGCACTTTTGAAATCCCTGCTTAAGATCTAATTGTACGTATGTTGCGTGTTCTTCTTCCGCCATATGTAGCCTACGTTCATATAACATTGCCATATGCCTCATCGCTTTATTCATGCGTCGGTCAAGTGAAACTGTGAAATTACTAGAAAAGTAAATATCTTACTAATCTGCTCAATTTCACAGTTAGGCGCATTAAAAATACCAGAAAGCGAAAGAAATAATTAAAGTTATCACAAATGGTAACCCCAAAATATTTTATTGACATTTGAACTATTTTCCTCCATCGTTACCAACTTTACTGGGCGCATGTCACTCAGAGCACCCGTGAAAATATATGCAGATAGAAGAAATGACAATTTCTAAGATTAATTTCGAAAGTGCTCACTTTATCGTGAACAACCTTCTCCATATTCCCTATCTCCATGCCCCTTTGCTATTCCTCAACGCGATAACGGGATTGCCTAGTTGATAAAGTTGCTATTATAGTAGGTTAAAATAGTGCCTTTTAGTACAATTAGTAAATTATTACCGACCAATAATATCCTTCACGTGCATTCTGCATAATCCATTCATTGCTGCTTCCAACTTTTCTGAAGCTCAGATAAAGTTCTACTCCCAGGATATTCCTCCGCCTCATTTAAACAAAGTTTTGAATATTACACTAGTGGGCTAAACCAACGCATTTGTGGCCACTGAATGTAACAGTATTTCGCATAAGAAATATTTCTTACTGGGCATTGCTAACACCTATTTTCTCTCTGTCTCTTGTTTATATTAATTATGAATGAATTATAGTACTATATAGATACAGACTAAGTTAAAGATCAAAATAACCGAAAATAAGGTGGTTTTATGTTAACACGAGTATAAAACGCGTGTGATGTATGGAGTATCAAATACGTCATAGAAAGAAGCGTTTTTCAAAGGTTTGATTCAAAAACTTGGATTTGGCTGTGTTGGGGACACGCCTTTGTTTTGGGTGAATACGTCTACGTTGACGCGCTCAGACGCCTTGATGTCTTTTTTTTTTTTTTTTTAAAGTTCCCGATACCGCTTCACTCGATCATATGGTGTTTTATGGGTATCGCTGGATTGCTTTTGAGATGCTCTTTCCAACCCTATAAGATTTATGTATTTCGACTTGGTTTTTTGACGATTATAGGCCGAAACTGTGTTAAGTTTTCTTAATTTTTTACATTAAACGCATACAATTTCACCATAACCACGCCACACAAATGTGTTTATACACGCAATCGATTGATACTGACGAGAGCTGTCAATCGAAACTTAAACGAGCGTCGTAGTTTCTCCTAGTCAAAAGTTATATACTCGTAAGTTATGAGACACGGTGAAACGGACTCGAAATTGCGGCCTCCTCCCCCCCCCCCCCTTCTTTATAGCTCTGCCACCGCGCGATGATTCGCAGTTCTCACTCAACGTAACACATTCTTTGATTCTTTGGCAATCGAGTGGTGTACTTAATTTTGAATGTAGACGATAGATTCGGAGCTGCAATGCCAAACTTTATCCCCGATTTTGTTATCATCGGATTTTCTGGATTGCCTACCATCAAAAGTGTGAAGAAACCGCGAATACACTATATCGAATTGTGTACACTGGGTCAGAATGGTTTAAGTACTCAGTGACGAAGGCGTGTGGGAGATACGCCCTTGTGGCAGCGATTGGGGTGATGCTTCACCTTCCTCACTCCACAACCTCGTCAAACAGTCGGCATGTATCGGGGACGCGTTCGGGGGAGGCGCAGACATGGGCGCCAATTAGGCGCGGCAATCAAGCGAGAATGTTTTTCCCGCGCAAACAACCGCGTCGTTCTTTTCACCCGCTTACAGGATGCTCTTCTATCCGCCCCCCCCCCCCCCCCACAATACCATTCCGAATTCTCTCTCGCGGTCCGCCCAGGTTAATTAAAGCGCCCGCGATTCGTAATTTGTCAGCGCGTCGGTGGGGGCCTACGCGACAAGACACTTTATTTGCTTCTGCTAACCCGCACCCCACCAATATCAACATCACATTCTCCTCCCCCCCCCCCACCTTTAGTCAGCTAAATGCTAATCCGATGGACAGCAGACCGAAATAAAATTACATCAGCTCCAATTCCCCTACCCGTCATTGTACGTCTGACACAATTCCTCTTTGTTTGCGCGTACTGTTCAAGGAGTAATAAAGGGAGAAGGCAAAAAAAAAGGGGGGGGGGCTGAATATGATTTTGCACAACTTTTTATTTATTACATTATTTGAAACAATAACAATTAAATATGGTGTGGGGAGTTCACCCATGGCTAGACGATACCCTCCTAATGACGGGCTTTCCAGCTGGATCCGTAGGTGCCCATCATCCCCGGGCATGGCATGAAATGAAATCCTAGGACGGAGCGCCGCTGGAGTGCAAGGGCGGGGGAAACGGAAGTGCCCCGAGAAAACTCGTTGGCAAGCGGCATCGTCAAGCATGACTCCCAAATGCGAAAATCCGGGAGTGGACCCGCCGGGGATCGAGCCCGAGTCGCCGTGGTGGGAGGCGAGCGCCTTAGCCACTACGCCACCGCATTGGGGACAGCGATATATCGGGGTGTGGCTGTGCTATGTATGGGCATTGCTGTGTGTTTACGCGTGTGTTCTTGCGTGAGAAGGTTTCCTTGGGATGTGAGTACGAAATTACAGAAACTAAATTGATACTTGGCATTGATGGTTCAAACAGACAGATATGGTCGTTATCTTTCGTTTGCAAACAACATTACTGTGCCAGTTCATCGGAGTCGCGAGATATAGAGACCGGAAGTTTTTCCCAATTTCAATATTATCACGAGTCGTTGCCAGCCCCAACCGACACCCTGCACAAGCGCGGTATCAATAAAAGAGACAAACTTGCACCGTAGTCGTGTTCCTGATTGAACGAGACCATATTTATTGCAAGCGTGTTATTATAGTATATTTGCGGTTCCTTCAAACTTTTTGAATTGAACCTTTGAAGAATCACCCCGTATATGATATGTTTAGCTGTTTGCTATATATGTCGTTTATCACGAACGTGTTATATTTGTGTTAGTATAAAATTACCTTATCGTTCGTTAAATATTATCTTCACTTAAATTTAATCTATCAATTATAATATTTAATTTATCATTTAAATTAAAGAAAAAACAGGGAGAAAATACGTGTGTTGGTAACGTTTAGTAAGAAATAGTTCTTATGCAAATTTGTATTACACTGAGTGCGGACGAATGCGGTGCGCTGTGTGCCCGTTGATGTAATTCCCTACTTTCGGTTAAGCTTTGTTTCCATGAGGCGAAGGAATATCCTGGAAGTAAAACATTAGCTGGGCTTCAGAAAAGTGCGAAGTAACAGTGAATGGATTATAATCACGAAGTTACAGTGTCGGAAGTGATCGACTTGCAAAAGTCCCATCGCCGGTACGCATGGCAACGCATGGGTAGTTATAACTTGAAAGACGTATTCATGACAGAATATTTTTAGGATAACCCGAGTTTGGAAACATGGTGAGATTGCTCGTATTTCTTCACTGACCGAGTCTATTTTTGCACGTGCGCGTATAACCGGAGGAGGTTATATACAGCATACACCTAGAGAGGTGCTGCTGCTATGCTGCGTGTAGTGCCAGATGAAGCCAGGGGCCGTTTCTCCTAAACCACGTCTTCTCTAACTGCTGCACGTCTGTCTGATGTAGTGTCCAACTGCTAACCGTCCGTCAGTTGGCAACAAGAAGCAAATGACTGTCGCTCAGGTATGTTTACTGTGCGAGCTGTGAGCACAGGAACGCAAATATTCCGTCCTTAACAAAAATAAGTTTTCCACGTAAATATGACTCGTTCTAGTGTTTATGAATTCGTAATTAACTAAATTTTCTCAGGACATTAACATGTCGTCGGATATATACAAACTATTTATGACCATACATTTATATGAATATATATATATATATATATATACATTCACAAACGTCTGTATAACGATAAAAACCTGTAAGCGGAATGTTTTGAGGGCTGTAAAGTTGGCAAAATCATTGCCACGTAACCTACGAGAAGAGGAAGTTTCGGTCAAGCGTAGCATATCCAACTGTGCTCACCAATCCAATGCATTTCAACTTGTGATTGTGTGAAATTTCGACAGGGCGCGAGTTGTAGATCGCCCGTCTGCCTTGACTAAATGGCCGAATTTCGGTACTTAATATATTTCCTGCTAAATGTTTGTGTCAATAACAAATTATTTCGTAGTTAATTATACAATACAAGTCGTTATTTACTACGAAATTTTTATTTCTGTAATAATATCAAACAGCTCTGCAGTAGGACCTGAGTACGAAATATTTTCGTTACCTCAAAACAACCGGCAAACCCTATTAAAAAAAAATAAGAAAATCCGATTTAGTCCGCTTGGGTACAGTGTCCACGGCAACATGAGCAGTAAAATGATATTTATAACTATAAGTGTACATGGCAAGGCATCAGTACCCAGTCTTGCTCGAAGTTAATCTGATTTGTGGAATATTATACGCCTCTTTGTCGGGAATGTTTAGAGCCAATATCGTAGAGCACGCGCCATGTTATTTACTATAGGCTGTTCACGGTAAAGTGAACACTTTTGAAAGCCCTCTAATTTGAAATAATAGTCAAATATATTATATTTTAGTCTTAGACGTTAACTCCCAAGTCCCGTGGAATGTACACACTGTGTATTACTTCATGACAATAGTTATACAAAAAGGTGGTTAAAGGATAAAAATTGGTTGAAAGAAAAAAGTAACTAGGGCTTCAAAAGTGCTCACTTAATCGTGAACAGCTTATAGTTGTAAGATAAGTGCTGAACACAATACAGTGCACACAAAAATTACGCGATTGCGTGCAACAGTTGAACTCTGTAATAAATGTCTGACCGAACGGGTTAGTGACTCGGTTAGTCATCACTAAAGTATTTCAAAATGGAAGTAGTTGAATGGTTTGATTTCCATGTCGGTGAGCTGTGGTCCCTTTCCCTTAAAATATGGCCGTTATTTCAACTGGGTATCTTCGGCTTTATTTCGTTCTCCATCAGCCAGTTATTCCATGTAGTGTTTTATATACTTACATAGCCTCGGAAGAATATTTTCCTCGCGTGGCATGAAGATGGAAGGGGGATGGGGTGAGCATCGCAACAGAAATATGGCGCCCGCCTCGAGCCACCTCCAGGGGCAATATTTATGACGCGGTGTGTGGTTTGCATCTAGAGCCGACGCCAGATGCACGCTCTGCGGTCCATATTCACCTCCCGGCTGGAGCGCTAGTGCGCGCATACGTAAGTGTCTGCGAGAGAGAGAGAGAGGGAGACGGAAAGAATTATGGGAGGGGATAAGGAGGAGATAAAAGGTGGCGAGAACGGAACAAATATATGTACGAAGAAGAATAAAACTGTTAAATAGCCCTGCTACAATGGGTGGAGGGGGAGAACATAGCAACGACATGCACACATGAAACTTGGTTCAGTCAACGTCGTCGCAGCGACTTCGATGTGTAGAAACGTCAAATGTTCCACTCTCAAGCAGCATTATGTCAATACTCATATACACAGAAAAGACAACTTAGTAGTGGCTGCAAAGCAACTCTGTACCTCAGTGGTAATGTATTGTATCTTCAGTTTAAATTACTGGAGCTACAACACCTTACCAGTGTGGCAGAAAAGTTAAAAATATCGATTTGTTGGACACATGGATTTTTTTTTCTGTAGTTGATTAATAGGCTGTCTTTTCGTAAACAACAAACGGTTTCCAGTCATCAAACATAGTTACGCTATACTATCAAAACATTTTACAATGTTTATGATTTAAATTTGTGAGAAATTACAATGATATTATATACAGGAAGGGGCTGACAAAACTTCAAAGGTTGTGGAGAGGGGGAGGGGGAATTCCTTATTGGAAATTTGGGAGGACATGTTGACCATTTTATCCTAAAATGAATACTGAAGAAGTCATGGCAAGATTTTTAAGACTAAGATAGAAAATAGTAATAAATATCGAAATCTATTTGATATAGAAGAACCTTTTCGGCAATATGATGTTGACAGAGTTTAGTTCGGAAGTGGTGGTTTTTGCACATACATCAAAATGTATAATTTAAATAAAAAATATGTTTATGGACCCATACGCCTAGGTATTTTTCACCAAAAAACATCTAATATCCTTTGGATCAGTAAGAATTTTAATGTAGGTCTAACCCTACACCTAATGCAGATAGTGGAGAGATTTGGGCGGCTCTTAACAGCGAGGTCTAGAGAGCCGATGAGGGCGATTAAAGTGAATATGAGCAGCGCCGGAATGAAGGAGCAGGGAAACGAGAGATCCCCGAGAAGACCCTCCGACCAACGGCATCGCCTGGAACTGTGGCTCGGCAGGGGATTGAACACTGTTCGCCTTGGTGGGAGGCGAGCGTGCTAATCGCTTAGCCACCGTCTCCCCCCCCCCCCCATAACACAGTTGCTTTTACAAATTTTACATCAAAATCGTCAAACTACTGAAAGTTTGTTTGTGTAAATTAATGTTATTATTTCTACAGTAAACGACACCTAAAAGTAGCTTAAACTTGTATATACCTGTTGCCGAATGATAGTGTGGAATGTTAAGTATGTAAAAGACGGGTTTAACTGTCAGAGGTAGACGTGTCTCTTAATGAAATGCTCAGTTACAACTGAGGAAGTGATCGCATCACCAATCAGAAATGGCATTAGTCTTTACCGCGTCAATCCTTTCACCTGAGAAAGACACACTCACCCAGAATACCACAAAGATACAAAAGGAAATATCTGCCGCGAGTTCCGAGAACTCCAAACAGCACACCATGACAAATTTTACTGTTTCAATAATCTGAACGTAGATCGGCTTTCGTCGTGGCTACCATTCCGAAAATTTTGCATCCATACTTGCACAGAAAAATCCGAAATGTTAACCATTCACATTTTATTAGCAAAGCATTGCGTTACTGAATCCTGAACAGTATCCATTGTAGGAATTGTTACCATTCCCGATTTTTATACCGATATTCACATCCCAAATATCCTGAAAAGTGCCCACATTCGGAATGTTTACAATTCCGGTATGTGTGTTTTTTAGTTGTCATCCACCAAAATCTGAAAATTGTCCACTGCCTGAATGGAAACCAATCTGTCTTTTTCGCGTCAGCGAAGCTTGGAGTTTACCCACAAATAATTTTAAAGCGTAGCCCCCTCGCACTTAAAAATATTGTACAAGCGTAGCCAAACATTATGCACGGAGCCAGAGTCCCAGTGCCAGCAGGGGAGTAAATCCCCAAATCAGTAATTCAAGGCGCACCGGCAAGTTTTTTAGGTGGTGACGCGAAGCGTCACGCATCAGCGAAACTTGGAGTTTCCCTATGAATGATTGTCGTGTGTAGCATATTTACATTGAGAAATAATGCGTGTGTGTTTCGCAATTTAACATATTTTTGTACTATTTGTAATATTGTAAACATATTTTCACACTTGAGTCCTGAATGGTTACCATTCAGGAAGTGGACAGTTTTTAGGCTTTTGGTGGATGACAACTAAAAAACACACATACCGGAATTGTAAACATTCCGAATGTGGGCACTATTCAGGATATTTGGGATGTGAATATCGGTATAAAAATCGGGAATGGTAACAATTCCTACAATGGATACTGTTCAGGATTCAGTAACGCAATGCTTTGCTAATAAAATGTGAATGGTTAACATTTCGGATTTTTCTGAGCAAGTATGGATGCAAAATTTTCGGATTTGTAACCGGTCTGAATGGATACTTTTCAGTCTCTCCCTTTCATCTTCTGCTGACGTCCATGACATTAGCTCAGGAATTGGCAAACCATCTGTTAATTTCACGTGTCTCAATAATGATGTGACATTTGTTTACATTCGGTTTTTACCTCAAACCCACGTTACTAGAAAAATTATTGAATTTTGCATGGGTTGATTTGTAGTAGCTGGGTTAAAACTTTTAGTCGTGTATTAGCACATCAAATCACTTATTTCAGTAAACAGAGCGCAAAACGTGGTGGGATCCACGTGTCATTTGACAGTTGTTGTAGTGGAGAGTAAGGGGTGGTGAAATAAAAAATGATTGTGATGTAAGATGATTATAGTCTGAAAACATAACAGAAGGGTGAATGTACAATTAAATTAAATTATAGCAATTAAAACATGTCAAGGGCGCCTTTTCAGATGAATAGATTAAGAATATCATAATCGGTATCGCTTTCAAGCGGAATAAGTAATGATAGGAACTCATGTTACACAACATCTTCAAAAATAGCAGTTATTCATATCTATTGTTCTGAAGAACTAGTGCATCTCAACTAAGCACTCTACATACAAAGAACACCAGACAATTCAAATAGTCTACCATTTTTAAAAATAAAACTAAGCAAACTATTTCTATTGTAAAAGGACAGGTTTCACATTAAAATAATATTCAATGATTAAACGAGCAAAGCGATGATTATAACTGCTGTCAGTTGTGTAAAATAAATAAGATGAATTAAGTTTTAATGACTTGAAAAAGATTATCATCATCCTCACACATATGCATCCGTTTGCATGAGTGCGAAACCATGTGCAACTGTCACTTTAATAATCTTGTACTATTTCTTGGAAATTGCTAATAAATTTAATATGTAAGTGTCCGACTAGTCATAGCTCAGTCCTTTTTAGATTCATGAGACCTGGTTCATTCTCTCTAGCTTCTGGGTATCTGTTGAGCTTGTTACTGTACTTTGAAACACATTCTTGGGTTTAAGTTGATACTGCATGCAAAATAGGATATTGCAATCTTACATTAATTTGCGACGACTAGTAGACTAGAAATTCTCGATGCCTTCGAAGCGCAGGGAACCAGAGCTGTTTTGAATAGGATTCAGGCGAACTCCCCGATCCATCTCGTCGCCATCTAAGTAGAAGCCGTTTTCAGCAGTGGATGGGAACTCCAGGCCGATGAGATATTATCCTTTTAATCAGTTTCTGGCGCTCCTTCTCCGTCGTGGAAACTACCTCGTCCAGTCGTGCAGCCATCATCTCCAGAACGTAATAACTTTTTACTTCTCCAGCCAAAAGGTTCTACTCAAAATGTTCCAAACCAACTCAAAGACAAAAGCTCCAGTTAGCAACCATTCGTGACATCGGCATTTTATATGGTCATAAAATTGTTCTCCATGTCGACAAGAAGTGTATGAGAAATTTAATTGGAATTCATCAGCTTGTATGTGCGTTGCAAACAAATCAAACAGTTAGTTAAAAACACACGGTAGAGTGTGGATAAACTCTGCAGTTTCACATAAACATCTTACAACGAAGTTCCATTCCTTACATAGCCTTAATAAAATCATGTTTTAAATTGAAAACATACATGGATGGACGTTTTAAGGATACGTTAATTTATGATGAAACAAGATAAATGAATAATGAGTGAGATAATAAGTTAGGAACAACTTTAAGGGAACTTCTTACATTGTGTAGGAAGAAAAGCAGTTCAGTGTTGGGACATGGAGATTGTTCACTGCGTGGCTGACATGATCGCTCTGCCCCATGTTCCCTACACGAATCACGCCCCGACGCGTGATGGCACGCCTATCAGCACAGAGAAACGAACCTGCCAGGACAACACCCCTCCAATAGGAAGCCGCATAACACGACAGAGCCAATCAAACATCACAAACCAAGTGCAAGGTGGACTTCACACATTCCCAGCATTGGCTCACGATTTGCCTATACTACTGTCAGAAATAATACCATCAGTTAGCGTTTACCAAAAACTACGAGACAAAATAAAACAGTAACGGCAGTTTTGAGTTTAGGTGATAACACACATGTATGGCGGTGCCCCATCACACCACGTGCGTAAGGGATGTCGGGTAGTCGTTCGCCGCTCTGCGGCGTTCCACCGTTCATTCGAGTGGCAGATAGCAACGAAATCAGACGTGTCGACGTTTCATTCTGCGATTTCACCATCCAGGAACAAGATGTAATGGTGCGTTTTCTGTGGGCAAAGGGAGCCAAATATCCGAAAATATGTCTCAGTATGTTGATGTTTGGAACATGCACGAATCAAAGAAAGGTATGTGGTGTGGACAACCCTTAGTCCTGCAGCCTGCCTGAACACACCATCGCACATATGACTGTAACCAGGCCAACTACCAGTAGATTACAGTAATCGGGATGATACTGCCCAAATCCCTTGTTACTGGTAACAGCAGGAATCTCCTCCGCTCTATCGAGAATCAGGTAGCGATTGCACGACGAGCCAAGGATATAGGGCACCGTAAAACCTCGCTTAGGGTTTGTTCTCACCGTGACGTCAACCTGAGAAGCTACTCCAGAAGGCAACAAGAGATTGGACATACCAGTTGCCGCTATCCTCGTATTCAAATCATACTTCGTTTAGAGATAATTTAGGATTTATTGAACTATAAATATATTACGATGCGTAGCTCACTTGTTATACATTTATGGTAATCACAGTATAAAAACTACTTCAAATTACCCTTCTGAAATTATGTAGCAAGCCACAATCGGCCGACTGTGGTTTTACTGCTGGCACTGAATACTTATGGGTTTACACTAAAAGCCCTGTTATGGCTGACTGCTGGCAACAGGACATTTGACATGCCATTTATGGCACACTGATAGAATGTTGATGTAAATGAAACTGATGGTTGAGAGTACGTGACCTATTAAAAATCCACAAATGGCTTACCAACTGTATTCCAGCAATGGATGCACATATCCTATACTTATTGCTTGTAAAAGTATGGATAGCCATCTATAGGCCATTTGATGGCCCTGAAGTGGTACATCGATGGACTATTGCTGGTGCAATTAGGCTTAATATTATGGGAATTTATATAGCTACCACTTTTTGCAGATAACTCATTCAAAATTACGCCCATGCATGTATGTAAATATGTGTGTTTGCATAATATAATTATAGATCATATGGTACGAGTAGATTATTTGTAAATATGTAGTGATGAAAATATAAATGGTAAACTGCTGTAAATATAGTATTATGTGTGACATTGTGACGGGTATTGAATAATTTGACACATGTAATGTTTTCAATGTATGACTACATATAATGAAAATGTGAAGTTAAATAACACAATATATATCCACATTTAGAAGATTAACATTGAAGGTATTTTATTTTTCACATCACTAAAACATTCATAACTGGCGACTGCATTTCGAAACAGATGAATAGCATTCAGGTGACATACATACTGCGAAAGGTTAATTTGAAGGCAAGAATTTGGTGTTAATATCATGATTCATGTAGGAAAATTTCTCTCAACTACAGTTTATCTTTTGTTATTCTGCATCTTTATACAAACTGATTTGTTAGCATGGTAAATTATAAGGCTATGGAATAACTGGTGTAATTGATATTATATTAGTGTTTGTTTATAATTTAAGCGTGAATATATTCTAAATTAGTTCATCTAAACGTAAGAATACGCAGTGGAGTAATGGTTAGTATGTTGGGATGTCAATGCAAGGGGTGTAGGTTAGCGCCCCTTTCCTGTAATGGTAAGCATTAGATCGCCATGTCGTATAATGTGTTTAATAATGAAGTAAAGGAAGTTAAAAAAAAAAAAAAAAAGTCGATATTGATGTTAAAAAAAATTATTTTTAAGAGACAGTGTTTGACATGTGGTGAAAACATGGCTGTGAAATGGTACTTCGATGGGCTATTGCTGTTGTAAGCATATGGGCCATGCTTGGTCCACTTGTGTTAACCACACCTGGACCAGTGTATGGCTAGTCAGTGGTGCCACTCCAGGACCAGCAATGGTGCCAACTTGGCATCCGACTGTAAACCATCAATATGTCATATGTGGTTCGCTACATGGTAAACTTCTTTCTAATATCTAGTTATATAGTACTGATATTTATCCGTCTCATTCATTCCAAAACAAATACTACATATGAATTGCTATTAATATGAAACATTAAAATAAAATTCCAAGGGTACGTAAAACACCCTGCAACAGGAAGAACAAGTGTAACTGACGAAAGCCGATCACTTCTTCGACCCATTGAAAGTAAAGACTCGGTTGGTGAGGTCCAGCTACTGATGCAGACCTGCCTTCAGAAGAAACCGCAGTGCTTAGTTTCGAAAAGGGTGGAGAAGAACGTTGAACGATGTAGCACGTGTATCACCGTGAATAAATATTAAATATGAATTGGTTCAATACACGTGGGAAAATATTATATAAAAATAGGCAATACATTTCGATCCGCCCTTATAGGTGCTTTGTTAATAGAATATTTCATACGGATGAATATATATTCGTTTACATTAAATATGCTCAGAGGGAATCTCGCAAACTTTCAAACACGCGTTAATATAATCAGTCGTGCTAAACTTAAGGTCAAACCATGTGGTATTGACAGAACTGTTGGTAAAATTATTGTTCCGCATTGAGACTCAGGATTTGGATACTTTGCATTTGGCATGCGCATTCCGCCCTATATTCCCTCGACGGCCTGTTACAGAAACAACATCTTAGGCAATAAGCTGCTCCGCACGCTTGTACAGGTCAAATATGAGCTTTAGAAATTGATCAAACTTTGTAACCCAAAATACTTACTCTAATATACTTACATATATAACGGATACTCTTATTGTTATTCCACCACCAAGTAGGCAGCAATATAAAATCTCCCGTCCGAAGAGGGTAGTGTTTCGTGCAAGAACACGGCTAATAACATAAATTACAGTCGTAGAGGCGGAGTTAACCGTCAAACACTGAGGGAGATTATTTGGTTCGCCAAATTGCGTGACGCCGTCACATCAGCGCAGCCTAGTTTCAACGCTACTCTTGACGGAATTCTTAGCGATTCGTCAGAGAAGAGGAATCAGACAAGAATCATTCTCTGACTATGATTTTTTACAAGTTATGCTAGTTGTTATTTTCTATACTGACAGGTTTTACCTAACATGTTGACGAATGGACGTTTTCATATCTTAATGACCATAAGGTTGATTTCGTTAGTCCTATTACTTAGCTACTGTACTTATCATCAGTCATTCGTTAAGTTGTTATATCAGAAGACTACAGTAATTCTGATCGCTTTCCAACTAGCTCTCACATCCCAGTAATTATACACTACCACCCTCATATCGCAGGATCATGTAATAACCGCAGATTCTCGTGTTTGCTGTTGTTGCGTAGCAATCTCCGTCTTTCTCTAAGTAGGTTCTGCAGCAATCACTGACCACGTTGTTAAAATGGTGATTTTTGTAATAAGAGAATTTATTCTCTATGAAAATATTATTCTTGTGTTTTGTTTTATGTCTGAAAACGGGAGCCTTGCATGTAGTTAAAGAAGTTGAGAAACTGTGATTTAATAAACGTAAGCAAGTATTTGAAAGCAGTGTTTACGAAATTATGACTAATTAAATATAATATTCCAAGATGGTAGCAGAGATCAGTGGTTATAAAGTGTGAAGAAATAAACCAGCTAAACTAAACTACATGGCGGAAAGTAAAGATGATTTTATTTTTCAAACATTTGGTGGACCCGACTACAATAAATGGAGGTTCAAAATGAAATTGATTTTTGGAAATGAAAAACTGCTATGATGTTATACATCATGACGTTAAGCCTCAAGGTATGTATGAAAAAGATTGGCACTGAATGGGAATTAAAGATAAAAATTACATAGTTAATCAGTGTTAACAATTCTCAGCTAGAACTAATAATATCAGAAGTCACTGCAAAGGATATGATTGAAAAGTTTGATAAAACATATCCGCCAGAAAAGTAGTGCAAATAACCTCTTGGGCAAAAGAAAATTTTTAAAGCTTAACATGAAGGAAACTAGTAATCTTGTAGAATTCATAAATACATTTGAGAAACTATGCGTTCTGTTGAAAAAATTGCAGGCGAAGATGTGAACAAGGACAACAAATTAAATTATTTGTTACTAACTTTGCCAGAAAGTTTCTCACGCATTATAAATATTACTTACGCATTAGTATAAATGGAAAAGTCACTTGAGTATGTCAAATAAAAATTATTATTTGAACACAAGAAAAGAGAATCAAGTAGCGAAGACAATAATTTACGAACTTTCTATTCACGCAAAGAAAGTGTGTAAATATACAGAAAAGATCGAAACAAAACCAATATATTAACGGAAATAAAAACTATTATATGTTTTAGATGTGATCAGCCTAGTCATGCTCAAAATATTGTCCAAATACAAACTGGAGGAAACATAATTATAATCAAAGAGAAAATACGAAATGGAGTGGAAAATATTCTAGAAACAGAACAAATGTAATGGCAGAAAATCCAACTGTAGATAATACGTCACATGTTAAGTCATTCATCGTAGACGTTAAGACATCAAGAATGAGTTAATCAATTAACACTGAAGTAAGAAGTGAAACTGTCACTTGGATGTTAGATAGTGGATGTTGAAATCATGTCGTAAACAATCATTGATATTTCTGCGAGTACAAAACTTTGAAATGTCCTGCTGAAATTAAAGTAGGTGATGACTTCTCTCTAAAAGCTGATCAAATTGGTAGTATTATAATGTTGATCAATGTTGAAGGAACACTCGTCAAAAGTATTAATAATGATGTTTATTATGTGTCAAACATGCAACAAAATTTATTGAGTGTTTCACGCAATGGCAGTAAGGAAAATGTGATAACATTCAATAACGATAATGCTGAAATTTATGACTCAAGAAATGATTTGATTGCTATTGCGTTAAAAAAAAATTGTTTGACAGGTAAAGTAGGGTAAATAAATAATGTAAAGGCATACACAAGTGTCACTCAATGTCAAATACGGAAAAATGGCATAGAATTCTTGGTCACACTAATCTATATAACCTAAAAGAATTGTGTGAGAAAAGGGCACTAAATGGTTTACCTACCAAAATTTAAAAAAATATATAAATAAAATTACGTTCAGTTGTTTATGAAGGTTGTTGGATAAAAATCAAATTGCAAAATGTTAGCTAATTATGAAAATGAGCGTAACAGAACAAGAAGTAATGAGACAAAAGGAAACATGAATGAAGAAAAGGCTGGGGAAGAAAAGAATGCTGAGATTAAGGAGGTGAGAAGAATTTATATTCCACCGAGGGAAAGAAGATTGCCAAGGAGATTTGATGATCATGTCGTATATGTGAACTTCTGTGATGCGTCGCTACCGATTAGTTATGGAGAAGCTTTAACGGGGAGTGTTAGATATTTGTCAATATCTAGTTATGCGCATTAATCTTTTATAATATTACAGGTAAGATCGTAGTATTGCATGCAAAAATAATTTAAAAAATTACTAACCATAAAATTTTGGAATATTGAAGAAAATTATATGTTTTTCAGTGACTTTATAAAAAGCTTTATAAACAATACCGCTGGTTAGTCTTTAACGAACAAAAAAGTCATAGGTTCATATGAGATATAAACTCTGACAAGACGTAAACGTTTTACTTGTAGGAAGTTGCAACAGTCGCATAAATAATTTTAATTATCGCTGTGTGTGGCAGCTTTCAATCTGCCAAAGACTACATTATTCAAATTAGTTTTTTTCGTATGTTAACTTTTGAAAAGTTAGAAATTGACCTCGTAGTGGCATCCTGCCATGTTTCTAGAAAACTGAACAGCTGACAAATTATTTATTTGTGTGGCCGTTAACGAACACTAACCTGTGCAATTGAACACTACGCCATCAACGATAGAGTCGCGGCTTTCATGTAGTTTGCAGTAAAGATAGCTCTGTTTACTGCTGCGCTCTGCACGACACAACGGAACTACAAGAACTGTGCTTGTGATGTCTTCGAACAGCGTTGCCAGCTGTGGTCGCCAGCTCGCTTTCGAGTGTCCACTTCTACGAGCCTCGGGCCATAGAGAAAATAAATTTCTAGTACTAGCCTCCGGTCTCGTGCGAGAGATTTCTGGCATTAGCAGATGCATTTAAATTTTCCTTCAATACGATACATGCCTGTTTTGTACTCAGCCAGTTATGCTGATGTATTCTGACAGACTCCGAGGCGAAATATTTGACTTTAATTTACAATATGCATCTCAGCCGACTCACCTAACGTAATTTCCGTATTCACATGTAGCTATGAAAATAAATAAAAAAACGAGCAACACTCGGTCACTAAACAAAGCAGTGCTCAAAACCAACTTAGTTGAAAAACTGTAAGCTAATATTGGTTTCAGATTACGTTAGTGCTCTACAAAATGGCACCTTATATGTGGTTTCTGCTACTTGTTTCGAAAGAAAATACTAGGTATTGCCAAGAACGCACAGCAGAAGCTCTGATACGTAGAGCAAATGATTTTTTATTTGCTACTTAATATTATTTGTATTTGCTACCTCGTATAAAAATTCTCTGTTATTTAAATAAACTAATCCCCTGATATCAGAAACATTGTGGTGGTGTATCGTGAAGTGATATTCCCGTCTTTTGAAACAGTAAATCGGCTTTTCTAAAGTTGGTTTGAAGTAACAATGTTCTGCCAGAGTTTGCACACAGAATGCTTCCTTTCATATTTAATGTCTAATGGAATTCAGTATCGTACGATACACCACAAATCCTGCTAATCAGAATTGTTTTCAAATTATGACAAACAGAAAATATACTATCATATATTTGACACTGCATGCACTGAATACACCAATACCAGCGGCGTAGCCAGAGAGGGGAGCTATGGGAGTTGTAACCTCCCCCCGACCTTTTTTAACATACGGATATCAACTATTAGAATTTAAATTATTAATACGCTTTTCATTTCGATGAAATCATAATTGTTGTAAACTATGATGCATGTTGTTAGGTTATATTAAGTAACTTGTGTTCTAATACTTCAGAGAAAACAGGGAAAAGTCAGGGAATTTCATATGACAGGGAAGCGTCAGGAAAATGTCAGGGAATTTTCCTCTAGGTCAGGAAAAATGTAAATTATTGCTACTCTACAAAATTTGTTAGCAGTGTGAATACAAGAAGATGTAATTAAGAGCATATTCATTATCAAATTTACAATTTTAAGTTAGTGAACTAGCAATAATACAACTTTGGCAAGTGTCACAGAGCCTATACGTGCAAAATAAAGTATTTGTGTGTTTGTAATGGGCACTCCAGTGAAGTCAATAACGTGTATCGCGAGAAATCTTGAGTTGAATATATTATTGGCACTGCTGGATTGGCCTGTTGCAGTATAATTTAATTCAACTTCACTTATAGAATTTTTTTTTCTGCCAGTAGTAGAAAAATATGGTATTTGAAGGTTTCGGTTCTGAAAAAAGGTCAGGGATACTGGTAAGATTCTGTCTGGAAAAAACAGGGGAAATAAGGGAATGCTGATATATAATTTCTGTGGACACCCTGGTATTAATGCATACGACAGCACCACTAATGTCAGTGTAACCTCCCTCCCTTCCTTCAGTCAGTGTACCCACTCTTGAGAAATTTCTGGCTACGCCACTGAATCTATACTCTAAACTGCCTTCACACAGATTGAATTACGAAATATATTTTAGGAATATTATAATTCAAGTATACATTAGTATTTTCAAGACTACTTTAAAACCCGAAATAATATCCAAGTGGATTTTAAATCACTAATGTGAGGAACCTATATCTAGATTCATATCACATTGTTCATATTCAGATTTACAAATAACTCTTTGGATGGAATATTATTTATGTAATGCGGTAAAATAATATAAAATAAATATTTACAGACAACCAACTGTAACAAAGCGTGAAAGGAAAATTAACATCACGTATTTCATCGTATGTATGTAGCCTATGGTATATTGCTTCAGAAATGTTTAATCGGCCCAATGTCTGTATTCACTAATTAGCGGAGATGCCAGCTTTTCACAAAAATAATATCGTGATGTGCTGTATTTCCAAAATACTTCAACTTTGATTCTCTTTCATAACTGGATGATTTTAACTTGTGTTGGTTTTAAGCGTCTGCCAGCGAATTATAGATGTTTACTCCTAGAGTAACCTAACTGTGGTGGGTTTGGTCAATTTACAAATGTTTTCTTACTAAGACAAATGTCTAATAAACAAAGGACCACTGAAGTGTCACACATATGGTATTTAACTGTAGGTGGCGAGGAATACTTTTCACAAAATCAGGTGACGGTTACTCATTAGATATTGAAAGCATGCGTAATATATCCTAAAAAAGATTCGCGTTTTCAGAACGTTTCGATATTGTTTGACAGACTGTACATTTGTAGGCCAGGTATTTTGACAAACTCTTGACATAATCAAGTAATCGTTAAATATATTAATGTCTATATTACGTACATTAAAGTACATATAGTTGCCGTATTCAAACTAGACATCTCAAGATGCTACATCACTTTGCGAGAATCATTATACTACTTTGTTGTAGTTAAAGAAGTGCAAGTAAATTATCGCTGGATTCATAGTCAACACAAATAAGAAGTTTGTGATATAAATCATGAGCATACTTTCCTCAACATGGATGCAATTAAATTTGCTTACGTTAAAAATTGTAATTTATTTCGATTTTTGATTAGTATTTAACTACCTCCGTATATGTTATTTCGTATGAATGTACAACAGGTGTATATAATTATATATGAAAACTTAAAAATCAATATATTATTTAATAACAATGAAACATATTTCTAATTGAGAAAAGGGCCATGTCTGTATTTTGTAGTGGTTTACACGAGGTTTGAAAGTTTTGAGACATGAATGACCAGCGCAATCAGTTTATTTTATTCTCTATGGCGCGAGCCGAGGAACCACCTCCGGCTGGTCGGGAGTGTTGTAGGAGAACTGGCAACAGCGTCAGTGCTAAACCTCTTTTTTTGTTACGTTTTGCAGCTTCTGTCCCATTTAAGCGATGATAGAGTTTCCTAGCGGGAAATTCGGGAACTCCCTGAGCGCAATTTCGTTTGTATCTGCCCTCGCATCAGGTAGATAGCTCCGCACGCAAATTGCAAGAAAATATGGCGTCTAATATCCCACCTTAACAGTTCAGAGTCAAAAAATGGCAAAAAGCAATGAATGAAGAGATTAATTGTTTAATGGAAAACAAAACCTGGGAGATCGTTAATTAAGTAAAGTCGGATAAAAGTGGAGAAATTGGGAAGAGTAATGGTAGCCAGGAATTTCGAGATGATTGTTACCTATTGACGAACAACTAAAAATCGATAGTCAGTTTTTGGTAAGTCGTGTAAGAGAAAAAAATGACAGCTCTTGTAGATGCAGTTGTTATTAATGAAGTAAAGGCATTGCAAAATTTAATGTTGTTACAAATGTACAAAATCAAGGATGTGTTGAAATCTTAATGATTTCTGTACTAAGAGAATTCGTTCGCTATGGAAACGTTATTGTTTTGTTTTATGTCTGAAAATGGGAGTCTTACTTGTAGTTAAAGAAGTTGAGAAATTGTGATTTAATAAATTTCAATAATTATTTGAAAATAATATATTTACGAATTTATGACTAATTAAATAGAAAGTTGCAACACGCATTTTGGCTAATGCTACCACTCCTCACTGCGAAACATAACATGATACTTGAGGTCAACTGTACAAACTCGGTGTACACACCAGTAAACGATAATCCTAGTTTATGTGGTGAATACCAAGTCTACTAGGATCAAGCGGCGAGACACCAATTACATACGGCACATGAAGTCAGCTGCATTTCTACATTATCGTGTGTGTGTACTAGGACTACCAGTTCATGGAAGAGCAACCGGTATATCTTACAAGGTTTTACAATTAACACCGGTGAGATTGTAAGTAAATGTAGGAGGTTAATTGAACATAGATCCGACCGAGATACCTTCATTAAGGAGGTACACACTATCAGACGAGACTGCCAGACTATACAATGCAGACAGACCACACGTGGTTCAATAGAGGCTACACACCTTCAGAACAGGCAGTAGAGCAGACTGTTTAGTGAAGGCTGAAACGACTCCAAATCCAAAGCCCTGGTCATCTGTGTTAGCTTTATGCCCAGTGACGGCTGTTTTGCACGATACATTATGACTCCGTATCTTTCAGGACAACAAAAATCGGACAAGCACTGGGTGTTTAAGTTGTCACAAGTGACGAGAAAACACGAAAGAAGAGAAGACTATGGGCAAAGAAAATGCACCAACAACGACCAAAATTTACCATGCCAAATTAATCAAGGAATTGTATACAGGCGAGTTTCGTAAATTTTTACGAATTAATGTAGTGTGTTGTACCGAATCACAGAGTATGACAAAAGCATTCATAGGAAAGTAACTTACTATCCTCACGGCATCCGTGAACGCTGAAGAAAAGCTAATTGTGATACTCGGTTACCTGGCAATGGAGAGGTCGTATAAAAACATGAAGTAAAGTGCGACGATTTCACCTCAGCTTGTATCATCTCTGATATCTAAAATATGCACAGCTATCGGACTTTTTATTGATAACTTTTTATAATATTGTGATTAACAATAAACGAGGGGTTCACTCTTTTCTTAGAGACCAATTTGCTTTTAAAATTTTGTTTAGGAGAAAAAAAATCAATGAACTTCGTGGAAAATTATTGGATTCTCCTGCGTATTTTCTTTAATATTGCTTCCGTGTTAGGAAGTTGATATATTATGTGAGTTAGTATTGGTGTCTAGATGGCAGTTCTCGTCAAGCATCTTCCTATTTCAATTATGTTTATGCCTATAATCTTTCCTATTTCCATAAGTAATCTTTGATTTTATGTTATTATTCAGTGTTCGATTAATGGTATGTTTCAAATCAAGTGAAATTTACTGCGATAGGAGAGTATATTCGGAGTTCCTTTCTTACAATATGTTTCTAATTTAATTCAATAATTTATATTTCATAATACTGTTACGCGCTCGCTGCTATGCGGCGCGCGAGTGAGTGGAAGTAAAGGACAGAGGAGTTGTATGATAGCGGCGGCGGCAAGTCAATGGTATGTTTTGAAAGGTGAGTGAATAACCAGGAAGCGTGTATCCGTTACAAAACGCGAGCCGACACGATAATCATTTTTTGCGGTACTTATTGCTGATCCTGGTTGTATTGACTTTCTGTATTTATCTGAAGAATTTCCTAGTGGTTTGCTGGCATAGTTTCTCTAAGCATGACATGGGGTGCGTCGAACATCCTAGTGCGACGGGCCTCCGGACCGAGAGTTTTTGGCCGAGTGGCTGGAGTTTTTGGCGATAGACGACGGACGACCGAAACGAGTGGCGAGATAACTTACCAGCGGGAGGAAAATCTGCGACTGCGAACATCGGCGCAGTGTAGAGTACCACTGACAGACTGGACTATTAGACTGGGTGCGTGAGTGGAAGACATTACACATGATGGCAACAGACAGACTGAAAGTGTGTTAGTAATGAGTATGAGTTCATTGACTATAAGAAGAGACTTTAAAGAGGGCGTTAACTAATGTAAAAATATATATTAAATATTGAGCTCACTGAGAAATAAAGAGTGTAACAGTGAAGATAGATGGATGGTGTAAATAATAGCTGTGTAAATAAACTAAAAAAAAATTTAATACTTTTATTTTTATTAAGAAACCAATCCCTTCCGAACTCAGATACGCCCTTCTGGTATCTTGTAACAATATTTTGTGAATCCATTTTATCTGCTGAGTTTTAGCCGGATTGACTTTAGAAACTAGAGCCGCACTATTTAATATCCAAGAGATATGTTTAATAACTAAGTGAATTTAGGCTTTCATTTGCGACGAGTGTTGCAATAAAAATATCTCATTTACCTGAACTGTTAATTTCACTGCATACATTTTCAAAAAAAGGATGATTACACTGCCTATTAATTTTTTTTTTTTCTATTGGCTGAGAAGACTGCCTTCCCAGTAAGTAGCAGCAGGCAACCCAGCTTGCTAGCCGGTTTTGTTGTTTCCTATTTGTCCACCACATAGTATTAGCGTCAGGTTATTTGACTGTATAATAAGATTAACTTGGACTAGGAGTGACTTAATTTTCCAAATTATTTGTATCTGTGGAGTCTATTACAATGTTTGAAATATACTAAGATGCAATTCTGCTTCAAATTAAAAACACATATTCACGTATCTATATGTATGTGCGTGTATATATATATATATATATACACACACACGCACACACACACACACAGTTGTGTTCACAGCACGCGTGTGTTCTTGAAACTAGGTCTATGGTTGTACAAGTGATGGAAACGTACCAATTATTAATTTTTTATATTCTTATGTTACATATTTCATCTGGAAACTGACATGGCCCAAAAATTTAGATTTTAATTGACCAAGTTCTTTCACAGCAGTTCAAAAAACTCTCACGTGAAGCGAAGGAAAATGAACTCTAAGCATAACGTTTTCACGGGAAACGAGACGACTAATTACTGAAGATAAAAGCCTTATTTTATGTGTAGGAACATGCTCTTACAGTTATTCTTACAAACTTCACTTTAAGCATAGAATGAATAAAAATATTTTAACAATAAACATTAAAAATTTTTTAACATTATTAATAAGTAAATAGTATTCTAACTAAAAATATTTTAACTTACAAGTTTTATAATTTCTACACTCAACGCGTTTATGCGCAAGGAGTTTTTCACTCTTTATTTTTCTCAAAATAAATATACATGCCCGCATCTTGGTTAAAGTATCTTCTCGTTGTACAGGCCTATACGTATATAAGCTATCGTGACATTAGAAACCGCTAGTCATTATGCAGTGCGGCCTTTGCCAGGAATCTAATTTATGCAGCTTATGCGAAAACCTGGCGTTGCGGGAACCAACTCATCACGCCGCTGCGCTGCCGTACGCCGCAGAAGCGTAAAATATTCATGGTGCTGAGGAGAGTTATGAAAATGTAATTCAAAATAATGGGAAGCACATTACACCGCATTACATATATTAGGCGGGCGGCGAGGACGGCGGGCCCTATAATTCCTTACAGTTTCGTTCTACCTCCGGCCGGGCGTGATTCTCGGCGGAAAATTTATCCCTGCGGGCCTCGCGTGCGTCCACTACCTTGCCAAGTCGTGGCTCTGACAAGCAATAAGAATATATAAATGGAAGTTGCCTTTCGTAGATACACAAATACGTAAACTATTGGCTTGTGTAATGACGATCCAAGAGAGTGAATATTTTAAGAGCGCGCGCTGAGAGAATGTTCTGCCTCAGCCAACAGAAAACTTATTTGTGTGGGGCAACAATTTTATTCTGTTGCCCTAACAAAATACTCTGTTGAGTAAACAAAACACGAAAAGCAAAAAAATAAATTTTCGTCGTATAACAAGATACTCGCTTCATGTGTTGGACGAAAAAAATAAATCTATCAACAAAATATTTAGTTGTATCAACTGTAGATATATTGTATTTTTTGACCACTAATTTGATTGCCTTCGTCCGAAAATACAGTTGGGTAGTTTGTTTGTAATTTTTGTGATAGTAAGGGTAGTTTCAGTATTTTTTAGTGTATTTATTGTTGCATAATAATGGTATAAAAATTCCAACAAAAATGTTTATCGTAAAATTGGAAAGCAAAGCAGTAAAACTTTAATAATTTATTTACGCATGTTGTCCAGTCTTTGAAATGTACATATTTAAAAATCTTACGATTTCATCAATGGTAACTTCTCCAGCTGAAGTCATTACAGCGTAGCGCTTGGGCATGAACGATCCAGGTTCGAATTCCAGGCAGACTAAAAGTGTTTTTTATATATTAACCTTAACACTTAGCTGCGCCAACCAAATCCTACAGCTTAAGGACAACCAAATAAGAGCAACAACGTAATGTTGTTTCAGCAACAAAAATATTTAATTGCTCCTATACAATTAATTAATTTTACTGCCCTAAACAAAATTGTTTGATTCAACAAAATCATTCATACAGTGTGAGAAATAAATAAATAAACGCTAAAGGGTACATCTTATTATACGATTTATGGAATCCAACGCAAAGAAAAAAACAACTTAGGATCAGCAATTTTAGATCATTGCTTTCACTGACTTCCTGGAGAAATTATTTTTTCTTGGTTAATGATTTTGACGTGCTGTTTCTGACCTACATTTCTATACACTATTAGGGGCAAGATATTACGAAGAATAAACGCCACTATGTGGCAAAATAATTGCACATTCAGTTGACAAAAACAGTCATCTGGAATGGATTTTTTTAAAAAAGTTTTCCTACTTTTGCTTCTAAAAATTTGCTAACTTCAATGTGTTTTTTTTTTTGAGTTAAATTGTGTCCCACACACACTTAAGATCATAAATGCAAAGACTTTTTTTTTTTTACCATAACGTCACTCATGTTATCGTAGTTTTGGTAGTACGAAACTACATTTCCAGAAATAACGCTACTCAAGTTAGGTGAATTTTTTATACAACTTCACTTAAACTTAAATAAAAATAGGTAACATGGACTGATGATGTGCGGAGGCATGGGAAGAGGCTGAGCTATGAAAATTTTGTAAAAAGAAAACTCAAAAACGAAATTTTTCAAAATGAAAACTAATATTTCGTAACAGGTTTGTTATCATAAAATTCACGGGCATACCGTGGTGATGCATAGTCCTAGAAAATATGTAAATTTATCAACGTACATCAAAACTGAAATTTACTGACATAGATAACCGTCACGGCGGAATGCTCTTTAATTAATGTGCATTAAAATAGACATATGTTATTTTCAGGAAGTCATTAGTGTCCTCTTTAATTTTTCAATTTTAACAAATTGGGTGACCTATATTTTAATTAAATTTTGGTAACTGACTTTCTATAATTAAATAAACTGGACATGAAGACCAAACACATTTTAATATTTACTTACGCCTACATCTCAATTATGACCCCAACCAAATACCTTCTGTTTTTCATGTAGTACTCTAACCCTTACGTCATCGAGATCGACCAACCTGAAAAAGTTTATCAAGACCAAGCGTCCTAACAAAACACTTCAACCTACAGTCATTTATAAATCTTTAAAGGTCATATTACATTAAGAGATATTTCTGAAATTATGGGAAATTTTGGGCTAAGCAAAGTATTCCGCGTCAATAATTAAACATCAATATATCGCAATAGCGTCCTGCGGTTTACAGTAGCTGCCCACTAACTCACTCTCTCTCTCTCTCTCTCTCTCTCTCTCTCTCTCTCTCTCTATATATATATATATATATATATATATATATATATATATATATATTTTTTTTTTTTTTTCGAACACAAATCAGGTTTAGTGGTGCAGGATTTGTCTCGCCATGTTGCGGTTTTAGAACCCCGGTAAATCATAATTGTGATTTACAGATAGGGTATGTGGTACGTAATATGAAGTTATTTTTTTATGAAAATACATTTATCACATAAAGTCTGATTCCTTATAATACAAAATAAACTAGTAAAATATATTATTGTACACCACGCACCAGCTTACTGTACTGGGTTATGACAACTACATTCTTCGTATTATTTTGACCTTACCAAAATATTGTGGTGACCCTACGCCACAATTATTCAAAGCAGAGCAGAACTCTAGAAACGTTAAGGCTCATCCAAAAGCGTATGATTACACTAAACAACAAATTGAAAAAAAAAAACTCAAAACCATAACACTTCCAAATTAATACATTTATTCTCATTTCGAAAACATTGCTGGTTCATTTCCCATTTCCTTACAAACCTTCCTCGATATACACTCATAGAAATCTGTATAAAATGACCCGAAGTGCCTGACCACTATATAATATATACTGAGCAAAACTCCTTAAACAGGAGTAGTTAGTATTTAAAAAAAAAGTGTATACATCAAACGGCTAGATATTAAAAATAACTAATTAAATACGCATAATTTATAATATCAACAAGATTTAAAAGTTTAACGAGATTCAAAAAATAATTTTAAAAATTTATAATACTGACCATGCGCCCTTTCCGTGTGTCTGCCTCATAATTATATTCTCCCAAGACGTACACGAACGCATTAAACTGTCGTTCGAAAACTTTTGCAAATCAAAGTATGTAACGCAGAAGGTGCACATTTGACAAATTAATCTGACCAAGCGTGTATAATCGCCTTAAAGATTTGGCACAGCACACTTCAAGTTGCGCGGGTCTGTTACAACAGCCTTTGATTCAAGGCCAAGTTCACTACGTTTCGTAGAGGCACCTCGCAAAATGTAGTTTATACTTTTCAACTGAGTAATCGTTACTATTCATTTTTAATTTTTTCCTTTACCATTCTCGCTCACAAACGAGACCCAATATCACAAGCAAGTTCTGTTTCAGAATAATCCACTTCAGGCCAAATTATTTTCCTTTTGGCACAACTTATTTAAAAAGCGTTTTCCTACACCTGGCTTGACGCTTCAGAACGATAATTAGAGCAATTCTCGGACGGGGCAGCATTCATGCCCTACAAGAGGCTCGCCGAGACTAAAACAATAAACTAAAAGATTTTGAAAATTTCACTAAAATGCTTACTGGCCGGCCCGCAGCTTTAGCTAGCCCAATCAAACCGACCGGCCATAAAAATTATAAACTCTGAGAATATTAAAATATTATACGTAAACCTAGAGTTGTGGCGCCCGAGCTTAATCAGAATCAAGGCGGGCAGAACAAATTGGGCGACCAAAAACAAGATCTAGCAAGGTTCTACAAGTCACAGATATGCATCTAAAAGGAACCGAAAACACCTTAAGAAAGACAAAATTCAAAGTCTATCAATATTGCCGCACCCCACCAAAATTACTTTAGCACTGACACGAACTAATGCAAAACTACTGCCCTGTTAATCAAAATGGCTTCCGCCACAACTCACCTAGATCTGGCCGCACCTCTATACATAATATATGAACCATTTAAACATAGCCATGATTTGGCAATTACAAAACTACGCACCAACCGTATTGATACCTAAAAATATTAAAGATCGCACTTTTAATCACTCGGGCGATTATCCACGACGGAATCACGGTAGCAGCTAACACCAGCAGTGTCGATGAAGCGAAGAAAGGTTGCCGAAAGTTGTTAGGTATATCGTCGGAACGACCTACGGCTTGGAGTACCGGTTTACGAGAAACATAGGAACGCGCTTAGGGGAAAGGGCGAGAGTAGAAGGGGAGGGGCAGGGAAAAATAGAGGGGATACGGAGCATACCGAGAACATACGAGGCGCCGCGCTCTTAGGTGGCGAAATAAAGTAGTTTCTGCGGCGGGCGATTCAAAGGCCGGCGCAATATAATTAAATAAGGAACTATTGCATAGTGGTAAATGTAACAAATACTTAGATCAGTACTGCTAAAACTAATAATATATGTTTGCCATCACTACAAATATTAACAACGAAACACCATAACAGTTCTACCTAGCGTAACACTATGTTTATGGCAATTTTGAGCAATTTATCGCTTGAAACTAAACTATTTTGACCATATAAAAAGCGTCTATATTGTTCTCTTCAACAATTATAGTATTTACATTACTTGATTTTTGTGACAGTAAAAACAATTTAGCTTTAAGTTATGTTAATCTTCGTTTCAGTGAAAGCTGGTTGTAGGAGAGTAATATTAATGCGTGAAAAACTTAATAGGCTGTAACCATTTTTGGGTAATATGCCATTTATTGATACTATGATAGATTGAAGAATCACAGTTGGATGAAGCGATTGTAGGTAAGGTGACATGGAATAATAATTCTGTAAACAAACCTTGAACTGAAGGAGAATTCTTAACGTAGAATATTAGCTTCGTTATTAAAGACAGCAAACCAATTTTTTTTAGGTGATGTGCCTATTAGTTAAAAAAACTGTTAGTTATAATGGTAATTTAAAGTGATACTCTGCAAACTGAATGTAGGAAACGTAACCTTATAGTTAACAAAACTTTTCGCGAACAGAGAATTTAACCATTTTTCTTGATTAAACAGATTTATAAGTTACATGACTGGCATGTGGCGAAAACGTAAGGGGGAAAATATATTAAATAAAAGTTAGTCCAGTCCATACAGGCGAATCCATATATACTTTCTTGAAACAACATTTTCTTAAATACATAAACAGCTGCTACGTATAAATGACAAAAGCAAGTACGATTTCTGAAATGAAAATAGGTGAATGAATCACTTAAAACACGTTTTGAGTTTTGAGTAATTATATAAAATTAACTCGTTCCTAAGTACATGTTAAACTTTAATGCCTTTCCGGCTTACCAGAAACAGAAGGGGAGAGCATTTGACATATTGAAGATAAGTTAATTTATTACCAGAAATAGCACACATAGACATGATCACTGCGTGCTGTTATGTACACAGGACTGCTTACAGCGTAACCCGTAGTGTAATTGACTAACTTCCGTACCTTTCGTAAACTGGCCGCGTCCGTCAAACGAAGTTTGCACGAAAAAAAAAAAATGTCGAAATCTCCCAGGCAAAATTAATGTTGGTCTAATATGTAAAAGGGCAACAGGGATTTCCTGGTAGGTCACCGCGCGATGGGATCCACCGTCGTGCGTGTGGACACAGGATAGCTACCTCATCCCGCGCGGGGCACGTCCTGTGTTTGCAGTTAAACAGGTCATCCTGGTTGGGTACGTGTTTATACTGCTAGTGTGGTTGTTCTGGCGCGCGCGCACACACACACACACGCACGCACCTCCTTACCACAGCGGACTCGACAGTGTTGCCAACCTATGGTCCCTTTTATGTATTCAATTTGTGCCGTACAACTAGAAATCATACCTATTGTAAGTGCCTAGGTTAGAAATGATCAATTTTATTCATGCCATTTGAAAACGTCAGATTTTCTTAGTCATCCGATTTGTAAATCATATCGTCCTCTCCTAGGAAACGCACGACTTCTATAATCGTACAACTTCTCGAAGTACATGGCGTGCAATAGATCGTTTTATTCAAATGGACGACTTGGTGAGTCGTCCGGACTGTGTTGAACAGTGCTGCCAACAGTGTCTACTATACGAATGGCAACATTTCGGGCAGGAGATCGTGTTGGTAATACTAAAAAACGGATGATTTGAAATCGGCTGAATTTTGTTGACTTTTTCGAGCAGTCCGATTGTCTTACGACACAAATCGGGTGCATAAAAGGGCCCTAAATGTCAGCAAGTCGGCTACAACAGTACGGAAATTCGAATACATATAACAGTATTCAACTAATGCTCGTAATTCATATTATAAATGTAAGTGATAAATACTCATTTATAAATAACTTAATAATGTATTGTTAATAAGAAGACGCCCAAAAGGTACAATTCAAGCCTTGTTGAAAATATTTCGAACATATCGTTTCACCAATCTGTGAGAACGTTCACCCTGAAAAATAATCAAAATGATGATAACGTTCTAAGTTGAAACACCAGAGTGTTGGTGGCGTCTTTCATCGAGAAAAACAGGAAGTAGACCGAATATAAGCATAAATAAGATAAGATAAAATGATCACTAGGAGGAACCTCAATTTTGTTACATTTTGGCATTCAGCAACCCTATTATGCTACACGTTCTACTACCTACATAAGGGTTCATGCAAGGGGATGCGCATGATAAAACGATGAAGTCTGTCCGCCATATTGTGATACTCAAAACATTGCAAACCCAACGAGTAAAAATTTAAACGAAACTACTGTATCATATAAAGTTGATATTTACCCTGAAAGTTTAGCTTCATAAGTTACTTTTTGTTTAAAAACGTGAACATTTAACTTACATTAAGTACAAGAACCTGACTCAAATTTTTCAATGTTTTGGGTGCCATACTATGGCGATGGCGAAAATGCAGTTTCAGTGACTTAGCATGTGATCTCCTGTTATTCCTACCTCCATGGCTAGGCGTAGCGAGACTCGGCTACGATTGGCAACACTAGCACTTAACCTCTGTGTCCGGTGAGTTTCCCGCCAGTAGTTCCAGCGTGTGTGTTCCGACTGGGTGGGAGGGCACCCCTACATACGTCACCTGACGCCGCGCGGGGCCGAAGCCTCTCTTTGGGCGCCACCGATGCGAAATCATGGACCTCGGTGACTCGTCCAGACTTGCATGCCTCAACGCATACGAGAGCCGCTGTAAATCGCTCGTTGGTTCCTGCCAATTCTGTCTTCAGCGGCGGGGCTCACAGTTCATCACCTTTCTATTTTGAAAGTATATATATATATTTAACCGCATGCATAAATTTCTATAAGTGGTTCACATTTATTTGAGCATTTTTATGAAGCAACCTTTGAAAAATGTCACCTTCCCTACCCCCATGTATTTTAACGGACACACTTGACTAGTGTGCGCCCAGTAATTAGGTAACAATGGAAGGAAAGTAGTTCCATTACTTAACGTTGAATTAAAAGTGTTAGGTTAACATTTGTTATCATTGAAATTATTTATTTTTCTTTATGCTTTTGAAATGCACGAAAATGTAAAAATTAACAAACTTGCGAAATGTTTACTTTTCTAATTATTTTGCAGTTTCGCTTGGGTAACGCATGAATAGAATTATACCGATTGTAATGTTAATTTAATAAGGGGTGGAAGAATACACAATCTGCATACAAGTAGATTCAAAACACGGCTTTCTAAAGTGTTCCGTTTACCGCGGGTAGCGTAAGCCTATAGAAATTATACAGTTCTGTCACACATTCATCTGTGAGTTCAGGTGTTTCAATCGCATAATACTTGGCATGCGTTATACTTGTGCTACGTACTTTTCTTGCAACCGATAAACAAAGTGATTCGTGCTCAATAGTATTAGAATTTACCATTAATGTCGAAGACTTATAGAACATTCACAAATCAGAATAGCCAGAAAGAAGACTGGGCTTTGATTCTTTGCTGTGTACATTGCAGGTCATAAACAGCATTCGTGTTAAAACGTCTCACGTGGATATTTGCAAAAAATTTGCAACAGTCTCCACTGGAATTCCTTAACATACTTACCACCAGCGAAACAATAGGTTCTCCGTTTGAATTCCCAAACTTAACTCGCAGCACGAATAACAGCCTGTAAACCCGGGAACACACGGCAAGTCCCACGGGCTGGTTCGGGCCCGTCCAGTTTTGATGATACATGGAGTAACATTGGGCAGCACCACAAAGCACGGACCGGGCCCCACACGGTGCAAGGCTTAAATGGGCCCGGCCGGGCGCCGGTCATTTCCCGGTGCCGTGTGTTCCCGGCCTAAGACTTGCTTTTTATGCAGCTTGCCTGATTGTTCTCGGTGTCTATTCTGCGATCGAGTTCTCACCTTCGGTCAAAATGCTCGGCGACATGAGAGAACCACCCTTACGAAGAGTTCTTTTCTCATGATAAATCATTACGACAATGGCCACATGCGGTTTAAGCAAGGAGTTACATTGAAGAATCACATCAAGAAATGCAACGATTCATCTTTCAAGAACCAGCAAGTGCTGCCGCCAATACCTCTTGCTGCATCTCGTGAATGATGACCTGTAATCGATTAACTTCAAAATAAATGGTCATCAGCTGACAATACTGATGGCCATACAACTCCAGCTACAAAGAAAATTATAATATAAAGTATAGACTACAAAACAGGAAGCGAAGATGAACATGAAGACAGTGATGGTGCTGAGGACGATGGCGATTTTCTCGATACTTTGACACACCCATCCGTAACATTTGCCGCAACGAGTGACATGAAGAAGGCGGAAGACACCGAGAAAACTGGTTACATATTTAATAACACTTGAATGAACTTGTTGAGAGACTCAGAAATCTGGTCCCTTTGCAACAATGCTGAGATTTCTCGCACATTAACGAGGTATCTTCAATCATTAATTAACTGAAGAATAAGATCTATATCGCATGATATGATGAACTGCTTTCTTCTGATAGTGTAATGTGTAAAATAACCATATTATTAGTGGTGCTACGAGCACTGGACTATTAAAGGAAATATTTACATACGGAATATTAATGAAGACTTTAAGTCTCAGCATCATCCCTAATGCAGAAATTCGCTTTCGGACCATCATTTTGGATTCATAACAATTACAGATAATGCAGGTTATAGAAAATTTCTATTTTACAAGTTGTTTAAAATTTTATGCATGATTTTAATTGTGTGGTATCTTCTTTTTACAAAACGTCAGGAGCATATTTAGATTTTAATAATGAGTTCTGTAATTTTTACAAGCAGATAATTGTCAATTACAATAACGCACAAAACTATCAACGTACTTGTAAAATGTAAATATGGTATAATTGTACATTGTCAGTAGTTGCTATGAATTCGGATTTATGACGCGAAAAAGAAGAATCCCTACATTATAGGTAAAGCTTAGCTTTAAGCATAAGAATGCATGGGTAGAGCACTGCATACAAAACATTAATTCAATCGACATGTACAAATTTGGAGATCATTGGCGAATGAATGTAATTTCTGTAAGCCTATGTATGGGTGGGGATAGAGGATAAATAGGACTGATTGAAGGATCGATCGAGGGATTGGGATTGATCTAAGGATTGGTGAGATAGGTGGAGATTACTGAGGAGGAGGTTTACTGTGTAGTGGTAAGGGTTGCGGTAAAGATACTGGACGATTGGTGAGGATTTCTGAGGATTGCTGAGAATTGCGGAGGATTGCTGAGTACTGGTCAGGTTGATTACTGAAGATTGGTGATAATTTGAGAGGATATACTGTATGGAGTGATGGCATGGTTTGTCTAAGTGACAAGTATAATATGGCGGTATTGTTGTCAAGTCTAAGGATCGAATATTCTCGTAGGAGTGGACTGTTGGAATATTCTGACTATATGACCTATGGGTATTACTAGTCTGGTTGTATGGCTGGCACGACTGGTTTATATGAACTATTGATTTTTTTTTGATTGGTGATTCTCATCTAATAACTTGGACTGTGATTACGACTGATCTTATAATCAGTTCATGTAATCGAGGGTTCAGACGATAGAATATTTTATCGGAATATTTCGTAAGAATAGCTGTTTGGTTTGTTTCTTGACAGAGTTTATGCTATGCTAGTGGATAATGTGTTGTGGTAAAATATCTGGCCGCATGGTTGGATAATATTTTATTAAATGTATCGGCATATTTAATTAAAATTTTATTGATATCAGCGATGGCTCTCGGTACAGTAAATGAAACACCTTCCTCAAATGCATAAAATTAAAAAATTATTTTAATTGGCAATGTTTTTCGCATCGTGCTGAAGTATAAGAGTACAGAAATTTTGTATATTCGTGGGACTGCACATAACCTTTGCTGCAGTCAGTTTACTTGGAATGATATTCTATAACGACATTTTAACATTTGCAGCACTCATTTTATGCTAACGCAATCACAACCTCGTGCACCACAATTAGCACCATACACACCACAATTAGCACCACACACATTACAGTCAGCACTGCATGCACCTTAATTAGCACAATACAAAACAATTAGCACCGTATGCACCATAATTACCACCACATGCACCAAACACACCCCATAATTAGCATCACATGCACCACACACACCACAATTAACACCACATGCACCAATAGCTGCTTTTATATAAAAACATTTCTTAGTAAAAAATACTCTGGTTAGAAATAAAACAAAAATTACGCTAAATATGTCAGTTTACGTACACTATGGGTATGGACCTCGTCGCTATTCAGTATAGGTCGATATCAGTCGGTGAAATAGAGAAACTTGCGTCACACAGGTGTTTAAAATAGAATCCAATATGGAGAGCGCTGATAGTAGAACTTATGCTTTAAAAACATACACAAATATGGCGGCCGCCTGGTGGCTAAATTGCAGACCACGTGATTGCGAAATCGATAATTATTACACTAGTGTCACTTATGCTTTAAAAGTGGAATCCAAAATGGTGTGTAGAGCATAGGCGAGAGACAAACTCTAGCAATAAAGGAGGGACAAACGAAGAGCCCAAGATGGCTGCAGACGGCGGGAGGGCATACGATGGTATGAATGATTGTACGTGGAGAAGGGGTGTTGAATGAAGGGGGTGGGGGTGGGATATTGGCGAGGAGGGAATGTTAAGACAATGTGATTGATTGGAGGGGTCAGTCGCCTGATGGACGTAGTGCTAGGGGAACATCCAGGATTGTAGGTTTTATATATTTAAAAAAAATGCATTTATTAATTTATTAATAAAATTTATTGCCAATACAATTGTTAATTATTCTACTATATATTTAACATTTTGGAATTATTTGATTTTGGAGTTTTTTCTTTCAAGGTCATTCAAGGTCACGGGCAAAGAGTTAAGGTCGCAGGCGTGAGGTCAAGGTCACCGATATCCAATATGGTGATGGGGTGATGTCACAACATGGAGGCTAGTGTGGTACCTACACCCTCATTCCTTTACCTCAGACACATCATAATCATACTTCTAACCTTCATAGCTATAGAAGTTCGTTCAGGTCTATGGGTTTTATGCTAGCTCTTCACGAATAGTGCTTATTTTGGAACGAGGGTGACCATGAATATTCTATTTCGCAATGAGACACCTGTTTCAGTTTTTATATTTTAACATAAATGAATTTAATTTTTGTTAAATCAAAGTTGTGCCTGGAATTTATTTTATAAATTATAATATTTCATTAGTTTTTAATGTAAATAAAAAACGGGGAGAAAATAAGTGTGTTGGTAATGCCTAGTAAGAAATAGTTCTCATGTAAAATTATATTGAAATGAGTGCGCACGAAGGATATGGTGCGTTTTTCCTTTAGTAAAATTTTCGAGACTTAGTTAACATTTGTTTACATGAGATGAAGGAATAATTTGAAAGTAGAACTTTAGCAGGGTGTTAGGAAATTTGGAAGTAACAATGAATGGACTATAACGCCGTCAAGGCCTGGAGACTAACTGTAGATACAGGCGGCAGCCAAATGTGAATCTTCCGCAGCAGCACGCAATAGCCAGTCAGACACATCGCTCGTTTCCAGAGACTCGCACGGTCAATCAGAGATAGTGTCTGCTAACGTCAGAGGAACCTGCAACGCAATTTCCATTCTGAGTACTGGCCTATTATGTGGCATCAGCCCTGAAGGAAGTGACGACGCTGTGTTTTGAAAGATGTGAAACTGAAGCGAAATGTATCTTGGCGATAAGAAAAGATTGAACATCTGAGAATATGCAGAATGTATCTAAACTATTGCAACGAACTTCGAGAGGTGATTCCTGGGTTCAAAACAAACACAAATGGTCCCATGAGCATAATGTTCTACAAAGCGTTGTTATTTAGTTACAAGCGTATCACATTCCGGTAACATGTATAACTACCGCCACCTTCGCGATTGGGAGCACCCTGAGAAACCCCAAAGACTAGTTGCGGTTTCTGAGGGTGCTCCAATCGCTATGATTTTTTCTGCAAAATTACAATTTCGCTAAAAATAGTTTCTTTTTGTTTTATACAGTAGATTTTGAACATTATCATAAGATCCTATGACATTAATCAAGGAATTGGCTAACACTTGAGTTTTCTCAGGGTGTTCCCAAGCGCGAAGGTTTTATGATTTTTTTCTGTAAAATTAAAAATTTGCTCAAAATTGTTTCTCTTTGTTTTATATAACTTAGTAGATTTTGAACATTACCTTGCGATCCTGTTTCATTATCCTATGACGTTAACCAAGGAAACGGTAGACACTTTTCATTATAATAAAACAATTTCTGCAAATGTCGGTTCGGTTGAGCGGTTTAAGGTGCTAAATTTAAGCTATGTGGAGATGGCGTCTATTTCTCTGACGACTGAGTTTGAGTGACACGTAAACCAATTGTTCTGTTGTGAAAACAGTATATAACCGTGCATCTTGTATGTATGTTTTCAGTTTTTCGACGGTTGTGACTGAAGTCAGAACGTTACGAGTGGAACCATATAGTGATAGTGTACGCTTTTGTAATATGAATATGTTAACAATGGTTGACGACTTAACATGTGTACCACCTTCACCAAGGGTTTTCTGATGAGTGTCTAGAAGCAATAGAGAAACAATTATGTTATAGTGGAAAATACTTTTACTCTAAGTTGCCATGCACATTGACATGAATGTAGCTCAGTTCAGCATACAAGTCATTCCACTCTGATAAGTGTGATACTGTGTTTACTCGTAGTGATATCCTATATAGACATAATAAGAAGCGTAAAGGCATTGTTTGTCGATCATCTGGAAGCGAATGCAAGTATTGCAGCAAGTCATTTTGCGATTAGGTTAAGCGCTAGACAACATTAAGATGGTAATTGTCCATTTGCCATTAGTTATAAGACCTATAAATGTGTTAACTGTAATGTTGTATATGCGAGTAGGGAAGCCTTGAGTGGTTACTGCAGAAAATGTTATATAAATGTAGAGTAAAGCATAATTACTTTCGTTGAAATGAAAATATGATTGAGTATATGTAAGTATTACTATGTATTTTTTGATAATTGTGTGAAATAATGATAAAGTTTACGAAAGACTATTGTTGTTATTCATTTTATCCCTTCCAACTTTTAAGTGTTGCTATGAGCAATCGCACATAACAGTTAAGAGAATGATAATACAGACTTCAATATAAAAATGCATGTATTAATTTTTGGAGGACAATAGATAAAAACATTTCTCATATGTATGTATAGAGAGATCCTACAAACCATTGGATTGGTAAATATTACTAAAGATTTATTGAAAGATTGTAAAAATTGGTAAGGATTGATGTAAAGTTTGGTAAATCTTAGTAAGAATTGTTAAAGATTGGTAAGGATTGATGGAAAATATTAGTAAGGATTGATGGAAAGATTGGTAAAGTTATGTAAACATTGGGAAAGATTGTTAGAGATTGGTAAGTATTGATGCAAATGTTTGTAAAGGTTGTTAAAGATTGTTAAAGGTTGAGACATTGATGGAATGATTGTTAAAGATTGGTACGGAATTATGGAAAGATTGGTAAAGATTGTTAAGGAATGGTAAATATTGTCAAAGATTGATGGAACGATTGTTAAATATTGGTAAGGATTGATGGAAAGATTGTTAGAGATTGGTAAAGATTGGAAAAGATTGATGAAAGATTGTTAATGATTGGTAAGGATTGATGTAAAGATTGGTAAAGAATGGTAAAGATTGGCAAAGATTAATTGAAAGATTTGTAAGGATTGATGAAAGGAATGTTAAAGATTGTTGTGCGTGTGTATTAGAGTAAATTTTGGTCATTTTGGATCAATTTTGGTTATTTTGCATCATTTTTGGTTAATTTAGTTCATTAGGAGCAAGTCGTGGGTGGAGCGTGTTTGTCAATTGGAATATTTTAGGTTTTTTGTGTGTGAGTTTGTGTTATTCGGTGTGTGTGTATTTTCGATGAGCTCTGATAGATTGGTGTAGATAGATGATGAAAGCTGTAAGGGAGTTGAATATAGAGTGAGATAGTTAATGGAAAGGCATATTGTTTAGGTGTTTGTTGAATAGTGTGTTGCAAGCTGTCATGTATATAAGTTATGCATAATATCAAACATATGTTAGTCAGATGTTAGTTTTGGTTATGGTAAGAGTGAAATTAATCATGTTAGTTATTCAATATGTAAATACTAGCACTAAAAAGTGAGCTTGACTGCAATGAGGCAATAAGTATGTTCTCAAACCTAAAGTTGTATATCATTCTTGTTTCTTTTTTTTTCATTCGTCGATGGGTAATTAGTTTTATCTCCTTACATCCATACTACTTGCAGTTGGATATTCATTTTGTTGAATTTTGACGTATTTTGAAGTAGATAAATATAGTTGCATTCAAACAACACTTAAGCTTCTTGCGAGATGAAAGAACGTTTATTTGTGTAAATACTTGTTACTCAGATAAGATCAATGTATCGTAGAAGGAGAGAATCAACTGTTAAAAAGAGCAGATCTTAACAAACATACTTTGATTATGGTGTTTTTATGTAATAATCATGTTTTGAATGCTATATGTAGTATGGGATAGCATGATTTGAGTGAGACGAGTGTTGGATCTTAATATGGTTTTAAATAATTTTATATAGTAAATTAGAAGAACAGAATCTTGGTAAAACTTTTTCTTTTTGTATTTCATTATACTTTAAATTAAATGTATGTGATAATGTTTATTGAAAGCCAGATGATGGAGATTTGTTCATTTGTGTTGTATGATATGTTGATATAGTTGTTAAGTATTTAGTTTTACTTGTAAAGTTTAATGTTAGGAATTTTGATGTTATGATGTTGGTATTATAGTTTTAAGTGGTTTCATAATATGATCGTGTCTGTTTTTGTATGTTTTGTTAATTTGTGCTGTATGATACGTTGATATAGTTTTTAAGTATTGAATTTTGCTTGTAAAGTTTGATGGTATGCAGTTTTGTAATTGCCTGGTATGGTATGTGCAAATGAGTTGTGTGAGTGTTAATGTGTGTGTGTTTGTGTGTTTTACTGCATGTTTGTGTGTGCGCACACTTGAGTGTGTGGATTGTGGTGTGTGTGTTTGGAGTAAATGATTTAGGACAATTCCACATTAAGCAAAGCCTACATCTTTTGATTATTCACATTTTCCATTAATGGTTACTCTGTGAAACTTATCAAGTAATAACCCTGTATCTTATTAATTTTACCCGGAAGGGGTTCAATTCCCTAGCAGTGTCGCTTCATAACCTATCGCTTAATCAACTATGGTATCGAAGCAGCCTACTATACATGTTTACTTAAAAATATTTAAAAAGTTCCAAACCAACTAAAATTGATAATATTAGAGAAAAACAAGTTACTAACATATTCGATTTACACGACAGATTAAAAGCTTACTTTTTAAAAAATGGATACACTTCAACACAACATTAAACTTCAAGAAAATGTTAGGGTTCGCGAGAAAATATAAAATATTAAAGTGTATTACGGTCTCAACTGTAGAAAGGATCAAGTGTAGAATATGTTAAAAATTAGAAAATTTTAAGAGATCGAAGGTTAGGAAAAAATAAACAATGTTTCAAATACTTTGTCCGGGACTCGATCTCTTTGTCAATACACTTACTGTTCATTAGAGCTCCCATCCTGTCGGCTCTGCGAGCCATGGTGCACGCTAACTGGGTTCTATGGTAAGCCTGCAGGGTGTAGGGGTATAGGGGAAAGTGTATGTGTGTGTGTTTTGCTATTATATGATGAAATTGTTTATTAGAGCAACTCATTGAAATATTCCGTCTATGGGTGCTGATACATATTGAAGCTGTATACACGATTATTTTTCCCGTTGGGGTTCATTGCCCTGACAGGAATAAAGCAGGAACTATTCTCGCTGGAAAATATCATATGGAGAACATGTTTACGGTAAGCCTATAGTCTTGAGCTGTTGTTCCTCGGGAGCGTACATATGTATCTCTACATATAATGTGCATACTTGATAAGTGTGTATAGTGTATAGTGCACGTGTAATAACTTCCGCCGCCTAATAATAATAATTATTATTATTATTAAAAATTCTGAAACAAATGAAAATGTATATAACAGTTGAAGTCTGGCTGTTTTGCTGAAAGGACATATTACTTTGGCGAATGTTTAGTAGTTAATTATGCATGTCTGTATATGCATACCTAGTGAATATTCAGTGCATGTTTATGCAAGTATGGATTTGAAGGGTCACATTAATTACACAATCACATCACTACCCGATTACATAATATAACTGCATTCGCCTCCACCATTCTCAACCTTTAATCGTTGGCATCGAACATGTAGCTTAACACATCAGTTAAGCAGTAGACACAGATCAGGTAATACGATAGACATCGAGCGTGAGTGAATGCGTAATAATGCATTTACAAGAAAATTTTAAAAATATTGTGTGAGTCGCCTGAGAATCTAAGTCGGTTATCCAAAAATAACATTACATTAATTATTATAAGCAGGATCACGAAGCAAAAATAAATTTTAGCCAACTTCAAAATTTAAATAATAAGTTTTCTGCGTAAGAATCGAACCCAAATATGAAAATAATATTACATTAATAGTTTTAAGCAAGAATATAAATCCAAACTAAACTGTTTGTTAAATTCGGATATAAAATAATATTAGGTGTTCTGACCGCCACTAGAAGTTGATAATCAGAAATTAACATTTCATTAAGTAAGTACCTATTCAACTCATAAATAACATTTGGTTAAACAAGGAAATAAATTAATATTACGTGTTCTGAGCAAGAATCGAACCCAAATTCGAAAATTACATTATATTATAGATGGGAGCCCACGAGAAGGCAATGCTAAGGAATGTGGTTGTTTGTCACCGAGAACGGTCCCCTCCCAGTCTGGTGCCGCGCGAGTGTATGTACCTACGGTCCTAAAAACATTCGCTGTATCACTACACAACTTGACTGGTCGCACGTCTAAGACATTTGTTACGCTGGGCTTATAATTATTGTTGATATCTGGCAGGTGATTACACACTGACGGCTGTGCATAACATATATGAATAACCAAATTATTAGTATATAAAAACTAAAAGCAATAGAATTACGAAAAATTATTATCCCTACAAACTCATGTCAAACGGTAAACAAAAATATACAAATATGTGTACATGCGATTTCAAAAGCACTCTGAGAAACTATTTTCATGGTAACGAAAACCAGACAGAAGGAATTTATACAGTTACATACATTTATATTTTGTTCCAATCCAAACGTTCACATGCAATCAAATAATGAATACCCAAAAACACACACACATTCTATTCAAGTATGCATAGGACAGTCCGTGTCTGACAAGGGATTGGCAAGCTCTGATTCAGAAGAGCAAATATCTTCATCACTTGAATCATTAAAGTCACTGCCGCTGTCGACACATATAATAAAGCTGTCAATAGCTTCTTCCATCCGGCCATCCGTCTCCCAGTAGTGTTCCTCTATTTTTTTTTTACATGTAAACAATAACATTCCTAGTCTTGCTTGGTGACACAGGAAATCGCTTTTCTTGTTACATCTTCAAGCTTTGCTAGACTGAAGTCAGCGTTCACATTGCTTTCGCGTACAAGTCTCTTGGCTTATTCCCACGCAAGTTCGATTTCGTTTAGCTCACACATGCCAACATTTATTGAAGGTATTACGCTTTTCTCTTCCCTTTAACGCCACATTGCTTTTAAATATTCACAGCGCCAGTGGAAAATGTTTGGCCGCACAATTAAAATCTTTCTCTTGTTGCCACACCTTTTCAACTTATATCCCGATTCTTTTAAAATGCGCCTCAAGTATGCACTCCCCGTGGAAAGTGTATTTTGTCTTTAATGGCGCTCAGTAGTTTGGGACAGGTAGGGACTCTCTTGTGTAGGCTACTACATAAAAATGTTCAGTTAAATCCCATATTACCCTCCTATCAAAATCATCACAAGTAACGTTTCTATATTTGGGACACGAGCGACGTTTACCTGGTGTTGAGAACGATGTATCGACTGCTATAGTACTTTCTTTGCGGATCCTACTAACCGTACGAACAGAAATACCTGCGTAATTGGATGCACGCAGGTTGGCTTGATTTAATTAATGATTTACTCGTCCATCACGCGCCTCTCCATTGCATTTTTTAAAATCATATGGCTGATAATGTCACGTGCATCACTGTGAATAGTTTTACATTTCTTCCGCACGAACTCCATGAGTTGCACTCTTCAACGACTTGTAATACACTCCCGTAACATAGGCAGCTTGTACTACTGACAGCGCAACCACACTACACACAACCCAGTTCCCGAGGCCGACTAATGGCCTACTGCTTTTGTAGTGGCTAGTAGCGTGGTATTGCCGTTACGGTGGACAAGCTCATTAGCGAGGCTCAGGCCCTACGGCCCCAACCACCACCCCTCTTCACAGACTTTCCTTCTCGTGAGCTCCCATCTATAATTTAGGCTATCCATACAAAAATTAGCGATTATAGATGCATTGAAATTTCTGATTGCTAATCACTTGAAAATAACTCAACGTCAAGACCTACAAACGCGAAGAGATAAAACATACACCGCATAATATGTCGTAGCTGAAACTGAGTCCTTGGGAAGTCTACCTCAGTGGAAAGCGGTAAACTGGAGAAAGAAAATAGGACGAAAAATGGTAACTAGGATCAAATGTAAGGGGAAAAAAAAAAAAAAAAAAAAAAAAAATCACATTGAATTACGACAAAATCAGGCGGAAATATAAAATTAATTACCTAGCAAAGGTCAAGATTGATGTCAGAATGCACTCATATACAGTATGTATAGGAAACATGTGTACAAACTTGGGTACGTGATTGGTGACCGGAAAAGAGGAAGATTGAAACAGGACACCCATGTTCCATCGCAAATAATAAGGGCTGTAGCAGCCCCTAAAAGCAGTAGGCGACAAGGACATTACATGAGTTATTAGGCAAAGTACTTGTGTTAGAAATTAGTATACGGAGAAAATAAATAAAGATCTTGGATACACGGTAGGAATGGTCCATCGTACACACCCCATCATGTAAATAATAGGGGTTAGCATCCTTTGATTTCATGCAACACGTACACCGTGAGGTTAAATTGATTGTGGATACCATGGTATGAAGCAGGACGACGTAAGTAGTAAATAATCTCCCTTTGTTGAAACTCTCTAGGACCCACCGTTTCCGGTTAGATCGCAAATGAAAGGTACAGTGGTAGCAATAGCATGGCCTAGTGAGTAGGCAACTCTTTCTGCACCCGGAGGAATTCAGCAGGGATTCCCCACCGAATGCGTGAAGAGAGTGTGGCGGCACGTAACAGCGAAGTCTTGAGAGCCAATGTGGGTGGTTGAGGTAGGGAGCTGCGCGGGAATGAAAGGGCGGGGCAAACGGGAGAACCCCGAGGCGAAAAGCGTTCAATTCCCGACCGGGTCACCCCCGGATGTTCGTATGTGGGCATCGTGCCAGACTATGCCGCTGGTCGGCGGGTTTTCTCGGGGATCTCCCGTTTCCCCCGCCCTTTCATTCCGGCATTGCTCCATACTCACCTTAATAACCCTTATCGGCTCTCAAATCCCCGGTGTTAATAGTCGCCCAAATCTCAAAATTCATTCATTTGTTCTTCGTACGAGAGCGGAAAACTAACGAAATATATCCACATGTTATTTAATAATCTACATGTCGTAAAACTGTTCGTAGAAAAACGTAATTTTATACAATATTTAGTTAAATGTGGTAAATGAAGTGAAAATCTCCTTCTGTGTTTATTTATTTGTTAAATTTGTAATTATTTCCACCGAAATAAGCGTCCTTGCGAAAGTTTAGTGCAAAAGACTGTAGTTTCATTATTGTTTACTCGATAAAGCGTTTAAGGGCATGGATGATAACGGCTGTTCCCTGTAAAGGGAGCACTTCTGAAATCAACCTTTGAAAATTGTCTTTGCCCCTACATGCATATATTTTAACAGGCGCACAGAGTGACATGCGCCTAGTAAAGTTGGCAACGAAGGATGGGAAGTAGTTCCGTATTATAATGTAGAATAAAAAGTGTTAGGTGACCACTTGTGAAATCTTAAATAATTTCTTTCCCTTTATGTTTTTTCATAAGCATCGAAGTGAAAAAACGAGTATATATTGTAAAATATTTACTTTCGTAATTATTTCTCAGTTTCACTTGACCGACGCATGAATAAAGTGACGATGTTAATTTTACATAAGGCGGGATAATTCCCAACGTGCATACAATTAGATCTTAAGCAGGGCTTTCAAAAGTACTTATTTTAACGTGAACAGCCTACAGTTAAAATAAACAAACGTTAGTCTTGATATTGTGGCATGGGCAGGTATATATGTTAGTCCATCTCACGGCGGAATTTGTCCGTGCACCAATCTGTCCTATAAGGAATCTCGATTTGTTCCCAACCTGAGACTAATAAACCTTAACCAGGCATGCGAAGAAGGGAAGGGACGAAAGACGACAGACGAAAAGGTCGTGGGTCAAGGAAAAGGTTGACGCATGGACATTCGGCGAGGGGAGGTTGGCAAATCCGTCAGCCACAGACGAGGTGCTAGCAACAGTTTTGCCAACAGATGCTTTAAAATAAACCTACTATATCACATGCAAAAATAATAAATTATCCATTAAATAAATTTAGATTTCTATTTAAAATCGTTTAATCACAGTGAATTTAATGTCAACTTAGCTATTGAAACACCGCACGTTTATAAAAGCAATATATAAATATAAAACAGAAACACCTTTAATAAATATGATTCCCTTGAATCATCGGGTTTAAAATCTGCATCCGCAGAAGAGAAGGAAACACAATCGTCGCGGTTTTATTCTTTGAATTTAACCGACTAAGTAGTTTTTTTTTTTTTTTTACACTTCAGAGAAAAATTTGGATTGCTCGCTAGGCGGGATAAAATCATTTAAGCCGCTAGGTTTAGAGGGGAGAAAGCTACATTGGCGACACTGGCTAGCAGCGCCACAAGCAAGAGCCGCAGTATGATACAGATAGCCGGTATTGCGAGGCAGCCAGAATGTGCGCGTGTTTGGCAGCTCGTCACTTCACGCCCCTAGTATGCGCCACCAGATTCTGTAACTCGTTAGCTGTCATGTAACGATCGGTAGAGTCTTTTAACGGGAAAATTCTTTGATGTCATTGAAGAGCGATTCTGTAACTTATTTTCACGTACACATGTCGGTACGTTAATGAAAATCCTCGTTAACTACGCTGTGGAGAACCGAGAAATCTCGTTATCTTAACGAGTGGCACGTGATCACTCTGCCTTATCCTTATCGGTTCCCTTATCGGTAGCCTTATCGGTTCGATTCGTATTGCTGAAGCCCGTAAACAAGCAGTAGTATGTTGGCCAATTCTCCCGCACGCTAAACAAAAACCAGAGTAAAGTGAGCCAAATGAGTGAAAACCAGTCAAATAAGCTTAATTTAAAGTCGCAGTCGACGACAGCTGTTGTGTGCGCTTCGTGTAACTTTTCAAAATGGCGGGTATGTGTGAAAAGATTTAACCTTATAAGCTGAAAACGCTTGAATTAGATTTCAAAGCACAAAAGCGATTCAGTTTGTAACTTAAGCTAGCTCTTACACCTTGTAAAGCGATTTTATGTTCACAAAATGCTAATTAAATGCCCAAACACGAAATATTTTCACGTGGAGATACATTTAAACTAAACGTTACCATAACTATAATTACAACTACTAAGCAAGGCTGTTATATCGGTGAGGAGATGGCGTAGCGCTAAGCGTTGTGGCTCGTCGTGCGTATGGCTTGGCACAACATTAGGTTCGAGGGTTAGTTCCTTCTTACTCCCGAAATATTTTTATAAGCGTTTTTTGTTTTACTGATATTGTAACATAACATTCTGAATAATATTTTTTAAGACAACAATATTAATAATGGGACTATAACCACAACTGTTGTACTAAACTCATGCACGTATATCAGCCAGGTTAAACAAATATAATTAACTTATACCTAAGTATGTAAATTTTATTCTGCTAGTAGTTGTGTTTAACACATATGTCCTATTTGATTGATAACTGTAATTGCTGCAATTTAAAAATCCGTATTGTCCCAACACCAGCTGGCATTTCGTGCTGAACATTACTGAGTTATTTTAATATGTTATAAGGAAATTAGTAAAATACGTTATTTTTTACAAAATTCGTGTTTTAGATATATATAAAAAATGTTATTTTATATAACTTTAAAAAATTGCGAGCAGCTGGGATATGAACGTGAAACACAAAAATCGCAGCAGTACGACGATTCTGCACCATGCCTCAACCAACTGTGCTATCACAGTAACTTACAATCTTAGCAAGTTGACGATTTGATATCGGAATATATAAGGTATGATGCATTTAAACCATTTTTAATACTTTGTTTATACAGTGCAGTCAAACCGCCTTCTTTTCTTACTTCCCTTATACATTTGTGTATTCCGGTGAATAATGTTTGGAATTGCAATGGTGACAGAAACCACTAAGGCGTAGAGCAGAACATTATAGAGTATTTTAGACGTTCTACACGTGTATTTTATTTTCTTTCTAATCATAATTAAGTCAAAAAATATATGCTAGTTAATGTAACATTTGCTTTATGACTTTATTGGTAGCTATTACTCTTTCAGTGCACTCTTGGCCGGTTAGCTGTGTTAAACGCCGTCTAGCTGTAACGATGGGTAACAGAAAATGTGAGGAAAAATTTTGATGCACCCTTTTCCACTGGTGTTACAGAATCGCATCGTCGACACGCAACTATCGTTACATCCTACGGAATTCGTTATTATAGTTCTACCAAAATAATTCGGTTCGAGGGTAACGAGTTACAGAATACAGCTGCTCAGGCTCCACTCGGAGATCGTTTGTCTGAAGCCGTGAGAGCAATGCTTCTCGGCTGGGCATCACAACCGATCAGGCAAGGCTCATCCGAGTACAAAAATATAGCCAAACGAAATGGAAACAAAGTAATGACGTGTGATGAAGTGTGCCCTGCCAGTTTTAGGTGGAAATATTACGCGTTTAGTAATACAGCGGCGTTGGTCGGGTACAAGAGGGGAATCAGAACAATGAGTGTACGAAGCCAGTTTTGCCTACGCAGTATTTTTAGTTGGGTACTGAAGATCTTTCCTACCAAATATATTTGTATAGATCCGTAAAACGGTGTAGAACTGTATAAAGAACATATATACATACATACATAGTACATACTTACATTCATACATGCTTTCATATAGATGGACGGTTGGCAACGTCCTTGCTTGCAAGCTGAAGCTGTACGTACGCAATCCCACTGTAAAAATTACATTGTATTTTTACAAAAATAAGTATTGAAACTAGCTGCCAAATTTTTTCTAACTAACGCAAAAGAAAAATTTTTGCAAACTTTGCAATAAATAGCTTAATAAGTTTTCAGGATGCGTTCTGTATTTGTACAAAAACGTACTGTAACTTACCGGTGTATACATTTTAGAATTACAAAAATGCGTGTAGTAATTCTTAAACTATTTTCCTGCAAAATAAATAGTCTGCTTGATGATACACAGTAGCTTATATGCTATAAAAATTAATGGTCAGCCAGGATTGCAGAGAACACATTTTGTGAGGCGAAGTCAGGCACATCCCAACCCAGCTAGGACCCACTGAGGAGGCGGGAATTGAACTCGGAAACTCTACATTAGGAGCAAGTACACTAACCACTACGCCACAGATGTACCCATATATCGTGTTATATTTTAATTGGTTATTACTACTTTCAATAATTTAATACCACAGTAATATGCGATATTTACCTTTAAATGACAACAGAAAGTGTTTACTGGGCTTGCAACGGAAAACTGTAATTAGCTTGATACTTAATTGAAAGGAGTATATTGGTACCTCGTAAAAAAATACAACTTTGTACATAATACCGGAGATAATGAATGCTGCCGAAAACTGTTCCATTTACCTATTTTTGTTATCACATTTTATTCAAAGGAAGATATGTGAATCAATATGAGTGTACTGGTATTTTGCAACACACATTTACATTTAGCTGTGTAGAGAAACGTTGAAAGATTACAAAACATGTACTAAGAAATAATTCTGAAAATTACTTCAAATATTTGAGAGAAAAGTACATATCCGTACCGTAATATTGCAGCTAAAATCACGTACAAAACCTGGCATAAATTGTTAAAATAATTAACGTTACGAACCCGTAACTTGGAAAACACATTATTTTCAAACCATGCAAAATGCACTTTGTTCCGTCGTCCTAGATAAGAAGTATCTCTGACGATAGTAAAATTCTTGGAAGTTATGACTCATCAACACGTCTTACTTGAACTTCTGAGATGGTATCAGCAGTTTAGTTAATATCAGTATTTCTGCCCGAATTCTTGCGTAGTACAGCTGTTGCTATTGGAAGTGTAGGAATACAACAGGCTTTCAAGAATTTTGTAAATTTGCAACAAAAAAATAGTTTTCATACAAAAATATATTTCAGCTCCGCGTACATAAACTGTTTCCTTTCACAGTGACTTTACTTCAGTCACAGAATTCTGAATGGTAGACAGACAGGTAAAGGCCGTTCACGATACTTTTGAAATCAACCTTAGGAAAATGTCACAGCTCCTATTTGCATATATTTTAACAGGTGCACATAGTGGCATGCGCGCAGTAGAGTTGGTAACGATGGAGGGAAAGTAATTCCAACTCAACGTCACATAAAAAGTGTTAGGTAAACATTTGTGATGATTTAAATAATTTCTTTCGCTTCCTGTTTTTTTTATCCATCAAAGTATAATAAATAGAACATTTGTGAAAAATATTTACTTTTCTAATAATTTCGCAGTTTGACTAGGCCGACGCATGAATAAAGTGATGAGGCCTATGGCAACGTTAATTTCACGTAAGGTGCAAGTATATACAACATGCGTACAAGTAGATCTTAAGCAGGGCTTTCAAAAGTGCTCATTTTACCGTAAACAGCCTGCAGGTAGCTGGGGCTTAACGTCTCGTCGACAGCGATGTCATTAGAGATGCAGCAAGTGGCGCGGAGATGCAGAGACAAGGTAGGAAACGGCCATGGACTCTAGTAAAGAGCCATCACAGAATTCACCTAGAATGATTTCGGAAAACCATTAACAGCCGAAATCAGGATGTCCGAACCCGGATTCAAACCCAGGTCCTCCCAAATGCGAGTGTGGATGTTTTAAACTGCGCTGCCTCGTCCGGTGAGATATAAATGGCCCAGCAACAAGATGAACCCAGTGCGTCTATACTCAACAGACCCGAGAAACCATTCTATGCACACGAATAATTATATTGCAAAACTAATATAATTGGCTGTATTAATAAAGTTGCGTCTTTGCCGTTCACTCGAGCGAGGTGGCGCAGTGGGAACTCGCTGGACTCGCATTCGGGAGGACATGTGTTAGCTTCTCGGTCCAGCCATCCTGATTTCGGTTTCCCATGATTTTCCGAAATCACTCCAGGCGAATGCTGGGATGGATCCCTAACAAAAACTATGGCCGATACCTTCCCATTCATTCCCCAATCCCTTCTTTCTTTGCAACTTGAATGACCTCGCTGTCGACGAGATGTTAAGCCCACTTACCTACCATCTTTACCTTTCAACTCTTATTGACTCTTCGCTGACAAAACGCCGGGAAAATCTGGTATTGTCTTGCAATAAATCAAAACGCCCACATTTATTCTCAGGTACTTAAAAGTTATATTGTTATCATGTAAGCCACAAAAAGAAGCTGTATGGTGGACGTTTTCACCCATTTCAAATGCCACGTTACCTCAAGTGCAAGGCACTGCGACAAACTGAAACAGTCATACAATGTTTTATTTGGAGACTTTGTTATAGGGCACACTCCAGTCACACGAAATATATATATATATTTTTTAAGTAATAAGTTTTCAGATATAATAATTTGCAATTGAGAATACTTTTACATCAAGGGATTGAAAACATATTTGGAATATGCAAGGTGGCCTTAACACTATGTTTCGAAGTTGTCGGAAGTGTCTCCATCTTTCGTAATAAAGAATTTTGAGTAGCTTACCTCATTTTTTATAAACGCATTTTAAACTCCTCGTAATTTACGCATGTTCCTGTTAACAATTACAATGAAACGAAATTGTTAAAAATTATTTGTGTAGTACAGCTGGTTCTCATGTATAAAGCCGTTATTAGTAACTGCTCTTCTATTAGGTAATTGTTTATCATTTTGCAACAGGACAAAATATTTTAATTAGAATTTTTAATAAGACGTTAACCTTTGTAATCACTTTTGTGTATGTACTCAGCCAGTGTTTAGATTCAGACATGTGGAATTACTGACAAGGGTTATTTTTCTCTGGAATTTTATTTCAGATGTGCTCAATTAACCTTCAACTACTTGTCTGTCCGCTGATTCTTCACACGTTTCTAACTAAACATTTGAAACGTCACCCCATTAATTATGTGTTTGGCGGTACCCTAAATACACCATGTATCACAAGCGTTTCATGGATACCTAAAAGTTTCATATTTTTGATTAAATTGAATTATACTTATAATTTATATGTACATTATAATATTTAATTTGTATTGGCTATGAATAAAAACAGGGAGAAGATAAGTGTGTTGGTAATGCCGAATAATAAAACGTTATGATACAAAATATTGCCAAAGGTAATGCGCACGAATACGGTGAGTTGTCCCTTTGGTAAAGCTTTGTTTGCATGAGGCGGAGGAATATCCTGGAAATAGAACTTTAGCAGGTCTTTAGAAAAATTGGAAGTAAACTTGGCTGGACTATAGTTTAACGTGCACTTTTTTTAACGACTTACGTTTCTTCGCCCCCTAGACGGGTTACCGCTATGCCTGCCCGCCAACCGGGCCAACAAGTGACCTGATGATGCGACCCCGCACAATCCCGTGCCATGAAAGGCACGCCCTTAGTATGTCAGGCCACTCGAACTCACAGCTGAGTTGTTAACCCGGCCCCTCGTCCCAGCGATAGGGGCTGCAAGCGGGCGAGGCCACTCGACCACGTGCAAACCACGCGCGACTGCGCACAGAAACATGCCCCACTTCGTTTCAACTTAATCGGCGCAGGCCCTCGTCGTGTTGGCGAGCTGTGCGTGAGAGAAGTTCGAACGCGCACGCTTAATTAAGTATCAATCAACATGTATTTGAGGGACCCGTACCCCACTTCCCATTAGAATAGGTAAGGGAAGATCTGCGCAAAATAAAATAAAAAAACCTTAAAATTGCCTTAGGGCTTTATCCATTTTTTCAATGCAAAAAAAAATCCCAAATCAAATTGTATGTAAAACTGAATAGTTACAGTGCTATTTACCAATCAGTTCATAAAGTACTCCAAACACGTAAATCATACAAACGCATCGGGAATCACTATCATGTATAGTGTAAATCACAGCAAATAAATAAATGTCACGGATTCCTGAAAATTTCTAAAATTAATAAAATCTAAGTTAACATGCAAGGGCGATTCTAGATCGCCTGCAGGGAAATTCGGCTCACTTGGAGCAAGAAAATTATTCCATTTTAAATTAAAAACCTAGAAGAAATCAAATAAATTCCCATTTCGTTTTGAGCTCCTCCCAATAACCTTATCCTGCAAAATAATGGAAAAGTTAATAAAATTACTTACCTGCACTGAATGTGGCCTGTTTCCCTAATATGGCCTAGTGATGATAAAATGTACTTAGTTAAGAGAAGTCCGGTAGGTAGCACCATATTGCAGTAGGTTCTATGGAATTTCCCCAGTAAAAGGCAATGAAGAGCACCACCACGGGAACAAACACTCGCTACGGAATGCGTTCATTGTGTTACGAGAAGTCGGCCGACGAAGCCATATTATTTACTGACGCGACGCAACCATAATCATTCCACGCACTAATTCATATAATATTCAACTCCGTTATATAACGTTTCGGATTTTATGCTCTTTTATATGGTATACTGAATGCTCTTGTAATTTTCATAAAAATATAATTTTAGGACAATTATATCATTAACAGCAATGAAACGTATTATGGCCCATGTAGGCCATATCAGGATTACATAGGACATATTACGAACACACATATTGTGTTTGAATTCTTTGCAATGCAATTTGGGAGGTTCTTAACCTCGAGGTTTTAAGAGCTGGTGAGGGCGAAGTGTATGTATGGATCAGCGCCGGAATGGAAGAGCGGGGAAAACGGGAGATCCCCGAGAAAACTCGCCGATTAGTGGCATCATCCGGCGCGATTCTCACGTACGAAAATCCGGGAGCGACCGCGCCGGGAATGGAACCCGGTTCGCCTAGGTGGGAGGCGAGTAGTCTAACCACTACTGTACACCACTGCGGTCCCCTGAAAACAAACGAAAACTAGGAAACAGTTGCCTTTTCCGGTTACAAAGCATCTTATTTAGTGAGTGTATTCGTTGCTTTTGACTGCAAGTGACATGGTTATCCAAAAAGTTTTACTAGTGAATATTTTTGATACAGATCTTTTCAGAAGACGTTTTTCATTTGATAAAAGACCCTGCTACAATGAGACAGCCATCAGTAGTGCCAAGTTGGCAGTACTGATGACTGACGTCTGTAGTGATCCTTCAGTAGCCACGTGCTACAGGGAAAAGCTGATGGTCAGCTGGAGAGCGTATTGCATGTGGCCCGAAATACATGGCATGGCGATCGATGAGTTTTTTTTTTTTTTACTGTGTGCATTCATGACGCGACTATTTATTTTATGTTGATTGTTTTCTTACTTATACACATATAGTGTAACTCCATACAGTTTCTATTTATGATATATATATTTTTTTACCTAGTTTAGAAATCGAAAAATTTCCGCTCGTTTATTTTTGTTTCTTATCATGGAAGTTAAAAAGGGAGATATTTCTTACAGGGCCTTTCAATGTTTGCAAATGCTAACACACACCAATTCGTTGCAAACTGGTGTCAAAGTCGGTTCTTGCCACGAATAAAATAAATATATTATACTTCATCAACAGCAGTGTACACAGTTCGGTATATATTAGATTATAACTACTCGGAATTGTTTGTGGTTTTCCGCACTGAACACGCGCATGTGCATTACGAAACTCATCTTTATTGGCTCACGACTTTGTGAAGCGCACATATCTTGGCCAATAAAAACATTACATTAAATCTCTTTGATCAGTCTTTGCCGATGGCAATACCAGGGTATTTTCATTCTCCTTTTGTATGTCATGCTCTTGTTGGCTACCTGCACCACTGGGCATGACGCCCTTCGCCATTTTGGGCATTCACCTGAATAGGAAATAGAACCGCATCAACCACCATCGTGGATATTTGAACCACCGCCTGCATGAGTCCATCATCATTCTGACCTCCGTGCGCCGGGTGAGTCGGTTGGTTACTAACAGAAACACTTTTCGAGCAGTGCCCCCCGACCCCACCGGTTGAGAGAACCTCATGGGTAGTGAGGTTAGTTTGTGTTACACCTCCCTTTTCATCATGGGTTCTCCATTTCGAGTGGGATAATATCCCAACCTCAAAATGATCCATTTTCATTAACTAAAATTCCTTCACTTTGAAATTCAACCTTTGGGTTCCTTTCCCATAAAGGAGTCGACCGGCCCGCTACCAAGCACGTCCAACATGATTGCCCAGGATTCAAGTTTAGCAAGGAAGGCAGATATACCTTTTCGTGAACATGATTTAATGGGGTTTGTATAAATAATTTATATTGATATGTCATATCAGTATGAATAATTTGTATAAATGTCATGTATATGAAATGTTTCGACAAAATTTAATCAAATTTTCTACGCTAACATTATTAATTATACGCATAACTTATGTGTTACGAAATCATCTTTCGTCGGATTTTTTTTTTTTGCAAAATAGTATCAGGTGAGCAAACTGAACATTTTGCCATATTTCCAGAACAACGCAACTAATTTGCACCAAATGATGCACACCTGCAGAAGGTCATGTAAAGTTTCATGATTTAAATGGTGTTTGGCAATAATTTTCAAATTGGCGACCATATAAAGATTTTGATATCTTTGGCATACATAATAAAAAATTTAGCAAATACAATCAAAAATTTCATACTGTCAATATATATTAGAAACATAGTACACAGAGCCTCTTTTAAGAAAATATTGTAATATAGCACCTTTGAAGAAAATAAAGTTTTTATGCCATATATCAGAGACCAATAAACCGATTTCCACCACAGTTTTCACACAAGTAGCGTTACAGTAGGCTATGTAAACCTATCTGTTTTCACTTTGCTCAGACACTTGTTTTCAAAATGATGGGTGTGTAAATATTTCAGGTTAGTCAACCCTATAATTCCAAACATTATACTGATTACATCCGAAGTTGATACTCCAAAAGCTACTTCTTTAATGCAGTTGATTGCAGGCTAGTTTAATTTTAGAAGTTTGCCTGAATTCGAATCCTGGGTAAGTCATTTGTGTATTTTAATTGTCTTTGTTCTGTTTCACATGTTTCTGGTATGGTCTATAGTGTTATTATTGTCAATGAGACATCAACAACTGCCTACCATCTAAGCTTTTAAGAACTTCACTGAATTATATTTGCATCTATTTAGCAGAAAGTAGGCTCATTAATTATCAGTAACTTCCTGTTTTATTTTCTCAAGAATTCCGGTGAAAAAAGGCCGCAGAGAAAGGGGTTCCTATCAATAGTCTAGGGATGCTAATGTACTGTAGTTCTCAGGGCCACAATGTTATTGATAATGTTCTACCTCCTTCTCCTCGATAGTAGTGCATACAAAGTTTTATGATAGTTACTGAAGCAGCCATACTTCAAAAACCCGTACATTTGAGTTAGTTGTGCAACAGGATTACAGTGCATTAGATTTTCCCAGGACAATTAGGAGTCAGCTATATATATATATATATATATATATATATATATATATATATATATATATACACACATACTCATACACACACGCACACAGGATGCTCGGAAATTCCCCTTATAAAATTCTAAGACTTGTAGAGGGGACTGAATAGACGATTTTTTAATAGGAACCCATGTCCGGAAACATACAGTTTCCGTGCTACAACCATTTCAAATCAAATGGGCTCGTCGGTGCAGCAGTGCAGGAACCATGTGCAAAAGTTAACACGTGGTGCAAAATTGGCTGGCCACAAAGACTGTACCCCTTGGAAGTGGTAAGGATGTAGTTGTTGCTCATACAGAACCTCCCACACGATGTTGGAAGCAACACCCAATGCATGCGCAACTGATCACATACTCGTTGCCTGGCTCTGTTCAACATGATGCAGTACAGCATCTTCCAATTTGGGAGTGCGGCATCTCTTTGGAGCACCACAGTCGTTCCTGTTGGCGGAGAAGGTACCTCGTTCTCGGAGCCGTTGGGTAATTGTGGCGAAAAGGGTATGCGATAGAGTCGCACATTGTGGATAACGCTCTTGATACAGCCGACAAGATTCTCTTCCAATACCTTCAGCTCCGCAAACGTGCACTCAACCATGTTAATCGGAAACGAAAAGGCGCGTGAATGGGGCTTGAGGCAGAATACCATTGCATAGTAGATGTCACCCACCTTATGGATTGAAATATTTAATAATAAGGAACACACCATGCAAATGCAAGGCAGTAGCAGACTTCTAAGAGCACCATATGGAATGTGGACTGTGAAGATTGGAACAGCAATGTTTGTGTTTGTAAATTTGATTTAAACAAGTTGTCGTTGAAGAAATAATATCTTTCCAGAATTTGACTATATATAAAGAGAGAGAATCGTACAAAAGCTTCAGTTACGATGGAGAGATTCGACTCATCAATTCTTTATGTCAGTGCTACTCCACAGTACAGGTGAGTGTGGTTTCGAAATGAAGATGAAGATAGTCCACTACAGATTCAGACGTGCAACGAAGATGAACATTGGCATTTCTCATTAATCAGTCCAAGAACCATTAAAATTTTTCGACTTATGTTATTGGCGAAATTATTGTCATTTACGTAATTTACACTGGTACAGCAAACTACCTTGTAACAAATGTCAACTAGAATTTGAAGCTCAAAGTGGATCCATCACGAAATGCAAGTCCTACAAGAAAGTCAAATACATAATGGAGAAAGAGTGTAGTTGCTGCTCTATAACTAGAGCTTAGAAAGAACAACACAACAAAAAACAACATTTTACGTACATTGGTGATCAAGAATTAACTCCCCCCCTGTGGCATGTTGAATCGTAAAGTTTGAATTAAACAAGAAGAGTAAAAATGAGAAAAAGGGGTGTTACCACCGCTATATAAAGGAGAGCATGAAGTTTTTAATTGTCAGTCTTGGCTAGAATCTTCGACCCTACAGAAATATACAAAATCCTACAAATTGGATACAGAAGAGTGTATTTAAACCATACGAAGTTATATTACAAGTTCATGTCTGCAACAATATGGAACATTGGTGCTACACTTTCGACAACAGTCTCGGCATTCCTTTAGTGAAGTAATAGCATAAAAAATTGTGCTGTGAGATATTATCACCACAACAGTGACTTACCAACATTATTAGATTTGATGATTGCCAGTCTAACCGACGAGATAGAAGAGGAGCAGGGAAATGGAGTAATCACCTACCAACTCACCAGACTTCACCAGCGAATCAGGAATCACCATTTTATGTATGGAGACCTACGATGGGGACATCCTTAACTTTATTTTTGAACAAGGAGGATTAGTTTTCCTGTCCATGTGTAATTTATATGCTTGTGAATTGGCTAATGCAGTATAATGTTTTCAATGAAATACATGTATGTGTTTTTTTCCTAAAGGTTTGTATTCTGTAACTTATAGCATATTATATTCACATTTTGTTGTACAGGAAATATGTGAGTCAGACATTCATTTCAAATGTACGTATTTGTCTGAAGCTGTGACAGCACACCGTAAACCAACTAGTTATGATTCCACTTTAACTAACTACAACAGTTCTGAATGTCTTGTAAACCATTACAGACCACACAGAGTAGATTGTAAGTGCGAGATTAAGGGCGAATGCATTGAAACGTCATATTGTTAGGAAGAAATTTTTTTGGATCATCTTGTTTATAATACCGACCCTGTTTTGCCTTATCAGTATTTCAAAGAATGTGATAATAATACTTTATATTATTATAGCAAAAACAAGTTTGGTAACACGTCTCATATTAGGTGTGATTCATAAAAATGTTATGTGCATCGAGCAATAAAATTAGCAAAAAACATTTAGCCCTAAAACACATTTCAACTTGGAAATTTAGAGAAGGAATGAATCTATATACATACATTGTTCCTTGCCAAATTTCCTCAGTTGTGTGTTGGATGTCATAGTAGTTATGTGATGTATTTTCATCCTGCAAATCGTTCTGTCAGTATCGAACAAGGAAAGTCTAATGTAACTATGGTGTAATGGCCTTTTCTGTGAATTTACAGAGACTTTTGACAAATTTTTTTTACAGTAATTTATGTTCTTCTAGGAGATGAAAAGAGCCACAAACTCATTCAATGCAGTGATAACAAGAAATATCCAGTGTTTTATTAGACTACAACCACATCTCTTCCATCTAGTATTGAAGATGCGCACTCACATTATTTTGAAGCATAACCAGATTTGGTTGAAAGCATTGTTTTACATGCTCCTTGTTGTAAAGATGTTTGTGTGCAAACAGACAGATTAAATCAAGGGTGTAAGAAATGCTCATTCCTTGAAAGGAGAGTCCAAGAAGGGGATCTAGATCCAATTTTAAGAAAATATATGAAAACTTTGTTCACAGAAGTTGCTAACAGTTTATAAAAATGTTTGTTTTTAAAGAAGAATGTTGTATATATCTTGAATCAACTTGTGCTGGATAGTATTGAACATAAATTTTTGGATCTACCTGTTTTTTTTATAATTGTGTAATTTGTGTGACATCCTGTACTTGTTTATATGTTTCTAATCAACCTGTATTTGTTTGGTGCTTTGTGTAATAATGTTTTGGGTTATCCTGTAGTTATTTGTGTATGTTCCAAAAATATTTTTAATTCATTTTCTGGGTGTTACAGTTATTTTTTTAAACAGTTTGTTTTTGTATATATTTTGTCAATATATATGATGTAAAATTAATTTTTCCTTTTTTTTACTTGTTCCATTTTTTAAAGTGAACTTGTTTTTCTAAGAAAAAAAATGTTGTCTCGACAGAGAGAGAGAGAGAGAGAGAGAGAGAGAGAGAGAGAGAGAGAGAGAGAGAGAGAGAAGGGGGATTCTTAAATTTTCTATAAAAAGTATGTTGCACTAGTACGAAATAGTAGTGTAAAGAAAAAACAGCCAGAGGAAAAAATAAATCAGATAACCAACAAACTATCACTTCACCAAAAAAATATAGTTTTCAACTAAAGATATATATGAACTTGCCTCCTGACAATTAGATGTCTGCCTCAAAAACCTGAGTAATAATATTTTACAACATGCCTTAAATATATAAAATAATTTGTTAAATGTTGCCACCTCCAAAGAGTAATCAGTTTATAGAGGGCGTTTCTGGGTTCGAATCCTGGATAAGGAATGGTTGATATAAGCTGTGTTCGAGTCCTGGGTAGGTATGATTGTAATATATAGATTCTGGGTTTCAGTCCCGGGTAGGTATGATTGTAATATATAGATTCTGGGTTCGAGTCCTGGGTGGGTACGATTGTAGTACATAGATTCTGGATTCAAGTCCCAGAGAGGTATGATTGTAATATATAGATTCTGGGTTCGAGTCCTGGGTGGGTACGATTGTAGTACATAGATTCTGGATTCAAGTCCCAGAGAGGTATGATTGTAATATATAGATTCTGGGTTCGAGTCCCAGATAGGTTATCTATGAGACTAGTAAGTTTGCAAGTCAGTGGCCATATAAATATATAAGAAATAACAAAGAAAACATGTAATTTAAAAAATACAATATTTTGATAATCGTTTGTTCGTGTTAGGATATAAACTGAGTATTAAATTCATTTCTCCTAGTAATGCAGAAAGCCGGTATTGGAATTATAATTGTTCGTATATGAAATCGTTAAATAAGAATATAATCAAATCTAATGGCTTAAGACTGAATAAATACATGTATACTAAGTTAAATTTAACATATCAATTCTACATTTTAAAACAATGTATACAATCTTTTTTAATGGGTTAAATTTACTTTTAAAATTTGTAAAAAATGCTTTAAATCTGTATTGTGTATGTTTTATACAGTTTGAGATCAAATTAGACAGTATCAATTTTTGCGACGAAGGAGAGAGGTAGGCTATAAATAGGAGTTCCCATGCGCTCCACGTCATTTGCTTCTCTGACTTCATGGGGTCAACACCTCCTAGTCTCTTGCTCATGGACACTCTGTGAACTGGTCCGGAACGCTAGGAGCAGCTTGCGTAACCTTGATTATTCAAGGACACCGTTCGCTTGTCGATCAGCCGCTACCTCTGCCGGGACCTGACGCGATGGGGTTATCCAGTGAAGGAACCCCTCGCTTGGGAATTCAGCCGCTTGTTGGAGCAGATACCCCGCATTTTCACCTGCCTGCCAGAGCGGGGTAGCGATCAACCAACCTGACCCTGGGTTTAGGTATCATTCGAAGCCTACCAGTTTTGCTACTACAGTTAAAGTAAGTGAATAATTGAAAGAAAAAAATCGAACTTTTTAATAATTTTTCGGTATTTTGTTAAAACTTTTCATAAAATATATAAAAAATTGTTTCATTTAGACCACTTTTCTGAAATATTTTAGTAACTTTCTTATCACATTTTTTAATGTTTATATGATTTCATTAAACTTTTAGCAAATCATTAAAACTTTTAACAAAATCAATGAAATTTTCATAAAATTGTTAAACTTTTTCATAAAGTCTTTAGAATTTGAATGAATTTCGTTAAAATTTGAGTAAATTGTTAAAAATTTCAATGTATCATTCACAACTTGAATGATCTTTTCTTAAAATCACTAAAAAATTTTAACATGTTTTTCGAATTCAAATGGATTTTGTTAAACTTTTAGACACATTGTAAAAAAAATTTAAGAATTTTTTACAACTTGAATTAACTTTTCTGAATATCGTTTAAACTTTTAACTAATTTAATTCAAATTTAGAAACTTTGAAAAAAATCTTTAGAATTAGAATGAATTTTGCTACACTTTTTGTAAATCATTAAACACTTTAATGGTTTATTTACTACTTGAATGAAATTTTCTTTAAAATAGTTAACCTTTTTAAACAATTATTAAGAATTTGCATGGAAATTTCATAAATTTTATTCTGAGTGTGATATTTTTTAGAATTTGTTAAAGTGTAGTTTGTTTGTTATTGTTAATTAATGATAAGTCGAAAGGGTGCTTGAGGGAATGCGGTCCCACCCTGCTGTGTAATTTGTTTGTTGTAATTAATGATAATACATGTATGTGTGTGCATGACTGAGTATATGAGTGCTGGGGAAAAATGTTTTCAATAAATTTTAGGTGGGTTATTGATGAATATTTGAGAGGAAATTTAATAGAGTTTTGAAGGAGATAATGAATGACCGCCATAGTGTTGCACTATGGACAGCAGGCCGATACAACATATAGAATTCAGGCCTTCTCTTCACTGTTAAATACTTGTAAATATATGTTGAAACAATATGAAATAAAATACAAAGTACTCCAAGAAAAAATTACTAAGTGGATGTATGCTAGTGGGAGTGCAGGGGGAAAGTGTTTCCAATACATTTTAGGTAGGTTGTTGACATATATTTGAGAGGAAATTGAATAGACTTTTGAAGCAGATACTGAATTACCGCCATAGTATTGCACTTTGAACTCGGGCCGAGACAATATCTCGAATTCAGACCTTCCCTACACTATTAAATACTCATAAATATATGCTAAAATCATCTAGAATTAAATACAAAGTGCTCTGAAAAAATATTAGTATGTTGATGACTGCTAGTGTGAGTACAGGGGAAAAGTATTTTAAATAAATTTTAGGTGGGTTGTTGATGTATACATGAGAAAAAATTTAATAGACTTTTGAAAGAGATACTGAATGACCGCCATAGTGTTCCTCTATGGACAACAGGCCGAGACAATATCTCGAATTCAGGCCTTGTCTACACTGTTAAATACTCGTAAACATATGTTAAAACCACCTAAAATAAAATACAAAGTACTCTGAGAAAAAATAGTATGTTAATGACTGCTAGTGTGACACAGAGAGTGAGAGAGAGAGATAGATAGATAGATAGATAGATAGATAGATAGATAGATAGAGAGAGAGAGAGAGAGAGAGAGAGAGAGAGAGAGAGAGAGAGAGAGAGAGAGAGAGGAGAGAGAGAGAGAGAGAGAGAGAGAGAGAGAGAGAGAGAATTGAGTAGTATTTTATTAAAATTTGAGTAAATTTTATTCCTAAAATGTTTAGTTTTAAGAGTGTTTGTTTAGTTGGTAGTATAATTAATATCCAGTGTGTTGCTTGCTCCCTTGCTAAAATGTTTAGATGAAAATATTTATTAAATTTATGAAAATTATTTTTATGGTGTACCCTAGAACATATTTTTAGAGTGTAAAATGCATAACAATTTTAAAGTATGAAATACATAAATTTTGTTTTTACAGTGTAAACGATTTTTACGGTGTACACTGCTTTGATGGTGTATGATTAAAAGAAGCGCATTTATGTTGGAAAGTCTTCGCTATTCAAAACTGGGGTTAAACTGCAATACAGTGAGTTTAAATTTAAACTTAATAAATGTAAACAAACTCTGCTTGTTTTAAAATTTTAAACATGTGAAAAACATACAAGGCGAGGCAGATCGCGAATCATTATATAGTGGCTAGACCTGCGTGATAGGAACTCGTGTTGCGGACTGAAGCCGACGGAATGGCGTGGCCAAAGGGGAAGTAACGACTCTCCCTCCTGTTGTCGTGAATGGGTGGCTATAGGCATTGCATGATGACTGATAGCTGGGGAGGAGGAGAGATTGTTGGACAGGGTGTGGAAAGTGGAGCATGTTTGAACGGTGAAATGGGCAGCGACAATTTACTGAAATATTTCCTTATTTTCTCGCCTGCTCTGTGTGCGGCCCAACTCCTGGCCCGCGCGGTATATCCATTTGTTCCCTGCTCTGGCTCTGTGCGTGTTACCCTCATCAGCTCTCAGGACCTCTGTTATACTCGCTCCCCACACACTCAATTTTGGCTATCCGCTAGCTGGCTTTGTACACGAGGCTTTAGAATGACTTGCACCCTTGTCTTTTGTAAAAACATTTCACTGTAATTGATTGCCTTTCCCAAATAAACCCACAGTTCCCTCAAAAATAATTCTCCTTATATTAAACAATACAGTGTTTATGTTACTATTATTTTCAACTATGATGTGATGAGGGAATAAAGTGGTCTTATTTTTCTATGTTTTCAGGACAACGAACAATTCAATTTAATTTATTGTGGTGTTGTAGCTATTGTCGAGAGGAAACTAAAGAAAATTTAGTTAGTTATTTTTAATGGGTGACCGTAAGCAATCCAGTATTAACATCTTGGTTGAAGATATTTACATAAGTAATTGAGACACTGAATCGAAGATGCATTGACAGACTACAGCAATATGTCGAGACAGTGTCCCTTCGCCTAAGTGGTTACGAGTTAATCTATTGGAAGACGATCTCTACTAAAGTGATTTGAGCAGAGATTCACTTACGGAGAGATTGTTTACAACCAAAGGTCAAAACGTGTCCGCTTTCCCCAATAATGACAAGGTTGATGTTTTAAATGACTTTTTTCTATCAGACTCGGAAGATTCGTGTGGTTGGGAGAGTGCTCCATTAGTTTCACAGCCGACTTTCGAGTATATTAAAGATATTTCAATTAGGGAGTCGGAGAATAATTCGTTTTCCGATCCCGCAGCCTCGGTGGAAGCTCTGCCAGACCTGACATACAAGCTCATGGCTACGGCGTTCACTGGAATACTAAATTGCACATGGATACTTAACAGTGATGCAGACTTTTCTCGTTTTTTTCCAGAGGTGTAACGTCCCTTTATTAAGCTTTATAATGGCATCACCCCGACCTATTAGAGTTTCAGTTACTGTACCAAGTAATTATTTGAAATCCATCATGGCAGAGAAGGCGCTACGGAATCTTTTCATTTTCGAAGCAAAGCACTCCCTGTCCTACATTCATCCAATGTTGGTTTAATCTATTATGATTATATATTTAAGGAGTTTAGTGGACGTGGATCTAGCTGGAGTCTGTAAATATTGACATTCTTGGATGTACATGTGTCCCAATACCAGCCGTTCACCGTCGGTGCTGCACACATTAAACTACCAAAGTTTATTGCAAATAGGAGAGTTTGGGTCGACGTAGACTGCCTGGAGGGAATGTGTTTCTACTACGCCATCATATGATCTTTGTTTCCAGGCACACAAAATGTCAGCAATTCCTCTCCATATCCAAATCTCGCAACGTTTGAACTTTGAAAGTATGTCGACACCTGCAGGTATACAGGATATTTGCAAGTTCGAGGAGAAAAAATTCTATTTTTTATCAATGTCTACTGTGCGGTGGACAAATAGATATATAACTGACGAAACTTGCGAAAAGGGTTGGTTGTAGTACCCATGTAAATATTTTGGCGATTCGTGCGAATGGAAATGCCACTCATTTTAATTATGTCTATATTAGAAATTTGTCAAATGTGGTTGGTAGTCAGCTGAGTAAATGTCATGATAAGTAATTTGTTTGCGATCGTCGTCTCCAGTATTTCAGAACTTAGGATAATCTCGCAAGTCACACTATTCTTTGCCAGTCACACTATTGGCTGTTTGCAGTACTTTCCCCACTGGGAATGACAAGTACTTGAAATTTAAGGATTACAGCAAACAGAAGAGATTAGGTTTCATCTCCTATTACGACGTTTTAAAGTTGCCTGAAACCCATGTCCACTTACTTGCCTAATGATGACACGAGTAACACAACTACCATCAACCAACATGTCTATATGCTTGAAGCATTTTGTTGGTCTGTTCATACAATCCAAAATTATCTAAATATTTCGAGTTTTTGGGTGCTGATTGTATGTACCAATTAGTTGATAAATTAGTTGAACTTACAAAGTGGATTGCAGGAATTTATAGCATGATTGTTCCGATGAAGCCAAAAACCGCGGCTGATGAAGCTGGGTTGGTGGCTCAGAAAAGTTGTCACATTTGTAAGGAAATGCTCAGGATAGATGATATTGTGGTCGATCATGACCATCTGATGGGCAAAATCAGTGGTCGTGCACATAATAAGTGCAACTTAAATTTCGGACTGTCCAAAAGACAACTTGTCACTGGTTTTCATAACCTGCAAAACTATGATGCTCACTTTCTTATAAAGCTTTTCGCTAAACATCGCGTACCATAACTCGACGGAACCATGGTAATCGAAAACCCGAGTAAAATTCAAGTGATTGGAATGACCCTTGAAAAATACAAATATATTACCAAACAAATTTTCAATGGGATTGATTTCAATGGTAAGGCGCAATATTTCAAATTAAAATTTATTGATTCCTTCCAATTTATGAGCGCCTATATGGAGATTTTGTCAGTTAATTTGCTACATGCGTACTAAGTATCACCTGCTCGATGTTTCAGACGATACTCTTTTTTAATTGGCAAAATGGAAGGCAGTTTTTACTTTTGACTTTGTTAAGTAGCCAGACAGTCTGATGTGCAAGTCACTCCGACCAAAGGATGCATTTCATAATGTGATGAGAGGTGAAGGCATTAGTGATACGGATTATGCTCACGCCCAAGCCGCATGGGATGCATTCAACTGCATAAACTTGCTGCAGTATGCCATTCAATACTTACGTGTGGACACTTTTTTACTGGCAGATATTTTTGAGAATTTCAGGACCATATGTTTGGCTCATTATGGTCTTGACCCCGCCATGTACATCTGAGCTATGTCTCCTTCATGGGATGCTTTATTGTCAACGACATGTGCACAGCTAGAGCTGTTGACTGACCCAGACATGTATATTTTTTGTAGAATTCAGGGTTATGGATGGCATTACCCAGGTTTTAAAAAGGTGTGAGGAAACCAACAATATTTACATGGGTGAAAACTACGACCCCAGTGTGGCATCGAAATATATATGTTATTTCTACATCAATGCCCTGTACAGCCATTCAATGCGATCTAAGCTTCCGGTTGGCAATTCTGAGTGGGTTGAGGTTGACGTGTTTTCAACATGGGATTTTTCAAACACGGTGAATGACGGCGACACTTGTTTTTTCGCGTAAGTTAATCTGTCTTTTCCGAACGAGTGTCATGATACACTATCTGATCTGCCTTTGACCCATGAAAATGGCTCGCATGAGAAATTCATTTTAACACTCGCTTCACAGAAGAAATATGTTATCCACAAGGAAATACTGAGGCGGTACTTGATGTTTGGAGCCACACTTTACTCTTTTATCGCGCTATGCGCTTTGAGCAGAAAGCTAGGCTGGCTCTGTACATCGAGTTTAAAATTGAAAATCGTGCCCAGGCTGCGAACGAATTCGAAAAATCCATTTTCAAGATAATGAATAATTCCATTTATGGAAAAACCTTGCAGAATATGCTCTGGGAAAGGGACATCAAAGTCGTTTCGAATTATGACACAATCTACAGGGCTGCAGCGCTGATATAATGCACTACATTCCAGGAAAGACAGATTATTGATGAAAACTAAGTCCTTATCGAGATATCAAAGAGTTCTGTTGTGTTCAACAAACCTTTGCACACTGGTGATGCCATTCTTGAGCTATCAAAATTAACCATCTACAAATTCCATAATCTGTACATGCATACAAAATTTCTTCTGCCAGCCTTACACCTACTTTATTGTGACACCAATTCCTTGGTATATTCTGTTGCTTGTGAGGACATCTCTAAAGTAATTACCCCACATTTAAAGGTGCAGTTTGATACATCTAACTATGCGCTCGATAACCCGCAAGGATTCCCTCACAAGAACAAAGGTCTTACCGGGGTGATGAAAGAAGAATGTGCTGGGAGCGTCATCATACACTTTGTGGGGTTAAGTCCCAATCTTTATGCATTCGTTGTTGCGAATTAAGAATGTATACATAAGGCTAAGTGTGTAAAACCTAACATGTTACAGTCACTCAGGTACGAGGATTATCGAGATTGCCCCTAAAATCGCACAAGGGTTTTGGGGACCCAATATCAGTACCATTGGCGTGCTCATCAAGTCTACACCAAACGTGTAACCAAGTTAGTGTTGTCAGGCATGGATGATAAGCGGTACATTGAGGCAGGTGGAATATCAACCTTACCTTGGGGGCACTACAGAATACCTAAATAATTTTTTATTTTATTTTCCCCTCCCTATAATAATTCCAACACCACAATAAATACTCTGTCCCATGACACCACAACTACCACCAACACCACACCGCCGATGATGTCCATCTTCCAACACCACATCCACCTCCTATTGCACAAGTATCATCACAGCTATCTACATATGTCTACTATGTCTACAGATATCTACAACTGTTTGCAACATATCTTGTGTCACCATCAATGCTGCTGTTCCCTGTTTGCCAATCTGTAAGGCCTTTCAAACTACAATATCAAGAATACAACTGACTTCAATATATTTTCCCATTTCCAATTAATAAGAAGATAGTCACTGTGTGACAAATTATCTACTGGAAACTGCGTGTGTGTGAGAGAGTACATTGTACACTGTCGTCGGCGTTGTGAGTGATTGGAAATTACACCAGATGTGAAAAATGAATGCCCCTATGTGCGTGTCAATGAACACTACCCGAATGTGTCGTTAATGTAAATAGACTCTTTAAATAGATAAGAAAAGGACGTCAACCACAACAATGTATTATATTTGTAAATATTGTATTAATCCTTTTTGTGTAGTAAATTATTTTTTTGATCTCATAATCTGTGTAAGACAATTTTGTTATGTTGTAACAGTAGTAGTATTAGTTTTAGTAGTAGTTGTAGTACTAGTTTTAAGATGTACATAACTATGATGAAATGTTTGATAGTTTAAATCATAAAATGTCATTGATAAAATACCTTGTTTTTGTTAAAATGTCTTACTGTTGATAAACATTTTTGATAATTAGGTTCGTAATATGAATGTTATATATTGCATTCTCTTGTTATGTTAGTTTTAAAATGTGACAAAAATTATTTATGTATATATTTGGTAAAACATAGTATGATTGAAATAATGCTTCTGTAATTTGAATTTTGTATAAACATTATAAATATGTTAGCTCTTTAAGGGGATAATATTGAAAGAAAAAAAAATGTTAAAATGGAATGCTGTGATTCGTTATTTATTAGTTTGAAAATTCCCAGTGTCATTATATAATATCTTGTGAATGATTGGATGCATCATAAGTACTTGTATATGTCTGCATATTTAATTGAAAAATACTCTTGGTAAGTTGAGACGAGTAGGTGCTGGTAAAATTTTTTAGGTTTAAAACTCGAAAAGATTTTAAAGCTAGGTTCCTGGTCTGGTCACTTTTCAAAGCAAAAATATACAAGTTTGTTGATTCCAACTTGATGACGGAGTAAAATATTATACATTAAAAATAACATTTCAATTAAATTTGAATAAAAACACACTCTGAAGAGCAGAGGAGAACGTACAAAAAATGCTGGAGGGAATCGAACACGACTGAATGAATGAATATGAAAGGAGAGGGAACATACTATTATCTCAAGAAAATTTTCCCGGGCCGCTGGTCAACTTGAATAACTTTATGGAATTTAACGAATCCGTACATCACACAAATGCCTTTTCAGGGGGCAGGTATAAAGACATCTTGGCGACACACCACAATGTATACCATAACGCTGTTCTGCAACTCTACAGCTGGGAGAAACCAGCCAACTTTTAAAATAAAATATTTTTCTCAAAGCAACAAGATTACAATCGCTGCAGCTAAAGATTCAACACGAAGGTGATTGTTGGTAAAGCACAGTCATACCTTATACAAAGTCAGAAAACCAAATTGAAGGTTTTTTAAAAAAATGTGCCGCCGACCGCACTCCACGTATATATACCAACTTATAGGCTGACGCACGTCATTCTTTCACCAGCCTCAACATCAAACTGGCGTGTTTTAAAAATACTTAAGTTACACTATTGTGTATGTTTAAAATTCAAAATGCAATTTTGGAAATATTTATTTGTGCTTGTTAACTGGACATGCTAAATCGTTGTCTGTGCGTTTCGCTGCTTAAATTGCACGTCGTTAATACTAGCTGCGTGGGGACTCCTTTTTTTCTTCTAAATATAATTCAGGATGCATATGAGTAGTGTATAAATCGTTCAGTCAGTCATATTCAGAGTTTTTATCGTAAATTTCAGTTCAGTTGCCTGTCAGCCTCCGACCACGCTTCACTTATATATAGCAGCTTATAAGCCAGCACACGTCATTCATTCACCAGCCTCTGAGGTGGACGGATGTGTTTTTGGGGAGCTCCTTGTGCGATATCATTACGTGTTTAGTCATTTTCATATACTTGTATTTGTTAGCCATTTAATTTATTTCGAAACATTTGTTTTGTATTTTCATTTTAATTTCCGAGTTTTTCACCTGAGTCTATAATCAAATGTAGGTTATAAGTTGACGTAAGTCCCATATCTAAGTCAGTGCTACAGCGACCTCCCGAGCGAATGTACCTATATTAAACATTTTATTGTTTACGCATGTTAATCAATTAATTTCTTTTAACGTGTGGATTCCCTTTCTAAAGCACCAGTCTCACAGACAGATGGACGTGTTTTAAAATATTGTCAGGTATGTGCGAGAGGCGTCAAGTAGTGTCATATTTTTCATATATCTTGTTATTGTGTTTGTTAGCTGTTTAATTTATAGGGAAGTGCAATTTTTTTGCTTCATTGATTAATTCGTTTTATACTGGAGACGCATGTAATTGTGATCGTTTAGCACTTGTCGACACATGATATTATTCATGTAGTTGTGACTATTTGAAATTCGCGATTCTATAAGTACTTCGTGTAAACGCGTTTAAACACTCAGAAATTATTTCTGTCGTTTGTTAACTATGCATCTCATTCTGTTTAATTAACAAACAAATTGCATATCTAACATTTACAAGTAATATCCCCTCAAAAATACTTATGCCACTCTTGCACAAAACTCACCACATATATATACCCAATCCCTAATACATCACACCTCATCCGAGTGCCAGACCAGTCGTCGTGCTGACGTCTACCAGAACTGCTCCCCACCCCAAAAATAAATAAAATTGGCCCTTAGTACAGTCTTGCACCAAATACAAAAAAAAATTGAAAATTAACCCTTCAAATCCATTTAACCCTTTCAATCAATTTAACCCTTTAAATCCATTTAACCATTTGATATAAATTTAATTAACCTTTTCAATTACTTTAGCCCTTTGATATCAATAAAAGCGGCATTCCTTTGTATCTAGGATTCCTATGCCCCCTGCACGTACCATCAGGTGATCGTTTGACGTAATGTACTGCCTACCCAGTTCCTTGCCAACGCAGGGAAATCCGCGACGTTGCTCTTTCCCCCAGTGGAAGTGGACGAGTGATACACTTGATATGAAATGGTTGAAGCATTGTAACGGTACGTGTCCGGAAATGGGTTTCTATACAAAAGTTCGTCTACTCAGTACCTTCTACAAGTCCTAGAAGTGTGCAAGGGGAATTTCCCAGCATTCTGTGTGTGTGTGTCTATATATATATATATATATATATATATATATATATATATATATATATATATATATATATATATATATATATATATATTGAAACCAAAGAGTATGTAAAAGTACACTGACACGAGGAGGCATGGCGGTTCCTTTGAAGTGGGCGTATCCACTCCCTGATTGGCTGCGAGAGACTTTTGTAACGGGCCTTGAGTATGATTAGCTACTGTGTTGTACGGAATGTACCTTACTTGCTGGCCTGCCGGCTGGCGAGTCCCGTTAACAGGTGCATTAGGGAATGGCGTTCCAGCATTTTTTTCTGGTCAGTGGTGTCATTCTGCTGGCGTGCGCGCTCAAATTCGCGGTTGAAGTGGCTATTGGGCGTATGTTTTCTTACGTAGGTAGCGCGATGAAAGTAGACTGTGTTCGCTGCAATCGGCTCTGCGGTGTGATTGACCACTTGCTGTAGTTACACCCAGAGAACAAATTACCTCTGCCCGAGTATAAAGATGAATGTGAGTATGTCGTTTAACGCGGGATCATGTTACACAGCAAAACTAACTTATAGCATCTATTTAACTTGGCAACAAGACATACTTAAAACATGTGTCTGTTGATACGTCCTATTCAGTTCCAAAACTCGGTTATCCTACTGGTTGAAGTTAATTAAGTTGCCCCAAGTACGCAAAGAACTGTGCGTCTATTCTGCAGACTATCGCACTTTGAATTTATCCTGTGTCTACTGATATTTTGCACTCACAGATCCTCCCGTGTTGCCGTATAATGTCGGCCATTCGATATTGGCTGGCCAGCATTTTAAAACCCATTTAAATGTTTGGCTTACTCACTCGGCTCGACAAAGTTTCAAATTTTACAACTGGCTCAGATTTTTTCCACGATGGATCAGGTGAGCCTTAATCAACTGAAGCTCTAGAAACACGTTAAGACGGAGTTTCGTTTCGTACTTATCGAAAATCAATTACGGAATTAGCACATACATTTTTTTTTAGAACGGTATGGCTCGTTTTGAAACTATTTTGTCAAACTTGTAAGTTTTAAGATTACTAACGAAGATGAAGCTTAGCAATGTTAGGGGAGAGCAGGGTAAAGTGGCCAGTGTAGGTAAAGTGGCTAGCAGTTTTTAATCTGCTGGAGAGTGCTGCAGTCTGGTGGCGAGGATTTAAAACAATTAAAACGTAAAACATTAGTGTTATGAAAACATCTGAGCTTGTCGTGTCGCTATTTATTGGTTTTATTCAAGTTAATGTGGTTTCGTTCATGCCTGATTTAAGTGATGAATACGGTTAATTTAATCTCAGTACGTAGCAGGTTTATTATTATTAACTCTAATACGACCAAGCAATTATGTTTTAGGCTTTAAAAGTACCTGCCATAAAATTTAGTAGAGTACTTAATTTTTTCTCTAGATAAGCTTCTGTGTAGTGGCTTCCAAGTACGCAAAGTGGCTAGCCACCTAGTTTGAACTAACAAGTTGTAATATTAGCCTCTTGAGAATAAAATGATTGCAGTTAGAAAAATAAGAAGTAGTAATATTCGACATGTACAATAACTCTAGGAACACCATTGTCACTTCTAGCTAGCATACAGCCGGAATAATATGTCCATTTTTTCCCCAAACTCTTGGTAATGGCCTTGGCTTTCGTGTCTACTAGTCATTCGGTCACCTGCTGATAGTTGTAGATTATCAAAAGGGAGAAACTGTTAAATGCGAAGAATTTAAGCTGCCAGGTAGTGGCCACTCTACCCAATATAGCTGTGCAAAGTGGCCATTTGGTAAACAAATGCTTAAATTCAATAACAAATAATAATTCTTTATATAAAAAAAGATTATGTTTAGTACTTTGTACATTAACACAATAACTATATTATAGGGAAAGTGATTTTCTTTTCTTATTTTATTTACAGTAGACTGTTTAAATATAATTCTAACTTTGAATACCAATTTCCCCTGAAAACATTATTAGGTGACAATTTTGTAAGATGTGTTATGAAAACGTGTTAAAATTAGACACTGTGGCAGATCTTTTACAAGTACGCAAAACACTCAGTTTACGAAAAGCTTTACCACAATGAACTAAACGTCTGATATTGTTATAAATAAGAATAAAACGTAATTTCAAAAAGTATGTACGTTTTTCTTGTATGCGCTTACAAAGCGATGCCGTAGATATTTACATTGCGTATGAGCGTATGTATGTTTTGCGTGCGGGAACTAATCCATTGGAATTTATTTGTGGCTTTATGTGTGTTATTTTTGTGATGTGCCATTCCTTTGTAGGTCCTGAATAGAAAAAAAAAAAAGTTTGCGTGATTGTTTTGCAGTTATTACAAACGTTTCGGTCGGGTTAATTGAATCGAAATATTGTTTCCACTAAGCATTAACATATTTGTGGCTACAATTTTTTTTCCTTTTCAGTTCAATGATGCGGACTTTCATAGAAAATAAACTGTTAAAAGACTGCGTAAAATGAAAACACTTCGAAAGTTTGGGGTTGCATTATTAACGCTCTCTCTATTGACTTAAATCTAATGCATCTACCCCTGTGTCATTCTAAATTGAAAAATTCGATTGCTTAGTTTGTTTAACTTTAGTCTCGCTGTATCCGCAGTTACACTTATTTCACGAGTCGTCAATAATTACTTGCAATGATTAGAACAGAATACCGTCTAATAAACTTTATAGAACGTGTTTCCTAAATTATAGGTCATTCTGATGCCTTTTTTTTTACTTGCAAGCGGAGTTTATATCTCGTATTCACATTTTCTCAATACTCTAATGAATACGATAAAGATGCAATTTTTTTCTCACCTAGAGTTAGAAAACAAAAGAAAATTTGATTCCACGCACCACACGGAGAAGAAAGACCATAACACACAGACTATAGGTACGACACGTAGAAATCTTGTTTGTAGCGCTGACGAACCGGCACCGACAAAAGCTAACAAGCGCGAATGAAATTAATTTTTTATTTCCAATGCGCCCGCATAGCGAAAAGCGTGCCCGAGCTTGGCGGCGCTGGGTGCCAGCACTGACAAGCAAATACGTTTGGTTGAAACACATCAACAGAGTTATTTCCTTTTACTGCTTCTGGTTGTTCGCGGCTTGCTTTTATACTACTCTATTATGACTTCATTACCAAAAGTCCAACAACAATGGGTGAAGATCAAATACGTTTGGTTGAAACACATCAACAGAGTTATTTCCTTTTACTACTTCTGGTTGTTCGCGGCTTGCTTTTATACTACTCTATTATGACTTCATTACCAAAAGTCCAACGACAATGGGTGAAGATCAAATACGTTTGGTTGAAAAACATCAACAGAGTTATTTCCTTTTACTACTTCTGGTTGTTCGCGGCTTGCTTTTATACTACTCTATTATGACTTCATTACCAAAAGTCCAACGACAATGGGTGAAGATCAAATTCGTTTCTTTATTTTCTGGGGGGGGGGGGGAAGCGAAAGGAAGAGCGTTTTGGGAAAAACAAAAAAAAAAGTGCTAACATACAATACGTTGACAATTGCTGGAGTGAGATATCCACACGAATGAAAGCATTATTATAATACATAATATTATATAATATTTTTTAAACATAGTAATTGCTTATTCTTATATGAAGACATATCTTCTCGCAATAACCTATCCGCTAACTTTACCTACTTGTTTCCAACTTTCTACATGCCCACCGACAATGGTAATAAGCGCTGACAAAGACAAGCAGTAAGCGCGCTGTTTACCTGCTTTCTATGTGATCGTACACTACCAAATGTGTTCTCTGTTATTTATCATTTGGATAATATATCCTTTACCGCTTGTTTATACTTTGGGCACTATGCTCGTGTACAGAACTCGCAAAGATTTAAATGCCAAAGTTTTACATTCTCTTGCACTTAGATGATCAATTCTTTATTAATTTTGGTAATGAAGTATTGACTATCGAATATCTGTGTTTTAAAATATATATTTCTTGGCCGAATAAAACCGTTCAACTATAACTTGATGAGCGTTGCAATGTCGCCCTTATCGCTTCCGAGCATCTGAACTTCACTCTCGAACTGTGTTGCAACGCCCTTGAATACATGGTATCTTAAAGAAATAAAGCACTGCTCAGGAGATACGGAGACACGAAATAAAGGATAACACCCAAAGAAAAAAATTGTGATCATGGAGTAACTGGAGAAACTTTTTAGTCGGGCCCCCAATTAATATAGATTTTGGATAACTTTCCCCAAAATATTACTGAGTTTGCATAACATATTTATATATTTTTAAAATTTGAATGTCAGTCAAACTACATTTAAAAGCAAACGAAAATAGTTTTCCCGTTACTAATAACAACTAAAATACTGGCAAAGATATTGTGAAAATTTTAAATGCACAGTGTAATGAAAAAAAATGTATACAGTTGTACACAAACAAAAACCAGTAGGTACGAAATGTAAAGATGGCTGTGAATTTTCTTTTAATAAATCACAAGTAGTATTCAAATTATTTAAAAACATATTGTTAAGTTAGCCCTTTCTGTAAGAGCGTCGTATTACAGACCGATAGCTAGAGCCACCTGTAATTCGTGAAAACATTTACGCACATGCTATACTTAGTTCCCGGGACACTTGTGGAATGACATAAGGATGGAGCGGATAATAGATTGTTCGATTTATCGATATAACAGTATATCGATATATCGAATATTCGATTAGTTGCTAATCGACTAGTCGGTTATCCGTTGATTAATTAATCAAATTAATTAGTTTAATCAATCTAATTAATTGAAGAATTCTTTAATACAAATGTTTTTGTTTAATATGAAATGTCTTTGATTTTCATTGTTGTAAAAGGGTTAATTGTCATAAGGGTGATATCGGCGTAGCAGGATCGATGTGTCCTCTGTGACTTGCTGGATTCGACTGAACACAGGGATAGGTTGTAATTGCGTACATAGGAGTTGATGTTGGTGTAAGAGTGATACAAGTAACATATTTGTTTGTGGATGGATACTTTTGAATAAAGTCGATAAGACCGAAAAAGCTCAAACGAATCGACATAATACACCGGCGAGAAAACAAAAGACATAATTCATATATAAATACTGGAACATTTATGTAAACAAACCAAATGTCTAACTCTACTTCAGAATTACATAAAGTTGTATCTGCTGTAAAGGCGAAATAATTACAAGCTAAATGTGTTCGAATGGAACGTTATGTTTTGAATGAAGAAATATTAAAACGTGTTACAAGTAGAATGGATAAATTATATTCCGTGCTAAATATATTTAATGAAACACCGGTAAAAATTGAGTCGAAAGATCCTATAAAGAAGAAAAACTGACTCAATTAACATAACATTATTTAGCAAGAAAACAAACTTCGCCTACGCGCGATATGGTATTTGGTGTATATCAATATGGTATTTGGTGTATATCGATATGGTATTTGGTGTATATCGACATGGAAATACATGGTTTATGGGAGATTCGGTAATTAAGTTTTTCCCTGAAAATAGAATTCAAGTAGGTGATTACGTAACTAATGTCAGTAAAGGATTGTTTGAATTATTATTTAAAAACGAGCCAAATGGTTATTCCGATATCGATTTGGAGAAATATGGGGAACTTATTTGTGGAACGAATGCAAATAATCGTTCAGGTGATGATGAAAATCATGGGAAACTACATTTATTAACCGACATTGTTAGAAGTGGGATATATAAAGATGAAGTTGGCGATCAGTTTTCTCCTGTATACTGGAACAATCCTAATGAATTGGTCGATAGATTAAAACTTCTCATTGCTTCGAGAGATTCTGGGAATAATTCACATACAAACGAAATTGTTTCTTATATTGAAGAATTGACTGAAGATGGTTGTATTACCAATGAACTTCAGTAAGATTGCTGAAGAACCTCACGGCAGTGTAAGGATAAGGAATTTTAGTGGACCAGTTATTACTAAAGACTTAATTGATCTTTTTCAAGCCGATTTGTGCGAAATGACATTGTTTCCAAATATAATAAGGGTTACAAATATATTTTAACCGTAATAGACATTTATTCGAAATATGGTTGGTGCATACCTTTGAAAAACAAGCTAGGGAAACAGGTTACAAATGCAATGAACATCGTTTTACGAGAGAGATGGCCAAATTCGCTCCAAATCAACAGAGGATCTGAATTTTCTTGTGCACCGTTCAGGAAACTAATGACCGAAGATGGTTTTAATCACTACGTAACGTATTCGGAGCTTAAAGCCAGTGTCAGGGAACAATTTAATAAATCGATTAAGCTATTAATATACAAGTATTTCACATTAAAAAGCACCTATAAGTGGGTGGATGTTTTGCCTGATATACTTAAATATTATAATACCAGATTTCATAGAACTATCAGTATAGTGCCCAACAAAGTTATGGACAGTAGATTGATGAAAACTGTGTATAATAATGTTAAATAATCTACAAAAGAAAATCAAAGTTCAAAATTGTTGAGTATATATGTATCTCGAAGCAGAAAGGAATCTTTGAGAAAAAATGTACGGTGTATTGGTATTATGAAATATTTAAAATTATTTCAATTAGAAAGCCATTTCCTAGAAATCTGTGATGGTCAGCCCATAAGAGACAGTTTTTATGAACACGAATTATAAAAAGTCACATCTCCAAATGAATATTTGATTGATAAAACCTTTAAAAGGAAAGAAGATATGCCCTAGTTTCGATGGAGAGGTTTCTCAAAAGCACACAACTCGTGAGTGAAGAATCAAGATCTTAAAAGATTGAATTACAATGATTTGTAAATTGGTTTTATATTAAATAAATATATTTTAAATAATATTTGATGTTATTCCTTTAATAAACATATCGATATTGATGGGGAATGTATGTACAATTTATTGTGCAATAATTCCTATTGATGGGTGGTAATCTATTACATTTAATTTATGGAGTAATACTTTGCATTCAGTTAATATGTTCCGGTTGTTAATTCTCAGAGTCAATTTTCGTTTTCTCAGGTTAATGATTGCAAATTGTTCTACTCATAAAATATAATAATTTGATCTCCTGTGTAAATCGATGAAAAATAATATTACTGAAAACATCAATTTTGTGTTTTTTTTTTGTTTTTTTTTTTTTTGTTTTTAACTAGTGTGTAGTATACACAGGTTTTGGAAGTATAATTTCTTCGAGGTTGTATGCATTGGAGTTATGATATATTTTCTAGGTGTGTTTGAGAGAGATATTTTTTTATAGTAAGGCTTATCATTGAGGGATTCGCTCTCAGACCACTAGTATACAGTGCTGGGAGTCTCCAAACAAGCTATAGTTTTCTTGTCAGCTCAGACAGGGCTGGGACAAGAGTACGGTCGAGGGAAAGGGAGTGTGGGATTAGCATTGGCGAATATGTGGATGACAGTTTGGGGAAGGGAAGGTTTTTTGGCTTGGTGATCAGTTATAGTTCTTTAGCCTTTTTGGCAGTGTGAGAGTATGTGTTTGTTCTTGCCTACAGCGTGGGGAAGGAGTTTAGGGTGAAACGGCGAAATGTGTGGTCTAAAGCAGTGTTAATATTTGCAATAATTTCTTTGACTGTGTTGTGCTCGCGGAAGAGGAGGCGAGGTAGACTCAGAGAATTTTTTTTGTTTCTGAGAGTCAGGCGTTGGTCTGCCTGGCTGAGTAATGAAAGGCATTGAACATTTCCTAGCCAATACACTTCTCAAATCGTTTATTAAAGTCTGGCCTGTTCGGATAAGTGCTTCAGTTTATATTTAATAATGTGATCGTTGAGAGTTACGTGGTATTGGAAAACGTTTTGTAAGAACAGGATCGCACTAGAACATTTTTAAAGCACCCAAACAGATGTTTGGGTGATCATTCTTTTTCATGTTCCTTGATGTATGTTTTCAGAGCCAATGAGGGTGAAGTACGTGTATGTTCTGAACGTGTCTGTGTTGAAAGGAATTTTTTATAGGGGTGAATTTTATATGACACCTGGAGATTTTAGCTGCGTAGATCAGTGTGGGAGGTCATTAAATTAGGGAGAGATTTTTAGCTTGTCTGGGCTTGTGGTTATAATTTTGATTGTAAAATGTGTGTTTCTATTGATTTGTGAAGTGTGAATTTATTACACCTGGCTTCATGGGCGATAAGATAGTTATAATTTTATTTACTGGGCATTTGTTAAATTAAAATAAATTAGTTTTGTGGCATTTATTCTGGTATTTGACATAGTGGTAAGGAATTTCTTATGGTACTAATGAAAATTTTGTGTTATGTTCTGTCGTGTGCGATGTACTCGGGGTAAGTCGATTTAATGAATTTTTCTCTTTGTTATCGCATGACTAAAGTAATTTTTAATATCTCGTGTCTATATTAATTCGATTTAATGTTATGTGTGGCAACAGCGTATTTATTTCTGTTGGCTATTTGAACGTAAATAATTGTGGGCTAGAACATACTCTCGTGCTCCCACTCCATCCACAATTCACTCGCCTAGAGTCCCAGAAGTGACATATTTGTCCTTGCTCATAAACGATTAATCGATAAATCGAACGATGGATTATGCGCTCATCACTCGCCTAGTGTCCCAAAAGTGACATGCATGGTCTCGCTCTATCCACACCTCACTCGTATAGTGTCCAAGAAGTGGAACGTGGTCTCGCTCCATCCACACCTCACTCGCCTAGGTGTCCCAGGAACCCACTACAAGTTCTTGTTCCATCCACACCTCACTTATATAGTGTCCCAGAAGTGAGATGCATGGTCTCTCTCCATCCACATCCAACTTGTCTAGTGTCCCAGAAGTGACACACGTGGTTTCGCTCCATCCACACCTCACTTGCCTATGTGTCCCAGGAACCCGCCATGTGTTCTAGCTCCATCACACCTCACTTGTCTAGTGTCCCAGAAGTGACACACGTAATCCACTTCATCCACACCTCACTCGTCTAGTGTCCCAGAAGTGACACAAGTGTTCATGCTTCATCTGCACCTCACACATCTAGTGTCAAAGAAGTAATATGCATGGTCTACCTCCATCCACACCTCACTCGCCTAGGTGCCCTAGGTACCAGCCCCGTGTTCTTGATCCATCACACTTCACTCGTCTAGTGTCCCAGAAATGACACATGTTGTCTCGCTCAATCCACACTTCACTCGTCGAGTGTCCCAGAAGTGTCACATATGGTCTCGCTCCATCCAAACCTCACTCGCCTAGGTATGCCAGGAACCCGCCACGTGATCTCGCTCCATCCTGACCTCACTCGTCTAGTGTCACAGAACTGACATATGTGGTCTGGCTCCATCCACACCTCACTCGCAAAGGTGTCTCAGGAACCCATCACGTGTTCTCGCTCTATTCACACCTCACTCATTTGGTGTCCCAGAAGTGACATGCATGGTCGCATTCAATCCACAACTCACACATATAGAGTCCCAGAAGTGACACACATGGACACTCTGCATCCACAACTCACTCGCATAGGTGTCCCAGAAACCTGCCACGTGTTCTTGCTCCACCCACACCCCACTAATCTAGTGTCCCAGGAACCCGCCACGTGTTCTCACTCCATCCACACCTAACGTGTCTAGTGTCCCAGAAGTAACGCACATGGTATCTCTCCATCCACACCTCACTCATCTAGTGTCCCAGAAGTAACATGCGTGTTCTCGCTCCATCCACACCTCTTTAATCTAGTGTCCCAGATGTGACATAAGTGGTCTCGGTCCAGCCACACCTCACATGTCTAGTGTCCCAGAAGTGACACAGGTGGTCTCACTCCATCCACACCTCACTCGCCTTTGTGACACACGAACACGCCACGTGTTCTCGCTCCAGCACACCTCACTCATTTAGAGTCCCAGAAACCCGCCACATGTTCTCGCTCCATCCACACCTCACTCATCTAGTGTCCCAGAAGAGACTCACGTGGTCTCGCTCCATCCACTCCTCACTCGCTTATGTGTCCCTGGAACCTGCCACGTTTTCTCACTCCAACATACCTCACTCGTATAGTGTCCCAGAAGTGACACACTTGTTCTCGCTCCATCCACAAAAAAAATGTTTCTGATACCACTCTTACACCAATATCATCTCCCATATAAACTATTAACAACCCATCCCTCTGTTCAGTCGATTCCAGCTAGTCACAGCGTAAAAATCGATCCTGCTACGCCAATATCACCTTTATGACTATTAACCCTTTTTAGAACAATGAAAATCAAATAAATTTCATATAAAACAATTAATTTTTTTAAATTAAATTATTTTTTTTAATAATTAGATTATTTACACTAATTATTTTGTTTGGTTACTGAACAATTAAGCGACTAGTATATTAGCAACTAATATAATTATATATATCAATATATAGAACAATCGATTATCCGCTCCATCAACATGTCATTCTACTAGTGTCCCAGGAACCCGCCATGTGTCCTAGTGTCGCATGGCTTTGTGAGAAGATATTTCCTGTTTTTCTGGTTCAGCCACCCTGATTCTACTAGTGTCCCAGGAACCCGCCACGTGTCCTAGTGTCCCGTGGCTTTGTGAGAAGATATTTCCTGTTTTTCTGGTTCAGTCACCCTGATTCTACTAGTGTCCCAGGAACCCGCCACGTGTCCTAGTGTCGCGTGGCTTTGTGAGAAGATATTTCCTGTTTTTCTGGTTCAGTCACCCTGATACTTAACGTCCGTGAATGGCTAGAAGACATGTAATACGTTTGAGAGTCCACATAATTGGCTTTTAACTAATATTATTTGCAGTACAGCTAGTCGAGGAATATAATTGCATAAAAAACAGTTGGCCTTACCGATAGCGTTTACTATAGAAGATCGTTGGTTAATTCTGCCATAAGAAAATGAAAGGTGACCATGTACTAAGTCACGCAAATTGTTTTTTACTTCATATGCCATGCGCACATTTTAAAATAAGCAAACAGTCTACCAGAATTAGTGAAAAAGGGAGGGGTGCTTGGCTTTCGCCCCATCTCCCCTTCAGGAATTTCGTTAAAAAACGTACAGTGTCGCCACTTTAAATCCCACAAACACAAATTAACAGCTCACAACGAAGAATAATGTACCCAAGTTTTTCAGGTCTTTGTGCGTTGAGACGATGGAGCATGTGATGTGCAGATTGGCCTCATCCTTAGAGCTTCTCTGTTCTTTGACTTGCACATTGTTGCGGTGACTTTCGCGTCCAGGTTATTACCCTAGGGAGATATACTGTAACATTTTTTCGTTTTCAAAGGATGTTAATAAAGACGACAGGTCGTGGACTGTCAAAATAGTTAATGAAGAAGAAAGTTATATTTTTATTGTCATTTTTGTACCGTTTTGTTCTTCAAGAAATTACTGCTAAGGCAGTTGTTGGAAATGCGTTTCATAAGAAAGCCCCAGCATGGAAAGTATCCTGCTCCCACGGAAATTAGTGATGTCGATACTCGAGATATCATATGTTGAAAGACTTTTCCAGTTCATGAAGGGAAGGTGGACAATACTGCTGTCATTAGCGTGTTTGGTAATGCGTCGCTGTCGCGTAAGAAGATGCAAGTCTGAGCTTGGAGATCAGATTTCGTTGCGTACAAAGTTGGTTGGTACGACTGGAGACATGCATATTCATTGACAAAAATTAAAGATGTCCCATAACACCCTAATATCAATCTCAGCCCCGCCAATTTCTTTTTGAACCACTCCTCTAAATTTCCCCTCCCTTAGAGACCATTGCCATCTAAACATATATAAACAATCAGATCTTTATTGTCAGTTATGTAAATAAAAGTTACACCCCTTTTTAGTTATGAAATGCAAAGAGAAAGTATTTCTCATTTCACTGTCACTTTGTTTGAATACTTACAAGCTCCCCATGAGTTAACATGCCATTTTGGAGTAATAAAAATCAAAATATTGTGGTTTTACTCATTGCATTATTCACTGATAGAATTGTTCAGATATATAAATAAAACACCTACATGTTCCTGTATCCTTTGATTATCCACTGCTAAGATTATAACTATGCTGACACTATTTTATCTTGATCATTACTACTGTATGTCTTGTGAAAATCGACACCAGACGCTTGTCAAAAAAATGTTCAACAAAGGGAAGCTCATAACACAACACATTACCCAAGTAACAAAAATCAGTTGGCCTCCTTTGCAAATCTGCTTGAACGAGCAGCACAAAAACGATTTCCATAATCAGTCAACCTCCGAAGTACACTGCAAATGCACACATGACGCCTCTTGACTGTCGTGTGTAGTTGCCTACATCTGAGCCACTTTCAAGAAAACTCCCTTGTAACAAATTGCATTATGCTCTAAGGTGGCCCATTTATGTGTAGCCAACTGTGCCTCAAGCATGCCGGCAGAATCAGTAGGCCATGCGTGGCAGTAGTGGCCTGCTAGTTTACTGCTTTTGGCCTGCCGTAAGTTAGCCAACTGTCGTCAACCAACTTGCGGCCCAGCTATTGACCACTTGTAGTCCAGATATTTGCCACTTACAACCCAGATACTGTCCACTTGTGACCCACTTAAAAGCAGCTTGTAATGTGCTTTTAATTCAAATAAAATAAAATAAATTATTTCTCGCCCCATTGAAAACAATTATTTCAAATCTTCCGTGTATATTATCTTTAGTATTATCCCACAATTGAAAAAACCCTTTTGAAGAACATGAAATCGAATTCACATCCCTTGAGTTAACAGGCCTAGAATTCTATTAACAATCTCCAATGTATTCATGGAAAATAGACACAATTTATGTTAGTCTCATAAGTCAGTACCGATACTTATATGTTATGATTAAAATGCTAGTGACTTATTTAATTTGGAGCTACTTTCAGTAAGTATTTAGAATGCAATATAAAGAATTCTTTACCGTTTTTGCAGGTTTCCAGTAAAGGAACCTTTTTCTTTCTTATTACTAGCAAGGGTCGCGGTGGCTGAGCGGTTAGCCTGCTCGCCTCCCACCAAGGTGAACTAGGTTCGTTCCCCGGCCAGGGCGCTCCCAGATTTTCGCAAGTGGGAATCGTGCTGGACGATGCCGTTGTTGGCGGGTTTTCTAGGGGCTCTTCCGTTTTCCCCACTCTTGCATTCCGGTACTGCTCAATTCCCATCTTATTTCACCCCCATCGGCTCTCAAGACATCATTGTTAAGAGCTGCTCAAACCTCTCAATTTTATTACTTGTATTATCACATGATATTTTTACTTCACATATGCATGAAATAGAAGAAATTAAGTTACTTCACACGAGCTATTTGATATTTCACAACAATATATAGCTGGCATGACACAAATGTCCCATGTATTTGTCGCAATATGTCCTCAGAAGTAACAGTTGGTATTACATTAGTTGCCCATAAGCTCGCTGATAGTCAGCGACAGTCTTCGGTAGTCAGCGACAGTTGGAATACCACAAATGGCCCATAAACTTGCTGTTATTACATGCCAGCAGTAAGGAACATTTTACATGCCGTAAGTGGTCTACAAGCTTGCTGCTATTATGTCTCCAGCAGTAAGCAACAGTTGGCACACCCCAAATGGCTCATAAATTTGCTGCTAATATTTTCTCAGCAGGGACTAACATTTAGCATTTTGTCTATCGTCTGCTTGTGGGTCTTCTATAGTATTCTAAGAATTGTTGTGAGAGCATTAGTTCACATTACGATTATCTAAAAAATTGGTAGTAACCTGATTTGTCAAACACAAGAGAATTTGTGACACTCCTAAATGCGAGCGTTTACCACCACTGCCAATAGTTGGCCAACTGTTGTTTGCTACTTCGATATCATGGTTCATTTTTCTTATCGAATCACATTTGAACCTTATGAATATTTTACTTGATATCTGCCAACTCTGCAATTGTTCGCTTCGTATCAATGTTTCTCGTTTCTCCTTTTGCTTTTAACAGAAGAACTGTGTCATTGCCATCCTATAATTATTTAGGTCTACCGTTAATAGATGTGTTCATGTAAAGATAAACGGCAGCTTGTGAACGAATTTCCAGCTTACACTGTAAAAAATAATGGGAAAATGACCTGAAAAGTGTAAGGTAATATTCTCAAACCTGTGGGGGAAACATAGTTTTTCTGACAGGTAAGGTAAAATTAGCGTACTCTGGAGTAAAATTCACTTACATGGTAGTGGAAAATCCCGTATATGGATGGGAAAATTACTTTACGACTCGTGCATCTATTCAGCATTGTCTCAGCAGCTAAGTAGGTGAACGGGCGAAAGAAACAATAATTTAACACGTTAATATTCACTAACACTGTCACACTATCGTCGTGGTGTAATGGATAGCGATCGGCCTATCGGGATAAGAGGACCATAGTTCGCGTCGAACCGCCAGCAAGTGTCGACGATTTTAGTGTTGAGGTTTCGGTTGCTGTTCGTCACAGGATATAGGTAATAAAAAAGTTAAAAGTACATTTACTCCAGGATCATTTTATTTATATATATATAATTTTATTATATAGTTTACTTAATTTTCCCTTACTTGTACGGTACTTTCCCTCACTTTTGTCACATATTTTCCCTTACAGTTAGGGAATTGTACTTTTACTTGTTATGTAAATTTACTCTACATTTCAGAGGCAATTTTACCTTACATGTAGAGGTAATTTGCTTCCCTTTCATGTAAGGGAATTTCAGCTCGAATTTTTTTACGGTGAGGTCTATCTGACCTTTTTTCAACATGTTCATTATCCATTGCTAGTGGCTCTTCCCGTTACTTTTCACGAACTTGAGGTTGAAGTAAAGCAACTACCAATGGATCACTGCACCTGACTGTACAGCGCGAATAACTCATAGCAAAAGTAGTACAGACACCATGAAAATTGTCAAAAAAGTGCGATTTATGCTGTATATGTATGAAGAATGTATATATTTTGCAACACTATAAAATATTTTACTAAAATATACTTTTTAAATTAAAAAATTAATCGATCGATTAAGTCCGCATGATTAACAAAATTTAAGAAAACCTTCTTCAAGAAAGGTCGTAATAATATTTACTCTGATTATATGTAATAAAATCATGATAATAGTGTATCATATCAATTTTATAATTAACTTTATTTACGCCAGTTTCAGCCATAAATGTTTGTGACAAATTGACACATACAAAATAAATTTCAAAAATTATTTCCTTTGTTTTTATTACAATATTCTTACATAAAATCATAGTAAACATTATGACGATATTCCATGATGAAGACTCTCTTGCAAATTCTGCTTTCTGAAACATCCGGAATGGAAATATTCTTAAATTTTGTTAAAAATACAGACTCTTTTAATCTATTAATTTTTTACATTTAAAAAGTATATTTTAGTAAAATATTTTATAATGTTGCAATATATTCTTCTTCATAAATAGAAATTTTCTGACAATTCTCATGGTGTCTGTACTACTTTATTATGAGTTCTTCACGTTGTGTAGTCGGATGCAGTGCTCCATAGGCAGTTGCTTTACTTCAACCTTAATGTGAAACTGTCTCATTCTGTATGTGCCCGCATATTACCTGAAATATGTACCGTCACACGCATTAATCTTCTCGGACTTGCACATGAGAGCATATGCAGCTGTAGATAACTGATATACCGTAACTATTTAGCATTTAGATGTTTTCACAATGTCTGCGTGTTATTTAAAAGGAACATGTTTTACTCAAAAATTGCATTTCTCCCAATAACAACTAAAATGCAGATTTAATGGCCCTTGGTTTAAATTTGTTATGTTATTGGGTGTTTGCAAACAAATAATTCTGCATTATAAACCTTAATTATCCAGTCATATGCTTTCGTCTCCGTTTCATTCCATATGACTGAAGAAAACCTGTTACCAATAGCATTGAAAGGTTATAATTTACATTTTGATCACAAAAGCAGCGTTGTCACAATTGCAAAAAAAAATTCAATATCAAGACTGACCGGATAAGAAAACAAAGAATCATGTAATTTTCTCATTCCGATATTGGTTAAACTCAGTACTGATCGAGTACAATCCCATAAACTTAGAAAATAATATCAAGACTGACCGGATAAGAAAACAAAGAATCATGTAATTTTCTCATTCCGATATTGGTTAAACTCAGTACTGATCGAGTACAATCCCATAAACTTAGAAAATAATATCAAGACTGACCGGATAAGAAAACAAAGAATCATGTAATTTTCTCATTCCGATATTGGTTAAACTCAGTACTGATCGAGTACAATCCCATAAACTTAGAAAATAATATCAAGCTATATTTATTAAATTACCTGCTAACTTGGTTACTGTAATATGGTTGCAACTTATATGAGATACATATAAAACTGAGATTAACACCAACACTAACTGGGATAATATTCTTCCCATTTCAGCTAACGATCTCCTTTCATACAAAGTATGGCAATATTTAAGTAACAATCTAATTTTCAAAAATATTTCTGGTTCAAAAATTACGAAAAGGGTAAAAGAATTGTATTTAAATTGAAGCTATGCTTACTTCAATGAACCAGATTCAAGAAACAATCGACCATTACTTGTAAAAGCAATGACGAATTAAAATTATAATATCTGTACGTGTTCCAAATAAAATTTACACATTAATATTATGACATTACATATTTTATAAGCGTTTATTTTCATGTGTCTTCACAATTTACACGTTGAATTAGGATCATGTTTATCATCTGTGCATAAAAAGCGAATGTTATGATCGTCACAATTATATAGAAAATAATAACTATATAGTTTCGTTATTGCCGAAAATATTTCGAAAGAAACATTTTTACAAAACATGTCATGAGAACCACATCCCCAGCTGACTCCCCCACCCGCAATGTACAAGTGAGTAATGTCTGAAATTATTCAGTTGGGATGATATTTGGGTCACGTGATGTTAGAGACAGTGAGCTCGGCAGGAAGTATAAGAATGTACTGCTCAATATCCCAGCAGGACAACCAACTGCAAGTCTCATCAACCTTGCGATGCCTCAGACGCGACACTGTCTTCCACAGCGCGGTCAATGCATACGAGAAAACACGTATGTTCTCCCAGGCAGTCGATGTAGTGGCGTCCGGGAGAAATAGATGTTTGGCACTTTTACTTTTTAATGGCGCAGTCTGCTGCAATTATTTTACGCATCGGAAGCTTAAAAAACGGAAGAGTGCTAAGGGATGCCTCGTCGGTTCTGTGCACGCGAAACACACTGGACTGGTGTATCAGTGTTGTTATAGAACTCCTGATACACTCTTTCACCTGTAACATAATTTTCGGCCTAAAAGCAATGGTAAGAATGTTAGTTTGAAACATTTTCACCTCAAAAATGAAAAGTAAACACGGAAACAGAAAAAGGAAATTTACACTTTGACGTGAAAATTTTCTTAAATGGCCTTCGTAAGTTTTAAGTAGAATTTTCTTGGAAACAACTCTACCTGCTATTCAAACAATTTTCTTAAATGGCCTTCGTAAGTTTTAAGTAGAATTTTCTTGGAAACAACTCTACCTGCTATTCAAACAATTTTTTTACGTTCTTGCATGTTACATATTTCTTAGTTGAGAAATGAAACGACAGTTTAAGAAAGTATGATACCATTGAGAAGCTAATGAGATGAATTGTTGTAATTTTGAATTTTTAACTTTTTTGGACATATCTCATAATTCAGCAAAATTACTGAGTTAGGCTAGAGCTCAAAATAATTTTCTGCCATCAGATAGTAATAATATTATTTTCTCGGATGTATTTTATACAGTGCTCCCGTATTACAATTAATACTTTTGAGATAACATTTATAGTCAAAGAAACCAAAAGCTAAATTCTCACCACACGTAAACCGAGTGACGGATTTAAAAGAACTTGCACGAATGGGGTTTTAAAGAACACTTTAACTGTAATCAAAATTCATATTAAAATACTTTTTTTTTTTTATTTGTTGGAGTAAGAGCATAGGAAGTATCTTTAATGTAATCTTTCTAATTATTTGGTATTTTTATCAAGTTAACGTTGATATCACGTCACGATACTCTAAATTAATCTCAAAATCAAAACAATATTTTTTGAACGGCCTTACGGGAATTCATCAAGCGCAGGAATTTTATGCATTGACTCGTCAGAGGGCCGCAAGAGTCTTTTCGCCTCTCGTCGGGTATTACACTAAAGGCCACTGCTAAACAACAGTATTGTCCATTTCATATAAGTAGGGTAAAATCCGACAAACAATGTGACCAACCTACACACTATGTAAACAGTAAATGCTCTAGTTAGTAAAGTGTATCAGCTGATTAATTGTTGCGGAATGCACGTTGTTAAGTTGGATATTTTGATGATGGGTTTGGAAGAAAATAGTGCTCAGAATTAAAAGTTGTAATTTAAAATCTTTATTGTGCTTAGAACGTTCATGGTTTAAATGATGTTTATAAAGCAATATTAATTTTCTTGGCTTTAAGTAAATTGAACTTAAAAACATGTCTACGGCAGAGCATGTCGACATGTACGAACAGTAAACGCTTCTAGCCAATGGCTAGCTCCGCTAGCCATGGTTCCAGTTTCCAGCCTGGTAAACGCCGTTGTGCATGTGCTTTTGTCACATTGTGGTTATACGAGTACCTTGTTGGTGCCTTCGAAATATTTAATCGGAAGTTAATAATTTTGTTTATTTGCCTTATTCAAGCATAGTTGGTTGCAGGTCACGTTGTGGTGCGTTTTCTTGAGTGTGATGAAATATTCATCGTCATGTGTTTACTGCTTCGTAAAATTGTCCGTTCCGCCATTTTCCTTAACCGCCGTGCCGTCCGCAATGAAGTGACACGAATATAATGTACTTTTCTAGTTTAAGTTTGTTGGTTTCGGGACACGAACGCAGTGTAGATTTTACGGAATGGTTCTACAAATAAATTATTTAATGCTAGTGACAAACAAACGTCATTTTAGTGAAGCAAATATGCAAGGATTTCCATATAAAAACAAGTGTTCAGGAGGTTGTGCGTATTTTGCAGGCAGTAAGTTTGCGTATTTTGTAAATAATACATTTGTAAAAAGTTACTATAATCATTTAAATCCACATGGCCTGAAAAAGCGTCACTTTCAACACTTTCGTAGTGTGTAAATAATATTTGTTTATTTGCTCGTATCGTAATTTCAACGAGTGCAAGGTTAACATCGGTCAAAGAGAGTGTGTGAGAGTGTGAGTGTGTGTGTGTGTGCGCGCGCGCGTGCGTGTTGCTGCATCTGTAGAATACGAACAGCGACATATATATCGCGCTTGTTTTCTTATTGAAGTTAACACTTTCGAAAATATAATAATCTCATTATTATTGATGTAAGGGCCAAATTTACCACTGCTCTATCAAAACAATATGCAACTCAAAATTCCACACACTCGTAAGAACTGCAAAACAATGCCGTCTCACTAAAGACGTCAAACTAAAGACCCCTCTTCCTCACTGTTTCCTTTTCCCCCTCAAAATAAAATAAAAGGAATGCCAAGAAACTTAACTTGGTAAATACAAAAATAAAACAGGTAGGAATGCCAAACCAACAATAATATCCTACACTGATTACTGGAAGGAAGTTAGCTAATGTCAGCATTTCAGTGTCTGCCATGATAGGAAACACAAAGAAAGAGGAAAATTCAAGTGCGCATTGGACTCAAACATTTGTTTACAAACTTCTTTAACTTCACTGACAATACAGATATGGTGGAAGGAGACATTGTGGCCGCGGTACTTTTCTATAACTGTCAAAATGCACCCAACTTACATGAAATGGGCAGTATCCGTCTGTCTCTTGCCCTTATTATAATATTGCTCCTCCAAATCGATACATGTTCCAACTCCTCGTCCAATGAGATGTTAGACGCCTTGATCAAAATATTTTCTTTTAAAAATTTTAGTGACACTAGTGGGAAATAAAAAGAAAAATATTTTTATTGAGAATAATTCTGTAGTTCCGAAGAACCAAATAACTGAAGCATTGAACTGGAACTTGTAATCATGAATTTAGCCGAGGGAACCACGGTGGCGTAGTGGTTAGACTACTCGCCTCCCACCAATGCGAACCGGGTTCGATTCTGGTGGGGCCGCACCCAGAATTTTGTTTGTGGAAATCATGCCAGACGATGCCGCTGGTCAGCGGGTTTTCTCAGGGATCTCCCGTTTCTCCCGTCCTCGCTCTCCATCGCTGCTCTGTACTCACCTAGCTTCACCCTGATCGACTTCCAAGACCTCTATTTTAAGAGTCTCCCAAATCTCTTCATTCATTCACTCACTTAATATAGACGAAAACATATTATTTACTCTAAAAACAAAAAATACACATAAAAACTACTAAAGACTTTCTGCTTCAAGTCCACCATTTAAATACTTTCTGCTGACTTGCTACTATAGAATGTTTGTGCTTGAAATTTTATCAAAGTAGTATTACGCAAGTCGGGAGTGTATGCAGTAAAATGTTTCAACAGCAGTGATGAACATTTTTACTAACCCGCAGATGGTATCGGAAGCCAAAGCTGCAAAGGCAGTTTAGAAACACTTGAATTCGTGCCTGAATTCCAGGCAAGCCATGGCTATGTGTGTTTTATTGAAGTGTATTTGAGGTAATGTTAGTATGTAATTTGTACCCTGAATAGCTTTCTGGTATGAACACTGGTACCAAAAATTCTGGTAAAATTGCGGAAAAGTAGTGGTAAATAACTACGGACTCACAGTAGATTTTCAATAACAGATGTTCTGTAAATTTCACAAAATTTTTCTTGAGTTCATGAAATCTTTCCGTATATTTGCATATACGTTTTCGTGTATATCAATCTTACAAAAAGAGAACATGAATGATATGTTTAATTTTCGTTACATGGGTGCTTAATATTGTACAAAAATTACTTTCAAGATATTCTAATTGTGCAGTTTAGTGAGCACTGCAAGTTACATATACATTAATTATTTGAATATATATTTATATAAAATATATATGTATCATAGTTACTGGCTATCCCAACGCGGTGGCCTTGAGTGGGCGTCTGTATTGTTACTGTTAGAATATGAGACACCTGAAAATAATACTGTTTTATTTTTCAGAGAGGAATGATACGTGGATAATTTCTTTACAGCTATACAGTATATATATATATATATATATATATATATATATATATATATATATATATATATATATATATATATATATATATATATATATAAACACTCACGCAAATCGCTATGAAAAATCTGAGCCAACCTCATGTCTGTAGTTTCGTGCTCTCATTAAGCGACCATCCAAGATTATATTACAAAAAATAATTTGACTATCATGTATTCTGAGATAATAATTGGCCGGTCAAATAGCAATCATATTTGTGAAGAACGAACGTTACCGTATATAAACAGAGTATGTCACATTTACGAATATTTGTTTTAATATTTTGACGGTATTTTTCTACGGCAATAAATTATATTCCGTAAAGTTTGTTACCTTGGAACGCCATTTTGTAGAAAAAGAAGTCAAACATTTATTTATCCACTGTAAACGCACATAATAATGACAGAATTCTATATCTTTCTTTCGGCTTCATAAGAACACTAAACTGAATGCTTCCAGTAGCCGTTACAAGACATTGAATAATTAATTAGCATTTGATTCGAATAAATACATCGAGTACAGCACAACACTGTCTGCGGCTAACCACCATTCATTACCGAAATAAACCCATTGTTACAAAAATTAATTCCGTGACCAAATCGATGCCAACACTTTTTTATGAACTAATATATTCGTCGCGCGTAGGAAATAATTTAATTGTAACTTGGCTCATATAATTAGGGAACAATGAAAAAGTGACTTTTCATAGGAGGGTAAGGGGGGAGGGGGGTAAGAGGGGGAGAAAAAATATGCAGAACAATATTGTTTTGTTTCATTTCCTATCCCGAGCGCATACGGTTGAAAAGGCTTATTCGATAAAGCAAATTGGCTTGCGGTAGAAAATACATTTTTTTTTTTCGGAACTCGTCACAATTAATGAAGGGAAAATTTTATCATAGTTCTTGTCTGTGTGCGCAGGAATTTCAGTAAAAAAAAATTAAAACGTATGTGCGGATACCATCACGAAATTCCGTGTAAATATTCATCGTAGGAGCGAGGAGAAATATACCAAATCGAGAGGAACAATTGCTTGAATGGGTTCTTTTGTAAGGACGTATCTATGCTGCGTAAAAACTATCATTATGAATATGATATTAAGTCTTCTGTATCTAACTTAGTCGTATGGAGTTGGCGTAAAATTACGACGTGTGCATTCTTTGAAGACACTGGCAAAGAAATATTTATTCGCCGCCAGTTTTTACAAGGTTCTCTGCAACATAGCATTACAACGACAACGACATTAAGTGTGTTGATTACTCAAGTGAACAGGATGTATTGCATACTATTCTATTTATGAAAAAAAACCATCAGATTAGGACACTTTCAACTCGGCATCATTTTGGCAGAGAGCTGACCAATGCATGATATTCAGTATATAGGCTGATCACTGTAAAGTGCGGACATTTTAAGGCCTTGCGAAAATATTCCATTAAGTAAATTTCTATCTTACGGCCACTTTTTAAAATGAACACTCGTATAAGACTAATAAACACAATGTATACAGTTCACGCTTCTCTAAAGTTAACGTCTGAGGACGTAATAAAATGCATTTATTAAAGGTTAACGCCTGTTGGAAGGGCCTTCAAAAGTGCTCACTTTACTGTGAACAGCATATAGTAGGCATTTACGTTGTTGTGTGAACTAATGGACTGCTATAAATAGGAATACAGGGACCAATGGAAGTGATGGTCGTGCAGTTAAGGGACTCTGCATTTTAGCTTAGTTGTCAATACATCTGTAATTCACTCAAAGTGTTACAAGAAGTTACTCTCGCATAAAATATTATATATTCACGAAATGCCTGTGTGAAAAATACACTGCAGCAATAAATGTCAATGATGAAATAATGTGAAGTTATTGCTGTGTATGGTGTAGAATTTACATTTAAATTTTCGCACCACGTAAAAGCGTCAATATGTAATGTTGTGTTGTTGTTATTATAGGTATGCAAATATATACTGCCAGCACGTTGCGTGTCCAATATGAAATATCACGTGATTTTGCTTTCAATATATTCAGAAATGTTGTATGGTTACTTGTAAGTTGTGTGTGACGGTTACCATAAGCAGATTAGTTTGCTGGAGTTCTCTGTAAACACCTTGGATATTCATCTTGTAAATAATTGTCTGCTGAGATTACTGTTTACTAAATATTTATTAATATTCAGATTTATTTAATTCTGTCGGTTTCCTCAACACCAGCCAGGACCAAATACATATGGCACTCACGAGTAGTTTTGCATATAGTTTAATGTGGGTGTAGTGCCTTTTTTTTAATTTCTCACTCTCATTGACACTGTAGTTTACACACGCAACAATGGAACAATACATACCAGGCTGCACAGCTGACTTGGAATATATCAGTGGGAAAGGACGTGATCTTACCTAGGCTGCCTGTGTATAATTTACCTGTGCAATCCTGGGCCGGTAGGTGAACAAGCTTATTTTTGCCATTAGCACCTTCTAGAATATCAATCTTATTACTATTAGCACCCTTTCGAAACTAGCATTTGGCACGTACGCCATTTGTGTACGTAAGTCACAATACGGCAGACAATTGAAATTGTAGTAAACACGTATGTTAGGTACTGGGTAATAAATAGGTTAACTTGACACTGCAGTACAGAAAAGACAAACATATGCGCCCTGTGAATGTATTTCATTTATTTAACATTACATTTATTTTTCTATTGTAATTGTTTAGTATAAGAAATAATTAAAAACCTTGATGGCAATATGTGAAAAGCTATAAAAGCACAACACTAACCTAACAACACTAAAAGTGGTCATGCCTAGCCTACTTGAACCCTTTGGCGGTTGCGTAACATAGCTTGCCAGATTCTGAAGATACTTAATTCAAAAATAAAAATCTCAGCAGTAAATTTTACTTTGAAACAAATTATGCTCTCACTAAACAGTCAAGCTCTGGTAGAACCTACTCTTATCAGAGGCGTCGCTTGCGTACTGAAGCTAACGGACATTGAGTTGATCCAAACTGTAAATAAAATTATGTCCAGACGAAAATGTCAGATCGCAGTGTAGGACTTATCTTTTAATTCCTTACTAGATTGAAAGTAGGATGTTCTCGCAGGAAAATGATGTAATAAGATAAAGGTGAAGGTACGTGGAGATCCGCTCTACACTTACGTAGACGGCGTATTTAAACTATCTATCTTCTTTCCACTAAACCCCGAAAATGGGTCACTATTGCCTCTAGCTCCATTGCTGATTACTAAAATTACCTAAACTCGCTTCAGGGACACGTCTAACAAAATTAAAATCGTACCTCTTCGTCCACTTCATACGGGAGGTATGAAGTCTTTCGAGGCTGCTGCGAAGAGAGCGTTAAACTATGCCGGCTGGCGTTAGCTTAAGGGTGCCTAAGGCACCAGCCAATCAACAATCAGGATTTAAATCTACTGGCCAATGGGGGTCAAAACTTTTCAAACCACTCACATGAAAAACTTTTAACGGGCTAAATACTGACAGACCAAAGAATACGTCATCTTGTAACTGAGATATTATACAATAATAAGTAGAAACACTTACAAAATTGAGATCACGCCAAAAATAAACATTAATTTAAAAAAATACATACACAAATAAAAATGAACCAGCCTATTCAAATTACACATATATGTTATTGCCACCATACGTCTAAGTTTTAAAAATCCTACGTGTTAAGAAAAATAAAATTAATAAAAATAAATATAATTATATAAACAATTGAAATCACATGTGACATGTATGAAAAGTATTACATAAAATCTTGCATGACAATATGTGTAGCAATAAGAACAGGAACAAATATATGTTAATTGTATGCATAAAATACTATTTTTATGGGTGTTACAGACGCACTCTTAGTTTCGAAGACATATTATAAAAGAGAAAATGGAATTTAAACTCTTAACAAGTAATCCAATTTAAAATGAGCATAAAAAAAAAAAAACAAAGTGTATGGCAACAACGAAATGTCTGTCTACACACTTCAAACTATTATCTGCCCATACTCAACATGTCGCTATTCTTATTGTACTCTCATCAAAAATTATTAACCACTCTTATTAGGGCACTAGAAAACTTTATTTACATAAAAACATATGGGAATATCAAAAATGTCTGTAGTGAAAATCATTTCGTGCGGGTTGCGCTAAGAAATATCTCAGTCTTTTTATTTGCAAGTGTTCAGCCACAAACTCTTTTCTTAATTATTCTGTCCACGATGGCCGAATGCCACGTGATACCACCCGGCGAGCCGTTAAAATGCAACATTGCAGCTAATAAGCTGCCCCTGGCTCCGGCAAACCTTTGTGTCCAAAGTTCGTACAAGTTCGTATCTCGTGCGAGGCAAGACAGCGCACCAGCGTCTCGCTCTGCAGTCAGGCGAGAACGGGCGGTCGACATCACATGTGTCTCGGGTTCTTCGGCACTTGAAGGACGCGGCGTCTATGTACCAATGCGGAGGCTTTTCACTACCACACATTCTTCTGCAAACTGTTACTTGGATGAACAGTCAATGCACTAAAACAATTAACCTCAGTCGTCTATATGCTGTTGAGGTGCGTTTCACTTCCAGCCTTTCGTGTGCGCATTTATTCCGTCCATGTGTCAGTGAAGTGCGCGCTCACCATTGTCTTGCTCACCCAAAACAAGCGAGTCCACATCATACGAAGAATGGAGTCAACAATATGGTCACTTTCTGCTGTTCACTTAAATTAACACAGCCACTTAAAACACAATCACTTTTACTTTGGGGCTAGCTAGTCACATGATGTGATCACGTTACTATCATACTATAGCATTGACTGAAGAACAATGCTATGGCTAGACCTACAAACGACTTTATTGTTTACATGTCACACACTTAACAACATTGAGAACTCTACGCCTGAAACTTAGGGGTCTCAGATAAAACAATAACAAATTTTCTCACTGGCACAATGGGAAATAAAAAACAATCAACCATTGCAAAACTACATAACCATTTCTGAGAGCAAAACTTATCTCTAACTATGTACAACAAAGGCAGATTTCCAAAGAGACTGGAATAAACAATGCTAAAATAGACAACCAGTTTTAAACAACCATGAAATTGACAACACCGCTCTAATGGACTATTTCAGAAAAGTCAATAGCCCACAACAGGATACGCATTTTATACACACTGGAATACCTGGAATTATGGTGCGTAAAACTTCATTCACAGTGTTTATGCAGCTATTTCTTTGTTCAAAATCTGGGCGTCCCCATCTGCTCTTGTTTCAGGTACTCAGACATGGCTGATGCTGGATTGAGGTGAGTTTACTAAGGGTTATGTCCCCCTGGTAGGCAATTTAGGACAGTAGGCGACTTTCCTCGGTGCTCTTAACATGTAATTAATCTAACCACTTCTTGACTATGCTTGGTAACTTATGCACCCTCCGACAGAAGCAATCTGTAGGCGTAGTATTCTTCCCCTGTACTCGGCGTCTGGCGTAAAATAAATAAATAAAATTAATTTGGGGAGGTTTTTAAAACATTATACACGTCGTATGTCCAGGGGCATCAACACCGCACATCCTGACCGCTTCACGTAGGAAATAAAACATACTCTGCCCTGCTTCACATAGTTAAACGCCTTAAAATTCGCCGTCAACGGATGCTCTTCTATTTGCCTTACTAGACTTTACTATTCTGTGCTCTCGTGGGTCTCATAGTTTCGCTGGGAACGTAAACACGTAGCGAAGTTAGATTATATCTTCTTACAATACTATCAGTGCCTGGCATAACCAGCTCATAACAATTTGCCTAAACTTCTAGCTTTGCCTCGAATGGTCCTGCATATAAAGGAGAAAGCTTGGCGGCGACTAAATCCCAGTGATTATACAGAGGATTAGTTCGTATCAATACTAGTTTACCTGGTTCCACGTTACTAATTTTAGATTTCTTAGTACTTCTAACTCTTCTATCAGCTGCGATATGAAGTCTCCGGCTTACAATTGTTGTCAAGCCCTCGCGTACCTCTTGTGCATCTAAGGGTGTTTCAGCAAAAATCCTCGGAATATCTGGTAATAATTTCGGGTCAGAATTTGCCGATCGTTTTCCGGTAATCACCTCCCAAGGAGTCAGACTAGAGGCCTAATGTACTGTGTGATTTAAAATATACTTGATAAGCTGCTCTACTCAATTTAACGTATGCTGATCAGCTGCGTGCTGACCAGCTATAGCAGGTGGTTGCCAGCAGTGCGGTGAGGTGAGGTGAGGCGGTCGAGCGGGCGTAAACACTTGTACGTGCGTGTCTATTGGACTCTGATTATCAAAATATCCCAATCTTGGCTGCTCCCTATAGCCCGCTTGCGCAGAATTGTACACTACTTGCGTGTTAGGTGGCGAGTACGCCAACTTAGTGTGTTTACATCTCTCCTCTGCATCGCGCTTCCTCGTTTACATTGCTGGGAAGGGCCTGCTTCTGTGGGCTTGACAGTATCACGTGGCGGTGGTTCGGATGCCCTAGGCAGCTCTGTGCTACGTTCCTCTCGTTGTCTTTCCTCCTCCGAACTATGATTACTTTCTTGGCTGTCTGGATAGCGTCTAATACATCTTGCATTTCGCCCAGAATAATACTTCCGTCCCTGGAACGCATGCTGGCCATTACTTTGACTGGAATATTGGTATAAATGACAGGGCTCATAATAGTCTACTTGTTAAGACTGCACCCTCGGATGCTGACCATGTCCGCCATTACCCCTGAATAGTTGTTGCGGATGACCTTGATAAAGGGTTTGGGGCTCGTTCTACAGGCGCAGCTTTCTCCTCTCCTCTGCCGCCGTGTGTTCGTTGCAAACGGTCTATTATGTCGAATACCAATAAACCTTCTCTAAAAGCCACTAAATAATCATTCGTACGACCGGTTCAATGCGCCTGGTAAAAGTACGGCAATTGTTTTAAAACCATTGCAGTGAATTCTTCATTGCTAAGAGAAGGGTTAGATGCCTAGAATTTTCATAGAGATCAGATAGGTGGATTTCTAGGATTCTGCCCTTTCCAGGGAAAAAAATTTCCATGTGTAGTTTGGACCTTAAGTTCCCCTGAACTTTCACGCCCCAGAAATGCTCCACAAATTTTGTTTTGAAATCTGAAAAATTGGTGCCACTACTGCGTGCTACCTTCAACCAGAAATATAATGTTGAGGTGAGGGATAAATTAAGGTAGCACAACATATCGCTGTCTGTCAGGCCAAATAATACAGCATGCTTTTAGATTTTAGTGAGAAAATTTATAGGATTTTCTCCTAGGCGTCGCTCAAATTTTGGCAGTTGCTCTGCCCACAACTTGGAATGATGATGTAATAATTTTGAGAGCGGCGTCCCTAAGACCTGAGCATTTGAAGTAGTTGCAGCGGCTGGTGTACTGGGCATTGGATTAGCCACTTCGATTGTGTGGCGCTGGGATTCCGGTGCTGAATTTCCTCCCTGGGGATTTTGTTGGCAACTAATTGCAAGTTTTATACCCCTGCAATTACTTGTGTCAATTGATCAACGTTGTCCTTCACACTGGAAAATCTCTGCTAGAATGCTCCCTCTACTTGAGCTAAGCGGGTTTCTACACAGCAGTTTGTGATTTAAATGTACTTGTCATAGCTTCCTCTATCACTGTACTATCAGCTGGAGGAACTGGCCGTTGCTGGATTTCATTCAGGGTGTTCTACTTCGCAGGCCTCCGCAGTGTAGTTAGCCTTCACTAACGCTAACTCGTCCCTGACGGATTGTAACAAAATCCGCTGCAACCTGACAAAAGTTAGCGTTCGTGTCCTATTTTAAATCAGCTACTTGTCGCGGTACCAGATCGCTGTGAGTTTACAGATAGGATTGCAGCTGAGTAACCTGTGCGGTTTGTGCCTGCGCAATGATCTCCAGTTTATTTCGCACGTCCTGAAACTGTGTTTGCATTTTTGTATTATGTTCCTGCAACTGTGTTTGCATGTTTCGTATAGTTTGAAAAAACATATTAAACCATTGTATCGTGTCTGTCGGACATGCGACACTAGCTTCTGCTACTGCAGGTGTCTGTGATTCCATGTTTGTTGTAGTGTCTGACACATACTCAGTGTTATCAACCTGGCTGGTCAGTAACATTTCCTGTCTAATCTCTACTGTTTCCTCCATTTCAATAGTATATTGCATAGTTCTGTAGTCTATGGGTGTAAGTGTACGTAGCTCGTACTGTATACTTGTTCGTCTACTCATTTACTAGATACGCTCTTTCCTTCCAGCATCATTAGGCTAGCACGTTGTTGGCGCCAATATGAAATAAAATGAATTTATTGCTGTTTATGGTGTAGAATTTGCATTTATATTTTCGCCCCACATAAAAGCGTCAATATGTAATGTTGTGTTGTTGTTATTATAGGTATGCAAATATATACTGCCAGCACGTTGAGTGTCCAATATGAAATATCACGTAATTTTGCTTTCAGTATATTCAGAAATGTTGTATGGTTACTTGTAGAGTTGTGTGTGACGGTTACCATAAACAGATTAGTTTGCTGGAGTTCTCTGTAAACACCTTGGATATTCATCTTGGATATTCCTCAACACCAGCCAGGACCAATTGCATTTGGCACTCACGAGTAGTTTTGCACATAGGTTAATGTCGGTGTAGTGCCTTTTTTTTAAATTTCTCACCCTCATGGACACTCACGCAACAATGGGACAACACACATAACACTTGAGTGGCCAGGCTGCACAGCTGACTTGCAATAAATCAGTGGGAAGGGATGTGATCTTACCTAGGCTGCCTGTGTATAATTGCCCGGTGCAGTCCTGGGCCGGTAGGGGAACAAGTTTATTACCAGTATCACCCTCTAGAGACTAGCATTTGGCAGGTACACCATTTGTGTTCGTAAATCAGACAATTGAAAACTCTAGTAAACACAAATGTTAGGCACTGGGTAAGAAATAGGTTTACTTGACACTACAGTAGAGAATACGATAAAACAGATACGCCCTATGAGTGTATTCCATTTATTTAACTCGTCCTTACTTTTTTCATTGTTATTGTTATATGGCAATACGAGAAAAGCTATAAAGACACAACACTATGCTAAAAATACTAAAAGTGGTCATGCCTAGCCTACTTGAACCCTTTGACGGTCGCGTAACATAGTTTCCCAGAGTCTGAAGATACTTATTTAAAAAAAGAATCTGCAGTAGATTTAGTTCTCACTAAACAGTCTAGCACTGATAGAAACTATTCTTATCACAGGTTTTACAGTGGGCGTATGTGTGCTAGAAAAATACGTTCTTATAAAAGTCAAAATGGATTCTCTTGCGTGCTGACGCTAACGGACATTGAGCTGATTCTAACTGTATATAAATTTATGCCCAGATGAAAATGTCAGATCGCAGTGTAGGGCATATCTTTTAATCGCCAACTGGATGGAATGTAGGATAATCTCGCAGGATAATGTCGTAGCAGGATTAAGGTGAAGGTACGTGGAGTTCCACTCTACACTTACGTAGACGACGTGTTTAAACTATCTATCTCTTGACCACTAAACCTCGCAATTGGGCGACCATTGACTCAATCTCCATTGCTGGTTACTAAAATTACCTAAACTCGGTTCAGGGAAACGTCTACACACCCTAAAACTATTTTAAAAACCTACCTCTCCGTCCACTTCAGGCGGGAGGTTCTGCCCTACGTATGACGTCGTTGGAGGCTGCTAGCGAGGAGAGCGTTAAGCTCTGCCGGCTGGCGCTAGCTTAAGGGCGCCTAAGGCGCTAATCAACAATCAGGATTTCAACCTACTAGCCAATGGGGACAAAACTATTCAAACCACCCACACGAACCACTTACAACGGCCTAAATACTGACAAACCAAAGGAGAGATAACTTCAAAAATAAATATTAATTGTATAAAAATACATACAAAATGAAAAATGAACTAGTCTATCCCAGTTACACATAAATATTATTGGCACCTTACGTCTAAGTTTCAAAAATCCTACGTGGTGAGAAAAATAAAATCAATAAAAATGAACAGAATTTACATAAGCAATTTAAATCATATAAGTGATGTGTGAAAAATTTTACATAAAATCTTGCAGGACTATATGTCTAGCAATGAGAACAGGAAAAATAATGTAAGTTTATTATATGCATAAAACCCTATTTTAACGGGTATTAAAATGCTAATAAAATTTATCTCTCTATAAAAGAAATATAATCATTCGTTTTCCACTGTAATTATGAATCAAAGAAGACAACAAGTGACATACGAGTCACTTAAACATATTATCTGTGGTGTAACCGAATGTTAAGTTAACAGTGCAATGAAAAAGTGCCTCGTACAATATTAGATCCTCTGTATTTTATTGGATAACACTAGTAAACTAGTTGGATTCCGACACCGTAAAAACCAGTACGCTGTCATTAGTTTCCGGGATGGCACATTTTTAACAGACGTAGAATGAATATGTATGTTCTGCGCCATCGGCTTCCTGCGTCGGAGATCGCAGCTGTTCATGCTCTGTCATTCCGTTCCCCCGGTGGCCATTTGTCCCTCAAAATTTCCATTTGTTCCCTCAAAATCGACAAAATTCCCGTCAAAATTCCTCTTTTTCCTTCAAAAGTTCCAGTTTTCCCATAAGAAAAACACCGATGCCCCAGCTGCAAAAACGATCCCTTGAGAGCAATTTTACATCCATCGGACGGATTTGGCGGATCGTTTTCGAGGGCAGAGCAGTGGCCTCCATATTGGTTTTATAGGCCATCTTAGTTTTTTGAAGGCCAACATGTACTCCATATTGGATCCAGATTACCCTGAATCTAAACTTTGACCTTGACCCCAGTGACCTTTGACCTTAAAAATTTTTCACAAAAATCTCAAAAAATCTCTAAAAAATCACAAATATTTATTTAAAATTGAACAAATGTATTTAAAAAATACAAATTTAAAATTTTTAATGTTCGGTCTTAGTGAGGACGAGAAGCTGGAACTGACGAGCCACCATGTTATGACGTCACCCAACCACCATGTTTGACCCAGGTGACCTTGACATTGACTCTGTAACCGTGACCATGAATGAACTTGAAAGAAAAAACTCAAGAGAATTTGTAAAAATTTAATAAACTCATAAAAGTCAGCGAACACGTTATGTTACTGACTACTACCACCATCTTGGATGCAGGTGACCTTGACATTTGACCTTGATCCCAAAAAATCTTTGAGATTCATAAAAATATCCTAAAAATGTAGAAATAATCATAAACAATATTATTAGAAATTATTTTTTAAAATCATTATTAAAAAATATACATTTTCGCAGGTTCCATAAATCACAATGCACAGCATACCACTGAGCCTCCTTAAATAAACCACATTGTAATAACTTTTCCCTCCCCATCCAATCTTTCTCATTGGTTAATTAGTCGGCAAGCCTCCACCCCTCTCACCCACGTTCATTCTGTCGAAAGCAGTCGACCAGCAAAATTGATTTTTCCGTTTGTCATTTGTTTGATTTTTATCACGTAGGTGTCCCTAGTGTGTTAATTTACCCACCAGGCGAGCTATCGATTTAGCCACCAGGTAGTAGCCAAATTTGTTTACATCTATTTAAACTATAGCTGGGGCTGCCTGAGCCAAGTTGTAGTAATTTCTCGATTTAGCCACCAGGCAAGCTGGCAAAAAAAAGTTCTCTCCTGTTCTGTCCTGCCATGTTCTACATCTATGATTTCGTTTTTTCCTTAGATCCCTTCCTTTAATTCGCTGTCATTCCTTCTTAATTTTTAACCAATATTAAGTAACCTTTGCTCCACCCACCATCTTACACTGTTTTCATGCTCTGCCATTCCACCTCGATTTTAGTAGCCTGCTGATTACTCATTCTCCTCAAACCACCAGTTTTGTTCACATCAATTCCGCAATCTTTGAATATGACACATGATCTTGATCTTTAACAATCGAAATCCATTATGTTCCGTATTTGTATTTAGTAAAAAAATAACAGTGGTGTATTAGAGAAACACCAGCCATGTAAAGATTTATGTAGGCCCTCTCTTCGCCATGTACCGCACTGAATCAGGTACACTGCATTCCAGCCAAACATTAGGCTATAATTCATGAGACATACTGCGACCTTTTCTATTAATTGATTGATTAGCCTTTGATCTATGTGGTAAAGGTATGTAGTACATGTTTTTCGAACCTACAAAGTTATTCCCAATCACATAATATTTTAAAGTTCCCTTGAATGCTGATTGTTTAAGGTAACCAAATATGGTGGTTCGAGGGGACTGAGTAATCAGCATGCTACTAAATCGAGGTTGAAAAGGCATAGCATGAATACAATGTGTTATGGAGGGTGTATCACAAGTGACTTAATAGTGGTGAAAAAATTAAGAATTAATGACAGAGAATAAAAGGAAGGTAATTAAGAAAAAAGCGATATCAAAGATGGAGAACATGGCATGACAGACCATGAGAGGATGTTTTTGTCAGCTAGCCTGGTGGCTAAATTGAGAAATAAGCACCACTTATGTGATGGCAACCACCTAGTGGCTAAATCAATAGCTCGTCTGGTTGGTAAATTAATGCACTAGGACTACCTAGGTAATAAAAAAGTAGAGAAATAACAAGAGAAAAAAAACTGTTTGGCTGGTAGAGTGCATTTGACAGAATGAGTATGGTTACGGGGGTGGAGGCCTGCCGAATAATTAACCAATGAGAAACTTTGGACATGGAGGGAAAGGTTATGATAATATGATTAATTGGAGGAGGGTCAGTCGTCTGCTGAACATGTTACTGTGGGGACCTACTAAATGGCAAGTTTAAAAATTATCTTGAAAAATAATTTTAAACAAAATTTTAAATGAATTTTTAAATAGATTTTTTGGAATTTTTTAGGACTTTAGAAGATATATAGGGCTCAAGGTCAAACGTCTACAGGTAAAGGTCAGAGGCCAAGGTCACCTGCATCCAAGATGGAAGTAGTAGCCAGTAATGTAAAATGCTCACTAACTTTTGTGAATTTTTTTTTAATTTTTACCATTTTTTAAGTTTTTGTTTTCAAGATCCTCCAAGGTCACGATCATAGGGTCAAGGTAAAGTTACCTGGGTCCAACATGGTGATTGGGTAACGTTGTAACATGGTTGCTGGTTGGTTCCGGTCCCTCATACGCGCTAAGCACGAAAATTTGATATTATAACTTAATGTATAATTTTTTAAAATTAATTTTAAAATTGTTTATTACAAATATATGGAGATTTTGAGAGTTTCTCGAGATTTTTGGGATTTTTTGTGATTATTTGGGAACTTCTAGGTTCAAGGTCAAAGGTCAAGTTCAGGATCTCTTGGATCCAATAGTGGACAAGATGGCTGACAGAACTAGTATGGCTAATGGTTAGGTCTGTCTCCAGACCCTGAACCCATTTGAATCGATTTGGCATACCCTATGCCTATAAAACTAAAATGGCCGCCACTGCTGTACCCTCAAAAGCGATCCCCCAATACCGTCCGATGGATTGAAAATTACCTTTCGGTTAATTTTGAGAGCAAGAAGGGAAATTTTAATGAAAAAAGTGAAATTTTGAGGGAAACTTTGTCGATTTTGAGGGAAAAAAGGAAAATTTTAAAGGTAATAATGGCCGCTGGGGGACCGGAATGACAGAACATGAACGGCTCCGATATCCGCCGCCAGACGCCGGTGGCCTAGAACAAAGATATTCATTCTACTAACAGAAAAATATTCAAAATTTCTCTCTTAAACTTTTTTACAGTCGTAAAATCATGCAAAATTTTTATCAATACCTAGTGAAGACTAGCTGGGGAATATAGAGAGTGATAGATTCGCTTAGCGAAGCTGAAATTCCTAATTTAATTAATAAATTTTTTACTGATGTGGAGAAATGTACAAGATGCAGCTTTCCTTGAAAAATTTCGTTCTTAATGTCAGTTTATGATTTAGACTTATGTTTATGACATTTTTGGAACGTTCTGTAGTAAAACAGAGACTGTAAATGAAAGGTGTTCGACGATATTTCTACTAATAATTTTTAAGAAAAGTTATTAATTATATTTGTAACACCTGGCTGTGTTCGCTTGTTTTTTTAATATAGGGAAATAATATTATCTTTGATTGCCATAATTTATTTTCTGATATCAAGTGTGTCAGATGATAGTATGCAAAGTGTATGAAAGAAACTGTTTCGTAAGGCCTTCGCAGATGGTAGTTTAGTATTGAAACGTAACTTTATCCTTGAAATTTGAATGTCTTAAATTATTTTCCTTGCTGGAGAATAAACAAGCGAGGTTAGCATTGACAACGGCGATTTTTTATCTGGAAAAAAAATCGAACTTTAGTGGCACTTCTAAAATAATGATCTAAGTATGGCAGCAGCATAAGCTTGGCTCCACGCAAATGTTAATTAGAAGAGAATAAATATTGAAATAAGCCTGTGTACTGCACTACAAGTAATCAAGCCACGATAGAGGAAGATTTAATTCCGCATCGTTAAGCTGCCAATATAATTCGTATGCATTAAAATGAGTCAACTATGTAGAGGCGATGTTGCCCACACGTCGTCAGAGGACCCCGGCCACAGCCAGCGTAGCATCTCAATTTGGAGTTCATCGTCCATTGCCCCGGTCAGGAGAGGTACGACGAGTGAAAGTAGCCAGCCCACGGAGTTCGCTCAGCAACGGCGAATCCACAGCGAGGCAGCTGGGACGAGAGTCGACGCCAGGACCATGGCGCCAGTGGGCGGCCGAGGATGACCAGTTCCTGCTGACGAGGGGCGAGATCTGTTTTAGTGGCAGGTCATTCCAGTAGCAGTCACCAGAGGAGTATTGCTGTTCTAGACACTACTACAGTGGTGTGTCGTCCAGAGCTAAGACCAGCTCATATAATTATGTAAATTAGTGCTGCATGAACACTGATAAGAAGGCCAATCATTATGACGCAGCTAAGATATGGGCGGATCCGGTGCGCAAGTGTGTCAATGTTGCATGCCTTTGCTTGTGTAGCAGATAAATGTAGGCCTTGCTAACTTTCCTGATACTTTCGTAAGGATGTTAACATTATGTTTCATAATGACAATTCATATTCCAAACATACCAAGGAGAGTCATTACAAATATGACATGCAGATTGAATTTTCTAAATAACAAATCCAAATCATAATTGTTTATTGTTTGTTGAGTCATTTTAAGGGCGATTATCTTGTTCAACTAGCGGTCTTATTAATTCATTTCTTAATTTATTTTTTCTTTGTTTGATATCAGCACCTTGGTCTGGTAAATCCTTTTATTAATAGCAAAATTTGACAATTGCATGCTATTTAGGTAATTATTTTGGACCTATACTGACTGATACGTTAACGGAGGCTTATGCAAATTCAGTACCATTCAGGCGTGTTACATATTATACTAGCAATGCGGTTACGCAACTGGTGTTTATTTACGCAAATGCAAGCCATAAACGAAAACAACAGTGGATATTAAACTGTTCTCTAAAGAGAAAAATAATAACCCCCGAAATTAAACATGACAGAAGTTTACCTGCAGAATCATACATATTATAAATTGTAATACTTACATGACATTAAAATTTATGAATGCAGTAAATACAATATAAAAGTAAAATAATACTTAATGAACCACACAATCCAGTTGAAAAATTAAGAAAACTTTTACAGCGTTCCAGGATATATGTTAGCCATAAAGTTTCCTGTGATGCGATAAGTATCTGTTTTTGTTAGGATGGAGGAGATAAACTATACGCGTCAACTATTACAAAATCATTTAATTAAATAAACCAACGGTGGACATTCAGTTTGTTGGTGCGATCTAACGATCTACATCACAACACACACAACCACCATCCGCAACAAAAATGTGCGATTTCTTCGGAAACGGCAAGGTTTAGAGATTTTTACAATAATACTTTCTTTGTTCATTTGGGTCCAGTGTTTCATATTATGATATCAAACACTGATTATACGTTTCATGTCATTTTTTATTTGCATAAACTCTGTTGCCTACGTCTATTTGTTACGCAATTAAGATGGATGACTTTTACAATACCTCAGTTTTTTCAAAAATATTTAATTATATAATTTGTATAAAGTATTTCGTTGTTGAAACGTAGGGACTTATCATACTATCAAACATAATATCATTTTTGCTCTTCACTTTTCAGAAGTTCTACCGTTCTTCCTATTTGAGACCGACCATAGTTGCTCTGTATCCGAAGTGTCTAGACTTTTTTCGTTCGAGTTTGTACACATCTATTTGAAACACATTGTGAACATGACGTTTCATAATTACTCCTGCACACTTCTAGAGGTCGCAGAGGGAAAACAGAAGAACGCATGCCCGAAAACGTACGGTTACGGTGCTACAAGGATAAAACGAATAAACATTTAAAAAATCCCCTTCGCGTGGTGGAGAATCCAACTTGTCATAGGACGACGTCTCACGTCACCTGATGCCACGTGTCGTCTGTTTACAATCTTACGTACTGCTTCTACCGTCGCTCCACTCATAATTCAGTATTCTATTAATGCTGTACAGTTCATGATGGACGAATACTCGTTTGCCGATAAAACCGACACGATGTTAATTTACGGCGAAATTCAATATGATGGCATTGCTAATATATATATACATGTATATATGTGCTATGTGGAATATATATATATATATATATATATATATATATATATATATATATATATATATATATATATATATATATATATATATATATATATATAACACATAGCCCATCGAGACAATTCTACACGAGTGCATATCTGGCTTGCAGTATACGGTAAACAATTATACATGCAATCTGACAGTACATTTACAGGCCAAGTATATACACTTTTGCCGAACTAATAGCATATTAACAAACGTGGCTTTCAAAATTTTCACAAAATTTTGTCGTGTGATAAATCAAATTCCTAAGCCAGAAAAGTTTTAGTTGCATTCTTACCTTCTATTTTGGTTCTTGTACACATTATGAAACACGTAAGCTGGCCATATAATTGTACCCAGTGAAGTGTATGTAGACAACGTAAGCTGGTCATATAATTGTACCCAGTGAAGTGTATGTAGACAACTTAAGCTGGTCATATAATTGTACCCAGTGAAGTGTATGTAGACAACGTAAGCTGTCATATAATTGTACCCAGTGAAGTGTATGTAGACAACGTAAGCTGGTCATATAATTGTACCCAGTGAAGTGTATGTAGACAACGTAAGCTGTCATATAATTGTACCCAGTGAAGTGTATGTAGACAACGTAAGCTGGTCATATAATTGTACCCAGTGAAGTGTATGTAGACAACGTAAGCTGTCATATAATTGTACCCAGTGAAGTGTATGTAGACAACGTAAGCTGGTCATATAATTGTACCCAGTGAAGTGTATGTAGACAACGTGAAACGTACACAAGGACAACCTGGATTGAATTTTTTTACCACCATATGTATATCTTACCAAAGGTATTTGCACCCCCGGAACACTTGCAACAGGCAATCTCCGTAGGCTGTCAACAGCATATAAGAAACACTAGGAAAACACAAATCAAAACTACCTTTAGCTACTGATCAAAATAATACTCACAGAGACTGCAGGGGGAATAAATCTGATTTAATTGAAAAAAAAAAAAAAGTTATTTAGTTGAAACTTAAAGAATTCATTCCATATTTGTGCAGACACGGAGTATTATGTATCAGCTCTTTTCTTGTTTTTAAAATTTACTTTACTTTTTGTGGCCGTAACTGTGAGTGTAGTCCTCTCGTCCTTCTTATTTGCGATTTCAGTTTATTTAAATTTTATCTTAAAATGTGAAAATTTAATTTCTTAAGTAATTCACTCACGCCAATTTAGTTGGGAGAACATGAGAACTCAGTTCAGAGGCTCCGTAGGCAAAAAGGTAGAGTAACTTTAATTAACTGACGATCCAAGACGACGTAACGTAAGCAAGATTAACTTCTCAAAAATCATTAATTATTTATTGGCGTAGTCTCTGTGTCGAAAATGCATCACACATTACTTAAAATAAATCTTGATTACTGCAGCAACTCTTGAGGTCTTCTGTAGCTGGTTCCGCTGGTTGTGGGCCTTAAGCTTCCCTCACTAGGGTTTTGAACATTTTGCACGTTACTAAAATCCTTACCGTACCACACACAATCACGGAAGCTCAAACTTAACTTTATTAACCATTCACGTGGGTAGCACGTGCTGACTTAAAATATTCGTCTTGAAATGCCGCGATTCTTCGCCTTGATGGCAGTCTGCATTTCAGTACGAAATTCGGTCAAATAACAAGAAAATTAAAATATTTCTCAGGCTGATGACCTACTAGGTCATCGCCTGCCTGACACAAAAATAAAGATTACTAAAATCATTAAAACTGCATACTTAAACAACGCTTTTAAACATCGCGCCAACCACGTGACGGCTACATCATATTTTACACGTACATTTTGTGTTACCATAGCAACCATTCAACAAATTCGTCTATGTAAAAGCAGTTCACGTAAAATTAACTTTGTGACTGAAAACAGAAAGTCTTATAAATATAATTACATTAAAATACGTTTTCTGATGTTAGAACCACTTGCAATTGATAATATAAATTAGGTACGTAGTAAATAAAATATACCTCTCTGCAATGAGCAAATAATATGTTGAAAAAATAAATATTGCGTTAGCATACACGTTGCAAAAATTAACTGAGATAACTGTGACACTAATAAATAACGGCTATTTGAGGCGTTGCACCAGAAACATTCAAGGGATTTTTGTATATGCTAAACACCCAGAAATATTTTGGTTGTGTCAAAATATTATTATACAGAGGTAGTTGGTCAAGCACATATTGAAATAGCATAATTGCAGCGATACACCGCCTCCTTATGGCTGAACAATAATTTTGTAGCTGTATAAATTACAAAATGTTCCACTGTTACTTTGGAAGTCTGGCTGCCGCTTCGGTGAAAATCGATTACAAGAGTGTCCAAGTTCTGAATTATTCGTCACGGTTAAGCACGGAGTCAAAAAATGATGTAACCGCCTGCGTATAGTGCGCTTTGAGAACTACATGAAAACCTGAATCAATACTCCAACATATTTGATTCTTTCTGCAGTTGGGCACGGACCTTCAATGTTTCGGCCTCCTCGCCACATAAGCGCGACAATCTTGAGTTTATCTAATATCGGTTAAAGAACTGTCGTGTTTAATATTTCTTCTGTGAATTTTCCTGCACGATGATAAGCAATGAAAGATTACCCACGTTCCAGGAGCCCATGTGAAAACATTTTTTTTTTTTTGTCCTTCCTCCATCCTTGTGGGATCCCTGCGTGTACATGGTGGCGGGCGGTAAGAAGGGCGAAGGGCGTGAGTTACCCGCGTTCCAGGTGATTAATTATGAAAAGCTATTTCCGCCGGCTACCGGCACTCCACTGGCTTCTCCCGGCGCTCGTTATACGAAGCTACCCGAAGAGATCGCGCCCCTCCCCCTCCCCCCTCCCCCACCTCGTGCGACGGTTCATTATGCCTCGTCTTCAATCTGAGCGCGCTGGCATCTCCCATCGTCGTCGGATGCCCTAGTAGAGGGATGGAATAATAATGCTGCGGGACTCCCTAATTCACAACACGAGGCGGGCTCAAGGCTGAGGAAGGGGAAAGGAAACAAGGAGGGAGGACTCGAGGCTGGGGTTCGTAATTAAAAACTCTGGGGGCGCGGCCAGCTCAGGAGCCACTTCAAAAAGACCTTTCGCGGACTCGAGTATCGCTTCATCAACCTCCCCCCCCCCCCTTTTCCCAAAACCCTTTCCACCCCAAGCTGAGCTGGAAACCTCACCATAGTCCCCCCCCCCCCTTCTACAATCCTATTGACTCCATGGCTGACGGCAGCCCTGCCACGAGATATTAATGCCTTTTTCATTATACAAATCCCGCTGTTCTCCCGTCGCTGCGTCGTGTCCACTATTCCAGTTGGCCCCTCCCACCGGTAGATTCCGCCTCCCTTGGCGTCAAGTATGTGCAAGGCAGGCAAGAGCGAGCATACTGGATACATACTTGCATGTTGAAGTCTCATTTACTCGTAGCGCAACCACAAATACCGCTGCTCCGTAGCACTAAAGTTGATTCCACAATAGTGCGTTGCGATGAGCGGTAGCCAATCAGGATGAAGCAGATTCCGTCACAGCGCATCGACGTCGAGTGCGTTGGGCGAAATTCTTGCATTGCGATTGTAGGCGTCAGCCTCCGACGGAGAAGAAGAAGAAGAAGTATAAATGTTTGATTACAGGAAGAATAAAAACATATATTTTTTACACTTGGAAAACGACGATCGCGTTTACGCCGGCATTTTCGTATTTGTACTTGTTTTATTGCTGCGTGGATTTGCAAAATAGAAGACAAGGCTTCTAATAGACATGGGCAATGTCAAATTTCGTTTATTAACATCAAAATAATTATCCTTCGTCTTATTATGTCTCGTTCCCGCTTGTTTTCGTCACACATTGCATTCATACTATCCTGTTTTTATCTTCTACCACTTAAAACATACGGTTTCAACTTTTTGCGCATGTCTTTTGTTATATACGTGAGACCTGAAAATCCAATGTCCATCCGTAAACTAGATAGCAGCACCATCTGAGACGGCGCCCGTCGCCGACAAATCATCGCATAGTTGTGAAACAGCAAGTGTAGCTCGTCGCAGCCCAATGCATCGCATCGCATCGCAACGCATCGTACTATTGTGGAACCAGCTTTAAATGATACACAGTTCGTGTAAGAAAAGTTTGCCCTTTGTCTGTCAGAAGAGGTCAAATTTTGTTAATGTCATGCAATTTAAAGCCCTTTCCGGCCCTGAATCGTTATCAGCATGGTTGCAGTGACCAGCCGTCTGTTCCGGAGCTTCATAAGCGTCGGTGTTCGTTGATGAGTGTTCTTTGAAATATGTCTAGAACACATAGTTAGAGAGAAATGTTTTTGCGAAAATATTTATGGTCATGCTAGACTTCAATATCCTACGTCCACAAAAAATATTTCCTTTGGTTATTGGCCGCGTGTCTACGTGAGAAGACGTATTATTATTCGACTGTGCCAATCGTATTAAAGTACTCCGATACTGAACGTCCATGATTCGCGGACAGACACCTAGGCGAGTGACATTTAAAATAATCCAACCACGAAAGTGCATATCAACAAAAGTTCTTTTGGAGTACAATTGGTCTTGAAATTTTTTCGCGAAAACCACCTATCCCTACCCATAGTTTATTTCTGCTTTGAGTTAGGTACATAACCGCAGCATGCAGAGAGGCTCTCAAAGACGTGCGCAGTGGAAAGTCGCAGTAGCGTTGTTGCTCAGACTAATCGTTTTTTTTTTTGGGGTGGGGGGATCTCCCATTCTTCCTGCTCCTTCCATTCCAGCTCTACTCCATATTCACCTCGCTTTACCCCCATCAGATCTCAAGCCCTCGTTGTTGAGAGTCGACCAGAAATCTCCACTCTACTACACCTTCGCAGTTGACTTTTACTTCTCGCATCAGGGGCACAATGTGATCCGATGTTTCCACGCCCCTTATTCGCAGTAACACCTTTCGCCCGAGCAGTGTGCACTTCAACCACATCATCATGCAAACAGTACACAAACTGCGCTGTATAAAAAATATCACCACCCTCACCCAGAAAGCCAAGGGTCGTCCATTTTCCAGTGCTTGTTAAACCACGCGTTACCAGCTGCAGCTTTATTTATAATGTTTACAGCGTGCCTACATCTCATTTTATAAACGTGTGGCTACGTGCAGCTGATTTCGTGGCAGTCAGGTAGGCTGGGCTTAATGCACCGTCCACACTGAGGTGGTTAGTGATGGAAATATTTCATGCATAGTCGACGTTAACGATAATGAGACTCAACATGAGTAACCGGGTGGTAATCGCTGGCACCCAGAACAAACGTTATACAGTCTCTACGCATAAGGCAATTAAATCGTGTACAGTAGTTTCGACGAGTTGCGTGAAACTGCATGACATAAGCGTAGGCCTTATTTTTATTGTGTAACTGTATAAGCAAAGTTCAGTGTAGTCTCTTATACAATGTCCGTGGAAAACATGCAGCATGGAATTAAGCTGCTTTTGAGGTCGGGGTTTTGAGAACCAATGAGGGCAAAGCGAAGTGGGTATGGAATAGCGCCGGAAGAAAAAGGAGATTCCCGAGAAGACTCGCCAACTAGCGGTATCGTCCAACACAACTCTAAGTGCGAAAATCTGGGAGCGACCTAACCGAGAATCGAACCCAGTTCGCCTTGGTGAAAGGCGAGTTATCTAGCGGCCCCTACACTTAGCGTAATTTAAGACATAGCTCTCGGAAAGTACCTTTTTCGTTACGTCGAACGACTTCAAAATAACGTTTGCAATATTCGATTTTGGCCGAAAGTTGAATTTCGGATAAGTCTTAAATATGTTTCATCTTCGTACGAATATAGTGATGGCGTGCAGTTGTTTTTGTTAACAACTGGCATTTGATACACGCCTTAATCAATGTTAAGTAATTCGACATTAGCAGAATAGGTCGAGATACCACTGCGAAATCTGACCCCTTTATCGATCCTGGGTTCCAAATACACCTCTCCTACGTTATCAATTTATAGAGAGACAAAAACGTCAGGTGCATCCCGAAATACGTTCGGGATCCTTGTAGCCAGGCTAACGAACCTGATGCTGTGGCAGTATGTCGAAACGTCTTCCACCAATTAGAGACTAGAAACGTGATCTGACGGACGCCAGCGAAACCAACAACGAGTCTTCCAAGTCAGCGACCGCCATCGTGACCACCACCTAGATTTGCGCCTGTTATCCGTAAAGTTATAGCAGAATACTGAAGAATACAGACTAGAATCTACCACGCGTCACGGACTCCGACTGCCATTTGCTGCACAGGGACCAGCCTGCCTCACTCGAGGAAAACTAACAAGAAACAGCACAGAACGTGGCGGAGGCTATTACGGACATGAACCATTTCGCAGCAACGCGAAGTCAACCAGTGATTAGATTCGGCTCGCATGAAGTGCACCAAATGCTGAATGTGGCAGGAGTTTCTGGATTGCGTGACCCTGCGAAGACACCACCAACAACGCAGCCCTGCTTTGCTCGATACCAACTATATGGTTGCTTTCAAATGTTTGTGCCCCCTTCGCCAAACACCCTGAGAAGTTATGGGTTGATGTGAGGGGATTTCAGCGCGTTTATGAGCTTCTGTTGATAATTTCAGCATCTGAGAAGCGAAATGTGTTCACTGTTCATAGATTAGTATACTCCACAACAGCCCATTGATGTGGTGTTAGCTGTTGTGAGATTATTTTGCATTTTACTGTGCGATTTTTCACACAGTTTATCTTAAGAAGTCAGTGAAAATAGATTGCCACCTCTACCGTGGATCTTTCAGAGGAAAACTGGTAGGTAAAATTTAATTTAAGTCGATGTTTTCAGGACTCTAATAATCATACTGGAATGAGAAGAATAATAACACACTTAGATATGGGTGACGTGTTCCCCGTCGTACTGGTTAAACTACTACAGCTGAAACAAGGTTTTGCTGATATTACTAATGAACCTACTTTTCTCTACACGTGGACAAATAGTTTTGAATGTTTTAAGTGGGCCAGTCGCTAATTTCCGAAATGGCTTAACATAGTCATTTAAGCTTATTATACTATATAGTCGAAACTATTGAATCAATAACAACTTTACTTTGTATGCTGGCGTATATTTCAAACATCAAATGTGTCTATACAAAGTGTAGAAGCGGTGGTTGGGCGGTTAGATTGCGCGCCTCCCACCAAAGCGAACCGGCCAGGTTACTCCTATATTTTCGAAAGTGGCAAACATGCCAGACGATCCTGCTGATCGACGAGTTTTCTCCTGTCTCCTGTTTCCCCCAACCTTCCATTCTCACCTCATTTCACCCTCATCGGCTCTCAGGACATCTCAACTCAAATGAACTTGTCATATAGCATTGCATGAAATAAATATAATTTTTATAAAATATATCTAATAAAAAATACGTTCATACGGAATTTGGCAAACAATAAACACCGAGTCAGGCCAGGTAAACTGATGCGTTGTGTTTGGGTGAGGCAATTTTTATTTATTTTTTTTCAAAATGCGGCCATATAAATATTTTTGCTTATCATGCACACTCTAGAAAACTACAACACATACAACAGCTTAACTTTGATCGCTTTAAGTATCTGTTATAATCATGAAGTGTGTCTGTACAGCGCCACTTTTCTCCGCCATTTTGTAAGAGAGTCCTACATGAAAAAATGAGGTTTTTATGTATCATGTCTCGGAAAACAATCAACAGATTCTTACCAAATTTGACAAAGAGATGTACAAAGGTAGGTCATATAAAATTATGTGTACTGCGGGTCAGCCAAATATTTTCAGAAAGACGGTATCATAAACATTTTAGCTTAGTTTGCTATATCAAAGAATTTATCCAACCGATTACAGCTCTTAGCTCTATATGCTGGCAGTGTCTGTGATAATCATCGAATATGCCAATGCATTACCTTTTTGCCCTCCATTTACAAAGATCATCACATGAAAACTTGAAATTGTATGCCATATCTCGAGGACCATCACCCGATTACCACCAAATTTTACACGCAAATAGTGCTGCAGTATGAAATGTAAATTTAGTACATGTGTTAGGTGAGGCAGAAGTTTCCACAAATGGCCTTAATATACATAATGTAGATTAGTATGTTATAGCTATTTAACAATGCAACAAGTTCAGCCAATTCTTGTAGACTAGCAGTATTCATTAGTAGCATCAGTTATGTTGGCCTTTCCGTTAAATAATTCCAGGCGAGAGAATAGAACGTTTTACCATATCACCGGAACCATTTAACCAATTTACACCAAATTTTGCGAACCACGAGTGCTACAAAAGTCCAAGTAAAGTACATGATTTACGCGGAGTCAGCCACTGATTTAAAAAATGGTGGGCATTGAATAATTTAGATACGTTTGTCATATTTATTTAACATTTTAACCAAATTTGGATGTGCACAGTATTTATTAGGATCATTTTATAATGAATAGCTTTTTAAAGCAATTACGTAAGATAAATAATACAATAAAATTTTTATCTAACTGAGGGACCAATAAACCGCTTTCTACCAAATTCTTCACAGAAGTAGCACTACATTAGGCCAAGTAAAATTTTCATATCACTGTAATATAGGCATGGGTCCATGGCAGAGGGAATTATGGAAGCTGAGTTTCTTCCTGCTCAGCGGGTACCGTACTATAGAAGGGGAGCCTGTCATTTTGTGGTTGGAAGATTAAGTCTAAATTTATTCTTTAACTTTATTATATGTGATTTTTCTGTATAAGGAAATACCCGCATTCATTTCCTAACAAACTGGAATCAAAACTTTGTATGCGATGCCGCATCACGTTAAACACATATAACAAATATCTGATTCATCATTGTGGTAGCAGCAGTTAACGAAAATCTAAAATTCGAGTAGATATGCGATATTTATATCTAGTATACAGGACATTGGTATCTTATTGCACAACACTAATCATATTGCAAACATGGTATGCGTTGTCCAAAACCACAACTACTATGCATTATAACATAGTATCGCACTATACTTAACTGTTTTCCTCATTCTCGAACAAAGATCGTTTGTTCACTGGCTGCTGCCCCAGTTAGAAATCATTCTCCTTTTCAAAGTGGCCATATTATTGGAAGTAACTTAACTACGGAATATATTCTAATGATTTAGTGCCATGCAGGATTGTGTTTCACGTGCGGGTCCCCAATGATACACGATCAAATTAAAACCTACGCGCACACAGAAAGGAGCGGAGATACTATAGATTTAACATAATAGCAATAAAAACTTTTCTTGGCAAATAAGTTAAAAAATTAGGCAACTCAATTAAAAACACTGTGTAAAATTGATTTAAAAAAATCCTCCTTAGGTTATTTATGCAACCACATGGGAACATACGTTTTTTTTTTTTTTTTTTTAATTTCTAAAATAGTAGTGTATGGAGAAAAATTTGCAGATATTTGATATAAGCGTATCCTTGATTTTTACTCTATTAATGTCTGGTAATTACATCATAAGCTGAAGTAAAAAATAAGTCGTTTATGTTCTATTGTTTCAATTTTTTATACATGAATCTCAGTTTTTTATATGTTTTCCTGAACAAGCAAAAAGGTGATTAGACACGATATTATAGAAAACAATAACCTATATTTTAAGACTGAGTGAGTGAAGAGATTTGAACGGCTCTTAAAAGCGAGATCTCGAGAGCCGATGAGGGCGATTGAGGTGAGTATGGAGCGGCACCAGAATGAAAGGACGGGGGAAACGGGAGATCACCAAGAAAACTCGCCGACCAACGGGTCATCCAGCACGATTCCCACATGCGAAAATCCGGAGTGACCCGGGCGGGGGTTTGGACCCGGATCGCCTTGGTGGGAGGCGAGCAGGCTAACCGCTCAGCCAACTTGGCCCATATATTTTACGAGCCCCTAAAAATATCGTAATATACATACCTCCAAGTAGAAAAGCTTTTGCACAAATATTAAAACCATCAACAATCTTTCTGCGGGAGTGTTGCAAGGAAGCGGTTGATTTCGAGAAATCGAACAGCTCACCTGCAGACTAGGTAAGTGAAATGTACTTATTCGTTTATTGGACCCAAGAGGCTTTTTGAAGGGGTGTGTGTCTTATTACTCGATACGTTAGGTTCCCTACGAGCTACGTTTCCGTCGGGTAAATTAATTTCCAGTAGCTGAATGGGGAACGGATTTTCGCCATGTTTCTGGCAATTCGGGTTGGAGTTCGTGATGCATGAACAATTTTCTCTATTGATAGGTAATCTGTGGGTCAGCCTAGTTGAAAGTCAAATTCACAGTTTTATCTTTTTAGCCTCAGGAATTTAGGCTGATGAGATCACTTTCCCGTCTGTGTGCCTATGTGGGTATGCGTGAGTAGGTGTGTGTGCGTAATGAAGGACAATACCTCACTTAAAGTTATCATTCCTGTCAATTTAAGTTTGATATCAACGAATCGAAAGCTACATGTGATACTTAATATCATACCGTTAAATAGTACTGGCGTTTCATTTGAAGTGACTCAACTAGTGTTACTGAATGTTGAAACTGGTAACTTGTATGACTCATTGGACTGTTGTCGACTAAGTTGGAGATAGTTAAAGTTCGTTTTTATTTCTGTTGTAGTTGTCAACCATGTTTGTCATGCACATATTCCTTGGTGTATTTTGTCCTCCCGTGGGTATCCTATATACGTAGCTCCTTAAAGTCGTATGTAAACTCATTAATTTATTGGTTATTTTGTTTCCAATTATTATTATCTGCCGAGTTAAGTATGACACAATTTAGGGAAGGTTGCTATCAATGGACCGGCGCCATGGATGGACCGCCGCAATATTTCTCTTATCTGACACTGCTAGTGTACTCTAGCGGTGGTAAAGCGTACATCTATTTCGCGAGATGACGCCATGTTAGTTTGAAAACGTTCGTGCAACGGATGACGGAGTAGCACGTCCAGGTGAGATTTTCATATTGTTAATGTAATTTTTAGAGAAAATACTTTGCCGTATAATTAGTACTAATGTTACAACACCTAATTAGTTGTTGTTACTAAATGAAAGGGTGTTCGTTTGGATATTTCTTGAATATGGCATTTAGTCCTTGCTATTAATATGTGCGCGATAGTGAAGAGGTTAAATGCAAACCAAACATGTTGTCATCATTGGACCAGAACTGACTCCCATCAATGGACCGGTCCAATCATGGCAACCATTTACTAGATATCACTGTTGTACAATTTTACGCCGCGGAAAGGCAGGAATGGAAGAGAGCTGCTATCTACTATTGTAGCTGAGTCAATGCGTGGATATGATAGCTGTGCTATCTCGTACATTCTTCGTGTCTGCTGCTTATAGATAATATGATATTGAAGATAAGAAAGTAATTGGTAGTGTATGTGACATACCACCGCACATTGAAGATGAAATTATGCAGCATGTTTTACAATTAGAGGAGTGTTTGTTTGGTGTTACTGCCACCGATCTCAGAATGTTAGCTTATGGTGTCGCGGAGAGAAATGGTATACCACACAGATTCATTAGAACCAAAAAAATTGCTGGTAAAAAGTGGTATTACCAGTTCATGAGCAGATACAAAGAGCTTTCGCTTAGGCAGCCAGGGGCTACATCAATGGCTAAGCCATCTGGTTTGAACAGAGAGCGAGTAAAGGAATTTTTTTTTTTTGAGATTTTGATGAAAGTAGTTGATGAACATCATTTAGATGGACGAGAGTAAAATGACAGCAGTGCAAAAAAATACGGAAAGTCATTACACACAAGAGCAAACAGCAGGTTGGTTGGTTTTTTAGTGGAGGAAGAGGCGCTACAAATACTGCAGTTTGTTGTGCCAGTGCTGCTGGGCAGTTCGTTCCACCGATGCTAATTTTTAAACGTGCTCGCTGTAAAGACGAATTGAAAGACGGTGCGCCACCGAGCAGTATTTTTGCATTTAATCCAGACAGCGGGTACATTACTAAAGAGATATTCGTACATTGGCTGCAACATTTAATTTCAATTGTTCGGCCGACTGAGGCAAACGAAGCGCTCCTTTTGCTGGATGGACATTCCACCTACACAAAGAATCTTGAAGACTTACCTCTAACGCGAGGAAATGGAATAGTTATGCTCGCACTTCCAGGACACACCACCCACATATTACTGCCTCTGGATGTATTTTTCTTTAAACCACTCAGTTCATATTATATTGACGAAATCGAAAAATGGTGAAGATGTCATCCAGGTCGAAGTGTTACTCAGTTCCAAATCGCAGAGATTTTTGGAAGAGCATATGGACGAGCAGCTACTGTTGGGACAGCGATAAGTGGATTTGAACGTTCAAGTGTGTGGCCAGTCGATCCTGATGTGTTTAGAAATCATCATTTTTCAGCTTCTAATGCAGTTCAGCCTGCGCCATCATGTGTGAAAAATTTACCAGCCACAGAAAATCTCATGAGAAACGAAACAGCCAACTCTGGAACAGGAAATATTATTCCAAGTACCAGCGCTGAAGAAAATAGGAATTTGCTTCCAGTTTCAGTACAGTCTATTTTCCCACTTCCAAGAGCAGCCATTGCTGTATCTGATCGAGGAAAGAAACTATGCTGATTCGAGAACGCCTCCAAATGTTGAAAAGGACTGGTACTGTGAGTTGTGCCAAGAAGTCTCTGTTGAAGAAATGATCCAGTGCAAGACAAGTAAAATTTGTGTCCATTCAAAGTGTGCAGGTGTAAATCGAGGGGCAAAACGGTTTTTCTGTGAAAACTGCCTTCATTAGGCCTAATGTTGAGACTTTTAATGTTTGAAGTAAGCTATCATTTCATTGCTGTTGTCTATCGACAAGACAATGCCTTAAAAATAAAGACAGTTTGGCAAAAAAAAACTGTAGTAAAAGTGATGCTGCATGATGCAATTTATACCCAGAAAATGTATTAGTATAATATAGTTTGTGTTAGTTTAACAAATGTTTAAATAACAATTGTATTTTTTAAACATATTGTGGTGGTGCATTAGTAGCAACTTAGTGGTCAATTCATGGCGATGGGTGTCGATTATTGGACCATTTCAGTAAAAGTTTAATTGAATTATTATTAATACTTTTTGGCATTTGTTATAATGTAACCAGTAGTTTTTGTTTCTACATTGATGTAGCTGTTCACCACATTTTACGAAAAATGTTAATGTTAACTGTTTCATAGTTATGGTAGTTTTTATGATACTAGTCCATCGATAGCAACCTTACACTAGTACTTCAATGCTTATTTGTCGGTAGATCAATAACACTGGAAAATGTAATACGATTGTAAATAAAAAATCTGTCAAAATAAATTGTGATGTTTCTTGTTATTTGTTATTTCTGAGTGCTCTTATTCGTGTGTTTAAAAACTTTTTTTCGGATTTTTTTGTTCTTTTAGCATAAATTTCAATATTAGGAGCACCTTTATAGTAGTATAAAAATATACACGAATAAGTTTCTGATTTATGTTTGGAAGCTACATCTACGAAAAATAACATTTAACTTGGTTTTCTCTGTGTTATTTTGCGCTGTGCTTTTTGACTCGTGAAAATATGGTACTGCTTGCAGAGTTAGGAGCTGGACGCGGCAATAAACTTGTACAGAAACATTTTGTTTACGCCTTGTTAAGTATACGTAATGCTACCGTCTTCCCAGGCAGGTAAACGGAATGCAGAACTTCAGTACTGTAAGAAGCGTTTATAAGCTTTTTTATTTCAATCAACATTAAATGATTATTTTATCTTCAAATGCTAGTATATATTTTCTTTTTTCATTCCCAATATGTAATTTTTATAGTAGAAATTCCTAAAACACTTTTTTTCGTCACAGATTTTAAGCAGGGCACTTCCGGTACCTGCAGATACTTAATTAGGGACGTGAAACACACCTTTGTGGTATTACTACGTCATAAAACGGTAAGATTACCTTTCAAAGTCTCATTGTGGCAAGGTTGTTATGGAAAAGCCTGCACGACAGTTCAATAACCTGCGCATAAAGGCGTTGAAGCATTTGATATGCAAGTTTGTGTCACCCTTAGCGTTTCCGCACTTCTAAGTGTCGGCGTCGGACAAAGTGAGCTGACGTAGTCGTAACACACTGGACACTCGCATTCTGGAGAACACCAGTCCGGTTCTCGGTTTGATCACCCTTGACTGGGCTTTCCTCATATCTGTACAGGCGAATGCTCAAGTCGCTTCTTCATACAGCCTGCTACACGGCCTCTTTCTTCCCCGTTCCTGCCACTCTGAGCAACTTTCTCTGTTTTTGATGACCCCGGTATCGGCGAGGTGTTAACCCCTATGTAAGTATGTACCTCAGCGTCCGTCGGACACACAGAACAAACACTGTTTAGACTACTGTCTCCCTGGCACTTGAAATGCGTTACACAATCTTTGTTAAAGTACATTCACGGTAAAGCGAAGACTTTAGAAATTAACCGTAGAAAAAAGTCACTGCCCCTGCATGCATATATTTTAATGGGAGCACTGAGTGACTTTCGTTCAGTATAGTTGGTAACGATCGATGGAAAGTAGTTACATATATTAAAGTCAAATAAAAAGTGTTAGGTAACCATTTGCGAAAAATTAAAAAATTATTTCTTTCGCTCTGTTTTTTTAATGCATTCAAGTGTAAAAATGAGCAGATCTGTAAAGTATTTATTTTCTTAATAATTTCATAGATACGCTTGACCGACGCTTGAATAAAGTGACAGTGCCCATGGCAATGTTAAGTTTACATAAGGCAGAGGATTACACTACGTGCATTCAAGTAGAAGTGCATACAAGAAAGCAGGGCTTTCAAAAGTGCTCATGCTGTACTGAACAGCCTATATACATGTTTTGGTACGAAACTATTAAACGTGGGTCCAATCTGCTAATCTACGACAAGAACACACACATCAGGCGAAGGCTGTTGAGTGCTTACAAGGACTAACGCACAGTAGAAAAACAATTTTAGAGAATTCCAAAATGGCTAAAATGGCTTTATCAAACTGCTGTTTCTCGAAGTATACGCTTCATATACAAAAAAAAAAGTACTTAAGGACCCTGCACTCAACCTTCCTATTTAATTCCACCAATAACATAATAGGTTCACTGCTGAAAGTCATATAGGTACACGCAATGCAACGAGAACACTGCGCGCCAGCTGAGAGCCTTGTACTTTGAGGCGATGATGTACTTGATACGCGTGGCAGTGTCACCCTTATGGCTTCCACACTTTTCGGCTTCAAATGCGAAAAAATAGAGCTAGGAAGGCGGGAGCATTAAAATATGTAATTTTCCGCTAGTCAACTTCAGGGCGTTTATTCTAAGTTTGTCGAAACGGAGCTCCCAATCGTGAAATAACGATTTACGCCATATTTCCGGGTTTTGGTATTCTAAGTTAAAGATGACTTCTCGATTCTCGTGAGAAAACGATCGAGAGCACTCGACAGCTATACGTTGTCGAAAGCCGCGTCCCGATCGGGAAGTGGAAATTCAGTATGGCGGGCGAGAAGCGTGGTGGCAGTATTTATTGCATATCTTATGGTTCCGTACTTCTTAAACATAATACATAACATACAAAAGGTTTCAAAATATGTGGAACATTATTATATGCATCTAATTGTATCCACACATGTTTGGGAGTCTAACGATATATTTCTGTATCGTGAGTTAATTATTTAGTTTAGCAATGGCACAGAGGTAATGTGTTTATATGAGAATCGTATTGGTGTTGTCGGAACAATGAATAGGTAGTTAATTATTTGTGAATTTGCTTTCTTCAAGGATAGTTGGCCGCAGTGCATTTTCTTGAGCGAGATATGTAATAGTAATTGGCGCGTGTATACCGCTTCGTTAAACTGCCAGTTCTTTTTATTAAACGCCGTCTGCAATGAATCGACGAATATAATTTACGTAGTTAAGTTTGTTAGTTTCAGGAAATGTGCACAGTGTTGATTTTACTAAATAATTCTGCAAATAATTTATTTAATGATAGCGACGAACAAACGTGATTTTAGTGAAGTACACATGCAAGGATTAGCATAGAAAAACACGTGTTCAAGAGGTTGCGGTGTGTTTGTGCGTTATGTAAATAACGTATTTGTAAAACATTACTATATGGCCTGAAAAAAGCAGCACTTTCCACACTTTTGTAGTGCGTGAATAATATTTATTTGTCTATATCGTAAATGCAACGAGTGTAAGGTTAACTCTGGATAATGTGCGTGTGTATACTCCTGTCGCGTAAGAGTGATCAGATTACTCGGCGTTGCAGCGCTGCGCTGACGACAGCGCCATCAGAACGCAACGGAAGACCGCGTCAACTTGCGGCAGATAAAGCTGCAGCGTTCAGTCTGCTCCACAGATGCAGCAGACTGGCCAGTGAAGCTGACGACCTTCAACTTTGTCGGGCGTCTACTCTCTGGACACGCTCGACATGTTTAGCTTCTCTGGAGCCTGGCAATCGCGCACAAGTTAACCTGGCTGCCACGTCATTTCGCAGCGACACGGGAGCCTTGCAGTTCATTTCAAGTGATTTGCACACCCGTGGCGTACTGCAGATTGACTCGCATCTTTTTCGCGAGGCCGTCTTACGTCTCTGCGACCCACAGAGAGCGGACACGGAAGCTGAACATGGTGAGTTTTTCAGATCACTGCTTCAAAGTAAACTTTTTTTTTTTTTTTAACTAGGAGTAGTGGAGTAACCAGAATTATCGTGATTGGAGGAAGGCTACAGCAACATAGGCGGTGATAATTAATGTGTTAATTAGGATAAATACATGGAGAAATTTATTTCTTCACAGTATTGTTAACATTCTTACCGGCAAAGGGAGGGGCGGGGTGGTTTCAAACCCCCCCCCCCCCCTTCTGACAGAGCCATGCCTGTAACTGACGCATTCCGGTGTAATTACACACTTTGATATATTTAGAAAATTTATCGCATAGTTGTAGATTTACTACAGTAACACTGGTGTAGAAAATGGCAGAACGTTTCTATCGTTACATAAGTTTTCTAAACACCTCATAAAAAATATACCTATATGTGAATTTGTCGTAATACCACCCATTCAGGTGGTTCCTAACGGTTTACTGGTTGTACCTGGTCTGAAAAAGACGACAATTATTTTATAATTTAAGTTTTCAAAGTAATTTTGGCTCAATCCCGGGAACTTAAGAATAATTCACGGCAGGATGCCGGAGTTGAATACGTTTCATACAAAATACTCGATAAATAACTTTTAATTTCTTAAGCTCTAAACCAACTGATAATATGAAGTTAATCACGTTTTAAATTTGAAAAATTTTCCTTTGTAGTGCCCCATAGAAATGTTTTAGCAATTTGTTGCCAAGCTTAGTTTTGTAAATGACAAATATATATATATATATATATATATATATATATATATATATATATATATATATATATATATATATATATATATATATATATATATATATCTGTACTTATATTTGTAACGTTACTGTAAGTAATTTTAATGAAACGAGTCTATGTCCCCTATTATACTTCACTAGCGACTCGCCCTGGCTTCGATCGGGTGCGATTTACAAATATGGCGTTGTTTAGGTTTACAATAACTATATACACAAAATGCTTAAGATAACTAACGTAGTTAAATTTATAAGGATTAATACTGAGCTGTTCAAAAAGACAATAATGGTTTCTATGCGTCATCTTTAAAATATAGACATATGCTGTGGCGGACTTCTTTGTAGACCTTTTGAAATCTACAATTCTGTATTACATTAATTTGGTGGATCTCCCTTATGGTTTAGTAAGCGTAAAATATGCAAGCGCCTGAAAAGCGGCTTTCTCCGACTTGATTAGGAAACGTTGGCATTTCTCTACTATACTTATATTAAATATTAATGTAATATATGCCTAGACCTTGCTCAAGAAATTTTCTAAATGATGGGGAAAACCGCATCAAAATCCATTAAGTAGTTTAGAAGCCTTAGCCGAATACACAGACACACGCGACCGGACGACTTTGTTTTATACTAAGTATTTATAAATACCAGATGGGTGAAAGTTTTACGCTAATATTACTAAAATATTGTTTTTCACTGGTGGGCTGCCTACACGATTGCCATCGGGTCATAATTCCCGAAGTAAAAATGTTTCCCCTATATTTGTGCAGGTGGGAAGGGAATGTTAAAGTGTTGTGATAAAATAATTTCCTCTTAGTGTTCCCGCCCTTTTGATAGGGGCTTGTTTACGGACAATTTTCTTGCAATGATAACCTGAATTACATCCGCGTTCAGCACGGCTTCCATTTTGTACCCGGAACTCGAATACAGAATATCATGGTCAAAGGAAACGCCTTTGCAACAGCGGACACAAATGTCACACGAATGAACTGTTACACTTGTCATGAAGTGGACTAGAGATATTCATCATTGCTGTACGGAAGTTACACTGTTCTCCTAACTTAATTTTTGGTTTGCAAAGTGAATCAGTTTCACGTATTTTCTTCTGTAGAGTTTCCGAGCGGGCTTCTTTGGTGACAGAAAGCAGATCACTACTCTTCAGCCCAATTAAGATTTATTATATTCAGTTTGGAACTCTCTATGCTTGTAGTTCGACACCTTAAAATTTTCGCCGCCAGGGGGAAAGGGATTCTTCGTACTGGAATGGAAATAAGTCCTAAACGAATTATTCTCGCGTGTTATTTAATATTCTGTTTACTAAATATACCGGATTTAAAAAAAACGTTGCCTAATAAAGTAATAGTTCAAATATGACAACTGAATAAATAATAATGTAATAGTAAAAAAAAAAAAAAATTCCTGAAGGGAAAGGAGAAAAGTACGAAGTTACTTTGACGACGGCTGCATTTATTTCGGACGTAAATTCGTAAAATTTTTCCACTGAAATAAGTTTAAGAACTTTCAATGCCGAAAACAGTTGTGTTTTTACTGTTTTCTCTTGTAAATGCCATTGTAGGGCGTGAATAACAGTTACATGACCAAGCTTGAATATAACATTTTAGCTGGGGCAAGAATATATCACAATACAACCTAAACAATAAACTTTTACACACAAATAAATATAATTTCTCCATATATCGCCAGCTTGAAAGCGACCTCTCTGGAACAACAGGACACCATGCGCCGGAAATTTTCCTTATGCCTAACTCTCCCATAAGAAAACTCATTTGGTTCTTATTCTGAGTGGAATACACTTTAACCCAACGCTGCCACATCACCCGCCGGACAAGTCAGGCATTCTTTTTTTTAAAATGGAATTACCTAATGTCATTGTCATGCGGTCAACATTATCTTTTATATGAATCAGTAAAATAACAGCAACATTTTTCTGCTCAGAATTAAGACGTAACATTTCAACCACGAAATTTTAAAATCTTATTCTGAACATCTTGACCGTTATCAATATGCAATGTAAATTTCGTTTAAAAAAGCATAAATAATAATATTGTGTTTGTAAGTTTCGTGATCTGATCAAAATTGTAACATTTATATAGAGTTCAGAGTTATTGATAACGAACATTGTACTTTACAGGTACACAAAGTGTAAACTAAAATTTTCTCTTGGAATTTATATTCTTCTTCTGAATTTTAAGTTACAGCTGCTTCCTGCTATCTTAGGTATCTATCTGTCTCCTGATATAATCATATTTCAGAATAGCTAAATATCACATATAGTATGGCTAGAATAAAGAATGAATAAAAGTATTAACTGAACGGTTTAAAATTACGACTATATATATATATGTATGTATGTGTGTGTGTGTGTGTGTGTGTGTGTGTGTGTGTGTGTTTGACCAATTTTGATTTTGTATCGTTAATTATTATATCCCGCAATCCGCGATGTTTTGAAGTTAGACAGATAAATGGTATTTGCACGGAATATTAATTTATAAACTCATTTTATTTTAGTTATGTACTTTCAATTCTTACACTACTCCAAACTTCACAAGTATTCTTAACCAACACCTAAGTGAGGACACTGATACTAACCACGAAAGTTATTGGAAATTCTTAAGACTTTTGAACGTCAACATTTGATGAAAGATCAAATCCTCAGACAGTATCATTTCCACAGTTTTGCGCTGATTAAGGTAAATGTCCTCTCAATACACGCTGTATGCTTGGGCGCAGAGAAACATGGCAGACAATGCTGGGTCTTAAATACTCATATACAGGGTTCTGAGCATTACTTGTATGCGTATTCCAATTTTCGTCATAGTTTCTGAAGGTAAGGTAAGCTTATCAGACTACCATCCTGTCGCGCGCGCGTGTGTACGTGTGTCAGACTATTATTTTATTTGAATTCATTAATTAAAATTTACTGTTATCGATATATTTATAGACCGAAGTGACACACGAATTTTATAAGAGCATACCAAATGACTATTTTAAAAATGGGACACGTAAAATGTTTGGGCATTTTGTCATCTTCCAGAGTCAAAAAATACAGTGTGGCGGTCACAGAGCGTTTTGTAGGTTTCCAACCTGCTAAATATTTTTGCTGTGAAAAAAAAAAAAATTAACTTTTGTGGCAACTAAAAAATTTATTTTGTGGTGGCTTCAAACATTTTCTGTTCACCACAAGAAATTCTGGCAGGATGACTAACAACGAAATAATTTTGTAGCAGTCCAGAAGTTTTTTTACTGTGCGGGAATCACTCAACTCATTTAAATAAAAGTTCTTATTTTGACAGTTCACTGAAAAAAACTGTTTTGTGGTGACGAAAAAATTTTGTCGGCGACCACAAAATTATTTTGACAGTATAGACATGACAAAAGAATTTTGTGGTGCCAACAATATTTTTTGTAACTCAAGTATTCAGTAAAAACTACAAAACGATGCTTGTGATCACCAATAAACTCAGTGTGTTTGTAGGCAATAACGTGATCATTAGTCGCAGCAAAAATGTTAAGATACTGCCATCAATACTGGCTAGTGATGTTTAAATAGGTGATTTGCGGGTTGTGGGCTTCTGTAAGTAAGTATGGTCTAACAACAGTTACACACCAAATTGAAAAGTAGTCATGAGTGGAATTCGAGCCTTAGACTTCTCAGTAGCGAGTTCAGTGTGTTATCGTTACATTATCTTGCTCGTCGTTAAGTTTTGTCCTCGGCATGGATATTAAAAAAAAATCTAAATGTTGCCCACACGACAAGGTTTACACACTTCACCTTTACTTACTCGGAATAAGGTAATCATATAATCAGTTCTTAAGTACTTAAGAATATCCCTCATGAATTAGTTTGTAACGTGATGCAAAGAACCGAACACAGACAAATATGGCACCGCGTCGTGGCCAGAAAAAATGTAGACACTTAGCATATGCCAGAACGCATGAGCGGAATATAACGGATCTAGTGTTGCAGTCGCAGCAAAATGTTAAACTGTGGATAACGTAAGTGCTGTTGCAGCCAACAAAATATTTCGTGACAGGCAATTAACGCTTTTTCAATAAATAAGTATGTCAGTGTGCACTAAATGACTTTGGTACTAGTCACTTTACCTGTTATTGGGCACCAAAATCAGTTAACCAACAAAAAATATTTCGCCTTGGAAAGCGTCAACCAAGAAGAATTTGTAGCCACTAACAATTTTTTTTGTGTTTACACTATCAAAACTAAATTCAGAGTATCATGCCCTCATTAGCCTGCTGATTGGATGATTGCGCCGTATAAATAATAAAGCTTTTACAATATGTTTCAGGAATTGCTCAACCGATTCCCACCAAATTTAGCTATGTTGTTTTGGTAGGCCTACGAAAGGCTTTTGAACCTAAACAGTTAAAAAAAAAATTGATATCAAACTTTGTGTGCTGGCAGTACTTAGGTGAGCATTCAAGTTTTGAATTAGTTGCCTTATTTGTCTGCTGGAATATGACGTTCAGATATCAAATTTCTTTAACTGCATAAAATGTCCAAAATCATTATTAACATACAAACATTGATATTACAGAAAGCCTGACTAAGGAATACTAAATTTATACGGTACTTGTTTAGTAACAATTTTGTTATATCTCTGGATCATTTACTTCGATCTGAACCCATTTTTCATACTAGCAGTTAATATTGTGTGAACTAAATGCCTCAGATGATAACCTTTCGAGTCCTCACAGTTGCAAGATAATGTCTATCGTGTTGTTAAACTATAAAATCATGCAACAATAATTTCTAAAGAAAATACATCCACATCTCCATTACAGATAGCAGTACGGAAAGCCACCTACATTTTTTTTTTTTTTTTTTTTTTTTTTAGAAATTGGTGTCTCAATTAAAAAAATATTTGTATTATTCTCTAAATGTTATATACCACTTATATAGTGTTATTAAATTGATTAAGTAAAGCTTATTTACACAGATTCAGCCTATGTACACTAAAATGCACAAAATTATTGCTTTAACAATTAGCAAATTTTAAAATGTTGTGTCACAAAAAGTATTGCCATGGAAGTACATCACATTGAGAAAGATTTTTCTGCAGAAAGCCAATAACTTTGATTGAGAAATACTTCACTATTGTTTGTGAAATTTATCACACCCAGAAATAATGGCCAGAATGAATGCAAACTCGGAGGATGTGTAGAACAGTGTACCAGCAATAAATGATTGCAATTACAGAGAGATGGCGTACACGTAGGCCCAGCAGCGCCCTCTCTTGTGTGACAAGAAAGGTCTTTGTTATGCAAAGCTCAGTCATTAAAGACCCGTCAAACTAAGCTAAAGGAAGTGCCAGTATGCCTCGTCGACGCTAAAAAGCGCTATACCAGCATGTAAGTGAGTGTGAACGGGGCAGAATAATATGTCTTCGGGAAATGGGTTTGTCATACAGTGACATTTCGCCTCGTATAGGAAATGCTGCTACGACAGTGATGCGTGTGTAGAACCAGTGGATAGAAGACGGTCGTACGCAGCGACGAGCGGATACTAGACCACGCAATGGGACTACAGTACGGGATAACCGCCATCTTGTCCGCATGACCGTACCGGACAGCACAGCCTCGTCCAGTGTGTTGACTCGACACTGGAGCACTGCAACGTGTGTGGAACTGTCAGTAGTAGAGGGATGATGGTTTCACTTCACTTCATATTGATTGAAAGGGTTAAATTGATATCAACGGGGTAATTAAATTAATTGAAAGGGTTCTTCAAAAACATTAATTAAATTGAAAGGGCTAAACTTAATGAAATGGATAAATTTATTGAAAGGATTAAATGTACTGAAAGGGTTAATTTTTTCTTGATTGTGTACTTCTTTCTTTCTTTTTTGGGAAGGGTAGCAGGAGCTCTGTACGATGTTGATGCTGTGGTATTCTAATGGCGACTGACCAGAGAGGTGGGTTCAATGTATTATATAGGTGTCGAGTTGAGTGCAAAAGAGTGTGCTAAGAGTAATTTTTCTTATTTTTTCTAATTTTGATGTGTTTGTAGGGATATTGGTGGTAGATATGCGATTTTTACGAGTATATTTAACACATGAGAGAATTTCAGAGTGTTTAAACGATTTCTAAGAGTGGCCTAAGGGTACATTTTATGTTTTTGGGGGATATTGCTCGTAGACGGTCGTGGGAGATAGGCGACTTTGAAAGATGGGATTTATGTGTTAATAATGACAAACTATTAAATAGACAACTGTTTTCCGAGTGCAATTAAATGTTAGAGAATTTCAGAGTGTTCTACCTATGAATAAATGACAAGCATCGAATCACAAATTCCAAATGATCATGACCAAATGAATAATAAAGACAATTACGCGAATCTTGAGGTGTCTTAAACATAATGTGATTTATTACCCCCAGCTCAGAAATATAATTTACATGGGAGAGAAGTATAATACAATTATGTGAGTATGGAATTAATGATCTACAACAAAATGTCCCTATAAATTATATTAACACAATAACAAGATCTATATGACGCCTCTCGCACATACCTTACACGTCTGTCTACCTGTGAGGCGGACGAGGAGGAAGTTTAGAAATGCAATCCACACATAAAAAGAAATTAATTGAATAACATGAGTAATAAAATTACACATCTCCCAAAACGCATCTATCCTGCTGTGAGGTTCCTGAAGAATTGACATTAGTATTTTATTTGCGGAGACCTATAAGCACGATTAGATATGTGGAGCACAGCCGACGTCTGTTCACCTCGGAGGTCACTCAATGAATGAGTGGATCGTATGATGTGCGACTTTTTATATACATGTAACGTGGTCGGCATCTTAAAGGCAATTGAGTAGGAATTTATGACTGACAGGGCCTATTTCCCCACCACGCTACTATTAACGACTTGATTCATCCTACAAGTACGTGAATGTATAAAAGCGAATTAATTAAATATAGTGTACACACTACAAATATTTTCTGTAAAACCTGTGAAATTCACGGCACTTGTTAACACAAATGCGAGTAGAAAATGGTACGAAGTTTCATCGACCGTGCTCAGAAAAGTATTTGAGACGACTATAAAAATAAAGAATGCACTATATCGGGCTATCACACAAAAATTCTTATTTTCCAATAAATTAAAAAAAACTTATAATATTTTACACTATAGTTTATGAATACTGTGAAAGAGATCTGAACCACTGATCAAATATTATCTCTTAACGAAAATCGCGGCTATCACACTCCGAAGCCCAGCGAAGTCGAGAGATTCAGTGTTGCATCTATGCAGTGTGAGGGTTGGCGAATTAGTAAGATGTTGAAACCCCTCGGGATACCACCGTGTCGTTATGCCCAATGCCAACCACCCCTCCCCTCGCCTGAGCGACGTGTCCTGGGGTTACTCATCTCTCTGCCCTTGATTGTCGATTTTTTGCCACTGAGGGAAGATGGCGACGAGTGGCTAGATACGGCCACATCACTCCCGAGCTCAATGCTCCACCATCCCACCTCCACCCTTCACTAGAGCGATGTGTCTAGGGTCATTCACCCATCTCCCCTGATAGTCAATTTTTCGCCACTGAGGCAAGATGGCGACGATTGGCAAGAGAGCTTCACATCGCCCCCCTCGCCTGTAGGCATTCCCTACCCTCCACACTTCATGAGAGGGACGTGCCCCAATGTCAAGAACCCAGACCATCCCTCCCGCCCCTACTCCAGAAGCTGTCTTCGCCCAAAAAAATAAGTTTCTTCTCCAAGGCCATGCTTCCCCAGCCCACAACTAATTTTCTTTCTAATATCTCGAGAGCTGGCCTATTCACACAGCTGGCCCTTGGTGCTGATCAAAGATCACGCAAGAGCCTGGCGAATACCCAGTAAATTAAAAAAATTTCACAACTCCGGCCATTAAATTTTATATCCCTGAAATAAAGTTTCTTTAATCCCCGATATAATCTCCAGATTTAACATTCCAACTACAGGTGTATATTTCAAACAAGCAAACTATGATTTAAAAAAAATCACACAGAATTACAAGACATATTTGATTCACTTGTAAGAAAATGTTTTTCCATACAGCTATTTAAACAAGACCTATATTTATTCATCTAGCAGACAAAAATACGTATTTCACGTGCTGTTTTTCCTAGCTCAGAATTTTTAGACAGTACTATAATATATAGGCTCTTCACGATAAAGTTAGTACTATTTAAGGCTTTTCCAACAGGCATTAATCACTAATAAATATGGTTTATTGCAGCCTCAGACATTAACTTTTTATAGCGGCGAACGTATACACTGTATTTATTAGTCACGTGACAATGCTGATATTTAAAAAATGTCTTAAATATAAAAACTGGCTTAAAAGAGAAATTTGGAAGGGCCTTAAAAAGTGCTGACTTTACTGTGAATGGCCTTTAGGAAAATGAAATATAAACTCGCTAATGTTTAATATTCTATGTTAAGAAATAATTACTTCCAAATTAATTTGGAAAATGCAGTTTACTACAGCGACGTGTTTTTTTACAAAAGATACGGAGATGAGTTATTCTAAAGCCTCGTGGACAATACCAGTGAACAGATAGCCGAGAACTGAGTGTGTGCATGGGGAGCGAGCAAAATTTAGGTCTTGAGAGCCAATGAGGGTCAAACATTCAGAGTTGGAGCAACGCTGGGCCGGGCCGCGCACGATCAGGGAAACAATAGAGAGCTGCGATAAAACCCTTGTATCAACGGCATTATCTAATACGATTTCCACATATTGCGAAATTGTTTTTTATGATGTGACCAGCCCAGGGAGGCGAGCATGTTAACTGCTCAACCAAAGTGATCCCTCTCTTTATATCTAACCAAAAACTTTCCAGCATCTAAGAGAAAATGTATATATTTGATCTTATTTAATATTTTAACAGTTTCCTATGTAAGTTTAACGAAACAGTATGTAAAAAGGCGGAAATTATTTTTTTCGGAGTTAGAATATAGCGATTTTCAATGTTATTCTCACTTTTTACTAAAAGTTCCAAATTCTTGCAAGTTTAAAGGAAAATAGCGGACATTTTGAATCCTTACAGTATACAAGAAGGGAGAAATTAATTTTTTCTCAGTCTTAACTCGGCATCTGCTAAGGTTACTTTGTGTGCGTGTGTGTGCATTGCATTAGCACAGAGAACGACACTAGACATTCCATTGCAACAGCAGGCATCTACAATATTGGAAATCGTCATCGTCAATGGCAAGCGTTAATAACATGACCGACACCAGGCATCCACTACAACGACAGGCATCCATCACATCGACTACAATACCTGGCGTGCATCACATCTACTACGGCTCCAGACGTTCACTACAATGAGAGGTGTTTATTATAACTTCACTAGATCTAGATTATCGTCATCAGCACAGAATCTACAGGGCATTTCATCTCTGCATCAGCTCGCAATAGGTACAATGCATCAAGGTCACTGCTGTGACAATTGTGACTCTGAATGCACTGAAATGTCCAGTGCGATTATAGCATATGGAAAGACGAAAACCTTATTGAGTTTAGAGTGCTCCTAACTGCGAGTGTTGTCGAAAGAATTTATAATTTATTTTGCGAGCCACGAAATAAAATTAGTGTATCTGTTCCTGGCTGAACATTTACAAGATGATGATTTCGTATGCTATTTACCTTGTGATGACTATCCTTAAGGCATGCTGGCCTTTGCTAATGATGGGATCTTGCAACATATGCGGAGGGATTGTATGTGGCGCAGGCTGGAACACCTACTAGAAGCTAGAATCATTCCAGGTATAGCAATGGACTCATCCATAGTCGATGAAGTAGATTCCAATGTGAGCACTGTCATCTTATAAAATTTTATATGAGAGCGAGAGAGAAACTTTTTTGTAAATAGTGTATAAATAAATAACATAAAAATGATGTGCTGTGCTCTGGGTTATTAAAACTACAAAGACATCACCTTTGTAATTAAGGAGCTTGCTATTTTTATGCAGCCGATGCTAATGACTCTTAATTATTATGCTTTAAATCCCCCAGACCTTGGTTAAGTTTAAAACCTGAAGTTAAAATGATGTTTTGGGAACAGACTTGCCACATACATAAAGATACATAAACTGAAATGGGACTCTGATGACATAGCTTACGATAAACGTTTTCAATATGTAAATGATGTGTTACTCGAAGACTATTCAATATACATGTTTGGAAAAATGCAGAAGGATATTTTAAAAACTTTAACGAATGCAGAAGTAATAAATATATGGAGATAGCACAACTGTTCGAGTATTAATTCAATAGTCAAATGCTTTAATACAAATCACTATGAGGAAAAAATATTCTTCTCACAATTTGAAAGCTTACCTTTAAGAGAATATTTGTACCAACATCCTACCTATGTGTAGAGATATTAATTTTCGGGAAAAAAAATGGTTTGTTCCGGTATCATAAGGTTATGAAAAAAAATGGAGAAATTCGACCCAGAGAAGACGTATTCTACTATTTTTCGAGGACACAAGAAAGTATGGTTCCATTCTCTAGGCAACATATACTTTCAAACACAGATGTGCAACGGAGATGAACATTTGAATTTCCAAAAAGTTTCGGAAAAAACCTGTACACAGAATGAGTGCTGTGTGATGAAGAAGCCTGTCCTGTTTTTAACCTTTTAACTGCCATTGTTCATATTTGGGAACACCAATAAAACATACTGCTATTAAACATGAGTGAAGAGCACTGAGCTTTTCTCAGATTTTATGAGTCAATGATACATGGAAATCAATTTTAATAGAAGGCTTAGTAGTTTTACACTTAAATTATATACATATTTTCGTGTTAGTTCTTTGCCTTCTTTTGTTCGCTCTGCACCTAACATGTAAAAAATTCTTAGACTCTTAGTTTTCCACATTCTCTCAATAATAAAATCGTGAAATCCTTATTCATAGCAGTAACTATTAAATAAAAAATAACCACAATGTCTTAAAAATTTACTCTAGGAACCATATAAAAAATTTGGTTGTTTCCAATTGGGAACATTTGTGTGTTGTATGAAGTATTTGTGTCTGCAGGACTTTTAGTAGGTAACTCATCATTTGTGAAGTCATGTGAGAATGGTGAAGCACTGTAATTTTATCTGGCAGGAAATAGATACCACAATTATCACCAGCACTCATATTTGCTCTGTGAGCAACATGTTTGGTTTCTTAGAAGAAAGGGACAAGTAGATATATATTACATGAGTGAAGTTACAATTTCAACAAAGGTTTGCACAGTCATCAGCAGCAGGAAGATGTAAAATAATGTGGCTTATCTGAAGGTTTGTTCATTGCAATCTAGCATTACTAGACCATTTTCATGTGACTGTCTTAGTGAGAGGAGAGGGAGTTACAAGGTGACTGAAGCTGAAAGGGAAAGATTTATTATTTTCCCTTGTGGAGTCGAACAAGTAGTGCTAGCATTACAATGTCTCAAATAATTCAACATAGCAAAACATTCAACAAACTAGAAGATGCAGTAGATTATTTCACGAATCTAAGCGATTCTGATGACTCTGAATCAGGCTTCGAACCTGCAAATTGTATAATTTACTTTTGCCAACTTCCCCCTGATGAATATGGAAGACTTACTGATAAGGAACAAGTAAATGAAGATAAACTGAATGAAGTCACACTTGCAGATGCATGTGGTATGAAAGGTGTGCATCTACACTAATTTAGTACTGAAATTTCCAATCCAGGTGCAGAAGAAGCAGATACATCCACAAGTGATTTCAGTGAACCAGCTACAAAGAAACAGCGGAAAGACAGGACACTTCCACGATGAAAAAACTGTGATACATTTGAAAAGGTAATTTTATCTTCAAGTTTCGATTCCTTAGCTGTTAGATGCCCAGAGATGGTATTGTCAGATCCATTTGATGTTTCTTTGAAAATTTTTCCGCAACATTATTTAGAGTATGTAGCAAGAATGATATCTCTCTATGCTCATCAGAAAGGATTTGAATTTCATGTGAATTGGAAAGAAGAAGATCAGTTTTTTGGTTTGTTGTTGCTAAGTGGATATCATAGTGTTCTCACAGAAGACATGTACTGAGATACAACAGATGATGTAGAGATTCCCCTTGTACCCATAGTAATGCCAAGAAATAAAATTAGAGAGATAAATAAATATTTGCACTTGATGGATAACTGAACTACAAACAGAAAATAAACTGGGGAAAATTCAGCCAATATAAAAATCTACAGCAGTTTGGCATTTTTCATAAAGAACTTAGCATTGATGAATCCATGGTGCCCTATTATGCACACCACAGCTGCATAATGTTCATTTGTGGATAACCAATTCGATTTGGTTTTGAAATGTGGATGTTGTGTTCCAACAATTGCTTTCCATATAATATGGAGATATATGGAGGGAAAAATTGTGTCACACAAAAAACCACTGGGATGCAGTGTAGTAAATAATTGCCTCTCTGTTGTGGAAAATCCTTTAGAAATTGAATTTTTCTTTAAAAACAATTTTTTTTTACATCTTATGATCTCTCGTGTGAACTTAGTGAAAAATATATAAAAGCCACATTAACAATTTTGGGACAATTGTACGAAGAAATGTACTCTCTTCGATAGAAAAAAAATTAGAAAGGAAAGTCGTGGAACATTTGTTTTTCGGTCTGATGGAAAATATACATGTGCTGTTGGAATGATTATGCTGTTGTAACACTTACTTCCAATTGCAGAAACGATCTTTCACTTGCAACAGCAAAGCGATATTCAAGAACTATGAAAAAACAGTGAATATACCAGAACCATACTTGATAAGAAAATACAACATTGGGATGTGAGTTGTAGACTTTTGGATAGGATGCTACGGAGTTACAGACCTTAGCTACAAAGTAAAAAGTGGTGGTGGTATTTGTTTTCAAATGCTTTAAATATGGCAGTTGTAGCCAGCTACTTACTATAACAAGAGGTTCATCACAATAAAGAGATATCACATCTAGATTTTCGAAGAACAGTGACGAAGAGACTTCTTCAACTGCAGCATACAACTTCTTCCAGGCCTGGACCAAGAGCACAAGAACATTCTTCACTTCGAAAAGCAGAAAAACATTTTCTTGAATCTTGCGATCAAGGTCGCTGTGTAAACTGTGAAAAAAAAAAGCTCATCTCCAGTGCCAAGAGTGTGGAAATAAGATGCAAATAACTGTTTCCATTTTATCATGGACTTCAGTAATGCACGATATTGTTTGAAATATACCATCAAAAATAATTTTTCTATATATACCATATATAATAAATGTTTCTTTACTAACAAAAAATGTGAGTAGTTGTAAACATAAAGCCAGTCTTCCATTTTATAAGGTAAGCATATTCAGGTATGTATATTGAAAAATCAAACATATTACAATGCGAAAAGTGAAGAAGATAATTAATAAAAGGAAGGTAGCTGTGAAAATGTGCGGGAAAAGTCTGATTTTAAGTGTCATGGATGTGAGTAAAGCTGTATATTCTTTGTTTCAAATGTATTATGGATTACTATATGGGTTACATAGTTTCAAATGAACATTCAAGCATTTTTTTCCATAGCATTGTTTGTGTCTGTAAATTTGATCTAACAAAATGATTGTTGAAGAACTAATTTTACAACAAACTGGAAGAACATCTATCTATATAAAAAGAGATTCGCACACCAGAGCTTCAGTTACGATGGAGAGGTTCGACTCATCACTTCAGTATGCTAGTGTTACTCTGGGATTCAGGCAAGTGTGGTTATGAATTGATGATGAAGATAGTCCAATGCAGATACAGATGTGCAATACAGATTAACATTGGTGTTTCTCATTAATCAGTCTGACAGAAACTTTTAAAGTTTTAGACATATATTATTGGCGAAATTATTGCCTTTATATAATTTACATCATGACAGCAAACTACCTTGTAACGAAGGTAAACTAGAATTCGAAGTTCACAGTGGATACATCAATAAACGCAAGTCATAAAAGAAAATAAAATACATTATGCAGAAGGAGTCTAGTTGCTGTTCTCTTACTACAGTTTGGATAGAACAATACAACAACCATTATTATACATATATCGGTGACCAAGAATTAACTTCTCCCTGTGATATGTGGCAATGTAACCTTTTTTAAAAGTAAGAACATCTGGTAGACTGTATAAAGAAGAGTGTTCAGTAGATAATTGTCAGTAATGGTTAGAATCTTCGACCCTACAGACATATACAAAGTCCTGCAAATAGGATACAGAAGCGTTTTCTTTAAACTGCAAGGTGGTATTCTACAAATTCATGTCTGCAACAATATAGAACATTGGTGCTATACTTTCGACAACAGTCTCAGCATTCACTTTGGTGAAGGAATAGCATGCAATGATATCTTCGCCCCGAAAGTAACTGTCGAACACCATTAGATGATTTGATGATTGCCAGTCTTAGCAAGGATATAGAAGAGGAATGGGAATATGGAGTAATCGAATACCAGCTCACCAGACCTCATCAGGGAATCACCATTCGTTGGAAGGAGACCTGCGATGTGGACATCCACGACTTTATTTTCGAATAAGGAGAATTCGTTTTTTTCCATAGATGTGTAATTTTATGCACTTGAAGTGGCTAATTCAGAATAATTGTCCTAATTTTCCCACTTTCCCAATGAAATACAAGTATGCATTTTTAACTAAAGGTTTGCATTGTGTAACTTATAGATTATTATATTCACATTTTGTTGTAAAGGAAATGTGTGCGTCAGGCATTCATTTCAAGTGTAAGTATTTCTCTCAAGCTTTTACAGCACATAGTAAACCAAATAGTTATGATTCCACTTTAACTAACTGCAAAAGTTCTGAATGTCTTGTAAAAAAGTACAGACCACACAGACTAGATGGTAGGCATAAGATTAAGGGTGAATACATTGTAACACCATATTGTGACAAAGAAAAATGTTTGAAACATCTTGCTTATAAATAGACACTGTTTTGCCCTATCAGTATTTCAAAGAATGTGATAATAATCTTCATACTTTATATCATTATTATAGCAAAAACAAGTTTGGCTACCCATCTCATACTTGGTGTGATTCATCAAAATGTTATGTGCATTGAGCAAAATCAATAAAATTTACCCCTAAAACATGTTTCAACTTACAAATTTAGAGAGAGATATAGAGAGTGAATTTATCAATATACATACATTGTTCCTTTCTAAATCTTCTCAGTCGTGTGTTGGATGTCCTTGTAACAACATGATATATTTTAATCGTCTAAATCATTACTTCAGTGTCAAACAAGGAAAGTCCAATATAACTTATGCCATATGGTGCAATAGGCTTTTGATGAGAATTTACAGAGACTTGCAACAATATTTTTTCATTTTAAAGTAATTAATTTTCGTCTAAGAGACGAAAAGAGTAATGAAACCATACAATGTTGTGACAACATAAATGTCAAGTGTTTCATATGACTGTAAACACACCTATTTCATCTAGTATTGAAGATGTATACTCTCATCATGTTGAATCATATCATGATTTAGCTGAAAGCATTATTTTACATGCCCCTACTTGTAAAGACGTTTGTATGCAAACATACTCATTGAAACCAGGGCTTAAGAAACACTCCTAGAAAGAAGAGGTCAAGAAGGGGATTTGGATACATTATTAATAACATGCCTGAAAAACTTTGTTCATGGAAGTTGCTAACATTTTATAAAAAATTGTTTATTTAAAAGAAAAAATTATGTATATATTTTGAATCAATGTTTTGTGTTCCCAGGTAAGATATGGGTCATTTAAGATGCGTTCAAACTCCCCTTAGATCATGTATGAATGCAATCTAGCTTCCCTTCTAAGGGTTAAAACATAATAGACAATACATAATAGATGTTACTATATGTTACATTAATATATTACAACACGTTATGAATAATTACAATACATTACATTGGTATATTATGATACATTATGTTTTTACATTACAATACATTACAATATGTTACAATACATTACATTGATATATCACTAAATGTTATGTTAGTACATTACGATACATTATGTTAGATGTTACGACACATTACGATACATATTACTAAAACATTCTTTCACGGAATAATGAATGAAAAACTCAACTAAAAATATATGTGTATAATAGCATGTTAATAATTTGTTCGCAATAGGGTGTAGAAACAAAGTATTAAATTCATTTCACCTCGGATTGTGAACCGTTCATATTGGAACAAAAATTTTTTGTGTATGTAATCATTAAATAAGAAAGTGATTCAAATCTAATCGCTTAAAACTGAGCAAATACACACATTCTATGTTGAATTCAGTATAACCATGCTAAGATTACTAAAATGCTTTAAATAATTTTAATTTGTGTTGAAATAGTTTAAAATTGAATTACAATATCTTAAAATGTGTTATTAATATATTTGATATCCATTTCAGGTTAATAACGTCATTTTAATTTTTGTGACAAGGGAGGGTGGTGAGAGTATAAATAGTAGTATGTACCTACTGGAGCTCATTTGCTACTGAGACTTCATGTGGTCAAGACCTCCTCTCTCCTCCAGTGCGCGAAAGTGTACTGACCTTCAGCCTTGTGAACTGGTCCGAGGTGCTGGGGTGCTTAGTTCAAGGCCACTTCAAGGCCACGCCACTTACCTTTGCCTATCTGTTCCGCAATGGGGCTTTGCGACCAAGGGACCCGCCCGCCCATTGCTTCTGCCGCAACGGTTAAAGCAACCCTCCTCTCCTGCCAGGGTAGATTCCCACAGAGCTCTCGAGGGCATTGCGAGCACCCGCCTGCTAACCAGTTGCAATAGGAACCTCGATGCTCACCTGGTGGAGCGGCCTACCTTTCAGCTCGACTAACCTAGATTCGGGTCTTGTTCCACAACCACCATCTTCTTTACAAGAGTTTAAGTAAGTTAACAATTTTAAATGGAAAAATGTTCGATATTTTGTTTGAAATTTTTCGCGTTTTCTTTAAACTTTGAGTAAATTGCATGGAATTGCATTCGACTTTTTAACAAACTTAATGATGTGTCTATGAAAATGTAAAACATGTCTTTAGAATCGTAAAATTTTTTATCAAATTGAATGATTGGTCTTTGAAATCGTAAAATAAATCTTTGAAAATGTAAAACTTTTTATCAAATTGAATGATGTGTTTTGAAATAGTAAAACAAGTCTTTAGAATCGTAAAACTTATATACATACATACTGATATACAGATGAATCACCAGTAGTAGCTACTGCACTATATGGAATAGGGCTATGTCAATAACATGTACCCACCCCTCTTTTCATTCTTTAAATATTCACAAAGTATGTGAAAAATATCTAGAATCTATCACCAATTACTTTGTGAAAAAAAAATTGGTCAAGTAGTTGGATGACTGAGTGTGTGTGCAGGGCAAAGGTCAAGTAAATTCTAATTAGTTTTACATAGTTTTAAGAAATGTTTAAGGGAGCGATTTTGTGTGTATGAACTCTGAACTTTGGAATGACTAAAACAAGATAGAACTACGCCCCTCACACCAAGTGTGATGGGGAGATGCATAATCTCAGTTCCCAATCTTGTTCAGAATGAGTTGACTGAGAAGGATGTGTGAGATTATGGATATATGAGTCTTGAGTATTTCTAACAAATGAAATGTTTTTGATGTGTATGTGACAGGATGGATTAGGTGTTTAAGTTAATTTTAAGACATTCCATTTAAAAGTTGTTGGGGAACCACGAGTATGACATAAAGATATTGTTGGATAGTATTTTAATACAAATGTTAAATTTTTAAATTAAATCTCTTAATAGTGTTTGTTTAGTTAGTATTACTATTATTTTTATTATACAATATGTTGCTCCCTCACTAAAACATTTAAACAGCATTCATGATTAAATTTATGAAAATTGGTATTTGACAGTGTAAACAAATTTTATGCTGTACCATAGTACATGATTCTTTTTAATCGTGTAAATGGTTTTAGTGTTACATGGTAATATTCATACATGTTTTGACAGTGTAAATGACTTTACAGAGTAAAATTCATAAATGACTTTGATGGTGTAATAGTTATAAATGTTTTGACAGTGTAAATGATTTTATGTTTTAAAATTCATAAATGTTTTAATGGTGTAAGATTAAAATTTTTTTTTTTAAAAGCACATTTTAAAATGTAAAGTATTTCTGTCACAAAAATAACATTTAAACTAGGCTTAAACTGAAATGCAATAGCATGAGCTTAAATTACACTGTTATATTCTAAACAAAAGCTGTGCAACTTGGCAGGAAAGTAAATCTTGTGATAGAAGAGGGTGAGACATGTCGCAAAGCCGGGTCAATTGTGCACTGGAGACGTGCGGCGGACAAAAAGTTGACAAAAGCTGGAGGGGAAGTGACAATTTCCTCTCTTCCTATCACCCGGCTCATCAAAAAGATGGTTGCAGTGTCTATGTAATGAGTCGTTGGAGGGGAAAGGGAGATTGTCGATTAGGCGGGGTGGTCGAGCAGGTTCATGTTGGAGAGGGGGGAAGGGGGGAGTGGCCAGACAGTGGCACACACAGGCGCTAGCAAAAGGTTACCGAACTATTTTTCCCATTCTCTCGTCGAGCGAGCTCGAAGCGTGGACTGGCCTGGCTTGTTCCACGCTCACATCTTACACTGTTCACCCTCACCACTCTATTGTGTTTCGTTTTTCCTCCCCTGCTCGCCTTTTTTCTAGGATAGTAGCAATAATATGTTTTCAGTTATATATTGTGTGTCTGCATGTGTGTGAGTTATTGAGAGTTTTTTTTTCCTTCAGAAGTATGAGACAACTGAATATTTTTATTTTATTTTATTGTGCTGTTTTAACTTTTATGTCAAGGAAACTAAGAAAAGTTTCTTGCTAGGTGAAAATGGGTGATGTAAGCAATCCAGTACTGATATATTGCTTGAAGATCTTTACGTATGCGATTCCGATTCGAAATTGCAGACGGAAAGACAAACAAACTGTCGAGACAGTGCCCTTCTCCTAAACGGACACGAGCTAATCTCTTGGAGGATGATCACTACTAAAGTGATTCGAGCACGGATTCTCTTATGGAGATATCGTTTACACCCAAAAATGAAAAAATGTCTTCTTTCCACAAACATGAGAAAATTGATCTTTGAATGATGACTTATTTCTATAAGACTCGAGTCGATTAGAGATATTTCGCCAAGGGAACCGGAAAATAATTGATTTTCCAATTCCCAAGCCTCAGTGGAAGCTTTGCCATGCCTGACGTACCAGCTATTGGCTTCGGTGTTTGCGGAAAGACTAAATGACGCATGGATACATAACTATCAATTAGAGTCGGATGTGGATTTTTCTAGTTTTTTCCAGAGGTATAAAGTACCTTTATTAATCTTGTTAGTGGCTTCACCCCAGCCAGTTAGATTATCCGTTTCTGTAGCGGGTAAGTACTTGAAATATCTCAAGGCGGAGGAAGATGCTATAGAGACTTTTTATTTTCAAGGCAAAGCACTCCCTGTTCTACACTCATCCAGTGTGAGTTTTAATCTATGATGATGATATCGTTCCTTATCTCACAAACAGACTTGAGGAGTTCAGTTCATGTGGTTCTGGATGGAGTCTGCAAATGTTGACATACATGGACATACATGTGAGCAAATATCGGCCGTTCACCATCGGTGCTGCGCACATTTACTGCAAAAGTTTGTTTCTAATCATCTTGCAAATGTCGATGTACACTGCCCGGAGGGAATGTATTTCCAATATGCCACATTAGCATTATTGTTTCCTGCCACACAAAATGAACACAGAATTGATTCATATCCAAAACCTCACGAGGTTTGGATATCGAAGGTCTGTCGGCACCTGTAGTCATACAGGATATTTGCAAGTTTGAGGAGAGAAATTCTACGTCTGTTAATGTCTAATTTGTGGTAGACAAAGATAGCAATATAATTGCCGAAACTTGCGAAAAGGGTGGGGTTTTAATACCCATGCATATATCTCCTATATGCCATGACAAACACGTTAATATTTTGGTGATTTGAGAAAGTGAAAATGCCGCTCATTTTCATTTAATATGCATTAGAAATTTGTCATGGCTGGTTGATAGTCAGCTGTGTAAGAGAGCCAACAAGAAATTTGTTTGCGATCGTTGTCTTCAGTATTTCCAAACAGAGGAAAAACTGGCAAGTCACAGTATTCTTTGCCAGTAACAAAAAGCTGTTCACAGTATTTTCACCACTGGAAATAAAAATTACTTGGCATTTAAAGATTGCAACAAACAGCAGATATTGGGTTTCGTCGCTTATTGCGATGTAGAAAGTTGGCTGAAACCCATGTCCACTTGCTTGCCTAATGATGAAACAAGTAATACAACTACCATCAACCAACATATTCCACATGCTTGTAGCATTTTATTGGAGTGCTTATACAGTCCAGCTTTGTCTCAGTATTTCTGGTTTGTGGGTGAGGATTGTATGTATCAATTAGTTGATAAATTAGTTGAACTTACAAAATCGATTGAAGGAATTTACAGGGTGATTGTTCCGATGAAGTCAGAAACCCCTGCTGATGAAGCTAGGTTGGTTGTTCAGAAAAATTGTCACATTTGTAAAGAACTGCTCAGCACAGATGATATTGTGGTCGACCATGACCATCTGATGGGCGAAATGAGAGGCGTGTACATAATAAGTGCAACTTGAATTTCAGACTGCCGAAAAGACAACGTGTCGCTGTTTTCCACAACCTGCTGAATTATTATGCTCACTTTCTTATAAAGACCTTGGGTGAACGCCACATAACATTACACGATTGAAACATGGTAATTGAAAATCCTGGACAAATTCCGCTAATAGGAATGGCCCTAGAGAAATACAAATGTATCACAAAACATATTCCCAATGGGATTGATTACAATAGAAAGGCGCAATATTTCAAGTTAATGTTTATTTACTCATTCCAATTCATGAGAGCCTCTCTGGAAACTTTGGTAGACAATTAACTACCTGCGCAATTGAGTATCACCCACTCGATGTTTCCAGACAACACCCAATTCGAATTGGCAAAATGGAAGGGAGTTATTCCTTATGACTTTGTTAAGCAGCCAGACAGTCCAATGTGCAAGTCAGTCCCACCAAAGGATGCATTTCATCATGTGATGAGTGGCAAAGGCATTAGCGATGAGGATTACACTCATGCCCAAGTCGCATGGGATGCGTTCAACTGCATAAACTTTCTGCAGTATGCCGTTCATTATTTAAGTGTGGATACTTGTTTGCTGACTGATGTTTTTGAGAATTTCATCATCGTATGTTTGGTTCATTACGGTCGTGACTCCACTATGTACGTCACAGCTCCGTCTCTTTCATGGGACACTTAATTGCCAATGACATGTGCGTGGCTAAAGCTGTTGACTGACCCAGACATGTATTTTTTTTTGTAGAACACAGGGCTATTGGCGGCATTACCTAGGTTTCAAAATGAAGTGTGGAAGCCAACTATGTTTACATGGGTGTGAACTACGACTCTAGAGTGGCATCGAAATATATATGTTATTTCGACGTCAACAGGCTGTACAGTCATACCTTGTGATCCAAACTTCCGATATGCAATTTTGAGTGGGTTGAGGCTGATGTGTTTTCAACATGAGATTTTGCAAACACTGTGAATGATGGTGACACTTGTTTTTTTCGCGAAAGTTGATCTGTCTTTTTCGGAGGAGTGTCATGATAAACTATCTGATCAGCAATTTGCCCCAGAAAATGGTGTACCGCTGAATGGCACACATGAGAAACTTCTTTTAACACTCGCATCACAGAAGAAATATGTTATACACAGGGAATCACTGAGGCAGTACTTGATGTATGGGGCCAAACATAACTCTGTTTTTCACATTTTACAATTTGAGCAGAAGGCTTGGATGGCTGCGTACATCTAGTTTAACATTGAGAAATGTTACCAGGCTGCGAACGAATTCGAAAAATCGTTTTCAAGTTAATGGATAATTCCATTTATGGAAAAACCTTGCAGAATGTCCGCCAGGAAAGGGACATTAGAGTCATTTCGAGGTATTACACATCCTATGGGGCTGCAGAGCTGATAGGTCCTCCTACATTCCAGGTGAGGCAGATTATCGATGAAAACTTGGTCCTTATCGAGATATCAAAGACATCTCTATACACTGGTGTTGCAAATTCTCGACCATTCAAAATTAACCCTTTATGAATTTCACTATCAGTACATGTGTACAAAATTTCTTCTGGTGGCTTTTCACCTCCTCTATTATGACACCGATTCACTAATCTATTATGTTGCTTGTGATGACATCTACAAATTAATAACCCCAGATTTGAAGGCATGGTTTGATAAATACAACTATGCGCTCGATAATCAGCAGGAATTCCCTCACATGAACAAAGGCAGAACCAAGGTGATGAAAGATGAATGTGCTGGGCACATAATCACACACTTTAAGGGTTTATGTCCAAAACTTTACATTTACATTGTTGCGAATGAGCAATGTATTCGCAAGGCGAGGGGTATAAAACCCAACATGTTGCAATTACTCAGGTGCGAGGATTATCGAGATTACCTAGAAAATTGCACAAGAGTTCTGGGGATCAAATATCAGTTCCATTTGCATGCTCATCAAGTAAACACCGAATGCGTATCAAAGGTAGTGTTTTCAGGTATGGATGATAAGCGGTACATTGAAGCAGACGGAATATCAATCTTACCTTGGGGTCACTAAAGAATACCTGAGTTTTTTTTCCCTCCATATATTAGTTTGAGCACCACTATAAATTTATAGACCTCCCAACACCAAAGCACCAATGACGTCAATCTGCGGCCACAACATCCTGTTTCACACTCATCGCAGCTGAGTACAGCTGTCTACAATCATCATCGCAGCTGACTACACAAACATCATTGAAGCTGACTACACCAACTACAAATATATAGAACTAATTGCATCACTTCTGTTACATTAAAACACAATGCGTCTGCCATCTGTTTGCCTATGTAGAGCATAAAGAATAAATCTATCTTCGATATCTTTACCCCTTGTCAAAGAAGTAAATGAAATTCACAGTAGAAACTGTGTGCATGAGTGTGTGTGTGTGTGTTTTACACTCTGTCTTTAGCGTGTGTGAGTCTGAAAAATAAATTACCCAGATTTGACACCTAAAAAGAATGTCTTAAGTGCACTTTTTTTTAAAACTCCTGAATAGAATTGCATATAATCTAAATAATTAGAAAAAATAAATCCACTATAATGCTCTATTAATTCATTTGTTAATAATTTAGAAGATTGTTTGTTGATTTATCTGTTTTTCGCTGTATTTAAATCTCTTAAATTGTATTTTAGTGTATGTAAATATTAAATTGATTTATAAAGAAGCTAAATCTTTTGTAAAATCATAATTTTTTGTTGAAAATAGTTGTTGTTTTTTGTATATAAAATCTGTTTAATTGTGTTTTAGTGTGTGTATGTCAATATTAACTTGATTTGTGAAGAAGCAAGAGTATTTTCGAAAATTTTTTTTTGGTTTCTTAATGTCAGAGAATAATAATTTTTGTTAAGTAATCTTGTTTTTACCCTATAGTCTTTTATTTCGTAAAACAAAATTTTTCCTTGAACAGATGTTTGTTGTAAATTGTATATTTTTGTGTGACCTTATAAGGACGATTTTGAAAATAATATTTTATAAAAAAAAATTTTCATATTAAAAATTAATATTGTCTTGTAAGTCTTTATAATACCTCAAGTCACTAACTTATTTCAATAATATGTAAACTTAGATGGTAACAGACTAAGTATCTGTCATGAAAGAAACCTGCACTGCAATGAATAAGTTTTATTTACAAATAAATGAGGCAGCAGGTTAAAAACTTCGTCCACTCCGATTGCTTGAATTGAAGATTGGTGTAGGAGACACGATGTCCTGCTGGCCAACTTTTGTGACATTCCAGGGGGACATTGAAAGTGGGCCCCGAATACCTTTACAGAGGCAGGTACAATAATACCTCTAATCATCCATGCCTACAAGAACGTTTCTCCAGCTAAAACTTTTACATATTCACCAAACATAGCCCAGCAAACATTTCAAATATCAAACAATATTTCATTTTACATACACACAGATTTCAGCTCTTCAAGATACAACACCATGATGCTTGTTGAAAAAATAAACACAAAATTAATTTTCTAAAGTTTTATATTATATAAATAATAATTCACATCTGCCACAAACATGAATTCTTATTCTTGCAAGAGTTAGACCTATTCTTCGACATCAGTAGATTATTTTGAAACAAATAATTTGGGGAACATTTTCCATTGTTATTTACTTTCTTGTAGATCGTTGTATATTTAACATATCAGAATATGCATATGCTATTGTGTCTGCTTTCAATTGTATGTCGTATTCAGAGTTTCTTGTCATAATTTTAACTCAGTAGCCTTTAAGATGCCGGCTGCGCTATACGTATATAAGCAGGCGCACCTCATACGATCCACTAATTAATCGAGTGACCTCCGAGGAGGACAGACATCGCTCCACGTATGCAACCATGCCTATAAGTCTCTGTAAATCATATACTGCCATTCCATGAGCAACCTCGCAGCCGGACAGACATGTTTTGGGAGAGGTGCAATTTTATTATGTGTGTAAATCAATTAATATCTTTTCATGCATGGATTGCATTTCTAAAGTTCCTCCTCGCCAGTCTCACAGGCACATGGACGTTTAAGGTATGTGCGAAAGGCTTCATATATATCTTGTTACTGCGTTCGTTTAATTTATAGGGACATTTTGTTTTAGATCATTAATGCCATACTCACATAATTGTGTTATACTTCTCTGTCATGTAAATTATATTTCTAAGCTTGGGGTAGTAAATCACGTTATGTTTAAGACACCTCGAGACTTACGTAATTGCACTTATTATTCACATAGTTGCAATAGTTTGAAATTTGCGATTCGATGCATGTCATTTATTCATACATATAACACTCTGAAATTCTTTAACGTTTAATTACATTGGGAAAACAGTAATCGTGTATTTATTCGTTTTGTCATTATTAACGCTTAATTCTCATCTTTCAAAGTCGCCGATCGCTCACCACCATATACGAGCAATATCCCCAAAAAAACATAAAATTTACACTTAGGCCACTCTTAAGAAATGTTTAAACACTCTGAAATTTTCTCGTTTTGTAAATATATTCTTAAAAGTCGCCTATCTACCACCAATATCCCTACAAATGCATCAAAATTCGAAAAAAATAATAAAATTGACCCTTAGCACAATGTTGCCCTCAACTCAACACCTATTAACACATTGCACCCCACTTCTCTGGTCAGTCGCCTATAGAACACCACAGCGTCAATATCGTACAGAGCTCCTGCTAGAACCCCTGATACCCCTCCCAAAAAGAAAGAAAGAAGTACAAAATCGAGAAAAAAATTAACCTTCTCAATACATTTAACCCTTTCAATAAATTTAACCCTTTCATTAAATTTGGCCTTTTCGATATAATGAACCCTTTTTATCAACCCTTCTAATCAATTTAGTTAACACTTTGATATCAATTTAACACTTCCAATCAATCTGAAGTGAAGTGAAACCATCACCCCCCTATTACTCCTGTCTGCGTTGATGGTTCGACGCAGTCTGCTGCGGGCTGCACTGGTGGCATGCATGCCTTGCGTCGGCTTCCATTGCCCAGAAACCACAAACGCCTCAGACAGCAATGGGCATGTGAAAGCTATCGCTGGCGTGCTGAGTAGCACAATGGAGTATTTTCGGACAAGTCCTGCTTCAACCTGTCCTACCGTGGTGCAGCATACATGTTAGACACTACAATGATGACCGCAACCAGGCAGCCTGCATTGTGGAGCGGCATAACAGACAAATGCCAAGTGTGATGGTTTGGGGCGCCATTAGATAAAACACGCGATCTCGATTCCTATGTATTGAGAGCAATCTGAATAGCAACCACTACATCAGGGAGGTTTTAGAGCCCAAGGTACTGCGCCTCCTTTAGGCAACTCAACATGCCATATGTGAGCAGGACAATGACCGGCCACTTGTGGCGAGGAATGTGCAAGCGTTCTTCAGTGAATGACAGGTGCTACTGCTTACGTAGCTTACACGTTCGCCTGACATTTATCGCATCAAACATGTCTGGAGATATGGTTTGTTAACCACTTGTTCGTTAAGGACCTCCAGCAACCACTGTTGATGCTCTGTGGATTCGCATACAAACCACATGGAGGGAAATTCCCCAAGAATATATCCAGGTCCTCTTTGATTCTATGCCACACTGTTAGGGGCACTAATTGCAGTGCGTGGGGGCTTCACACCATACTGAATTCTCAAAGTCAGAGATCGTAGTGGGAGACGAGTAGTCTGACCACTACACCACCGCGACTCCTTTGTTCCTTCGAATCAAAGAAATCATTTAGAAATAATTTGTTGTGTTAAACGATTGTTTTGTTGTTACAACATCATCTGTGTGTATTTTGTACAAACGACGATTTTAGAATTACGTTCAACTAACTGGTTTAGTAACCGTAAACATTATAAAAATCGTGGTGGAATCAAATTAGTATTCTGAATAAAGCATTTGGTTACCTGGAGTAATCGAGTCATTTGATTGCCGTCGTCCGAAAGGACAGTTCAGGAGCTTGTTTTTAATTTTCGTGAAATTAAGTATACCGACAGTGCTCGTTCGCATTTATTGATGCTTATTAATGGTAAAAAAAAATCCCAACTAAACAATTTTAAAAGTATACAAAATAGTAGGGCTGTACAATTTTAAACACTTTTTTTACGTTCATGTCCTAAATAATTGCATTATATATTAACGAACAATCTAACTGCGCGAGTAGTTATGTTTGCCGAGTTTACTAAGGCATAGCATTAGGCTTGTCAGTTCTGGGTTCGAATTCCGGCCATGTTCTTGAATTCCTTATAGTAACCGAAATTGTTTAATGTAGTGGAGCCATAAAAATATTTACTTGAAATAACCAAATTTTACTAGTTTGTGGCAAGAAAATATGAACAGCAAAATAATTTGGTTGCGCAAAATAAAATTTGTTTTATTCAACGACTCTATAACCACATTATACGTTTATCGAGAACTATTCTACCGATTATAGTCAAATCTAAGGAAAATACCCTCTGCGGAGTCATTGCTTAACATAAATGTCTCGGTAAATAAATATCTTAAGTATTAAATCAATTGCATACAGGTATAGTAGGAAGTGCCCTATTGGCTATACAAGTTAATTCTCAATTCTAAATCGGTTTCTCAATTCTGCGAAAGATTTTAAACGATTTTTATTACAGGTGGATGCTGAGTCGTAGCTTGTTTTCATTTACTTACTGAGAATGTTCGAAATAACAATTTGTTTTGTTCTGACTAAATACATTCGCATTTTTAAAATTGCTGCTGTAACTGTCAAATGCGAATTATTCTTTAAGTATTTAAATAAAGGGGAGAAGAGTATAAGAATAAAATTCAATTTGCTAACTCTGTTATGTTTTGGTTTAAGTCATCCGACTGATACTAGGATGACACTACGGGTATAATTAACGTGCTGCCAATACCCTAGTTAGGCAAAATTAGATGAAGTGTTACGCAATACGCCGACCACCTCATGTAGATCCTAAAGCGATATCGCCTAAACGCGCAAAGTTGTGAACTTGCGTGCAATGTCACACCCCGGGAACTACAGAGCTACAAGCACTGGCCCTATCATTTTACTGGACGCGACGCTCTAGCAAAGTCCAATAGACTCCTTCATCATAGTTTCTCACGAATACAATTCGCTTATTTTGAGAAACAACAGTCTGAGAAATCCGTTTCCCGGCATGTTGGAAGGCATTGAAATAATGTTTCCAACGTGCTTGAGGTCTTCAAGGAACCATATGCACGACTAGTTTGAAGAGTGTTTCCCTTTCATAGATAATCATTTTGAGCTCACGTTTACTGATTTTGTCAAAAACTCGGGATTTCGAATACACTGTAACGCAGTTCAATCGCGAGGTAGGCGGCCGCCTTAAGGACACGCAGACAACGTATTCATAAGCTCAGCGACAGCCGAATAAACAATTCATGATTTAGGTCGCCGAATAAATAATTCATGATTTAGGAGGTTCCTCGATCTCTGATACACACGCCAATCGGGAAATTGCTAATCAACTCTTTACCTTTTTACAAAAGAAAGACCCATAATTTGGTCTCGCGCATCTTCAAGCTTAAGAATTTACAATTTCAAAGTCACCCAGCAAAACCTGCCTTTCAGTCGTCCTAATATTACCACTAGTTTTGAAAACATACGGAATTTTTCACCCTCTAAAGAACCACTTTGAGTTTCCGAAAAAGGTAGTCACAACAGCGTGCATGAACTCTAAATGATCTTGGTCTTCAAGGATCAATGCTCTCTTGCCAGTATGGATAAAAGTTTGAGAACTGAATTAGATCACCAAGTGTACTCTTTAGTGATTCTTAGCGCATGATAGTTAGTAAGTCCCATTTGTGTGCATAACCAGCTATAGAAGTGCGTATAAAAATAATTAAACATTTATGTCAATCACAGTGTTTAGCAACAAACATTTTTTAGAAATATACTAAGTTCATATTTTAAGAAGTTCTTTGTGATTATACAAAAATAATAAAAAGTTTATGACGTAAATATACGATAAACATTTAACTTCCAGTTTGCCCAGTAACTAGTTTTCATACGTAATAATTACTAAGTAAAGCATTAATGGTTTTCGTGTAAAAAAGAGCTTAAAAATCAAATTTCTCTGTTTAAATAGTCTAGCAGCAGCGAGAGTGAAAGCGAAGAGGAGATTTTGATTGAAAAGAAGAAATTGGAAGAGCAAATGAGGATTGTAGAACTTAAGCTCGAAAAGAAACAGGAGAAGAAGGACAGAAGAACCAACGGACGCCAAAATGCTCTCCAGGATAAGGTAGGGTACCCATTTGTATTATAAATCTTGCATTGGAATTATACTAAGTGTTATTCAAGATTGTAACTTGATATCTAAGTACAAGTCTACAATATAGCAACCACCAGCAAGAATGTTCCTCTATCGTTGGGGGTTGTTCAGTATATTCGTAAATTGAACGCGACCAAAGGTAGTTTTAAATTCAGTGAAATATTACTTGTGTTAGAATTTAGACAAGTTTATAAACTGCAATTTAAATACGGAAGTGTGAGGCGTTGGAGCCCCAACAACGCTGCAAGGACCAACGCCATTTATGCAACTCCTTTGCCCTCTCTAATATTACTTTTCCGTTACAAAATTTACAGGTCCATATATTTGTAGGTTTTTCACCTAATCTTATCAATATATTATATAAATGGGTTTTATTCCCCATAATTCCATTTCATTTATATATATATATATATATATATATATATATATATATATATATATATATATATATATATATATATATATATATATATATATATATATATATATATATATATATATATATATATATATATATATATATATATGAATTTTCGTTTCCGTCACACGCTTCTCTTAGTTTAAGCAACTAATATTAATACGTCATCACTTCCACTCTCCGTAAGGGGGGGGGGGGGAATTCCATGCTTTCAAGTTTTAAATTCTAGGCTCTTTGTCTGCGTTAAATTGCTTCTTCATTGTCTACGATAACTAAAAACTTGACTGCAGTAACATTTCAACGCTTAGGCGATCCAATAAACACAGGATAAAGTGCATGGAAACTGATGAAAAATTTGGTGTCACAATTAGACATTCGTGATCTACAATTTGCTTCCGTTTATTGAAGTGTGCACATACATAAATGATTTCCTTGTGCTGCTGAACTGAACTATCGAGTGACCCGAATGGAATTGATCCAACACGGGAATATTTCCTTTCGTGCGTGTTATCCCACACATAACATTTCATTCAGTTTGCTTGTCGTAAACTTAGGCTAAACTTAGTCAGTCTTCCGCCACACGGTTGCAATGTTTCGCGCCCTGTCAGTGATTCGATAGTAACGAAAATTTAGGGAATTGAAACCACCGAGACTTAAACAATTAATCCTTATAGTTAGTGGTGTTCAAAATAAGCATTTTGATGTGTGTTGCACATAAGAAAATACAGCGCTTGTTTCGTTACCTCAGCTAATAAGATTTGGGCTTTGTGTTCGGCTATAGTGATACGAATCATTAACAACCTAAAGCAGTAGCACTGTTAAAAAATCTTCAGTTATACGTTTTTACCGACGAACTCAACAATTTTGACAGCCTTGCATAGTGTCTACTTGAGTACACATTAGTGTATTCTTCCAACGTATGTAAAATTAATAATGGCACGGTCCCAAATACTTTATTCCTGCGACGGTCAAGCAAAGCTGTATAATTATTATACAAATTTATAAAAATAACAATTTTCCAATGCCTACATTTATTTGTAATAAAAACAGTAAACAAAAATAATATTTAATTATTCGTTTTTAATTGAATGCGAATACAACGAAAATAATTTCCTCTCCGTCGTCACCAACTTTACTGAACTCATACCAGTCGGTGTGCCCGTTTAAATATACAGGATGCCCCATTTATCTCGACCACCTACAATATCTCCGTACGGGGGCTCCAAATGAAGTGTTTCATACAAAAATTGTGTTACTGGAAGGGGGAAATAATACTGCAAGGGAGTCAACCTTATGGCATTATTTATTAGTGATATAGGAGTAATAACATCACTTTTTTTATGGCACCGTGTATCTATTTGTTAAAATATCAACGAAGATCTTTAATAGCTATTTTAACATGTAACACAATGTACACTTTCATAACATAAATATAAAATATAACAGAGACTGTTGGATCTCTACTGCCCGTTGTAGCACTATCCATGTGGGTACTGCGAGGGTTAGAACTCTCACATTAGATGTTCAAAGTGGTGACCAATCCCAGCGATACACAAGTACAGTCGCTGGATGAATTACAATGCTGATTCCTCCAGTGTTGACTGCAGAAGAGCAATATAACAATGCGCAATCTGTCCCTGCATGTTCTCTAGAGTTGATGGAATGTTTTGACAGATAGCGTCTTTGAGTTAACCCTCCCCCCCCCAAAACAAATGGGTGTTAAGGTCAGGGACCGAGCAGGCTACTGAACTGGACCTCCCCGATCCATCCACCTACCACGATGTTTCCGGTCCAGAACACGTCGCGCATACACGGCATTATGTGCTGGGCATCCATCGCGCTGGTACCAGATTATCATTCTCTTCCTTAGAGGTATTACCTCCAGAAGACCAGAAAGAATTGTTTGTATGAGGGTGGTATACTCCCTGCCGTTTCGGTTACCATTCACGAAGTAAGGCTCTTTAATCTTATTGTCAACCATTCCACGCCAGACGTTAACTCTCTATTGACGCTGATGGTATACTTGTCAAAGCCATCGTGGTTTCTCGAGGCCCAATAATGCATGTTCCTCGTATTCACTTGGCCTGAATTGGAGAGTGACGATTCAACGGGAAAACAAACATCTGTGAAAAGAGATTGGGTTGGCAATAATTTGATGCTGTGCCCATTGACAGATCTTTACATGATTCTGGAAATCATTCGCGTGTAATTCTTGTAATGTACATGATAGGGATTGAACGTATGGCGCTTAAGAATGCCATGTGCACTCGTTTTCGGAATACCAATTTCAGCTTGCAGTTGGCGTGGGCTGTCGTGTTGATTAGCCTTTACAGCAGCGAGAACAGCAACCTCAGAAGCTTCATATGTGCGACTTCTATGACGATTGAGTTGCTGTGTGTTCACACTGTCCATTCCACAAAGCTTCACAATGAGGCGAGAAAACATCCTTCTGGACGGTGGGGTCTTATCAGGTTATCGCTCTCTGTAGAGTTACTCCGCCTGACTAGCATTACACAGACCTTCAACAGAATGACTAACATGTGAGCAAACCAAGCTATTGATAATGGTAATAACAGAACTGTGTATGTGTTTCAGTACAACTCGAACTTACTACACTGTACTGTAAAATAATTCGAACACATTAATCTGCTAACTTACATTCTCCATAGATGAGCAGCATTTCTACCTTCTCGTTGTTGGGGTACATTTCCGTTACAACTTTCACCTTGCAGTGTACTGTATCCGACTGCACACGGATGAACGATTAAGTAGTAGTCAAGTCATTTGTGTTCCTTTGTTTCCTCTGAGCACAACCTCTGTGTAATGGAGTACGCAACTCTGGGTCCTACACGGTTTACATCGCCTCTACATCAAATGCAGAACGTCAACATCATACTGTACTGTACCATGCAGCGCAATGGTACCGCAAGGCATCACATAACGGGTCATCATGAACCCTTATGACTCCCAATATCTGTGACAGTTTTTAAGGATCTGTTTATTAGACTGGTTCATTGTAACTCATTTAGGAGTACGTTTTGTATAGTTTCATTGAACTTAAAAAAACTGATGTTAGTACTAGTATCTCACAGATAAATAATGCTATAAGGCTGACACCCTAGCAGTATTATTTCCCTCTTCGAGTTAAACAACCTTGGAGTAAAACACTTATTCGTTTGGAGCCCCAGTATGATGGTAATGTTGGTGGTCAAGATAAACGGGACATCATGTATGCAGGTAGGGGCAGTGACATTTTTCAAAGGTTGATTCCAAAAGTGCTCAACCATGAACACCCAATTCTTAAAGGAATATCATTGTGCCGAGCATTGTATAGTACAAACCCAAAATAACCTTCCTGTGCGTTATGTTTTTAGTTGTGTAGATTGGGTCGAATAAGTTAATAGGAGTAAATACACAAAAGATTCGACTACAAGTAGTTGTTGGATAAAAACATATTTTGTCACTTTTACATATTCTAAGTTTCCTGAAAACAGCGAGTTATTAAATCCCTAAATTAGTTGGTAACTGACGCGAAAACCAGAACAGTTCAAAGTTTTTGTTTGTTTTCGTTAAAAAAAATTGGCATTTGGCAATGACTAGTTGCAATTTTTAACCTGAACAGTTGATCTATGTTGCAAATGATCTGCGAAGTATTTATTTTTGGCGCTTATAAACGCAGGAAGACAGGCGCGATCTTTGTTGATGTTGTTAAGAAATCACTATGGCGCTGTTTGTCATGTCCGTATGTCTGTGTTTCTTACATTTTCAGGCTCGGCACGTTTTAACGTATACAAGCCTTTGCGAGCTGTGAAATCGCGTGGCTCGTACTGGTTTTCTAGGGCTCGATACACGCAATTCCTTATTCTCTAAACAATTCATTTCATAGAACTGTTTCAATGGTCGTGTGGATGGGAACTGTAACGATACAACAGCTATACACAATTGGAATCAACTTTTAAATACATTATTTCAGCTTTAAGATTCATATCTTTAATGTAGACACTTATTAGCTTATTAAGAGTAATGTGATTGAAAGTTAAATTTTATAAACTGGGGCCTAGTAAAAGTTGATTCTTGTTTTAATGAAAACTTAAGGAAGAGTTTACGTTTTAGAAATATGTTAATGTGTTTGAAAATGTTGCAGTGTTACTTGGAGAAGGCCTGATTATAGTGTATTCGCAGTATCTTCATACATTTTAAATGAAACATTAAAAATGACACCAAGTATGATGTGTTTGGTTGATTCCTATGTCATGTGGGTATCTTAAGTGTTTTATAAGTCTTTTACAACTAAAGTGTCTTATTTTTAGACAAGGTGTAGGTTTACACGCATTTATCAATAAATTACCATTTTTCATTTATAATTAATATTAAAAACAGACATAAAATATTGTGTTGGTAATGGAGAGTAAGAAATAGTTCTCATGCAAATAATTAGGCTCGTTCTACAATGACACGTATACAGAGAGGTACGCGGACGAGAGCACATAAGAGAGCTCGTCAACTTGCAACTATTCCGTGTTCATGAATCCGCGTAGCCAATAGTAATAGATTATTTGATTTGTTGATATTCGATTCCGTTGCCATTGTGGTATGCGAGGCCACAGGGTCATGGATTTGCTGTGGCTATTGTAATTTTTGATTTAAAAATAAGCGCATATGGATTACGAATAGTATTTCCACGGTGTTAAACACTGCAAAAATATATTATAGTGCGACGCTTACACTATCAGTAATTTTCAACTTCTAAGTATTTATAATTTCGTAAGCTGCAGAAACATACCTTTATGTGTACTGTCAAATAGCTAAAATTCATCTCGATATTTCCACTCATTCTGTTTGTGTTTCCCATATCCGTTTCCTTACGCATAAGTGTTCTGCACACTGTAAAAACGCCTCCTTTGCTGTAACAAAGAATAACATACCACTGCAAAATAGGCTTGAAACAAACATAACTTTGTTTCATATGCATAGTAATGACTATGGTAACCTTGTATTGTAGAAACGATAAATCAGCAAATGCCTTTGTGGTAATGCTAGTTACCCTGTTAATATTATATTTTCACTGGAAAACAACTGTAATTGGTTAATAGGAGAGAAGAAACCATCATTTTACATTAATAATCACACAGCCATAGTAGGAAGGTCCGTGACACGAACTTTGAAAACTGCTCATTCAAAAATGAATAATTCTGATTTGCGGTAGGTTTCACACTGTGTTTAGATCTTTTAGGCAATACATTACTTTCTTAGGCAAAATTCGTAAAACCTTCATGTTTAATTTAAAAGCAGTACCTCTACGACTAAATAGATATTGCTGTTTAGTTTTACAAGAACTTATAAAGTGGTTGATACCTTTGCACAGTTATAAACATGTTAGTTAAGTTTCTTGTTAAAATGCGGACACTTCTTATTTTACCCTATCAAAATATAAATGATAATAGTATTATCATTAAAAAAAATCCTTTATATTTTTGAGAAAATGAGCGCTCGCTTTGATACTTTTTATGCACATAAATTCATTAAAATTATTTCACTGTTTCAAATCACTGATTCTGATTTAGAGTGTACGTCACACACACGCTAGCCAATAGAAAGCCGTGACTGTTGTTTGCAAACCTGTTAAATAACTTTACATTTTCAGAGTGTGATAATTTGAAAAATACAATGCGCACACAAATAATATTTTCTGGTAGTATGTACTGTATACTGCAAATATTTTAATGGCATCAACAAAGATGAAGATGATTTTCTATGTAATATCCCTGTTGCAACATCTTCATTTTTAGGGCAGCGCAATACTTGATATTTTTCAGTTTATTAACCATGGTTTAAATATATAGATGATTATTGCAATTTCAGTCTTTGAGGTAACCAACACTTTATAGCCTACCTAACTCCAGTAATAGCCTAGGGTTAATTTTGAAGGGCAAATTAATAATTCTTACAAAATTATTTTATACAAAATTCAAAACAGTTTTTTTTTTTAAGAAAAATGATGTGCAAAACACAGCCGAAAAAATATGCTAATAAAAATTCTTATATATTTGCGTATAAAATGAGAAGTGAACTAATTCGGAGTCTTAAGAAGATGAAAGATTTTCCTGAAGAGTCACAATTTCCTAATGGATAAAACGTTTTCGACATAAAAACAGGAAGGTCTTACAGATTATATTTTATTACTATTTATTCTTTTTGCAGAATGCTGTGCCATCACCAGTACAAGTCACAAAAGAAGATGTCGACATTTCCTTTCTGGGAATACTACCCTGCGTAAGTAAATGCTGCTCTTTACTAGATCTTCTGTTGCGTCTAATTCAGTTTATTTAATGGTATGTGATGTCACGTACATTTCATAACTGCTGTCATATAGCCAAGTCAAAGAATGTATTAAAATATTTGAAAGATTTTCGTTTTGAACCTACTCTTTAGTTCCTTAATTTATAAAAATGAAAACATTTTTAGCCTTATTAGCCGACATTTTAGCTCAATAACACAATAGTATGTGCACATTTAAAGGTTTCAAAATATGTACAAAAAATAATCGCAAACTAAATGTGCACTATTAAAGATAATTTTTGTTATAGCTAATAATTCTCATAAATTTGTTGTTTTGTAAATAGTTTGCTCTAAATTGTATTTTTGCGAAAAATCAGTGAAACGTGTTAATGCATCAACATAGACGCTTTTCGAATATAATCCATTTAACTGGTTGTAAAAGTAATTTTGTATCCAATGCTCTGCATTCAGGTTACGGTATTAAATATTTCCTGTGAAATGGATATAATCCATTGGGAAATATAGCTTACTTTACGAGTGCAGTTGGGAGCAGTGAAAAAAGGTCTTTGTTTAGGCAACACAGACCTGGGGTTATTAGAAGGAAAAAATAAATTTACCAAACAGAACGAAGATAATTACAAATACTACTTTTGTCATGTTTACCAAATGTGTCTTGATATCCGATATAATGTTTCTTGACGGACAAAAATTTAAAACATATTTCTTCTGTGTTACTAGTTTAACTACGTCTATGATTTAATCAGCCGTTAGAAATGTCAGAAGGGAATATTAAAAACTGTACTACCCACTAAGCTAAATAAATGCACACTAACTTATTATTGTAGGTTTTTGAAACAATTATTACAAAACTAGTTTGGAAATGTTATTGTATCAATACAAGTATAACATTGCCTTATATGGTTAAACCAAAAATCCAATGTTTTTTATATATCTCCATGTAGATAATAATATTGAATACTACAGTACTTCATTGTTAAAATTCAACTTTAGTGTTATAAATCCCAAATTAAAGTGTTTTAAAATTTATTGTTTTTTAGTTGCAGTGTTACAAAAGTAATCTTGGCGACTGGATTCCAAATAATTGTCAGTAAAAAGACCAATAATAATTTAAGAGTTTCATATCTACTCGTACGTACTCACCACCTGACTATATTGACATGCAGTAAAATTAAATACCTGGTTGTTCGGAGTTAAATGGCTGTTTTCGTGCCTCTTACAACTTCTGAGTTTCGGAATAGGTAAACGTTGCTGCATCATTCGAAACAGTTTCCCTGTAGAACGAAATATCTCTCCTAATAATGCTCTCACTCCCGTTTCTGAATAATCTTGTCTCTTCCTAATGCCAGCGAATTTCAGAATATATTTAATGCACACTGAGTCAAAATACTGTTGCAGGAGCCAAATTTCTGTAGCAAAAAAAAATGTAGACTGTTTTTATTGACAGTGATCAAGTGGGTGGTTGGTACCACTGAAATATTTTTAACCTTGATGGAAATAGCGACGGAACAGTGCGTTGTGTATATGAAACTATGTATTATATAATAATTACTTGAAGCTGATAACCCGATATACTAAAGATGAGGTAGACCGCTTATTCGTTTTCTGTGCATGTACTCAACATTGACCTACCCTCAACACAACTGTCAAAATCGCAAGGTCAATAGTGATAAACGTGTTTGTTTATATCTTAATTTTCAAAAGACTAACACTCTTATATGAACAAATTACTTTCACCAATTTTCATTTAACCAAACTGCATTAAAAATTGGTTAGAGGAAGTATAAAAAAATATCAAATCACTTATTAATTAAACAGTATTCTAGCCTCAAATTCATTCCACGTCGTTTCTGCTAGTCGTGTAGGCAGAAAAGCAGTTCAATGTTGAGACACGGAGTCTGGTTGTGCGCAGCCAGCGATATCGGTCTACCTCAGCTTTAGTCTTTGTAGAGGCAAGTCCACCAGAACACTTTGTCCCTTCAGCAGAACAAGTCCCGCAATATATTAATTGTTCCCGCTACAAACAGAATTGTAATAACAAAAAGAATACTTTTTTTTTTTGGCAGCTATCGAAGTGTGGTGCGTTGCTGCTACCCTGAAGCCCGATTACAAAATTTTTCCTGTTGACACTTTATGTGTGTGATGTCTCCATTTTTAAACACACTGTCCTTCAGGACGTGACTTACCTTCATAAACATGCGGTAGTCTGATGGTGCTGTAATGCGTGCTACAACTGTAGCTAAAATGGAAATGCAAGAGGGCATGGGCGGACAGCCAGTATTAGGACGTTGGACGTCAAACCGAGCTCCTCAGAGCTCGAGGTCCCATAGACCTACATAAAAATAAAGGAAGTAATTAACATGCTAGGTTGAAAAGTCCTCTGGAATGAAGTTAGGGGCCATGCGACAATAGCGATGCAACTAAAGAATGATAAATGTCTAAAGGTTGTTCACGATAAAGTGAGCACTTTAGAAATGAACCTTAGAAAAAAGTCACTGCCCCTGCTTGCATATATTTTAATGGGCGCACTAAGTGACATTCGCCGAGTAAAGTTGGTAACGATGGCTATAAAGTAGTTTCATATCTTAACGTGGAATAAAAAGTGTTAGTTAATCATTTGTGATAACTTAAAACTATTTCTTTCGTTTCCTGTTTTCTAATGCAGCGATGTGCAAAAATGAGGAGATTTGTAAAGTAATTACTTTCTTAATGATTTCACAATTTCGTTTTACCGACGCATGAATAAAGTTATGAGACCCGTGACAATGTTAATTTAACATAAGGTGGAAGAATACACAGTATGTATACAAGTAGATCTTCAGGGCTTTCAAAAGTGCTTATTTTACCGTGAACAACCTATAGTAAAAATGTTATATTTGGCTACATTTTAAGCTCCAACTTAACATATTATTTCCAAAAGCATTGGATAAACTTAAAAACATTAACCTATTAACGTTTAAGATATAATTTTCTACGGGTATTTTAAATCTTTAGACCTCCAGGTCGCTCTCCTTTCCATGTTATTAATAACTGTTGATATATCACTATTTACACTATACCTCTACCGTTTCAGTACACCCCTGCGTGAATACTCACTGTACTGTTATATTTGTAGGGTTTTGCTCACATTTCCATCGATCCCATGTGATAGGCGTAAGAGGGAAGAGTTAATGCGGATAGTGTGTTTTTATTCAATTTATTTATTCATTTCCCTGTAGTATGAAAACGTAAGTTTCCTCCAGACTTTCTAAAACGCTATTTTTCACTTGTTTGACACAGTAAGTGATTTTCATCAACCTAGTGTGATTTTAAACGCCTTATCACCTGTTTAGTTCTGCTAAAATAATTAGATCACAAGTGCTTTGTTTGGTGAACTGAGTGGGTGTGATTTGAAACAGTACATATGGGAATCTACGACAGAACAGCTCCAGAAAGTGTATGTGTACCAGGTGTTCTGATATTAAAAGTCCACACTGCGGGAGGTGATTCCTTATGAGATATAAAGTCGAAAATATATAGGACGCTGTTTACCTAAACGTAATATTAAAGGAGATATGAACCTATGAAAATTGGGTTTTGAAAACGTATTTTAGCCCAATGCCTTGTACTACGCCTACAAAACCCGCAGAAAAATGGTGACTTATGCTTCCCATGTTGCGGAGACACATGCGTGATGCTGGACGTCCTCAGTTTGTGCGCACTGTTCGGCTTGAGGAAGTGATACGTCAGCAAATCAACGACGTGTCCTCCACTAGTACACTCTCCATAGCGCGCCAAATGGGCGTGTCCGATTCAACCGTGTGGCGCGTACTGTGGGCAAATCGCTGCCATCCCTACCACTGGCAGAAAGTACAAGGCATTCAGCGATAATATGTTTCCTATATCCAATTTACACAGGTTCATATCTCCTTCAAATTTCTGTTTAGGTATACGGTCTCCTATAAATTTTCGACTATTTTTTATAACGGAACACCTTCCGCATTTATGCGTTGAATTTCCGAACAACCTGAATACCAAATACCTACTGCCTTGCGTTTTACAGCAGTATAATAGTTTTAGCCGCTGTACGAATGCGTTATTGACGTTTGCTAATATCAAGAGCGTGAACAAGTATAGTGTTTCATCTGGAGAGTGTTACTGATAATAGAACTTACAGTCGCGTTTTCATTATCCACGAAATCACCGTAAAAATTGGTTAAAATGACCTGTTATTTTATGGAAGGGAATGTTGTAGCCCGTATTTTCTGTAAACACGTGGGCAGTCTGTTGAAATAATACAGTCTGCTATCTACGCTATGATACCACTCCTATAAGTAAAATTAATTTTTTAGGACATACAGAATTATTTAAATTGCTAACAATGCAACCATGATCAGTTTTATGTTTGGCAAAATTTAATGGATAGACGATGTAAGAAAGACATTTACGTTGAAAGTTAGAAAAGTGATAACGTTTGCCTGTGCATGTAACAGATAACTCATATAGGTATGTAAACATTTGCCTATGTTCCGATATAGAATTTTATCCCTCATCGCCCTATACCTTCGGATTTCTCATCAATAAATTCAATGATAACTTGATTTTACGTTAGGAAAATAAAGAAAACCTCAAAATTAGAAAACGAGACCCAAATCAATCAGCATGCATTGAAGAAAAATTAAGCCTCGTTACATGCACTACTGTAAAAAATATATATAACGACGTTATATACACTTTTTGATAGTGATTGGCATATCTGTAACTTTATTTTAGTGCTTTAATTAAAATAAGCTTTTCTAAAACACTGCAATAGAGTCATTTATTATTTAAGTGTAGTAAAAACTAAAAATAATTTTACAGATGGACTCCATTGAACAAGAGGATATCACTTCATTGGACGACGATAAAAGAAACCAGCGCTTCGAAAACAAACAGAAGAAGAAGGATAGAAAACTTGCCAGGAATCCTACCAAGTTAAAACTTGACTCAAATGTAAGTAAGGAAACAGCGTCTTGAAGTTGCGCGGGTAGAGTTTCTATATTTCATAACCAAATTATACTTGCGCTGCGTGCGTATGCTTAATGGGTCAAGAGTATTAAGAGCAAATGTTCTTATTTGGTAGAGACCACGATGATGTAGTGGTGTGTCCACCCTCCTCACTCCAAGGCAAATCAGACGAGATTCTAGGAGGGGTTAAATCGGAATTTTCGTGTATAGGAAACTTGTAGGCCGTTGTCTTCTGCCGAAGAATATTCTCGGGGATACTGTCGTTTCCCTCACCATCGCATTTCGTCGCTGATTCATCTTCACCTCACCTCAGACTCATTGGCGCTGAAGGTCTTAGCTGTAAACATCACCGAATCTCTCACTCACTTTAATGGCTCAATAACGGCTTAATTCACTTCTATGCCTTACGGGAAACCCGGATTTAAATTACAAAGTAAGCTGATCTAAACTTAAATCACAACGTAGCACATTCGTGGATTACTCGCGATTATAACCTTAGAGACCTCCACTACAAAGGTCACCGTTAAAAAAAGGATAATTATTACACAACAGCGCTGTATTCAAGCCAACGATATCCAGTGTGATAAACTGATGCGTTAACCATAGTAAAAAAACTCGAGTGGGGAGTGCAACACTCACCGAATGAAGGGCTTTCCAGCTGCGACATGTAGGTGCCCGTCATCCCTGGACATGATATTAAATGAGACCCTAAGATGGAGCGGCGTTGGAATGCAAGAGCTGGTAAAGCGGGAGTACCCCAAGAAAACCCGCAGGCAAGCGGCAACGTCCAGCACGATTCCCACATGCGAAAATCCGGGAGTGAACCCGCCAGGTATCGAACCCGGATTGTCGTGATGAGAGGCGAGCGCCCTAGCCACTGCGCGTTAATCATAATACTAATTTGACACGGAAAGTACTATGTGAGTACAGCAGAGGTCTTCTCCCATACCCTTGTCACACCTAAGTGGCACGTATGTGTTTTGGAGAGAGGAGGAATAGCTAACACAAGTTACCTGGCTTACTACATGATGTCGCTGTGGGTAATCAGGTGCGGTTACAGAGCTACCTTGTGGCGGGCGAGGAGGCTGACTTCAAAAATGTAACGAATTTCTCTAATGACTTTGTGTCTTATATCGCGTCCCTTAGAGTCAATGTTAGTGTTACTATACTTCATTACCTTTCTTTTATGTCCTGTGTAATGCTGGAGATTGACATTACGATATTTACTTGTTTTGAAATGACTCATGGCAGACATTAACGTTTTTGATGTGTTGTACATTTATTAAAATCAAAAATAAAATTTTTGTGATACGCAATTAGCGAATGCATAAAACATATTTTTTATGTGTTTTGTGCTGACTGAAAGCAGACATAAACTTCTTTGTGCACTATGCAATGCTTGGAGGCAGATTTTGTACGTATTCTTGGTAGAACCAGCTCACAGATTATTGTTTCAGGAGCTGGGAGAAGTTAGGCGTGCAGAGTACACGCGTACCGGCGGCCAGTGCAGCACTTCTGGCGCCATGTACGAGGTGAAGGTGTCTGCACTGCTGTACCTGCGGGCCACCGTCAGGGAGTGGGACTTCCGCCTGGGGACTAACGTCGAGGAGGCCGGCAAGTTTGACGACGTGAGGCTCACCTATGTGACAGACCGCGGCCCCAGGCAGATCCTGGTGCAGCTCAGGCACAAGGAGAGCCGCTCCATCTCGAAGGCGCAGCTGCTTGCCGATGACCGGAAGAAGAGCAAGTTCAGTCTACTCCTGTACTACAAGTCCTTCCGCGATCTCAGAGACAGCTTCGGCAGCAACGCGGTCCTCAACAGGCACTCACGGTTCAAGGACATCGAGTTCGTCTTGTTTAGCAATGCTGAAGCTGAAGTTTCTGGAGGATTGTTTACTGACGATGACTTGGTTACAACATTCGACAGTGTCCTGAATATGGGCGGGAAAGTATTTAATTTTGCTCATAATGAAGATTTTACACAGGAATTTAAGAACAAATATGCAGGTGATGTTAATGATGAAGTTGTTATGGAGTTCTTTGATCAGTTCTACATATACAGTGACCAGACAAGAGAAGAAAACTTGCAGAAACAAATAAAAGATGAAATAAAGACATCATACAGTATTTCTGAATATGGCGTAAATAAAGTCAGTACATCGTTAATTGAATATATTCAAAGCTGGTGGAAAAATCGTACAGAAACCCGTCATTTGAAACTAGGCGATTTCCAGTTCGAGCCTGGTTTGGATATCTTAAAAGAGTTTAATGCGGAATCACCTAAATTGGAGTTTAAACCAAAAGAAATATCACGCATAAAAGGTTATATTTCAAACGATAGTGATAAAATAATAAACTTCCACGTGGGCACAGATATATGTGACCCGTATTGTGATAAATTGGCACAGGCCTTTACAGAAACTTCATTTAAATTTTTTGCAGTGTCCTTGGAAGATATGGAAAGCTCTTATGATAAAGTTTTGAATATCTGGCCAAGCAGATTGTGTCCAATTTTGATAATAAAATTTGAAACGGGTATGCCAATTCTTCCGAAGAGTATTAAGGAAATTTCTGCCCTAGTTAAAGAATCACTTGCGGTGGAAAAAATGAGCAAGTTGTTTCTTGTATCAAAACAAGGAGAACTAGGGAAATTACTCTTTCCACCCGATAACGAATCGTTTTGTATAGATCTGGAATTAACTTGTGAGATAAATCATTTAACCGAAGAGGTGTCAGAAACGAGTTTTGCAAAATACAGTCAACTTCCAGGGTTCAAATGTCAGACTTTGCACAATCCTGGGGGAGAACTTTAAAGATGCAATCGATGCTCATTTACTGTCACTCCTAACTTACAGAGACAAAGTCATACAACTGGGATTTTTACAAGGTAGAAAACAACCATTTTACATTGACCGTGTCTTGATATGCAAGAATTTTTTGAAGAAAAGTGTATTGCGACGCAGCTCACGCAATGTATTCGCAGTAAGTGGCCTGAGTGCTGAACAGGTGGAAACATTTTTGGATATGGTAGAAAGTAGCAGCGACAATGAAAATATTACCTCTCCACCTGATTTCAAAAATGTTCTCACTTATGAACACATATTTTGTACAAAAAACATGACAAACTGGTATGCCGATGGCACAGTTGTTGACAGTACTCTAACAGCTAGTTATCCTCTTCTAAGCAACATTTTCGGGCAATTAAACAAAGCAATTCACTTGGAACAAATAAATAGGCCCCAGTCTCAAAACTGTGGTGAAATCAACACAACTAAAATTTCTAGTGAACCACTCTTTCAAATAATTGAAAGTTTCAAAGAGTTCTCGGAACTCTGCACAAGATATAAAGAAGAAAATGTTCATTGGCTTGAGGTACGTGATGGAAAGTTAAAGTGGAAACAATCTAAAGGTAATTGGAATGTCATACAACGTAATATTTCTGCACAGAAAGACTATATCTCTGTCACCAACGTATGGGATATTCCGGACAGAATTGTTGTGTTTTCTGGGGATTCGGGAATGGGGAAGAGTTCACTGTTAAGTCAAATAGCAGTAAACTCAAAGGAAGAGAGACCTGAAACCTGCATCATTCTGATAGACCTCAGTGAATGTGAAAGCGACTTAAAAAACCTTGATCTGAAAATTACGCCAGATAAAGCATGTGAATTTATTGTTAGAAATTCAATGTCGTTTGAAGGATCGTGCCAAAGCTCATTCAAATATTTTTTCGAGTATATTTTGAGGCACACAGAGAGAGCTGTTCTTCTGGTTGATGGGTTTGGTGAAGTGTGCCCGCAAAATGAATGTAAAATTGTTAATTTAATACAGAGTTTTGTGAAATTACGGCTGTCAAAGTTGTGGATCACTTCACGAAGCCACATGGCTTCAAGACTTGAGAGAATAACAAGAACTATATGTTTTGAGTTACAGCCACTGAAAATTTCTGAAGGTTTAGAATTAGTCAGGCGATGTAGATGCGATGAAGAACATGGCACTGTTAGTGGACAGGAAATGGTGATGGACCATAGAGGCTGCCAACTACTGGAAAATCCACTCCATTGTAAAATGATTGCGGAAGCAGCCAGAATTAACACACGTGTAAGAGGCATGCTTCTTGGTAAAGAAACTAGCAATATATTTGTCATTAGTACTTTAACTATTTTCGAAGATATTACCAAAGTAATGTTTGAAAATTATTTCGGGAAATACCATAATTCGCTTTCAGAAAACAACCAGATGCGGGAAACATTAGAAAAGAATAAACAATTTGAACAATTCATAGAGTATCATGAGTGGTCTGCAGTGTTACACATGGTATCACTTGGGATAATAAAATATTCACAGTGGTTTAGTAAAGAGGATGTAACACTACGACTAAAAGCTTTCATAGATGCAGTTAAATCTGGTTCAAGGGTGACCGGTATGATTAACACTGTACGTGATGGAATACCTCAGTTTGAACATAAAATGTATGAAGAATATTTTTTAGCATTATGGATGGGGAATAACTGCCGTGGATATTTTCAAAATGCCACCAAAATTATTTTACAGCGTATAATTTTCGATCCACGGTTTTCATTCGTCATAAATATTTTCAACCAGATGGCATCGAAAGAGATGAAGCTTCACAATTATATTTTGCAAAATTATTGGAACTCACCATATCTCCTAAAAATACTGCCTAGTATTAAAAAGTCGGAAGTCAATGCAAAAGATAAAGCTGGTAGAACAGCATTACATCTAGCTTTATCGATTTGGAGTAATAGCATAGGAAACTGTCTACTTTGTTTTTTTCCAGAGAAACAAAAGGAAGTGATAGGTAAGTTGTTACGTCTTGGAGCAAAACCAGACATCAAAGATGACATCCTTAAATGGAGTCCATTCAAGTATAGTAACATACGAATAACACCCTGGAGCATTGTAGCTATGATGATGAAAGAAAAAAGAATAACGAAGTCAGATATGAATGAGTTAGTTGAAAGGGTAGAGACTCAGAAACAAGATGCTTTGGCCGGACTTGCCCATGCTGTGAGTTTCGGAAACACAAGGCTAGTGTCCTTTCTCCTGGACAACGGTGTCGATGTCAACGACAGAATCGACGAGATGGGAGATACTGCGATAATAATTGCAGCAGCTCATGGTCAACACGAGACACTGGAATTCTTACACATTAAACGCGGCGCGAGACCGGAGCTCACGAACCATAATGGCGATTCTCCATTGCACTGGGCATGTTTAAGTGGCCACATGACGATAGTAAAGTACCTGGTAAATAAATGCAAGATAAGCGCGGACATTAAAAACAACACCGACTACACGCCACTGCTTGCAGCTGCTAGGGGCGGACACTTGAAAATAGTTCAGTATCTCAGAGACAAACACAGCAGTGATCCGCAAGGAAGGACTAAGTTAGGTCAGTCAGCTTTGTGCCTGGCTGCTGGGGGTACTGCTGGTGATGATATTGGCGTGGTCAAATATTTGGTTGAGGAATGTGGGCTGAACCCACAAGAATGTGAATGTGGTTGTTTACCAGCTATTACAGCATGTGCGAATGGAAACCTTAGAATAACTAGATATTTTGTAGATAAGTGTGGGGTCGATCCTTCAGAAACCAAAAATGGAATTTGTCTATTACATGTGATGATTATAAGTCTCAATGTTGAGCAGATGAAAGAATTGGTCCGTTGTTGCAAACTTTCCCTTGACATTACTGATAATACAGGTCGTACTTTATTTATGCAGGCCTTGGTCGTTCCTAAACATGACATGTGTGAGTATTTGCAAAGAAAGTGTACAAATATTACAGACACTGATGCAGAAGGAAATTCAGCACTTCATTGGTATATTTATAACTGTAAACTAATGGTTACAGCAGACTGTGTGAAATGGCTTGTAGAAAAATGCCACATCAACCCCAAATTAGTGAACTCAGCAGGTTTAACAGCTCTGCAGTATGCTATAGTCCGGTCCCAGGATCCTGTCGGGAAACATTTCATCCAGTGTGAGGTTGTAGAATATCTGAAGCAAATGGAGAAAACATTTTAAAAAATATAATGGATATGTCATACCAAATGTGTTTTTTGAGGTACTCATTTTATTCCTTTTTAAAAATTATCTGAAATCGTGCGATATATCAACGCATGTTTTAAAAAAGCGCTAGCTGCTATTCTGTAAGATGTGTGTATGATAAAGTACTTCAGTGCTAGCTGAATTCTGACATTACGAATTTCCTTTTTCGTTTTTTCTACTAATGAAATTTAATCTCTGATACACCTATGTGACTTCCATGTATTTAGTATTAGACCAATCGGCAAGTAATATATGCTTCCTTGCAAAAGAAATGGTAAATAAATTGTTAGTAATTGTATTTCAAATGAATCATTACCATCACAAAAATAGTTGCATCTTATAACTTAAGCTAATATGATCTTTCAGTCTCGCACAACATAGCTGTATAATATTACGATTTTTTCTAAAACGCATAGAAGTACTACCTCTATTTAAAAATATTTTTCTCTTGCGGCTTATTTAACGTTGTTGAAATATTAACATAGAATAACCGATAAAGACCAAAACCAATTTTGACTTCCGTTTCGATATCAATACACCGCGACAGAGATTTTATTAAGGAGGTTCATGTAATATCACCAAAATTTTGAACTTGCTGAATGCTGTTTGAAGTGTAGCTGCAATACTGCAACACACATTTTGTTCTGCACAAGATGATGTAGTACCTATATTAACCTTTCCTTTCACCAGCTTGAAATTAAGAAGAAATAAGGCTCATCATAGCGCCCGTGTTGACTAAATCAGTTTGTTCTATATTATATTAACAATTTTTTACTTTCATCAAAATCACACAAACTATGGTATTTACTGAGAGATTTCACTTCTGTGTCAAAATTTGCCATTCTATTGTCTTACATTTAAATTGAAAATTATATTGTTTTAGTATAGTTTCTATAGGTGATTTGATGTTTTACAGAATTTACTAAATTAATATAGGGAGTAAGCATACCAAATGGAAAGACTCAATGACATAGTTAACATTCAGATATAATAAGTGTGGGAAGAACAAAACTGAAAATCGATTTAACAGGATGATTGATTCAGGGTAGAAACATCACTTAGTAAGACTTTTCCAGTGCAAACCGTTCTTACAGATATTCTAAAGTTGTCGTTGTAACGTTTATGTACAAATGTAAACACGAAAGGGATACAACTTCTTATTACTGGTACGTGAAGAATGTCCTATTATTTTTAGAGTGGTAACTGAACGTAAATATTATACTGCAAAATGCTTATGCACTTCTTGTTTTTTAAAGAAGTTTTACAGGTGTAAATTTGGATTATAAATATTATTTACATTCAAAACTCAGCGGCGTGTGGCGAAATGTGAAAGCTGTCAAAATTAATAAAGTATTACGATAAGACACAGCGTGAATGGTAAAAACTATGTTCTACAGTGAACAAGTTGGTGCACTGGCGTCATGACTGTGGCATCTACTTATACAGATACACATTGTCTCCGAAAATAGTCACTGTCGTCTGCTATGAACACCAGCCAACCTTGGTGTAACTGTTGGGAGCACTCAGTTTCATACAACTTCATTACATTTTTTACAGTTCTTGAAAAGTAGTGCGGCCACAGTGTATCCATCCGTCACAGCTGTTCTGTCAATGAATTCAATGGTATGCATGGGAAAATACATAACACTTAACAATAGTCTGTTTCATGTAAGTGGGGAAAATTTTGACAGTTCTCGAAAAGTAGTGTGGCCACAATGTGTCCTTCCACCACAGCTGTTTTGTCGCTGAAGAAAAAGACGATTTTAAACAAATGTTTGGGTCCAATGCACACTTTGATTATCCTCTTCCCTCGTGTTTCCTGCCTGACAGGCAACTTCAGTCTAGTAATTAATGTAGTATATTATAGCTAAGTTGGTATTCCAACCCGTTTTATTTTTGTAATTACCAAGTTATATTGGTTGGGGTTCTGTTTATTTTATTTCGAGGGAAAAAGGAATCAATGATGAATGTTGAGGGGGGGGGGGGGGGTTAGCGTATTTCGTGATACGGCATTATTGTGATGTTCTTACGAGTGTGTGGCATTTTGAGTTGCATATTGCTTTGATGAGCAGTGAAAAATTTTGCTTGTATGAAAATATCATTTAAATATTTTCACTTCGAAAATGTTAACTTTAATAAAAAAACAAAACGCGATACATTCATTGCTGTTCGTATTCCCACAGATGCAGCAATATATAACACACTTTGACCGAAGTTAACCTTGCACTAGTTAAATTTACGATATAGACAAATAAACAAATGTGAAACACTCACTATAAAAGTGTGGAAAGTCCGGCTTTTTCAGCCCACGTGCATTTCAATAATTATATTAACAGTTTAAAAATACACTTACAAAACACGCAAACTTACTGTTTGTAAAATTCGCAACCTCTTGAACACGTGTTTTGCTACGACAATCCTTGCAAGTTTACTTCACTAAAATCACGTTAGTTCGTCACTAGCATTAAATAAGTCATTTGCAGAATCATTCAGTGAAATAAACACTGCGAACGTTTGCTGAAACCTACAAACTTAAACCTAGATACGAAAATTATATTCGTGTCACTTCATTGCGGACAGCGGAAAGGAAAATGGCGGAACGATGCATTATACGAAGCGGTAAACACGTACACATCAATATTACATTTCACTCAAGAAATCGCACTGCAACGGTACCTACAACCAATTATTCTCAAAGAAAGCAAATAAAAATATTATTAACTACAGATTAAATATTCCGACAACACCAACAAGATATTTGTATAATAAACACGATGAGAAAAAGCACACGTAAAACGGCATTCACCGGGCTGGAAACTGGAAATATAAACTAGCCATTGGTTGGAAACGATCACTGTTCATAAGTGTTGACATACTCTGTCATAATTGTTAAACATGTTTTTAAAGTCCAGTCACTAATAGCAAATAAAAATATTATTAACTACAGATTAAATATTCCGACAACACCAACAAGATATTTGTATAATAAACACGATGAGAAAAAGCACACGTAAAACGGCATTCACCGGGCTGGAAACTGGAAATATAAACTAGCCATTGGTTGGAAACGATCACTGTTCATAAGTGTTGACATACTCTGTCGTAATTGTTAAACATGTTTTTAAAGTCCAGTCACTAATAGCAAAGAAAATTTAATATTGCTTTCAAAATATAATATAAACCATAAACGCTGTGAGTATAATTAAGATTTTAAATTACAACTTTATGTTCTGAGCACTATTTTCTTCCAAAGCCATCATCAAAATCGACCACTTAACAACATGGATCCAGCAGCAATTCATCAGCTGATACAATACTTTACAAACGAGAGCATTCACTGTTTACATATTCACATTGTCTGTCTGATTTTACCCTACTTATATGAAATAGACTATACAGTAGTAAAGTTGCTATAATATCAGGTTGCCATTCTCACCTGTTTTTTTTTGTCATGACCAAGTAATATATTAGTTAGGGTTATATTTATTTTATTGGTGGGGCGGAGGACTCTAATAGATTATTGTATTTCGTGAGAAGGGTCATTCTTGCTGTTCTCCAATTGTTTTTAGGCTATGATGAAGAGGAAAATTTTGCTGGTACGGAAATAACAATCAAATTACTAAAGGCCTAACTGAAAAGTTGTAACTTCATTTAAAGAACAAAACGCAATAAAGTGTATGTTCGTACCGATGATGCGATAAATACACTGAACATTTTCATTGAAGTTACTTGCATATAAAATTAGTTGGATTTTTATATAGCGAATTATACTAAAAAGGACGATTATTTAGGCCTTCAGCAAGAACAAAACGCGGAAAATAATGTCGCCTTTCATTACGATGAGAAAAATACGGCAATATAAACATTTTCAGCATATATAGCTTCAAATGTAAAAACCGTTGGATTTTTAATATAATGAATTATGTTATAAATAAGGTGATTTTATTAAGACAACGTGAATTTCAAATATTCTAACAATAGTTTAAAAATCATTATTCAGAAAATACAACTTACTGTTCACTTCGTAATTCCTAAACACGGGGCGAGCTTTGGACGATTACGTCTCTAAAATCACTTTTGTCGGCCACTAATATGAAATAATTTAATTGCTGACTTAAATAAACTAACAAAACATTTGAACTAATTCTTGAAATAAATAAATATTAACTCCAAAACGTAAATACGTTGTCACTCGCGCCGCGCTTCATGGTGGCTAAGCAAAATGGCAGACATAAAGCGCACAAGCAACCTTTTAACGTAGCGGCACATACGTGTTAACATTTCACTATACTATGGAGACTGTTCTAAAAAGGCACCTACAACGAACTTCATTTAATCGAATAAGTAAATACAAAAATTATTAATAGCGGATTTAATATGCCAATACCACTCGCAACAAATCACGCCAAAAGAGGGCACCATAGACAATCACAATGTCATCCACAGGGTGGAAACGATTCACATAAACGCAATGTATGCATGTGCTACTGTAATTTTTTAATTTTTTTTTAAGCTCATACTGTATAACTCGAAAAATTGTACGCTATTCCAAAAGCATAACTTAAATAATAAACGCTCTATTCATCATTAAAGACGTAAATTATAATTTTTAATTTAGAGTACTATTTTTCCTCGCAATCATCTGAACGATCGCTGACATAACCACATACATCCCGCAACAACCAACTTGCAATGCTTTGCAAACGAGGGCGTTTATTGTTTACATGCTGTGTAGGTTGCTTACAGTGTCTGTCAAAATATACTGAAGTTATATAAAACGCAGTATAGGAAGATATGGCATGGCTTCTTTTGTAGCAGTCACTGCTATCTCCTAGGCTGAATTTAATTTACTCCCACATATCTGTGCTTTAAAGCGAGGAACGAGAGAGGCCTCACATGGTGCGTGTCAGTTGAGTCTGGAGGGTGTGGCAACAAGAAGACCCATTTCCTTGCCAGTTCCTCTTGTACAAGCACCAAACCAACAAATTCTTTAATTACATCGCCATTGCACTCAACTTCAATTTTGCATAAAATTTATTTATTTATTTGTGGCATGTTATAATATTGTCTTTTGGATAGTCACTCCTGTCAAATTTATATAACATCGACTTCATGTCTTCGTAGAAATCTTCTGTTTTAATGTTGTAAAAGTACGAATCGGTATCTTGAAAACACAATTCAATTTTATCACCATATTTTGGCTTCATAATTTTATAGTGGAAATAATATATTAATTCTTTCGAAATATCCAAAATGGCCATGCCACGTATATTGGCTTATTACATTTTACATTAGTTTTATTCATGTGAATAGCCGCAAGATTCTCCTTAAATATAGTACTACTGTTAAAATTTGGCTTCGCCACTAATTTCTCGCAAATTTTTTCACTCGAAACCAGCCTTATATCTACTCTGTTTCTTATATTCTCCATTGTTTTACTAAAGACAGAATTAGTCATCAGTTTACAAAAGTCCTTTTGCTAAATCACTTTTGAAATTAGTCCTCATCATTGCGTTGAAATTCATGTGCTTCTTTAACCAATCAGATTGATTAAATGACAAGATTCTGTGTATTTTTGTAAGTCCATTATTTAGGCACTGTTTCAAACTACGTTATTGAAGAATTTATCTTTCTTTTTTATGTAAAGTTGTTAATAGTTTAGATTTATTGGTACCTGGAACTAACTTATTTTCTTGACAAAATGGAAGAGCTTTGGTTAGTTATGGATTTCTTGTGGATATTCTAAATCAACTTCTAATATATAACCAAACTCAGAATCGTTTTTCAAATTTAATATTTTTTTACTCCAATAATCTAAATCATATAATGCATAGTACACTCACTCGAAACCCCCATATGGTAAAGCTGAGACATTACCCAACCATATAAATTCTTCGCATCGAGATAAGCTAAATAATTTGATTCTTGATTTGAGTTATAATCTTCCAAATAATTGTTATTTGCTTTAACATATAGCTTACAAGACTGTGAAATACCTCCCGAAATTCCTTTTTCAACCATTAAAATCATATCATAATCATGTAATAAATCTTATGATTGTTTAGTCATTTTTAACATTGCATCCCATGATAAACCTGGTGCTGTAAAATACCACTCAGTGTCTAGACCATAAGAATTGATACATGTATTTCTAAAATTTTCGAATATATCTACTAACAATAGTACATCACTTTTTAAATATAAATCATGGTATTCACCAAGATTATATTAATCTGGTTCCAAATATTTTTGCATGAGCGTGTTCATCATCAGATGTACTATTTTCGTTTAATTTTATTTAAAATAAAATTTTTGGGGGAGGTTGAGTTTCGTAAAATTTAAAAAATGATCCATATAATCATATGAGTAAACATATTTTTTAATAACCAAATATATTTTATCTTCTGTAAAATGTTATTGTGTTTCATTTGTTCTTTAGTTAAAGAAGACGATCATCTGTCTAAACTACTAGCAATAAATTTGAATGTGTCAATAAACATCATATTCAAATCTTATGTTTTTTTTTTCCCCCAAAGGTTATAAACTTTTCTTCGTTATTCGCAAGTAAATCAATCTTTTTTTCATTATAGCCTAAGTATTTAATGAATAAGTGAGCATCATAACCAGCTAAGTTATGAAAATTAATTGGTACAAAATTTGGTATTTTTAATTGTAAATTACAATTGTTGCATGTTGGCTTAATATATTTTCCACTTATATGATCATTATGATTGAGTTTTTTTATTGTCCTTGGAATATTCGCACTCGCAGACATTACATTTTTCTAATTTACTGTATAATATTTTTTCTTCTTTTGTTAGTGGGTGCATGGGTTCAATTAGCGAATATATTTCCCAGATCTCATCTACTTCTATTATTATTGATTGTATTAATATTTTGTGAGCATCTGGGCCACGATATACAACTGGTGGTTTATAATCGCTATAAGCAGATACAATATAATAACAAAAAACAGAAGCTTCATATAATTGATATTTCATTGTATGTGAGTCGTCATTCAATTTTAAATCAATGTTATATATTTGCTCATTCGTAAGTTTATATTTTTCTTTTAGTATTTCTTTGTAAAGACCATTATCGATATCGTCCTCGGTTAAAACGGAATATTTTTTGATTAAGATAAATTTTTTTTATTTCTCTTGGATATGGTTTGGTGGGGTGTTATTTTCTTCAAAATTTACTCAAAATCTGTATATATTGCGAAAGAGACTTTCGTAGTGTGTTTTATATTTTTAAATTTTATTTGTTCCCCTTTTGAAGGCAAGATTATCTTCACCGATTCATTTATTGAACAATCTTCTGTGTGTTTATTTAATTGCTCTTGAGAATAAAAAAATCGAAGACACATCGCAAATATAAATTTTCCTTTTGTGTGTTTTTTTTTGTGCTGAAAGCAACTTCAATAAATCTTTTATTCAACAATATTTTATTTCACCATTTTGAAAATAAATTAAATTTATATGTTGGTCTTTTTTTAAATTTTTGTAAGCTTTAGTGGATAAACATCGAATATATAATCAATAGAGTAAACATTTATAGAAACATCAATTGGGTTTTCTATTTTTGGAATATCATCAATTTTTATAAGATATTCAAAACTCTTTAATGCTTTGTCTATGTTAAGACCCACATTTTTATATTTAGATATTCTTTGTAGGTCTCTTTCAGCAGGAATCTTATTGACCAAAGAATACATTTTTGATCATCGTTTTTCGCATTAATGCATTCTTTTTAATCTTAATCCCTTCTGGTAGTTCAATATAATTTAAAATTTTTTAATGCCCAGTATATAATGTATTTGCCATGATGTTCAGAATTCCAAAATGAGTGCGGAATAACATTTCAAACTAGTATTAGATATGGAATTCCTTTCGTGGTATTCACAACAAAATCAGAACATTTATTGTTTCGCATATTCATACTGTTTACTTCTTCTTTGTAAAAAATTTTTTATTTACAGCCTTTTCTTCACTGTGAATAACTAATAATCTGTCAATTAATTTTCTAACATTATCCATCCTAATTTATTCTGTAAGCAAATTATAATTATATTTTACTATACCTTCTCCAGATCTAGGAGAATATGTAAAATTCGCTCTTTCTGGTGTGTTTGTTGCTGATCTTGATGCTCTTGTATAATTATTATAAATTGGCTTAATTATATTTGCATACTTCCAACTACTATTCGAGTTTATTGGCTTTTCAGGATTATATTCTTGGAATGCAGCATTGGTTGATAAAACAATGTCTGTGTCATTTTCATAGTCATTATCGGTGAATTCACCTTCAAGATCCAATTGTGTTTTTGTTAACAAATTAGAAAGTCCTTCTGTTAATGTATATGCTTTACCTTTAACAAATAGTTTATCATTATTTATCTTTACTTCTGTATCTCTAATTTCAAATTTATGCCCATCTCCTAGTTAACCATATGGTGTTTTAAAAACAATATTCTCAGAAATTTCTTTCTCAAGTTTTATAACAGAATCCGGATGCGTCAAATTTTCTATGGGTACAATGCCAATTCGCTCTTCTACATTAGGTAATTTTGGGAATAATTCTCTTTCTAAAGATATTTCTTCAGGAGTCGGTGGATAATCTAGATTTTTTGCAGCAACAGATACTGGTGTTGTTATTAAATTTTTATTTTCTTCACTTACTTGTTCTACTTTTTTGCCAAAATTTTTTGTATTTCACGAATTATTGGTCAATCCTTTTTCTTGTTTTTTTTTCGTATTCTACCTCATGGTTCTTTTTATAATTTCTATAATTCTCGATGAGCAATATCACTCGAGAAACTCCTTCTGAATCCTTCATTTATATAATTTTTTTTACCTATAAATGAGTTATATAAGCATTGAGAGTTTTGAGAGACAAACTTTCCCCTCCACCAGATCAAACTAGGGGGAATTTAAATATTTACAATAATAGAACCGTGTTTGATATTACCATAGGAGATGGCTTTTATTTTCCAAACGATGCTTATGTTTTGGAAGATTATCGCCTACTAAAAAGAGATAAAACTGGAGATGAGGCAAAATACGAAAAATGAGATAATATTGATATTTGTTATTTTTTTTTTTTTTTTTTTTTTCCATTTCAGTTTTCTAGAGTAGAAATTTCAAAACATGGACATATTATTGAGGCTGTTGATAATCCAGGAATAATTTTGACAATGATGAATATTTTGCCAAGATCACCAGGTGAACAAAATTATTTAGAGTCTACTGGTGTTGATAATAAATTTCGAGTAAAACCTGTTCGTAGTGATAAAATAAATGAAATAATGTATCCATTGAGATATTTCTTTGGCTTTGTTAGCGATAATAATGAAGTTTACTGGGAATGTGGTTATAATATCACTTTTTTTTTTTAGAAATTCATCTGATAAACAGTTGTTTATTTGTTTATGAAACTAATAAAGCAGATGGTTCAGTTGGTAAAACTTATACTGATTCAGGTACAATTTTTAATGAAAAATTATAAATTTTGTGGCCTATTGTTAAATACTAATCTAACACATCAATTGGAATTAAAGAAAAATATATATAAATCCTAAAATTCATGTTGATTTTAAGTATTGGCAATTCTTAGAAAAAGAAGTCCCTGCTGGGACAACTGTTTTTAATTTAGATATAAAAGATCGGTTTAATAATTTGCAATTTGACATGCCTGATTTTGTAATTGTGGGTTTTCCAAACTAATAGAAAAAATCGCGCAGATCAATTTGTCCACGCTTCAATGTTTGATCATTGTAATGAAAGAAATATACATTTAAAAAAAATGGTAGAAATGAAATTTTTCCAAAAGAAAATTGGTTTATAGATATTGAAAATGATCTTTGTATTAAAATGTTTCTGGCTTTTAATGATTATAGAAATCCTAGAATAAAATTAGATACTATATACAGAAATAATGAACTTTATTATAAGTCAACTACAAACTATCATGGCGATATCAATTATTATTTATTTTGGGGGGCGAAGAACTTTATATGTTATTGACTGCCTATATAGAAAAACAGCAGTAGTTAAAGATAAAACTAATATAAAAAATTAGTTTAGATTTTAAAAAAAGCTGTTGTGGCTGGTACAATTTGTAATGTTGTTTTAATTAGCCAAAGAAATTTAACTTATGATTATTTGAAGAAAAAAAAATATCATTGAAGATATATAAATTTTTAATTTTATTAAATGGGTAATGTAAACGATTTTACAGAAACAAGAAATTGTTTCGATATTTTAATACAATTTTTTAGATATTTGGTTGAGTTGTTTTATCGAATAAAAAATCATTTTTTAAAATCTAAGTGAAATTTTTTGTTTCTGTTGTGTTTATATGTATACATTTTTTAAAAATAAAAAACAGTAGAAGATTATTGCAGATATTGGCACAGCTCAATAATTTAACTAAAATTAACGCAAATTTTTCACTTCCAAGTACCATTTCCATCATACCTTCTGAAAAAACGATTCTTCTCTTCAATTTCACCCCGAAAAACAAGATAATGTGACCCAAAATCAAGATAATTTGACCAAAAATCAAAATAATTTGAGCCAAATCTGCGTTTTCAATCAAGCGCACTTTAAAAAAAAAACATACTTGGTTCACTCTTTGATCAGTGATCCTTTTTCAGGGTGAATGAGGCTAAAATTAGGTCAAAAAGGGTAAATATTTGCTTAAAAGTTAAATACTATCACTAGAAAAGTAGGAAATTCTTGGAATTTAATAAAAAAATTATGATTATTTAGATTACAAATAGTCTTTAAAGATCCACACACAAAGAGTGAACACAAGTGGAAAACTGATTTTTTTTTTTTAGCTGCACTTTGAAAAATTTGACGGGGTATTAAAATTTTTTTTGAATTTAGCTTGAAATTGGTTGAATTTTAGTTAATTTTTCAGTTGCGCCAATCTCTGCTATAGATTTGACGCGTGAATGGAAATTTCTCTAAATTTAGGGTGAAATTGGTTGATTTTTAGATAAATTATTGAGTCGCGCCAAGATCTGCAATATTCCTCTCCTGATGAGCAGCCAAGTACATTCACCGCAATTCCATTTCGCCTATGTATAATAATTTATTGTGCGCTTCTACCTTGTCTAGGGTGTGTTGTTGTGTGCTATGACCTCAACAAGTTAAGGGTATTCAAGAGACTGAAATAATTTTCTACATTTCTGACATATAATATATTTTTTCCGCTGTGGTATGAAATTATATTCTCAAATAATTATAGCAATGGAAGAAAATTGATATATATATATATTTTTTTTAATACTGTAACGAATCACAGGGATTTTAGTTTCATACTATTATCGTACGAACAACAAAATGGTTTAGACGGAAGACATTAGGCAACAGCTCAAAGTAATTGTTCAAAATATTTTAACGTGATTCAGAATATGTATCGGATATTTGGGATAGGGCTCGCAGGTTTTAATATTCGAGATGAAATTCGAAGACGAACAGTTAAAAGTTAAACGCTTACCGCTCGTCAACCGAGTGCTGGAATTCAGATACGCCGTGTTCGTAACTTAGATAAGCATTTTAGCTGTAACCAAACTTAGATTTCAGATAACTTAATGAAATGTATATGAATCAAGATTATCATTTAAATTTATTATGTTTAAGATAATACGCGAAAGTTAATATTCAGAACGCTTGGTATTTTTACCATATTATCATAGATGTTATAATGTTCCGAAACTGTAAAATATCCCCAAAATTTAGAAACATTTTTTTTTTAAACTTGAACAACTTTAGCTTCGACTGCACACATTGAAGTTTTGTAAAAATGGTTTACAGAAAGACGACGGTAATAATTAAGAAGCATACATTTTTCAAACGCACTAGCTCGCATCTAGTCCAACACGTTATAGTTGCTACTATTCAGAGCAGTGAGAATATTTTGGAATTCTTATATTTAGCCAATCATCGAAAAGCATACATTTAGATAAACGTATTTTATAAATGTTACTTTTAATTATGCACTTAAATATTAATTTATACAGACATTGTTAGAAGGAAGCCACCGTTGAAAAAAAATTCAATAAACAACTGTTGCCATTTCGATCGAATACAGCATACACTAAGATACAGTTCCATTGGTCTAACTTAGCAGTAACATCACTATTGTGTAAGTTAAATTTAGTGAACTTTAACATACTGTTAATACTTTTTGAGGTTTTATTATACGATCAATTCTATTACATTATCTGAAAAAGATTTATATAAGGGCCACATAAAATGCTTATATTTGTAGTATAATAGTTATAGTTTTCAAACTATAGCACCGAAAGGTATAAAGTTAACTTTGACAACTAAACCACATGTGATGTGAAGTATATAATTTACAAAATTTATTAATTAATAATCGATGATAATTAACCGTCGGTACCCGTGTAGTGGCATCATGAGTATATTTAAAAAATGGCATTGATGTTTTTGTGAACACATTTTTACTCGTACGAGAGTAAATAATATTAATATTTATTAGTTTCTCTAGAACGAACAAAGGAGGGTTGGCCAAAAACCTATTTAAATAATATTTTTAATGATTTTTAAATAGAGTACCCATTCTTAAATATCCTTGATCTAATATAGGCCAATATGATTCAGATCACATGACATGTGATATATTTGACAAAGTAAATTAGGAACACATAAACTTCGGCTCCCATATTCTAAAAATGTCGAGTTTTTGGTGCTATATTTTGAAAAGTATAATCATTTGACTACAGATATTTACATTTATGTGGTCCATAGATAAGTCTCTTTTTGATAGTGATATAGAAAGTTATCGTGAAATATGGCCTTAATGCTTACCGCCTGAGTTTATTTTCGTGTAAACTTGACATGTGTTGCCGCCAGTTCTAGAGGTGGCCATGTTTTTTGGTCCCGTGAGAGTACCGAACTCGCCACTAAGGGGTGTTGGAGCTCTGGACTGGCGTGCGTGTTGTTACCGGGTAAGCTGAAGGGTTAATTGGCTACGGAGTGCAGGGCGGTTGGTCCGCAAGAGTGGGTGGGTGGAAAACAGGGTGTGGGAACGCGGCAAGAGGCGAGGGGCGCAGGCAAACCACAGCTTCCAACACCGCCGTTTCCTGTCTTCAATTATAAAACACACCCCTTCTCGTTTCCGCCCCTAAGCCCTCGGCCGGCCGAATGCGCCCGGTAGCCCAGTGAATGGAAATGGAACCGATGCGGATGGGAATTTTCGGAAGACACATTTTCAATCCACCACGAGTACCTCCTTGCAAAGTATTGAATGGAATGGATAATGTAGACCTAACCTGCAACTCGTAATTTCAATATAACACGTGCTTCCCGCTTCAAGACGGTTTCCCGATAAAGCTACGTATATACACTAATTGGAACCTCCCTAAAGATGAAGTGCACATGTTATAATTAATTCTCTCTGTGAGAAGAAACTGGAGACCTCTGTGCCCAAATTCGCTAAGGAGATTTTAGCACTAAATTCCCCAACCAAAGAAAATTAATGCAACTGTTTAAAAGTCCTGATTTGAGTCTTAAAGTTAAATATTAAATATTAATTTTAATAATTACAAGAATAAGATGTCAATTTTATCTATTCTACCTAAATTACTTCAAAATGTTATTAAAAACATACATATTCCTATAATTATTAAAGAAATTAAAGAATTCCTGACATGCAAAGATATCAAATTACCCTTACATGTTTAAGGAAAGCTCCCTAAGATATGTGAGGTAAACTTACATGTTTAAGCAATGGATTATTCCTTAAATGTATTGAAAATTTACTTTACAATAGTGAGTAAAATTTAAATGAATGTAGTCATATTTTCCCTATATGGGAAAACTAAATAAAAATGGAATAGGGAATAAATAAAATTTCCATTTACACAGAAACTGCACAGTCATTCGGTAAACGGAATGAAATATTTCATTCCTATAATTCAGTAACCTTCAATCATTACGAAAAGCAAAGCTCACGACGCTTATCCGAAATTTATGGCATCTGCGTATTGTTATATTCAAGCCTTGGCTCAACATCCCCGCATGAAAACGGCCTCACACCTTCAGATTAAACCAGGGCGCCGGTAATTCCAACAAAGTATTGCAAAAAGTGCCAGCAGCAGAAATCCTCTCCACCGGCAAGCAAACGGGGACAGCTTACCAAATAACGCTCCGATATAGGCCAACACAAGGCGAAGCACATCGTCTTTTCACGTCCGGCTAGCGTCAAGGGAGAACGAAGAATGATTGTGTTTTGTCGCCGCTAACAGCTCTACCAGAAACAGCCTTCGGAAACCTTGTTTAAGGTGCGGATAGTCCATCTAGTTTAACATAGTTGTGGCGTGAGTAACCATAATAATGCAGTTTAAATTAATATAATTTTTTTCTGCAAAACAGTAAAAATGGTTGACGAATCAGTGGAAAGTATCACTGAATCAGCAAGTGAACGAAACAGTCATGTTTTCACTAATTTATCAGTTAAATTCACTAAAGTGGCTATTGAATCAGTAAGGTTATTTTAACTGACTGAAACAGTGAAATTCTTACTGATACAGATTTAGAGTGTAGAACTATTTCACATTAATAGTTGCCCAATAAACTGGCGGCCTGCGCGCAACGTCAGCATATATGTAGACAATATGCAGTAATTATTTGTCAAAGACTGTATTCAAAAATACACATGTTAACGTAAATATGAAAATTTCTCGCACCTTGCAAATAAAATTAATCCGAATATATATAATTGTCTGGCTTATTTTTAATCCCAGTCCTACAGGAATATTCCATCATATTTCCAATAACTGTTGTAAATTAAAAAAAAAAAGCACAGTTCTGCATACATATAGCATATTATATTCTACAGGCAAAAAATAATTTATTGGGGCAGAGTCAATTAGGCACTCCACTGCCTTGCATTAATTCAATAGCACAAATTCTGTAGATTTCCGTTAGCACGTCTAGTGTATTATGTGCCAATAGGTTACTGGTAAGACGTAATAAAGACCCTTTAGAGAATGGGTGTTCTCTATTTGTGAATTACAGTATAGACGCGTTTGTCTTTTCAAGTCTGCCGTGAAAGTTTATAAACGTGTACATTCCTCTAAAAGTTAAGCAGTGATGTCAAAATAGACCAGTCAGTCACAAAGAGAGCAAGACGTTGCAATGCTTTGGAAATATGTTGGCAAAAATGTCTCATTTCCCACCACAATATCTCTCTGCGAATCAGGCAGTCTACTTGTCAAATACAAAGACACCGTAGTTCAACACTGTAAGAAATTATTTCTGAATTTGATCATATCAGTGTATACGTAAACTGACAAAGCGTGACTGGAAAATTATTTTCCAATACATGCATTGTAACGTTCTTATAGTTGCTCAGGAAATATTCAAATGCATAGGGAAGTTCCCAACTTTGTATAGTAACAACGCTAAACCTTTCTCTTATTTTCACCCTGGCATTGTAGTATTACTTACATAGACTGTATACGTTAAAAACTTCCATTGCAGTTTAGGAAATATAAGAGAGTATTTTTTTTACAGTGTAGGTGCCCAAATAAAAGTGTTTATCCTAAGCTTGTAGGTGACGTCACAAATAATAAACTCACACGAAAATACTACTAACTAAAATTTCTGAGCGTCGAGTTGGTAACACTGTGGTACGGAGCCCAATACCACAGAGTAGGTAAGTATACAGAGGCGAAATCGCATGACTGTTCCTTTGATGTGGGCGTACCCACTGTCTGAATGGCTGAGCGATGCTCCGGGAGCGAGCGGGCTTTGTACCTGATTGGTTTCTACATCTGTGAAAGGTTCCCTATTGGCTGGGCTGGCTGCTGGTGAGTAGGTTGTCAAGCGCTAAATGCACTGACAGAAATTAATAGTAGAGATTTTACAGAACAGTTCTGATATGGATTTGTATAGTAACAACAACAGAACTTTAGTACTAGCAACATAATTATCTGTAACAGTCCCAACTGTAGGAAGAACGATCTAAATATTGTTTAGCGTTTGTCTGCTGTAGGAATTATCTTAGAGAGTTGTGAATGCAATCACAGATAAATGTTACGATAGCAGAGCATAGTAATTTAAACCCAATATATCTGTTTGGTAACCGCAGCAGACAGTTTCTGTATTTAAGTCGCCTCGTTCTCTCAAAAGTTTACAGAACAAGTGTGGTAATCACAACGGCGTCGTGGATTGCTAGTGGCACCCTCTGATTCTGTTACAGCTTACAGAACAAGAACTGTAGCGTTAACAAACAAATATGGTAATTACTACAGAGTCGCGGTCTGTTAAGACACCCTCTTATTCTTTTAAAAATTACAGAATTAGTAGAATTTGCATTACAGATGATAAATTGGAATGTTTGCTATTGTGAAGTAATATTTATTTAGTGGCAACTGTTGACTATCTGTGAGAGTAATGCGTAGCCGTGTTGTGTTGACAGACACCGCCATGTTAGGCGTTAAATGCAGTAATAGCAACGAAAGGCGGAAATGTCCTACTTGTTTTGACAAGACGTATATCACTTACACAAACCGGACATAAAAACGAAATAAATAAAGCCATATATTTATTGGTACCACAAATTATCTGAAGTGAAAGGAAAATCTGTTTGCACAAACGATACACGTAAAGCTATTTTTCTATCAGATGACACCCAATGTTATATGACACAAATATGTATAACATAAAGGAAATATTATTTTATTCAATAAATAAGCTAACTCATATGTGAATTCGCCTCGTGAGATTCGTCAGCAGAAACGTTATACGTGCCATGCTTTAAATTAAATTATACAAAGTAAGAAAAATGCATTTAAAAGCCCGAATCTCATAACTGGTACATAAGTTGAGCGGTGTAAGGCGTCTGTATATCAACATAAGGACCGGCACTTTGACGCTGCGTATTTCCACGAGTAATTTTTCAAGTACAAATACAAGCGCTTCCTGTGAGCCAACAAGGGAGTTTCAATAGACGACACAAGATGTCTATAGCTATCACGCCTCTCAGTAAAGGCAACAAAAAAGATAGTTAGATTTACCATTCACTTAAGTTGGGGCCACCCAGCCGCTCCGTAAAGGCAATAGATCAGATGGTTCGCACAACGTTAAGTTGCTGTTGGGTGCACGAAAATCTCTGTAATGACATGAGAACATTATTGTAGAGAATGCTATTTTTAATTGTAGTTAGAACTCTACTCGTTTGTAATCGCAAGATTCTATTATTTTGAAAGTAATGACGTCATTGATCTGTGAGACACTGACTTCTACGACGTATTCTGCCAGCATTACTATATACATTTAACAATATTTCTATGGTAACCACAACCCTTCATATTGCTGTCACTATATTAACAGTCTCGGATGGTTATAGGAACAAAAATATTTTTGCTTCAAAAATACATTTTTCTCAGTGGGCGATTGTCGTTCCAACGTTTTCTTGCAAAATGAAGTTTGCTGGAATACTTTCTTAGGTATTCTGTGACACTACAATCAGGAGTTCCTGTCGTCTGTAGATTTTCTGTCATAATTATGTGATGTATACAGTATATATTTTTTCAAACCCTTTGCTACACAATTTAATTTTCTTTTCTAGGTGATGCAAATCAAGAAATATTTGGATGCGTGCTGTACGTAAGACAACACAGCGTCTCTTTTGCAATTTAGAAACCACGATCTGTAAGCTTTGCGTTTAACGGCAGCAATATAAACCGCTGAAAACCTAGAATAGGACAACGTTTTACGAATGTTAAGTTACCCACAGGGAGAATCATTGATCATGGTAGACTTGCAGTTTAAAGAACATTGCCAATAAAATAACGTTCCTGTGCGATGTGTAGGTGCCTGTATTTCGCGTATTCATTTTACACGAGCCTGGACTTCGGACTTCTGATTAGATTGTACACTCGGGACACAATAGTGTCTCCATTAGCTGTTGCCATTGTGCGAGACTTAATATTTTTTCTTGTTACACATTGTACGGCCACAATATTCTTCCTGAGTTGAACATACCGTGTCGGAGTTTATGTCTTCCAGTCACACAGGCAATGCCAGAGTATACGTAGGCCTACTGGAATTTTAACTCACCACCGACATTGTGCACGATGATCAAAGAATGTGTCGCATAAAATGCCAGTGTTTTACCAGCTAAGCGACGAGCGTCGGCTACCTGCAATAAATTGTCTACAGACTGTTCTGCCTGAAACGGGGATAAAAAAAAAAAGGTGGGTAGGTGATGGGCTTGGAGGCAGACGCAATAACCTGTATATTGCATTCCTCGACGGAAATGTGAGAGGGGTGCGTCCCGACGTACGTACGTGCGTACACAAGACTACCGGCATCCATCTGTCAGCCTCGGTGATTGCTAGATAACTCTCCCTCTGGCGGAATACAGAGTCTCCAACATCCTCCAGACATTTATTGGTCCAGAGGGGACAGGCCACTGGCGAGACTAGGAGGGAAACAGTCCAGGGAAGCGACCGCCTCCTCACTTCACATCAAGGTCAGCAGTTTAGTTACACTTTCGGTAATGTTGCAGCAAAGTAGACATACAATGATATATCGCCCCTCCAAATTTACATATCAGCTTGATTAATCTTGCTGGCCACAGATAAATTTAACATTCAAGCGCGTCCTCTGCCATGTCATAAAACGGCAGGCACAGTTTCAGCCAAACAGCTGTGCCAAATATGGTAGAAGGACAATATGGGAAACTGAGGCTTTTTAACATGGTCAACATGCGAGAGACACTAGAACAGCGCTCCTAACGGCTTGTGCTGACGAATACCCGGGAAATTCAAATTTACATGGCTCGGCATGGGCGATTTAAATGCAGTTGTCGTCTCGTAGTATTAAAACGTGTGGTTTTGCCCAATGTAATATAATAGTTGCTTATTCATATTACTATGCCGTGTTTGAAAATGCACTTAAAGCATAACTATTGTCACTGAAACAAGGACAATCAGTTGTACCAAAATCATGTTACTGAGCACAGACTTAGATGTTGCAAGTTACAAAGGATAAATGCTAATCCATTATAAGTAAGAGAATGGAAAGCTAAACGGTATTTTAACAAATATTTGAAACCTTAGTCACTTCTTCATAATCTGATTGAACCAGTTATGAAATTTTGGAGGCTGTAACAAAAATTATACACAAAGAACTATTGCGTAGCTTGATAATATCTAGTGCCTGTTCATCAACAAAACAAAGTATCTTTGTAGTACAGAGCAACTCGGGATTGGGGGAAATTTTTATCGAAATGGGCATACTGTCAAATTTGTAACCGTACTAAAGGCACAGATAAGTACAGAAGGGGCAAGAGTATGGTCTCCTCCTCCCGTTCATTTCCAAATGCTGGTTTCATAGACAATAATTGATTGATTCATCATTTAGCAGGTTTTTACAAATTATGGTAAACTGCTCACCTCACTCCTTTTAAAATGTATTATTTGTACGTATTTATGTAAAAAGAAACAGACACACCCAAACCTACCACACATAGTGAAACTGTGTTCAAAGTTACCATTTAGTAAAATAGTATTTTAACGTGTAGTAGTGTTCAGTTCGGATGCTATTAAGACACTTGTTCAGAAGTGGTTGCGATTTGGTAATTTAGGACTTTAGTAAGTATCACTACATAGTAAAATATCAAATACATCATTATTTTACTTGACTAATTCAGATCACGTTACCTCTTAGAATACTATGTCAGTGCCTATGGAGAGTACCCCAATAAATTTCGTAGAACTATTAGGTTTGATCATTATTTTGACCACCACACATGGTGTGTTCATATAGTACATACATACATGCATTGGCACACAACTTCCTACATAAGACATCCATTTTCTTGGATAGTGTAGATAATCCATGGAGGAAACAGCAACATTGACTGCAAAATGCTTACAGCTTTCAACAACAAAATGGTATGCCTATACCAAATATGAAAATGTACCATCGCCTTTGATATCATGCCGCTTAAGTGACATTTGAGAGGTTATATATGAGATAAATAATTTAAATACTTCACAAATTATAGATAAGGTTTACTGTATTAAGGAGAGTGTTTCAGAACATAACTAGATTACAATCTTTAAACATTTTAATCAACCATTACCCCCCATTTACTTATGAAATGTATGCAGTACAGCTGTCGCTAGGATGAAAATGCAATTGGTTAAAATATTTGATAGTACATACTAACTATGTACTCAAGCCATTCAGCTTATTTACTTCACCTCTCAAATTTTGCATGCATTAAGCACATTTAATTTTGTAATTCACTTTCAAAAACAAGGCTTATATCCAAATTTTATAACATTAGATCATCATAAACAAGTAACTTGTAATAAACAGCCTGAATACATGCTTTTTACAGTAAATTTTACTACATATTTTCATATGCTTCATAACAAGAAGACTGGAAATCATGTTGCGTAATTCAAAAGCAGCTGAACTGAAAACAACTTACCTTGGTCATAATTTTAATATACACTCTGTTCAAATTTAAGGACACTTGTTATTATAATGCAATTTGCGAGTACTTTCTCCAATACTGTGATCACCGCAAACAAAACTGTCTAAATAGGCTAAAAGGTCAAAAGAAATGTGTGCTTATCACTATCAGTGACTTATCTGCATTGCAGAATGTGGCAAAATAATTAATTGAAAAATACCTCATTGAAGTTAATGCTGTAGGTGAATGCACAAAGTTAAAATACTGAGTACTTCAGGGAGTAAATAAGAGGAATTGAAATTTAAAAAAAAATCAGTTATTTATTTGTAAAAAATTCATAATAAATGTCACTGAAATGTATCGATGACTCTCAGGAGTGAAATATTATAGTTTGAAAGTTTTGTACATAGTTGTGTAAACAAATGTGAGTATGGCGTAGACGGGGGAATGTTGCTAATACTTTTGATTGGTTTTGACGGTAACCATAACTCGACAGCTGGTTCACACTCTGCGGTATATACACTGGCTTGCCAACTGTAGACAACCTGATGACATCACCACTGCTGGAATTAAAGTGTCTCGTGTGTGGTGTCAGCACATGGTGTTTAGCACACAGAATGTACTTTGATGCACTGGCTGGAGAAGAATTATTCTCGCCACCGAAAGCTGTACTCAACAACTCTCCACTCATTCTAATTTAAATTACTTACAAACTCAGTATGTAGAGAAATTAAAATATTTGCACAGTAAAACAGTAATGACATTTAGACATTAGGGTGTGTAAAGGATAAGCGATTGCCTAGAAAGGAAACTATTAACAGTTTTAATTCAGTTGTTTCTTTAATAAATCATTAGAAATATTTGGTAGTTGGGGCAAACACAACCCATATAATATACAAATTAATATTCAAATGCATAGTTTACCAATAATATTCCAAAGAATGAAAATATACTGAAAAAGTATATAAACAATACGGTTATATTCATAAACAAAATAAATATGCTGAAAAATGGGAATTTTTAAAAAAATTGGGGGTTTTCAAAAAATCTCTGAAAATGGTATAATTACACTCTACTAATTACACAGAACACGAATTTACTAGGGGAATCAACATTTGATCAATATAAACCCCAAAAACGATAGAGGAGACGGCTATGAAGATAAGGGAAATTGTGGGGTAAAATAGGTGAAAAATGTAATATTGATTTATGAAAATACATTAAATTGCAAAAAAACTGAACCATACATTAACTAAATAGACAACATTGCCAATACAGGCTACAAATACGATAGTGGGGAGGGCCATGAAGATCAGGGAAATTGTGGAGTAAAAAATACAAAATATGTACATTTCCATTATAAACTTTTACCCCTCATTTTCCCTCAAGTTCATAGCCCTCTTCACTGTCGTATTTCTAAATTGTATTGGTAACATTGTAAATTTAGGTACGGTGCCTAGTGTTCAGTTCAATCCTTTTGTAATTAAACATGTTTTCATGAGACAATATTACAGTAATATTACAAATTATACAGACACATATCAAATTGCAAACCACACATACAATATTTCTTAGTGAAAATAGGCTATAATTACAATAATTTATGAAGAAACTCCCAGCTTCACTCATTCGTTACCACCTATAATAAGTTGCCGGCGCACCTTGAATCACTGTTTTGACGCAATTAATCAATGTTATCCCTATCTCAACTTACTGAGCTATCCAAACACTGAAGAGGCCCCAACCAGTTTAATACACGAACACTGATTATGTAAACATTGTATGAGCAATCACCTACACACATACCTATGTAAACAACTTTTCTGAAGCAATCAATGAATTATATCCCTAGCTCTACTTGCTGAACTAAACGCAGACTTTAACAAGATACTTCAGCCAGTTTAATAGACGAGTGTGATATTTGTAAACAGTGTTTACTTTTATTTTTCGAATGTGTCGCTTCAATAAAAACAAACCTGGACCTTTCAGGTTAAGGGCTATCAAACTTCGTAAGGCCTTTCAGTGTACAAGATTAGAAATAGCAGCTATGACACTCAAGTGACTTTGTTCTTGGCCTTTGTGGAAGCGAATTTGCGTTGCGAAAATCCTCTTTTCTGAAAAGGTCGGAACGCACTATTTTCGTGTAGGTATAAACCGCCAGTCCCTTTTTTCTTCATTACATCCAGGTCTGCCCTTACATTTCTGCACCCATTGCTTGCACCTAGATAACAACAAAACAGTAAAGTAAATTAGGGTTTGCAATAAAAACACTAATGGGAAATGTTTTCCACTACAGCTCGTGTACTTACCGACTTGCATACTTTGGAAATCATAAAAAGGACTTGCTGTAGTTCGCAACGTTGTAATTATTGCAGCCAAAAACTACACAAATCATCCCTGCCATAATAAATAACCACTCAAGCGAAAAAAATTGAATTAAAACTCATCCAAAATACTCAAAACTACCCATTCAATGGAAAGTTTACTATCGTAAGAACAGCACAAACCGCTAGGAGCGCTGGCATCGGTGTCTCGCATTTTTCTGCTACTTTCCCATATTGTCCTTCTACCATATTTGGCTGTACTTGCAATTTTTAAATATTCTTTTAATTTTTACGTCTGGTTACATCTTTATTCACTGGTATTGCAGTTTCCATATTTTTTCCAGGTTCTCATAAGTAATCTTTAATCGAAAATTTAAAACGGACATTTGCATGGTAATTTTATTGTATGAAATGTTTATGTTTTTAATTACTATTCGAAGTGTCTTTGGGACTTACAGAACACAGTTATTTATATTACCAAGCTTTATAATGCCAAGGACATTGCTGAAAGTGTCATAGAAGCGACTTGGCGACGAAAAGACCTTTGCACGTAGAGGCATACAAAATGCGTGCTTCGTATTTCTTTACCTCCCCCGCACTTCTAGCTATCGTAAACGTTAAATACTTGCACCCAAATGGCACCCTCAAGTTGATACGAGAAATAAAGTTCTCTGTTTCTGCTACACTTCCACGGATAGAAATTTTACTTGTACCTCGGAAATGGTGAGCCCGTGCTGTGCCGAAAAAAAAATTTCTGCAACCGGGCGCTGTTGACCCGCTTTGCCCAGTTCATTTCATTAATCCACTTACTTTTCCATATTTTCCTAGTATCGATAACTGTGGTGGAAAAAGCAATCACACTTATAATGCAATATGAATACCAGGGTAATTACGTAATTTTCGCCCTATTGTTCCAAGCAAACAACTTTTTTTAAACAAAATTGTAAAACATGTACAATGCTTTTCTACCACAAAATTGTAACTTGTATTTTAACATTCCAATATTCGAGGAACGTTTGTTGGCAAACTATTAGCGGCGTTAAAAGCTTGCGTTGAAACAGAAGCAGTATTTTGTCATAAATGAATGTGTGTTGTTTCGAGTATTCTTTTAAGCGAGTTCATCGATTAAAATAATGCCAGTTTCCGAAATTGTATTGAAGAATAGAGTCTCTATGATTTCGCGTTTTAAGATACCATTAAGGTAGTGTTCGCTGTCATCTACATAATCAATCACAGTTAATTTCCGAAGGTCTGAAACATTTCAGTAATCGTTTAGGGACAACATCAACCTCGGAAATGTGTATTTAAAGTCGGTTCAACTAGCCGCGATCGAACACGTTAACTTAAAAAAATCCTGGCGAGACTATGAAAATTAAATACTCAAAAATTGTTGTTTAGACTAACGCGATTATTACTGAAAATGAATGTTGCTGGTTAAAATTGCATTTGATAAATTTCTGTTATGGTGTTAGCTGTGAAGATGTAGTACATACTCATTAAAGAGCTTAAAAATTAAGCAATGTTTTGAATGTAGATACATGCAGATATTAGTGACCGTCTCGTGTAGCATTGTTATCTCTTTTGTTTTGGGGTGCCAGCAATTCTTTATATAAGTACGATGTAGAATTATTTAAATGCTAATGTAGAAGAAGAAAGCCGGTGAATTCATAGTTCTAATATCATATGCATTGTATTTTATCACAGTTGGGTCTTAAATATTCTATGCAGTAATGTTTGTATCGTGTAAAATAAATTCTGAATGAAGGTTATTCATAATATTGTTTTCACATGTGGAGATTTTTCACATCTGGAAAAATTTGGTATATAGTTGGGAACTTTGCATAAACCGTATTTTTAGGGCTTCTACCAAATCATAACTTTTCTTTATTGTTAGGATTTTGAAATCTCGGCTTGATATGAGTTAATTTTGCGGAGATAAAAGTGGTAGTAGACTTGGATACAGGACATTGGGCGATGGGCCTGTTGGTACCCGGGCCACTAGAACCCGAATTCTTTAAGACTGGCGGCTGAGTTTTCTCTGTGCACTCTGCTATAGTGTTGGTGCCGCAGCCTTAAAAGATAGGGGAGGGTATTGAAAAATTGCATTTTTGAGACAAGGAAATTTCCTCCAGGTTGTCTCCGTGAACGCGAACAAGTTTTATAAGTTTAGGTTTGTTCGGAGGACCAGTTTGACACTTTTTGTGGCTATCTGTCTAAATGTCGACGGCCTGGTTTCAGAAGCTGAGTGAAAACGCCCTTATGCGTATGTTTATAGACGGGTTAGGTGGTAGAAGAAAATGGCTTCATTACTAACTTTAAATAGAAGGCAAGAACCTTGGTGCGAAAATTATATGCGCATGATGTCGCAGTAAGTCACGTAGTTGTAGGTGAATCCACTCCAGTTTAATACATTTACCTCACTTGCTGGTAGACCTTTTGCCGGAAATACCCGAGTGGGCACCAACAGCGACATCTCCAGTAGTTAAATTTTTTTATTGTTTTCGATCAAATTAAATCTTTAAATTATGTGTTGGCTCGAGTTTTATATGCTATTTTGCCGGTGCCAGAACCATTCACAGCCATATTCAGTATGGTGGAATCATGCGGAAGTTTGAGTGGCAACGAGGTATTGAGAATCAATGAGGGTGAAGTGAGGTGAGTATGGAGCAGCGCCGGAATGCTAGGGCAGGGGAAACGGACTTGAAACATGTGCACATTTCTGTAATATTTTTCATTGGATCACAGTTTATTTGACACGCCCAGATTAACTCTGAGCCAATAAGAGATCTGCAAGAAAACAAGCACCTCATCCCGTGCCACCTGGTTTGAGGTAAACACGATTACCCACTGTGACAACAACCAATGACTAGAGATGATGGAAAATAGCGAAAAGTTTTTGAGCTAACATACGTTCTGTAATACTCTAACAAGTTTATTCTTTCATGATTGGATGAACAAAGTTTTGACTCGGCAAATTTATTTGAAGACGAATCACGAACGTTCAGCCCTATAGCATCAGAATCCTCATTGGGCCAGTGATATGGGCATACATGCGTGACAGCCAATAAGGCAATAAAACTGTAGGACATCCGTGCAGTACGTTGAAAGCTAGCAAACAGTCAACTTTTCCCGCGATAAACCATCAGTTCTACCAATTACCAAACAGCTGAGGCTTGAAAATACGTAGGGCCGTGGAGTCTTGTCTATAGATCTTTTAAAACACAAAATTGTTCTGTTACTAATAATGACATACCGAAATCACAGTTTTAATATTTTTGAGACGTATAAATAAAAAAAAACTAGCTCTCGCGATAATAACCTATATGAGTACTTTAAGAAATAGTTGAAATTAGAGTGTGATATGTTTTCACAATTTAAAAAATGGTTCAATATAAGGAAATTTTTCCGTGTATTTGAGTTTTGTAAAATATAATATGCACGCGTACCTTAAAACGAATATAGAAATGATCTTTCAGTTACTCATATTCAATTTTCACCGCGACCGCTATGGCGGAGGAAAAATGCTGCGATGTGAGCCAGTTAACAAATGCGAGTTTGAAGTTACTATACTCATAGTATGCCATAGTTAAAACGATACTTCAGTCGTTGGTAATATATCGAAGAACCAGGCAACCACCGCAGTAGTTATTTCCGGAAATTTGAGGCTTAGTTGGATTATTGAGTTTGTCTTGCATTGAACAATATTTTGCAAACGTTGTTTATCTTAAAGTCTGCCGCTTCAGTATAGTCGGTTCTTAACCTTTACCGCACCCTACAAATTTTAGACAACTACCCGATTTAGTGCGACGTTATTGGTACAGAGACCGACAAACAATTGAAGTTACTTGCCGACAGTGACAATATATGTACTGTTTGTCGAAAAATTAATTATTTACAGAGAATTGCCAATGAAATTTGTGTAAAAAAAGTGATGATTCCAGAATTCTGAAAATGGTAGCTAAAACTTGCAGAAATGTGTGATGAAGTTCGATGTAGTGTTTAATATCGGCCAAAGGTCTGGCGCAGATGATGCGGTGTGATAAAGGTAAAATCGGGTAGAAAGACGAGGAAATTTTTGTACAAACAAGCAAAACATAAAATCTTGGGGAAAATATAGTGGGATGTTCATTAGAAGAGGTGTCTAATGAAAAACGTTTGCTAGATGTTGAATGTTATTTATATAGGCAAAAGGAGCATGCGGGTGCAAAATGTGACAAGTGTTAAAAAAATATCGGAATTTTCAAATCACATTTTTTGAGTTTGGGTGAAATATTGTCTTTCTTATGTGCCCGCGCCTATTGGAAACAAGTTGGAAGTGATAACACGTAATGATTCGAGTGTTTTATATAATTTAATACGATATTTAGTAATAGTTACTTATAAAGTTACTTAAACTATCCTAATAATTACGAGAAGTGGAGCAATTGATTTTTACTGGTCTATTTGGGCATTATTTATACTAGGTTTTCAGCCACTTTATAAATAAAAAACAGGGCAACGTGCGTATAAGTATACTAGTCGGGTGTTGCCAGGCCTAACTCACCATGTACTGATCGGCGTAATTTTTTTTCTGAGAAAAACCCGGACTGGGCCTGATATTTCTAATGCGTAATTTGTTTTCAGACTTCATACGGATTCACCTACAAATCTGAAACACCGCCTAATATGTACAAAAGAATTGTCAGCAGAGCATTCTAAATTTTTTGAAAAACATTTGGGTTCATTTCAGAGATGTAGTGACTACAAATTTAGGGCATCATACCTGCAATAAAATTATGTTAAAATTAAGAGATTCCGAACATGTTTTAACGGCTGCCACCCACAAAAATGAAACAGTTTACATTTTTAATTTACGAATTATTGTATCAAGATATTGTTGAAAAATCAAATAATTTTTATGCTAGTCCTGCTTTCTTACTTTCCAAATCCTCACCAGGGAAATAGGGAATTTCTTGATTACCGGACCATGGATCAAATAATATTTGTAGATCAGTATAACTTACCCGCAATTTTTTGTGTTTTGATTTACAGCCTAACGAAAATTACTTGTATACATTTCATACATTTGGTCAAGTGAACTGGTAACTAGTAAAAATTATGTGAATTTTTGCACGGAAAATAAAATATCCAGTTGTTTTGTTAGGCAGTTAGTTGTCTCAGCGTATTTGGTTTCCTTTATTTAAGGTTAACATTAACGTTATCTTAACTGGACAGTGTTGTAGTCCGTGAGTATATGATCAAAGATGAGATGATTTACGAACTACGTTCACGTAATTGAGACTGCTCGGGAGATACGCAACAGCTGCGCAAAAAGGTAAGTGTTACGTTGAAAGATGGCATTCCGTCATCAGCGTAATAAAGCAAGCAAACTAATTTGATGGACGAGTTTGCCAACTGCGCGAAAAAAAAAAACGATCTGAATTAAACAACACAGCTGATTCTCTACAAAACAGTTCCCATCAATCAGACTTGCTTAGATGATTAATAAGATAAACACATTTCACGAATAGGTTAATTGTACTGCAATTATTAAGTCAGGGTCAGGTGCATGTTGAATACTTGTCAGATATTAACAGTTTTTTGGACATTGCGAAAAGAAATAATGAAACATCAGGTCGAAGTTTTGGAAAGTGAAACACAGTTGCCAACAGCTTTCCAGACCACAGCTGGTAGTTTTGGAGCTAGCAGTGATGCAAAAAGCACTAATTAAGCCATTTTCAGGGCGGTCACAAAAAAGGATTTTGTCCGCATATTAGGTGTGGAACCTGCTACACCTGGTTCATTATCTTCACATTCCCCCAACACCCCCATCTCGCCACCCATCGCTACTGCTCACACATCGTGCTCCCTCATTCCACCTAACCCCATCGCTACCTCATCGGTGTGTTTGGTTTTCCCGAGAAGCAAGGCACACAAGGTAATGAGAATAGTATTATCTCTGTAGTGGTAGTTTCCACTAATACAAACCCACTTATAACATGCCACCCTCACCCCTTCTCTCCCAACCGCCTCTCATTACATTTCCATCTACTCAGCCTACAGCAAATATCCTGATAACTAATCTCCCAATACAGTATTTTGTTTCAAGCACTTCCCAGCTTCCTCAAGCCCCATCATCCACCCAGCCATCCCTAACCACCATTTAACCCCTCAGTTCACAGTACCAAACTCTTCCCTATCAGGCTAGCTATACATTACAGGCACTCACGTCACATCAGGCTACAGTCACATCGCACCCACTCACTACCGCTTTTACATCAGGCCTATCCTCATTTTCCACTCCTGCCACTCCACAATACCCCTTAACCCCCCTTCCCCTCCAATAACATTCAGAATTACAGTCAAATCAACATCATCAAATCTTTGGCATTCAATCCCCTGCCACCTTGCACCCTGCAACCCTACCACTTCAGCATTCTCTGCCATATCACATATTCACCCCTCATGCTTCTTCATCATTTTCAACATGTGTCAAGCTATATCATTCTTTGGAGAGGATTTTGGCAGTTTTTCCTGAAACTGGTGAATTAAATATCATCAAATTGTTGAAATTTTTGATAGAATTAATTAGGATTAAGCAGAAAGGTAACATACCAGATAATCAGTTGCTGGAAATAATTCACATTCATTCGTTCTACCTCGAGTGACAGAATGGCCCCTAGCAATAGCAAATAATTTTAGTTTTGATCAATATCGCCAAGATATCCTTGATTATTTTAATCCTGCCAGAATGCTGGTCAATGTTAGACTGGGCTGGTATAACAGTTTACAGCAGCTCTCTGAGTCCTTGGCCAACTATATAGCTGATGTTAAGCAAGCAGCTATGGTTCTGCGTTTGTCTGTATCAGAGGCTGAAATAGTCTCAACCATCGTGGATGGATTGAACCCCACAAAGCGCTCACGTGCTATCTTTGTAAATAGACCACACACATTTGCAGAGCTAGATAAGTTTTGCATAAACTCAGCGCATGTGGCTTTTGCTGATCAGCCAAGAGATAAGTGATCCTTTCATTTCAGAAAATCTCTTACCGCATTTCACAAGAAAAGACACGATGAGAAAGAAGTGTCGAAAAATATATATTCGGCTAGTGAGAGTCCAAAAGCGGAACCCAAGGATCGGTCGGACACTAGTAAGAAATATGATAAAGCATGATAATAATATGTAAACAACCAGGGTATTTCAGGAAACAGTGTATAAAACTGCAAGATAAATCTAAAGCACAAAAAGACACAAGAAACTCGCAGGGCAGTGGTCTAAAACACAGCAGAAAATATATAGATCACCTAAAACACGAAAACTTTCCAAAAAACTGAAATCACAAAAAGGTAAAAAAATGGTTACCGAGTATAGTAGGTGTGTGTAATGAAAGACTTTTTTTTAAGATGATTTTTCGGATCAATGACATTGTTTTAGCAACAGAAAATGCAGTAAATGTAAGAGAAGTGGGTATATGAAAAAGAGAAAATGTCACAACATTTTGCCACTAACCAAACAATTTTTGCCCCATCTTGCCACACAGTTAAGGCCTCTTGAAATCAATGGTCTTGTTGATATAAGTTCTGTGCATAGTTTTATTTCAGGATAAGTTTTTCAAAAATTATATGATGATGGGTATGTGAAGCCAGTAAAAATTAAGTGTGTCACAGCTTCAGATAAACCTTTGCCAGTCAGTATAGCTGCCATTGGGAAAAATGAAAATTGATTTATTTCCTTTGACTGGCCAATTTTTAGTGTGCGACACTATTGCAACTAATCTCATTCTCAGATCAAATTTAGTCTCAAAAACTGGTATACTTATCGACATACAAGCCAGATAATTTATGTTTAAATTTATTAAGCTAGTGATCATTCCATTTTCTAATTCCGATCACACTAGTGAAGTAGTACAATTGTCTGAAATAGTTTGTAGTCATAACTCTCTAGCATTAAACCACCTCAATCAAGAAAACAAATGATCATATTGAATTTGTGTGCTCATTTTCCTGATGTTTTAACTCCAAAACTAGGTCACACTAATGTAATTGAATATGATGTCAAACTAATGGATTCTAAACCTGTAAAGCGTCTTACTTATGATTTTGCACCTCCAAAAATGTAAGAGAAATGAAATTCAGGAGTTATTAAACATTAAGATAATAAATCCATCCAAATCCTCTTTCAGTTCTTCAACTTTTCTGGTACCTAAGGAAAAGACCATCGTTTAGTGGCGGTTTATCGCCTCTTGAGCAGGCATTTAGATATTGAAAGTGTACCATTACCACGTTTGAACTCAGCCTTCCAGTGGTTTTGTAAGACTAAGAGTTTTAGTGTTTTTGATTTATATTCAGCCTACAGCCAAATTCCTCTTACAAAGGAATCAAAACATGTCACTGGAACTTGTGTACCATGGAAATTGTTCTAATACAAAGTTGTACTGTTTAGACTTATTACTGGATCCCAATCACTGACCTGTCTTCTCGATCATGTCTTGAGAGATGTTAAATTCTAGTATGTTTTTAATTTCTTGGATGACTTGGTAGTGTAATCAGATAGTTTTGACCAGCATGTTACGCACTTGAAAGAAGTCTTGGAAAGATTGCATAAGGCAGGTCTTACGGCTAATCCCAAAAAGGAAAAGTTTGCAGCTGAAGAAATTTCATTCTTGGGGCATTTAGATTCAGAGGAAGGCATCTCTATTGATCCATACAGAACCAAATCAATTAGAAATTTTCTGCTACCCAAAGATGCAAAAGGCATTTCCCATGTTATCAGTTTGGGGAACTTTTATTCAAAATGTATTCCCAAATTTGCTGGAACATGTTGCACCACTGAATAATTTGAGGAAGAAAGGAGTAAAATTAATTTGGGGTAAACAACAGCACAGAGCATTTGAGTTTTTGAACCAAGGTATTGCTAGTCCTCTTGTTCTAAAGAAGGTCGATTTTTCAAGGCCATTTATCCTCCAAACAGATACCTGAAGTACAGAACTGGACCCTGTGTTGCCACAGGAAATTAATAGGGAGAGGCAGCCCATTGCATTTGTCTCACCCACCTTGACACATCAGGAAAGGAAAGTTTCATCAATACATGAATTGTAGTGTTTAGCAGTGGTAATCGGGATTGATAAGTTTAGGCAATTTATGGAACACAAGAATTTCTTCTTTAAACAGATAACCAGACACTGTGATGGTTTCTAGCCCATCGCAACCAACTAAAAAAGCAGGTCGATGGATAGTAAAGATTACTTCACTGAAATTCAAAATTCAATATATCTGAGGCACTCAAAACAATGTCGCAGATGCATTGCCCGTATGTTCGAGAACTAATCTGAGGAAACCTCTTCTCAACAGGATACAAACATTTGCAGTTTTTTGTTAACAGACTTTCATTTGGCATTTCAAGGTATATATATATTCATCAAAAGTCAGACCATTGTGTCAGTAATATTATTGATCAGGTTCAGAATGGTACTGCATCAAAACAGTACAAAACATTCAAAGGTGTCTTGTATTGCAAATCTCGCTCTTCAGAATTGTATACAATTATTTTGCCTCAGAATCCCCTCTACATGGTATTCTAGTACTTTCATTAATCCCCATTCGGAGCTTATCTTGTAAGTGACGAATCCATGAATGCAATTAGCATATGTTTATCTGGTAAGGCATGAACCGAGATATTTCAGAAAGGGTAAAGCATTGTAAACTTTGTGCCTCAAGCAAACCTGTACAGGCTAACTTAGGGTACCTTTCATCTGACATTCCTGAGCGACAGTTACAGAAAATTTTTGTAGATATTGTTGGAGCTTTTCCTCGCTCTAAGTAAGGCAATACTATGTTGCTACAATGTATTGATGCATTTATCAAATTTTTTGGCTGATTCTTCTACGTAAAGTTACTTCTGATAAAAATATTTCGGCATGAAAGAAATTACATTTTACAAAATTTCAGGGATTCCTTCTATTATAGTATCCGTCAAAGGCCCACAATTTAAGACCAGGTTATTTAAGAACATATGTTTTAGTCATGGCATTCAACATGTTCCCATCACACGATCTTATCCACAACTGTCACTTGCGGAGATTCAATAGGAGTCTTCGTTTCGTTCTCATTGTCTTTCATGCGGACAGTCAGGATAGATGGGATCATAATAATGAATGGCTGCAAATGGCATTCAACTATGCATGCTTTGAGGGAAATAAGTCCATTCCCTTAGATCTCATGTTCACATATAAACAAACACAACACCATACTTTCCAATCTCTGGTCGCTCGCAGACCTTCTACCTGATTATCCTAGGGACATCAAGGATATTTGGAAAAGAGCACGTCACAACTTGAACCTGGCAAATTATGAATCCAAGAGGAGGTAGTATATTGACAGCAGAGACAACCCATTCAAAGTGGGAGACTTTGTCATGTGCAGAGGACGTGCCCTGAGCAAAGCCATAGATAAAAAGGCGGCTAAGTTCAATTACAGGTGGGAAGGTCCTTATCAGATACAGAGATTTCTCACTCCTGTTACAATAGCACTTTGTGTACCATCAAGGGTAGGTTTGTTGTGCGGGTCCACATTTCATAACTTAAGAAAACTGTACCTAACCTCAAGTAGGTTAGTGGGCGGTGCCCAGTCTATAGCATGCATTGTGAGCATGGTTTGGTGGACTGAGCACCTATCTGAATATACATTTGCACGAGACATGCATGGATTTAGGTAATCGACAAGAAAAATAAAAGGGCTAACTCCCTTTTTAGGTGAAATCATTTCAGCTGGAGATATGAAAAATCCATGGTAACTTACTATTTCTAAGTTTTTAGAGTGCACAGTTTTGTTAGTGTAGAGGTACTGTAAATCTAAGAATATAGCATTAATTTAAGTTTATAACCCTAATGCAAGTCATTTCAGTATCTTAAGTCTTTACGTTTAAGTTAATTTTAAGCCTGTACAGTGCAATATACTTTTTAATTACTTCCATGATCATGATCATTGTTGTGTAGCATTGTTGTGTTTCATTGTTCTGCTTCATTGTTGTGCTCTATTGTTACTTTATATAGGTTTTACTATTAGAGTATGGGTTTTGACTACAATTTTTATGACGATATTTGTTGCTTCTATTTACTTAACCTTGGCCAAGTGTATGTAAGTATGTAAACATGTAAGGATAAATATAAGTATTTGAAGAAAAACCTAGCGTCCGCTTTCAGGGGTAGTCTGTGCCGTTTTTTTTTTTAAATGCAGATGGTAAAACTTTTTTTATGGGATTTCAATTTTTTTTTGGGTTGAAGTTATTTTGAAAGGAAGTTATTAGGCGGTAATTAGTATTTAGTGTTTAGGAATTATAATTTTGTGGATTTGTAATGACTTGGTTATATTTCTTGGGGATTTTCAAGTTAATTCTATGTATCTGCCAGCTCACAGGCAGGAAAGCGGGCAGGCAAGGTGGACGGCACGCAGACCGTATATCTAGGAACACCCTCGCTTGCAACTTACATGCACCATATACCTCGGATGCACCATATACTGTCATGACTCTTTCAGTCACAGTGGCTTTTCTTATAGCAGCCAGACCTGGACTCCTGAAGCATTGCTTCCCTGTGCAGTATATTTTCGCTGCGTGTACAATCTGCAGGCCATTCTGCAAAAAAAAAAAAGTGCCCTTTGTACCTTCCAAAAGAGCATTTTTTTTTATCCCCGTACCATCTATCGGCAGCTCTAGAACCAAATTTTTAGTGTGTTTTTCAACCGGCGGCGCTCTAGTTAGCGTACCACTCCGCGTAGGTCATGTTTCGCCGTGTGCATTGGACACCGTACTAGTAGGCAACTACATGAATCTTTTGGCAGTAGCAGTTTTTGGGGACATCAAGAAAGAACGTAGTCGCAGAGTGCGCTCTGAGCTGACTATTATGTAGCAACTTATTATGTGAAGACGCAGTTTAGCGCAACATAGTGGAATCGGATTTCTATTTATTTTAAGTGACCGGCAGTGTGCAGGGGTGCACAACTTCTTGTAACGTCTTTTGAACCCTCCTTTGTAGAGGGTTTTTCTTTCTGTTTTATTTCGAGTTCCTGTTTTTCCGTGACCGAACATCACAGTCTTGTTCTGATGGTAATTTATCTATTTTCGCCTCCCCGTCTTCTCGGGGCATGGGGACGGGAATGTGCTGTTATTACATGCAGCTCAAAGACCGACGTGGTTCATGTTGCTATCCGGATTTTCTCGGATATAGCACAAACAGATATGAACATTTGCTATAGAGATTGTTGTAATTTTTTGAAATAATGATTAATTTGTCAGTCAGTTACATGACGGACTCTAAAAACATTAAAAAAATTAAAACTCAAGACAAAAGTATGTGAGCACTAATTGAACAAAAAAGAACACAATAAGGTGACCTATCAAGTACTAAGATACCGTTTGTTTTCATTAGTAAATAAATTATGCATGGGGCCCCCTTTCCTTTTTACGATATCTTTAATTAAATACAATTATTTTTTAAAATAATCTTTTATAATCTCAAGTTAATAACTTTAAAATATTCTAAAGTAAAAAATATTGATATAATGGTTTGAACCATGTGTAATGCCGTCATGTTTCCATGTGAAATAGAATTTTGTTTTTATTTGATGCAAAATACAGAGGTCACAAACCTGCTGAAAATACGATTTTGTATTTCATTAAACTCCTTGTTGTAGTAAGTGGAGATAAATTCCTGTGGTAAAGTTTCATTTGTATAAACAATATTTATTTGCAGTGTTTGTATTCTGCAGTTAAATTGTATTGCGCCACTGTTTTCCAGCACGCAATTTACAGGTGTTTAGTTTTGAGTAACAAATGGTGTCAGTTTTTATTGATAGTAGTAGCACACGCCAAACACAAAGCCAACAAGTCACTGGTTGTTACTACCAAACAATATCTTTGTAATTTTAAGTACAGCATATAAATATAAATATAAATATAAATATATTTGCAACAATTCATTTGCAACACATGAAAAAAATTCAATAATATAGGATGAAACGATTAAAGATAAATGTATAATTTTTGGTGTTGCAGTGACCTTTTGTTTCGGAACTGCAATGGTGTCGTAACGCTCTACCATATATCGCGACCAATAAAAATGTGTTTATACTATATGTTAGTATGTATTACCTTTTTCATGACGCTACACAATATAGGATAAACAAATAATAATACCTGCTACACTTCCTAAGCAACGTTCCATATTTAGGAAACTTGGATGAAATGTCAATAGGGTCTCATTGGAGAGATAAGGAAAATAATTCCTGAGATAAGATAGTAGGCTAATATTTCTTAGGGGAACATCGTAGAATAATATTTTTTTATAAAATCAATTATCACGCGTGTGGTCTTGTAGAGAGATTGTTGTAAGATTAGTTTATCTCAGGAAAGGAGAACGTTACTTATCTAACATTACAGACTGTTAACTTAGGTTAGTTTGCTGGCGCAAGGTGCCAGCCTGCCTCGCACTTGAACTGCGCTATTCTGTGTTAGAAATACACGTGGGTTTTCCCACGAAACTGTTAAACGCGCGTCCAATCTGCTCATATGCGAAAAGAACGGACGCTTACACTTTAAACGAGGCCTGTTCAGTGCTTTCATAAAAAAATATTAGATACACCATTTCGATTCACTCAACTAACTCAGATTTTTTTTCTCAGTTCAGTTCTTATCGCTTCTGCACTTCGCTATTTCAGACGTAGAACCTTGTCCCGGGCGAGTGGGACACTTAAGAGGTAGATACAAGTGCAAGCGGTAACTGCAGATCAAACCGTTCCTTTACATCGCATGTAATAATATTTCGTTATTGCAGTTGTAATTTGCGAGAAATCAAGCTAAAGGAAGAGTATATTAAATCCTTTGAAGGTCATCGCACGTTGCTTGCTAAGGATCCGGCGTAACTTCAGGGAATTTGGAAATTTCCTAATGAGCGGCTTTGAGTTTGTACGATACATAAATGTAGGCAACAGAGATTTGGCGACATAATTCCCTACCAAAGTAGGAGTTTCACATGTGTCACTGGGCGTACGCCCATTCATCACGTCCTGCATGACTCATAACAAATAGTAATTGCTCAGAACCTTTGTACCTTCACTCTGCGTGGTCAGGCAGGACAAGAGAATAAGTTCTGCCTGCGGTGGCAGCCTACCAACAAACGACTTCTGCTTGAGTATGTACAGGACTGTGGAGTCTAGTTTGGCGCCACCTCATAATGGTAGTGCGTCTAACTGTACAGAGTTTAAAAGACAGTCTAGGACGCCAAAAGAAATCCCACAAATTATTATTTCAAACTAGTAGGCTTTAAATTAATACGAGTTATGTTTAAGAGAATAATTTGTATCCTTAACTTCGCAAGCATTAATAAAACCGAAATAAAATTAATAAATATAAGTGATTCAACACTGTGAAATTATTTGTTATCACGTAGAATTGTAGTTCATAGTTGAAGGTGCGTGGGGCTTGACATCTCGTCGGTAGCAACGACATTAGTGACGTAGCAAGTTGCTCAGAGCTCCAAGGGCAAGGAAGGAACCGACCACGGTCTGCAGTGAGGTATCACTCGTCTAGACGATTTTCGAGAAACCATAAAAATGTCAATGCGCGATGACTGATTCGGGGTTCGAGCTCACGCCCTCACCAATACGAATACGGAGGTTTAACACTGCGTCACTGTCGAAAAAATATTTTAAAGTCACGTATCTGGCAGAGTATTGGGACAGAAAGGCTAAAATATTGGCCTTCTTTAAGACTGCCGGCCACTGGAGTTTACAAGATTTCATACAGGTGGCAAAAGTGTTCATGAACATACTAGCTGCGGCAAAACTTTACCAATTGTCTTTTAAGGTACCCGCCTACCTGCAGGAGCTTTCCTCCACGTTTAACGCCAAGGAGCACGGAAGCAATAAGGGCGCCACTGTCACACGCTCCAAGTGGCCAATCGCCGCTAAGCGCAAGGCTCTGAACTGGCGTGCAGTGTTATAAAGGCTCTTTACGATGAAGTGAGAACTTTTTTAATCAACCTTAGAAAAAGTTGGTAACGATATAATGGAAGTAGTTGCATACCTTAACGTCGAATAAAAAAGTGTTAGGTAACCATTTGTGAAGACTTGAAATATGTATCTCGCTTTCTGTTTTTTTTTTTTTTTTTTTTTTAATGCTTCGGCATGTAAAAATGAGCGGATTTGTAAAATATTTACTTTTAAAATTATTTTTAAGTCTCTCGCTTGATCAACGCATCAATAAAATGATGAGGCCCTTGACAATGTTAATTTTGTATAAGGCGAAAGACTACACAACGTGAAAATAAGTAGATCCTAAGCAGGGCGTTCAAAAGTGCTCATTTTACCGCGAACAGCCTATAGTCGTACTGCGTGTACGTATGGGACTTAAAGCGGTGACCCTATTATTTTATTAATGGAATGTCTGCAAGAAGGTTCAATGCAGGGTTCTTTAGTAGTTTTGTATGTAACTGACTTGTATATTTTGAGAAACAGCGCTTTGAATAAGCCATCTTCAGCTTTCTTGGAATGATATGAAACGGTGTTTATAATGTACGTCACGTCTTAACAGCACTCAACAGTCCTCATATGAGCGTTTTCTTTCCGTAGATTCGCTCATTGGACACACGTTTAGCAATTTCGTTGACTAACGTGTTTTCAAACACACTCCAACGCAGTTCCACCACCAGGTACGAAGGATCCGTAAATAAGCGAATTTATTACCAACGAAATAATGAATGGGCTTCCCTCCTCACTGGTGTTTCAGATAAACTGACTTGTTTGCAGACATTTTTAGTTTTTCAATATTTATGCTGTACGCAATGATATATGATAATGAAGCCAAGCAGTAACATGGCCGCATCATGGCAGCTTGCAAGCGCCAGCGCATTGAGTTGAAGCCAAATATTTGCCCTTTGCAAATCACCTGTGTCCACTTTTTCAGCGGGAAGGCGTCTGTGGGGAACGAATTTGCATTGGCTTCGATCGTTAGCTCCCAAACATTATCGATTCCGAGCCGGGAAAAGGCACAGAAATGACGTGCATAGTGGTTTAAATTTCACAGGGTGCATGATTTTTGATGCGAGATTAAAATAATAAAATTATGTTTTTGCACTTTTGAGAAGCAGGAGTCAAAGACGTTGTCACATTCTCCCATAAAAACCACGCCTTCGCAAAGGTAGATTTGCTATATTGGAATAGCCCTATTTATCTTAGAGAGTATTGATAATTTGTATAGTTTTCTGCGACAAAGTTAAGACAACAGCCCATGCATTCCTGAATGCAAGTTTTAAACATGAATGAACATAACATGCTTTTAGACTTGAGGATGCGTGTGGATACCTAGTGTTATTTTACTGTAAACTCTTAAGATACATACCTCTAAAATGTAAGAAAAAATCAAAGAAACAAGGCGAGGTGACCTATTGACACAGCCTGATACAATATTAATGGCACACTTTAAAAAACCAGTCATAGTTTTTACTTCCAGCCAACTATATATCGTTCCTCCGCTTGTCAAAACTAAAATAGCCACTTAGCTTAGTGAAGTAGAATTCTGGTTCCTTAGACGTGGGCATAACCGTCCGTGCGAGTCTCTGGACGTGAGCCTCGTGTCTCATTGGCTGCTGCGTGCTACACAAATTCCATTGTGCCGGAGCTGACGGCATGAAAGTAAGTTATCAGGCGAGTGATGATTGGAAAAATGGGGTGTGGCTGTGTTGGGGACACGGTCGTTTGTTTTGCGTCAATACGTCTACTTTGACGCACTCTGACACCTTGAAGTTTTTTTACGTTCCCGGGACCTCTTCCCTCGATCATACGGGACTTTATGGGTATCACTGGATTTCTTTTTGAGATGCTCTTTCCAACCGTATACGATTTCTGTATTTCGACTTGGCTCTTTGACGAGTATAGGTCGACATAGGTCCCACTACTGTCGCAAATTTAAAGACGTATTAACGTCTGTGGTGTTTCGACATGCTGCTAGCGATTGATTGACGTCAGTTTGCTGGCGTGTACGGCTGTGAATTTCAACTCCCAGGATATTCCTCTACCTAAAGCAAGCAATTCTCAGTTCGTGCGCACTCGGTGCAGTAATATTTTGCATAAGAACTATTTCTTACTAGGCATTTCCAATATTCCTATGTTATCATGCTTTTATTCAATTTATTAAAATAAAATATTATTATTAATATAATATAAGTAAGACATAATTGTAATAAAAATAAAATACTTTTATGTTAATAGAGATATAAAAAAAGCGTATTACTAACGTATTTAGGATACAACGAAATGCGCCACACTTGGATTTTTTCAAAGGTTTGAATCAAAAACTGTGAAGATGCCGCAACTTTGTATACTCACCTTGTCTGTGGCAGGATTAGTACGGTTGAAATGGGGGATGATGACAGCGCAGCCGACCTCCATGCCAGAAGCACACAGCTGCCACTTTGTCAGAATGAGCTGGATGGGACGATGCGTAGATGGATAGAGGTGACGGAAAACGATGTTTCTTAGAGGGAGTAGGTGGTTTTCCAAGCAATGTCCACCACGTTTCCTACAACTGTCTTGGATGTTAAGGGTGGGAGACCGGGACGCGCTCGTCCCACTTCCACTAACAGGGAAACTTGCGCGTTCATTTATTGGCAAATTTACACTTAACAGTAGATTACATGTATACCTCAAGTGTTGCCATTGCTTGTTGCCTTCATGACGAGCAGTTTATCATGCCTACTATGTTGTGAATGATTTTTTGCTCGATCTCTTTCTACGTATGTGTTACGCGTTCATAAACCTTCAGGGCGTTACAGAAAACGTGTGTCTTAATTACAAAGGTTACAAGTAGACACAGGTGTTTATAGTCTAGCCTAACACCACTAGAACTCGCGAAATTCTGGTCCTCTCTCTGTAACTTTACTAAGAGTGGAATTTGGTAAGACAAACTTATTCAATTTTCTGAACTGATGCGTTCACACGTCTGCACTTAAGTTGCTATTCATAGCGTTTGCAAACTATAGGTTTGAAGGCAGAGCATTGAATCGTAGTGAGCGAGTATATATATATATATATATATATATATATATATTATATATATATATATATATATATTTGTTGTTTAATATTTTCATTGGAAAGACGGACATTTAGTAAAATTGACGCCTCTTATTACACGAACCCACACGAGAACATTACGACATAAGAAATTTTGCTCTCTTGGTCACCTTAAAGGGAAATTTATTTTCAAAGATAACCAAAAGTTAACAAAACAATTGGGATTGCGCGTTTATAGTTCCTTCAATCATTTTGCATTCCTCGCTGTCAAACAGACGTCTTTCGTAGTTCAGAATATATGTCACTTTATTCAGGCATTTGAACTGCCTAGGTAAAAGTGTTTTTCGTTAAATAATAGAATCTAATTTACACGTGGTGTCTGAATTGTAAATTATATTGGGTAAGTAAGGAGTGTACATCATTAGCATAAAACAAAGATTCGTGGAAAGCGGAGGTACATCTGAAATGCTGCAAGTTTACTGAAGTCACGAGTAAATAGACAAAACTTTAAGAGAGGTGGCATTCCAACCTTTTGCCGCGACGTCGAATGTTGATCACTTCGTCATTTATTATCTTGCTTGTGTTAAGGCATTTATGCTGCAGAGATGCCATGTTACGTGGTCTTCAGGCTAGGCACAGAGTTCGGAGAATTTAATCGCGTCCTGACGAAATTGTTTGCATTTGTCCATACTCGTGGTCCGGTGTGAGTGCTAAAATTATTTCATAGTTCCGAATATTTGATCCGATGGTAAGCTAGTTTCAGCTGGCAGACATATGGTTCGCCTGTCCGCGTCGAGTAAAAGTAAATCATTTCATTTGACTAAATACAAGCACAATTAATCATATTTCTGAGATTCGCGCCTACAATGTTGCACTGCTGTTTGAGTGAAAACTTCAAGACGCAAGCTGTGTACGTTTGTGTGTATAAACAGAGTGTATGTAACTTCAATCGACAAACTTCGGCTACAAGTTAAACACGACAAAATAATAATAAAAAAAAAAAAAACCACTTATGATCTAAAGTGAATTCTAAGTTTATTACAGTGCCGCTGTTATGTACTTGTCTCTGGAATCTTTCCCTCCCTTTGTAGGCCGCAACGGTGTGTTATTGGGTGTTTTGTCTGTTGCATACCTGCCAGGTATTGGTAAGTATTATTGTGAGATGAAAATATTAATTACTCGAAAACGGCGATACCTAGGGTATTTTAACAAGGTAACATTTTTCGTAAATTGTGACATGCAGATTAAAATTCATTTTTTAAATACCAAATACGGCATCGCGGTCATGGGGGTTATTTAAAAATTACCGTAGTAATCGTTTTGAATACAGTAGACCTATATATAGGTAAAATTCATTGCGATTTTTTTCTAAAATTAGGAATGCGTATGCATTTATCTTTAATATGTAAAAGACATCATGTATAGGACATGAAAACATGGTTCCAAATTTTATGTGATTTTTTCCATCACCTAAATATGAACATAAATTAGAACTTCTAAAGTCTTAAAGATCACTATTCTTTTGCAGAGCAGTAAATTTTAGCATCAAGTATTTGGTACTATGCTAGTCCTGAAACTCTTCTGCATACTCGGGCAAATTGCAATTGGCTGCTGCTACATCGAAGACCCCTTGATCGGTCCGACACAGTGCATTTCCACCTACCAACGTTCTATTGTTCCAACCTCATCGCATATTCTTAGAAACGTTCGGCATTGGCTTCCAAGCAATGAAGTGCTGAGTTAACCGTGTTACTACCAAAAGTTCTTACGTACAAAACCGAATATATTATCCTTCGTGTTCATTTGAGTAATAGTAGAATATATTATCCTTCGTGTTCATCTGAGTAATATTAGAATTGCTGTTTTTTTATACCCGGAAATTATTGTTTTCGTGATGTCATGTCCTTGTCAAAGACCTGGTAAAAGTTTGAGAACAAGTGAGCGGGCCTGCCTACTTGGCTACTTTGTGGCTCCGAGATATACGAAGTGCGTTGGCGGCATATGATGCAGCCCGCACGACATGGAGATAGAGATAGAGAGAGAGAGAGAGAGAGAGATAGAGAGAGCGAGCGAGAGAGAGAGAGGGCAACAGAAATAGACAGAGATTAAGGACGTTTCTTTCCTCATTAAAATCAATAGAGCTTCGCTACTCTTCCCAGGAATAAATTATTAAAAACTAATAACCTTTACCGAAAAGACTAAACATTTCTTGCTAGTTACCGTTCCCACAGAAATGTAATATTGCCAAAAATTAACAATAGTAAGGGACATCATAGCATGTTTTCTGGGGTATAAAGTGCATGTCTCATTTCTTGGTCGAAGTGACATGGTTCTAACTCATCGATCTACAGGATGAGTCCTATAAAAGAGGCCTCGTGGGGCATGTGTGTAACGGAGCGAGGGAATGAGGAAATACAGTCCAGTGTGACAACAAAATACCTAGAGTAGGTTCTGAAAGTGGGCGCCATTGACCTCGAGGTAGGTGTGCAGACGACACCAAAAGTTGCGAAAGGCACGGGCGAGGACATGCTGCGAGATGGCATCGATAGCTGTGAACGGGGCCTCTTTTATAGGACTCACCCTGTACATTTGTGTTAAAAATTGCTGCTGCAAATGTCCATGTTATTGTCTGGTAACATACTGCTTCTCATTGTATTTGTGTTTTCTCCAAGGCTTTCCAGAACTACGTTTCAACATGCGACTGATTTGCTCATAAATTAACTATTAGAATGAAATCGCTATCTTACTGTTTGATAATAAAATTCTGAGGGATGACCTAACATACAATATGTAATTCTCTTAACAATATATATGTAATAGAGATTTAATTTCTGTCGGATTTGGACAGCTTCCTTCGTTTAGCCACTTCCTTCTTGACATTCTCGATTGACTCAGGATCACGAATTGCATGCCCTCGTGCCTTCCTGTAATCCAAAATTTCCAGTAGTAGGCATTCCCAGTAAAATTTCTTAAGTTTTGGAACAATTTCTTGCTCCCAGAATTGGGTATCCTTCAATATCGTATCGATGAAAATGCCTTTAAAAACAGGTGATTTATTAGTTAGAAGCATCAGACATTTACATTTCCAAAATCAAGTTTTAAAGCAAATACCAATTACTCGCCTTTAGGAGACTATAATAAAAATTTGCATAATTTTTTCTGCGATACGTTGAGTCGGCCTTGTACCTGATAAAATGTAGTTATGTGTGCCTTTTTATTTAAGAAAACAATTTTTCTCTTGCAAACACGTTAGCTTTTTTTACCTTGTAAGCTTCTTGTGGTGACATGTCTTGTATAGAATATGGTCATTTAATTTCCGCAATGGCATCCTCATCGAAGAGAGCATCTGGTGTTGACCGGAGGAAAGGATGTTATGGGTGAATTATTAGTCCACTCCTTCTGAATGGCATATGCAAATGTTTAGATAGTTCGTTTAATGCTACATGTTCATGCTCTAATCCCCATTCCGTCCCTGTTGTAACCACAAATGTGGGCTCGCGAACTGACTGGACTAGCGATGGACATGATGTCGAATCTCCCAATGTTCATACTCTACCAAAATTCGATGCTGTCAGCCTTTTCCTCTTTTCTTATTTCCACTCGTGCGTTGATGATTGTCCTCGAGTTCTGCATTCAATATAAATTATCTTCTCTTCTATACACTCACTGGTCAATTTTTGCACATATGTTTCTTTTGCTACTTCAAGTTGGTGTAAAGGCATATCTGATACTGCTGCATCAGGTCCATAATCTTCGTCAGCCTCGCTTTGCTCTCGGAAAATTCCTTGAATTGTCTTTCTTTGCAGATCCTTTTTTCAGTTCGGTGAATTATTTGTATAGACTTTCGTTATTCTATGTCTTGTGAGTAACTCTGTGTAGTTCATCTTTCTTGTTGTATGCAATCACTGCACTCTGACACCTAACCTGAAAACATGGAAAAAATTACGTCAGCTGCTAGTTCGTTCGTTCCAGGCTATTGATGATTCAATATAACCAAGTTGCAGTATTTATACTGTTATAATATTCTACTCATATAATCTTCCTGGAATCCTTACTTTACTGTTTGAATAAAGGTGATGCAAATAGATAAGTCGTAAGAATAGTTTAGATAAACATAATTATGCCTAAGGTGAGTTTGTTGGAATAGATATTTCATAGTTTCTGAACCCATTACCTCTAAATAAAAAGGCACTAAAATATTCAAACTTACTTTAAAGCACTATGGCTAGTATCCATACAACTGCAAGCTGATGGAAGAATTACAATTTTTAACGATCATAGGAATTTTGGCATATCTGTAATTATCAGTTGCAAATGAAATGTATTTTCGGCTGTATAAAACTTCAGAACAGTTCAATATAAATATTGCTTACCTGATACGACTATCTCAAGCATAAATTGATGGGCTTTCCTCCTACAGCTTTGGCAATGTAGGAATTATATATTTCAACGCGATTGATATCTACATCTTCAATAAGACTATCAGCATGATAGGACATTCTACTGTCTGCTGAAAATATGTTAAGAAAAAAAAACCATCGGCTTTCATTTCAGGAACATCAATTCTTAATTTTTTTTTGTGGTGAGGCACTTGTTGAGCTTTCCGGTAACTTGCAGCTTTAGTTACTGCAGTTCGCAGACGAAGAAGATTCTGTAGTATTAGAGACCTCAGTTCAACATTCTCAAAGCTTTCCTTCATACAGATGTCTCTTAACCTGTTACCATAATTTCTCAAGGTATGGTTTCAACATTCACTCTTTTGTACTAACAAATTTGGTCCACATGGAAGCGTCTCAATTAGTTTTCTGTGGACGCTAGTATCGCGATCTCCAATTAACCTAACATGCCTAAAATCAAGGTTCCAGTGTTAATTAATTTCACAACCAGATTATTATGCGATAGTCACAAAAAATTAACTTACTTTAGTCCGTGAATCTCAACACTTTTTGGAAGTCAGCAACGATTCGATCAGTTTCCATAACAATATATGTTCCCTGCGAGTTTTTATAACACTTATGCATTGGAACTTCATTGTTCCCCTTGTATCGGTCACATATCGAGCAGTACATGTTGCACACTTCCAAATGTAAGACCCTACTATTGCAGCCTGGGAAAAAAACTTCACGTCATTATATGATGGAATATTTCAATGCTGACAATAATTTATCTCAAAAAAATTTCACTTAAGGTCAGAAAATAGAAGTTAGAAAAACATGCAAGTATTGATCCCCACTAGTAAATAACAGTCCTTAGAAATAACGGTGGTGTTGCATGCCTATGCTATTACCCACTATTTACATATAAAGAGAATATTCAATACTTTTACTAGCCGACCCGGAAAGTAAGTTGTACTTAGTTCTGTAAGATCTTTTGGCTCATGCGCCATCAGCTACAACTGTCACCAAAGGATGTCCTCCATCATCTTCATCAATCGCTTCCACAGCAAGTCTGGCTTCTTCTATGCCTGGTTGAACCATTTATTCATTCACTGCTTTATCGAATGCATTAGTTATCTGAAATATAAGGAAACATTAAAATATCCAGGTGTAACTTACATCGCCAGTCTATTATTCAAAGGATCCTAGTGTCGAGTCGCGAAAATGACACGGACATGTGTACCGTTTTTACTTATATATATATACACACACACACGTATACATTTACACGTCATGATTTAGTTTATTGCCATTTTCCAGAATAAAATAGTAATACATTTATTGCCCTTACAGTCCAATTATCGATAAATGTAAGTATGCAATTAAATTATCTTTCATATAACACATTTTTAAAGTAGGATCTTTAAAAGTTAGTTTACTTGGTTTGTATAGTTTTTCTATTTATTACTGTATATGTGTGTCTATTAAATATATATTATATCGTGGTAAATCATTACAACAAATTACAAGTGCATTGTATTTTTTGCTATTAGCTTCTCCTGGCTAGTATTACATGTAGATTTTTATCATAACAGGCATGTAAAATGTTGTACAAAGTTCTTGCAGTTGTGAATAACTACTTTTCCTGTTTTCATCATTCCACTTACTGCAGCCAAGTTTACATTCAAGAAATCGTTTACTTTTTTCTGGGTCTTCAGTTGATATAACTTATAAGTTGCACATTTTATCTGTCATCGTCATCTGTCATCGTTACCTCCATATCAGAAAATGTTTATTCGAAAGGTTTATGCAGAGATAACTTTTGAATGGACTGCAGAAGATGCCCTATATCCACAACTCTTCTACCACTCAATAATATTTTTTCCTCGCTTGAATTTTCACAATCTCGAGAAGTTGATAGGATGATCTGATTGTCAACCTTAAGTCTTTACCAAATTAACAAAATTACAGCAAATGCTTGAAATAGCAAAATAAAAATGGACTACTATGATAAATACCTTCAACTGTTAACTGAAAAGTATGCCACAAGTGATAACAGTGTCCTTAGAAACACCTTGGAACTTCTATTCGTATTTCTTCCAAACAACTTGTAGATGGATTATCGTGACTGGCTAGGTAAATTAGGACTACGTGCTAATTTTTCCGCCCAGGTAATTAAGGAAAAGTAGAAAATTCTGTTCCCAACTATCCTCGCAACTTACCCCATGTATTTTACAGCGTGTCCTTATGCGTGGAATGGCCGAACAGGATGGGACCCTTGGAATATTGTATCCCCCAAACCACATTTATTATTTTTACAGTAGTGCAATGTGAATACCACTACCCATAAAGAGTACAGCGTCTTCCGTACATAAAAATGCCTTATCCATGATATTTGTCTCTGCAATTATCAATGCAACGTCAATTTACTATCTTCCCATTATTGTTTTTGCTGTTGTAAATTGCACGAACACTTTTTTCAATTGTTTGGATATTTCGATCGTTTGTCGGAGGTGTTAGTTACATTTTGAATGTATAATTGTAGCCCACAGACGAGGGCCGCTACTGCAGGGGGGCACGTGCCCCAGGCGCCATGTTAGAAGGGGGCTGCAAGATGCGACATGAGGTATGCAAATGCATGCTAATATTTCTTAGGCAATGTTTGACTTGATTATGACTATGTTTCTTAGTTTATTTGCCCCTAAAACACGTCTTTGGAACTTAAATAAGTTGAAAAAAGGAATTGAGAAATTACAAATCTTTGCAGTTTTCACCTACTGTTAACTCGTTCATTGCCTACTTGGTTTTGGGTAAAGAATAAGATTTCTGTTGAGAAAAGCTGTTTAATTGATTAATTTAGTGTAAGGTTTTTATAATACTGCCGTTTTGAGGAGGCGATCTGCCGTCCTCTAGCCTTCTGGATGCACTTCGAGTACGTAAAAAGTAACTTCCTACAAGTAAATTAACATCAGTTTTTAAACTTTAGTGCTAGTGCGCATACATATTTGTGTTTATTAGTGTCAGATTTCTTTTATATTTCGGATCACAGTCCAAGCAATTTTGTTAGAAACACTACCAGCATTAAGCATTGAAATGAAGGACGAAGCATAGTTTTCTTGAAAGAATAACTGTAAAAAAAGTAACACTATTGTAAACAATTGTTTTAAACAAGTACCGTTTGTATGGTGGCAACAACGAAATAGAAAAAAAAATAGTTGTCAGTGACATGGGTTGTCCCGTGGTATGTCGTTCGTTTCTTATTTCTTTGATCGTTTCACAGTTTGTTATATTTTTATGGTTTATTTTAATAATTATTATTAAAATACCTGTCATGTTGCAGTGACGTTTTTGCGAAGTTCTCTTTACCAGGCAAAACCAAGTAAGCCTAAGCAAGAATAATCACTCAAAATTTTCTTGAGTGTCCCAAATAAAATACAAGCCACGACATCCAGAGAGATGTTTTTGCTTTATTACTTGTCATGTAATATAGTTGCGAACACTTTCTTGATTTTTTGGCTAGGACAAAATTACACAGGTAAAAAAGTATACTGTGCGGCTTGGCTCAATTGATGTGCTCTATTCATTGCCCTATTAGTTCCCAGCCCCGAAAATAATGGATTTCCCGTCGTATTAAGCCAACTGTGTACAGCCGTGTAGTGTAACTTTAGTCTGTAACACAAACAGCTGACCACAAGAAAGTTGTACACTTACAAAATATCTACATACCTAGAAATATGGTACACGTACGCATGGTTCATTTAGGGTCATACATTTTTAGTGTTCACAGGCGAATACACAAATACACATGTTTATTTGCTACAAAAATTACTGCTAGATTAATTAATTAGTACTTATGTTAGCGACATGTTCATTATGTATAATGCTTGTAAGTTTTTTTTACACTGATATCTGATAACATTATTAGTGGAACGATGCACGCGGAGAGGTTACTACGAAAGAAAATAATTTCTGCATTACTATTGCAATTTTACGTACTATCAGACAACAATTAAGCTTATGTAACTACAATTATAACGTAACTGCACTTACTGTTGGTCATGTATTCTCGCCATACGCACACGAAACATTCTTCTTTTCGCTGATTTTCAGCGGGTTGACAAAGATGGCGTTTACTTCTTCAATCTCTTACTGGCTCCCATTATAATAGAAAATAATATCTGTCGTTATACTCTGTTGCAAAGTCGCGCACGAGCATTCTCGCAGGCTGTACTACTATGGCCGTATTCCATTACCTTCACAATGCGAAACATGCGCAGCGAAGTAGTTCCGATCCCTTCTCACATACGCATCGGTGCAACTCTTACGTCATTCTACTACCGGCCAATCTCACCCATAAACGGCACGAGCAAAAAGCACAAATGCTTCATGCGCTGATGTCACAGTGGCGGGAAAATGCCAGAAACGTGCGAATTTGGAGGTTAACATCGGCGGCGACCAAAGGACAAGTTTGTTTATTTTCGGAAACGTGCGCAGTGTTGATTTTACTGAATGATTCTGCAAATAAATTATATAATGATAGTGATGAACAAACGTAATTTTGGTGAAGTAAACTTATACGGACTTCCATAGGAAAACACGTGTTCAAGAGGTTGCGAATTTAACAAACAGTAAGTTTGCGTGTTTTGTAAATAATGTATTTTTAAACCGTTAATATAATTATTGAAATGCACATGGCCTAGAAAAAAATGGCACTTTCAACAATTTCGCAGAGTGTAAATATTCGTTTCTTTGCCAATATCGCGAATTAAATGAGTGCAGGGTTAACTTCGACCAATGTGTGTGTGTGTGTGTGTGTGTGTGTGTGTGTGTCGCTGCATATGCACGAATACGAACAGCGACGTATATATCGCGTTTTTTTTTTCAGTTAAAATTTTCGAAGTAATAGGCTAGAATTCCAATGTTATTTCCAATACGAGTAAATTTTCCACTGCTCCATCAAAACAATATGCAACTCAGAATGCCACACACTCGTAAGAACATCAAAACATCCAAACAATGCCGTCTCACGAAAGACGTTAAACCAAAGCCCCCCCCCCCCTCCTTTTTTTGTCCGTCACTGTTTCCTTTTTTCCCCCTCGAATTAAAGTAAACACTCCAAACAAAAGTAACTAGATGAAAATAAAACAGGTAAGAATTACAACCTGTTAATTTCTTGTGTGTACGACTTTGAGGTTAATATTTATGTGCTCGTGGCGGCTGTTAAATATTCAATATTATATTAATTTTATTATACTCTGTTTACATATACGACAACTGTAAACTCGTTATCCTGTCAAATCGTACGACAGGATCACGGGTTTGGTGTACTATCGTCGTATATGTAAATGTTTTGCCATATGTAAAACAAAACGCTTACATTATGCATCGAAAATAGAACACGGAAGTTGCTCCATTCCCCAGCCGTTACTCCATGCGTTTAAACGCGTGGAATAACGGAACAACAACTAGCAGCTGTGCAGCTGCTCGCATAAGTGCAGGGAACGGAACACGGAAGTGAATGTGGCTTGCCACTACTCGGAAACTGAGACGCGATGCCAGTGACACACAAGTTTGCTAGCAGGTGATGGGGAGAAAGGGGACGGACAGTCGTGTGAGGCGAGGGAAGATGATAAGGATGATAAGGGATGACGAAGTAAGGCACATATCTCTCCCTTTGTCTCTGTCATACCTCTCTCCGCTGAGGCCACAGGCATTGCACCTGAAAAGTAAATTATTTAAATACGAAATGTGCTGAAACTTTTTCCCTTTCGGACGTACATGTGTGCCACCCGTGACGTTTATGTTCGTCTTGGCGAGAGCCACATTGCTACACAATCTCTTTGGTAAAATTCTTAATACTCTGAAAATTACGAACAAATAACGATTACAACAAACAAAAAAACACCCCAAAAACCAAACTTTTAATGGCTTTTCTGTACTTTCTTTCTTGTAACACTGTTCTCTTCGAAGTGCACAGTGGGATTTTTGTTGAAAGCGATTCTGTGAAAAGTGGCCGAGACACGTCGAATAGTATTTATCATGTAAAACCCTATCTTTACACTCGGTCGGGCAGCCAGTAGGCAGAGGCCCGTCAATGTGTTTCTGTGCGAGCTATTTCTTTTTAAAAGGACACTAATTTTCATTATTGTATTGCCCTATCTATATTCATGCTAATCCGAAAATCTATTTAGACCTTAACGAAAGCGGATTTGATTCTAATGGAGTGATTCACAAATTTTTCAGCTGATGCTTCACATCATATAGCCTCTTATCGTGGGGACACTTAAAGCAAAAACTAGCTTATAATAATACTGTTATATACATCAAAGTTAAGGAGGGTGGTATTAATATCAAGGATCACGTTATCTTAGTCCAGTACTATTATTAACTAGTATATATGACCCTTCGTCTCCAATGCCGTCACTTAGCAGAAGTAAAGTCCATTCCTGTTGACACATTTCTAAAACCCTGCTGAAGTTATACTCTCAGTAACAGATTGTGTATTCTTCCTATATATGTAAAGAAAAAATACTTTCCTTTGACTTTTACATTTCATATTTGAAATATTTTACTTACATGTTTACATTTTTCAGCTAGCTTTTCAAAGGACGCTGCCTTATACAAAAATAATAAGGCATAAACGTTCATAATTTAAGCCTATAACCAAATCCATGCTGGTTGTATGACTTTCTAACAATTTCTCTTGTCATAATACCTTTATGGTAATAATTTTACATATAATTTAGATATTTGTGTTATTCAAGGTGTAGCACATTACAAGTAAAAATTTTTTCGTGAATAAAACAGTACTCTGAAACTGTAGGAAGAAAGAACAGTAATACCTATATAATCTGTTGTTATTGATTTGTGTTATGCTATTTCATTAAAAGGGAATCCTCTATCGGAACAAATATTAAAACACACAAGCGTCTAGCTAAACGAAAAACCATTTAGCTGAAGTCAACTTGTTTCACTTATTTTATAACGTAAATTCACATAGCGGCCACAACCATAACGATAGTGGCGAAAATTTACATTAATAGCCACAATAAAAAGTAACTTTCATTCGGCTCACATTTCAATGTAAACATCGTTTTTACTATGTTAATTTATAACTGGGTTTTAGCAACTGGAGTGATCAGTTGTGCTTGTGACAAACTTTCAATTCCCAAGAACGTAAGCACGGTACACAATCGTGATTCAAACACTTATAACTGGGTTTTAGCAACTGGAGTGATCAGTTGTGCTTGTGACAAACTTTCAATTCCCAAGAACGTAAGCACGGTACACAATCGTGATTCAAACACTTATAACTGGGTTTTAGCAACTGGAGTGATCAGTTGTGCTTGTGACAAACTTTCAATTCCTAAGAACGTAAGCACGGTACACAATCGTGATTCAAACACTTATAACTGGGTTTTAGCAACTGGAGTGATCAGTTGTGCTTGTGACAAACTTTCAATTCCCAAGAACGTAAGCACGGTACACAATCGTGATTCAAACACTTATAACTGGGTTTTAGCAACTGGAGTGATCAGCTGTGCTTGTGACAAAATTTCAATTCCCAAGAACGTAAGCACGGTACACAATCGTGATTCAAACACTTATAACTGGGTTTTAGCAACTGGAGTGATCAGCTGTGCTTGTGACAAACTTTCAATTCCCAAGAACGTAAGCACGGTACACAATCGTGATTCAAACACGTCATGAAAATATTAAAAATCAGTGTTACCCAGACCTGACGTCCAAATAATTAATGCAATCATAAAATTTTTTACGGTAAAACCTTATAAATCTCACACATCCAGTACTCGTAAGTCACACAGTGGACCAGCGTTTCGGCCAACGCAGCGACGGTCATTTCGATTCCGTAAACTCACTCGCCCAAACGAAACGATACACCTTTAAATGTACTTACTCGTGCTGCTGAAGGGGCCGCGGTGGTGTAGCAGTCAGACTACTCACCTCCCACCTAAGCGAACCGGATTCGATTCCCTGCGGGATCGCTCCCGGATTTTCGCATGTGGGAATCGGGCCGTACAATTCCGCTGGTCGGTGGGTTTTCTCGGAGATCTCCCGCTTTCCCCGTCCTTTCATTTCCGGCGCTACACCATATACTCATCTCATTTCACCCTCATCGGTTCCCAAAACCTATAGATGTTAAGAGTAGCCCACATCTTTCCACTTCTCTCATGCTGCTGAAACACAGATTTATCACAACCTCGTAACTTGCCTAGGAAGGTTAAATAAAACTACGTGTACACAATTTATATGACATTTTTGAAAATATATCGCAGGGAGAAAAGCAAATTCTTGGTTCAGCAAAGCAATGTTGCAAACTTAGCCAACTGAAAATTTTGTAACCGTTCTACCATCACATTTAAATATTTGTTTTACTAAGTCATTAAATATTATAAATGCGTTTCAATTTTTATTCACGAATTCAAACATTATTTTTTCTTTAAAAAGTACGAAACACTGTATGCTAGAATTGAATAGATATATAATTTCCGGCTTTTAGAGTTTCGAAACTAGTTGCATCAAAACAAAAGAAAAAAAAATTAACGAAACAATCTACAGACTTCGCTTATTCAATTAGATAAAAAATTATCAACACGAGGTGAATTTTGCGCTGATATTTTTATCAGTAAAAATTAAGTATGTTTTGGCTAGTGCTACCCTAAAATATTAATAGTTTAAGAAGGAAGGATTACTATACAAATAGCATACAAACATTATATGTTTAATAACATTTATCCTGTGGGCTATTTCTCACTAGTAGTGGCCAACTCAACATTGCTCTCGCTGGTTTCTAATTCATTGCGATTATTAAATATGTAATTATTACTGTTCATATAATATTTAAGTGATGTTTCAATTAATCAAAATGATGACATGTCCATAGGTTTTATGATATATTAGCTGTTTGAAAACCAGATGAACGTTTTACACCTGGGATGATCATTCGATAGCATTTCTTTAATAGTGAACGGATTGATGTATGGGTTGTGTTTAAGGTTGTTAATCATGCTTCAGTGCAACAGTAATTGATTTTGTTTCAGAACGGCATACGAAAATTTCTCAAGTGGTGATGCTGGGCACAAGATGACGTAACTTTCCACTAATCCAAATATGAACCTTTCAACCGAATGATTAACTTTTGGAAAGCTAAGAGTTCAGTCAATTTGCATCATCTTGTAAGCGCGAACTATAGGCGCTGTTGGTAACTATTTTAAGTAATTATTCTAACCCCTCAAATTTTCATTCACAATGTAACAAAAGGTATTTTTAGATATTTGTATAGGGTACCAACGTTCTTATGTTCGGAAATATCTTGAGAACTTTCACAATTTTGTTTCAAACGGTTAAAATTTTGCCTCCCGCTTTCTTCCCGAAAGATCATGTAGCATATTGTCGAAGCCATCCCTTTGTCCCGTTTATAAATGAAACATTCTCTTGAGCGCGACAAGTTAATTTGTTTCGTAATATAGCTTGTGTGATATGAACTTTTGATAACCTTGAACTGAACAGTAAGAACGCCAGTGTAAGGCTATCAATGCCGTCATCGCTCGTAGTAGATGCTCGAACTTCAAACAGTAATTTCGGTTGTCTTTGGCAGTTTCTCCGTGTTCATTAATTCTTGTTTTGCAAAATGACGCTTTCCTAGCCGTGGTGTCCGCAGATTATCCGCGACTACTTCCTGTTTGGATTTTCTAGAATATCGTGTAATTGTTACTAATTTCATTTAAGGTAGTTCTCTTTTCCGTTGAAGGAATTCGTATTCGACTTTCGCACTCACTTAACCTGTGCGGCAAGAGTGAAGGTTAATGTTTCACTGACCATTTTTCCAAACGAAGAATAAAGCTGAGAGCATATTAAATTTCTATGTTTTCGTCGCGGCCTGAAGTACTTTTTGGCACTACGTCGCAGAGATTTCTTGCACGTACGTAATTTAGAGTGGGATGGAAGTCCGCCATTCTAGTGCAGCAAGAGGACGAATAGGTTTAAGCGCGAGTGGGAAACTTCATTCCAGATTCAGTTCCTCAGCGGTAGAATTTCTCTCTGTCAATATAATATTTTATTGGTAGTAGTCCTGAGGGCAGATGATTTGCGAGTTTTAATGAGCTTTAGGACAGTGGCGACCACAGCTAGAGAACGACTTACTTTAGCCTTAATTTTTTTTACTAGACGAAATAAGTGTCAGTAATAGGTTGTTCACGGTAAAGTGAGCTGTTTTGAAGTCAACATTTCAAAAATGTCACTCTCCCCATCTTGCGTATATTTTGACTGGCACGCTGACTGGTCAGCGCCCTGTAAAGTTGGCAACGCCGGTGTGAAAGTAGTCAATTGTTTTAACGTTGAAATAAAGATGTCAGGTGAACATTTGTGAATATTTTAAATTATTTAAATTATTGTTAATGATTAAGTTTAAAAAATGTCCACAGTTTCACTTTACCGAGGTATGAACAAAGCAATGAGGTTAACTACATTGTAATTTTTACATATGGTGGAAGGATACACAGTGTGAATACAAGTATATACTAAGCAGAGCTTCCAAAAGTGCTCAGTTACCATGTCCAGCCCATAGCAATCGACACTTAGATTATTATTATTGTAAATTAGAATTTGACAACTTAACCTGTCAAACATTAAAACTCTGGTACTTTTATAATTATCTTGGTTTTTTTTCAGTCCAATTCAGGGTAGTAGTAGACAGCTAACCCTGTCAGCGTCTTTGTATCTCCCGAATTTATTTCAGAACTTTTCCTAGTTTGTAAGCTCGAATGGAAACCGTAGAATCGATACGACCGCTGAAACTGTATAGCCAAGAGGCTAGCAGCGCTAATCTATGTGGACCAGGGTTCGCAAAGTAAGCACAGGAAAGTTGTGTGTTTTCCCGAACGTGCGTCTAGTGACAACACAACGTTCACCCTCTCCCCCTCTCTAAACCTTATTCCCTTTCTTTTTCTCCCGTCCACCTAACCCTACCTTCATCCCCCTTCCCCTGCCCACGTGGGGCGAGGCGCCACACTCGGAGCCTACACTTTAAGCCGCAAGTGACTAAGAGTGCCCGACTAAAAGGCTGAGAGTTTCTGCAAACAAAGGATAATCGGCTTTGAGCGGGCCGGCGCCGCTGCTCTGCGAAATGCCTTTCCTCCGCTTCGGATGACGCTTCCAGCCCCGACGTATACCCCATCCGCCGGCAGGCATCAAGAAGTGTACACTCAGTCCGCTGAAAGAAGAGACCTCAAACGATCTCGGATTAATTTATAGGGGGAAAAATGGTAGAAATTAGTAGGAAAGTAGACAAATATGGATTAGGGTACTAATATGGAATACCGCTGTATCAACTGACACAAGCGTTGCCATCTAGCATAAACCGGCAAAACTTCTTAGTATTGTGCCTCCTGACAGGCTACCACCATTATAAGTGTGTTGCAGCAACATACGCATAATATTTTTTAAGCCTATGTGAAATTCGAAATTTGGAAAAGTCAACAGGTAAGTTTGAATAAATTGATATTTATTCAACCTCCCACAACTTAGCAAAATACTTGTGTTCTATGTAAAGTACAAATACGCTGCTGCCTATAACATGTAACACATTTATCTTTACGAAAATCTTAAAACTGTTTCCATGCAAAGTAGTGGAAGTGTTACAAATATGGAATAATATTCCATATTTGAATTCTAATTGGAATATTATCGACTGAATAAAGAAATTCATCTATAGCCTTTCGTGATTGATTACTAAATGCATAACTACGTACGGCGCTATGTTAGCATTTATCTTATCGCTAAATCTCAATTGTTATGGCTCTATGTTATATCACCTTTCAGGGGTGTACAACGAGCCATTGTGTTGCCTGAGTATACGGCTTTATTGCACACCCTTAAGTGTCAATTTACATTTTATTGTTTAGTTGCTTTTACGTCTCGTCGAAGGCCCTTTGTTATATAACCTTCCAGAGGTGGACAACGATCCCTTGGGTGGCCTAACTGCACATATGGCTTGTAGGAACACCCCAAGGTGTCAATATATATTTCATTTATTTTTAGTGGGCTTTTACGTATTGTTGACAACGAGGTTATAACAGATGATTACCCACATTTACACAAGTGACAGGAACTGGGGAAGGAATCGGCCATGCCTTAATTAACTATCCCAGCCTTTGCCTGGAGTGATATAGAGACACTATAGAACATCTAAATCAGGATGGCCCAACCAATTTGTTATACCCTTGCACCACCTTGCTCAGTTTACATTTTAATGTTCCGCAGTGCTTGCCATTTATTCATATACTAAACCTTGCTTATGTGGGTCTGCGTCCATGGTGTAGTCTGTAACACGCCAGCTTATGGTGGACGGTGTGCTCGTGGCGTGAATGGACAAGATGGCGTGATATCCGGTCGAGTGAAGTCTATTGAGCGTGAGGATACTCGGAGGTCTCTAAAACATTGCGGACTGGAGGGAAGTGGGTTAAACTAAGGCGTAACTGAATAAACATGTAATATAGACTTTATTGTAATTAATGGAACTGTCAAAAATGGACACATAATTTTAATTGAATTGGTTTTGTTACAACGTCTATTCGGACCGATCTATAGTTATTTAATTATGATAATTCCTTTGAGGTAATTGTAAATTTAATTGATTGAAGTCATTAATTGTAAGCAACAATCTATATCAGTTGATTGTGAGATGTTGAGTCGAGAAAATTTTGTTTGTATTTATTGTAACTATAATTAGATCATAATTACCTCTTTTATTTAATTAGGATCTCCATTCCTAACGAACTTGCTTTAGCCCACTGATTTCGAGGGGGAGAGAGAGAGAAGAGAGAGAGAGAGAGAGAGAGAGAGAGAGAGAGAGAGAGAGAGAGAGAGAGAGATTATTAACACTGGTGTCAGAAGTGTGATCGAGGCATTTCATTTAATATAATAACACAATTGCAATCACGATTAGAGTAGGATATTTACTGGTGGCATCATTTTGTAAATATAATAATAGTTATAGCACTAGGTTCAAGAATTATTAAGATATTTGTGAATGCTACGAGGAAATTTTCGGCAGAGATGGAAGCACAGGCTTAGATCGAAGGACTGGGTAGCCGAATTGCTAGTGTTAATGAAAATGAAAATAATAAAATAGTGTTGTAGACAGTGTAAATGAAAATGAAAAAAAAAAAAAAAAAATGGCAGTGTTAATAAAAATGTAAATAGCAAAATTATTTGTTATAGTGAACTTGTAAATATTAAAATAGACAATGTTGGAGACAGTGTGAATAATAATGTTGATAGAAAAATAGACAGTGTGAATGGAAATGTAGGACGAAAGATAGAATGTGTAAGCGAATTAGTGAACAATGGAATATGCTGTGTGGACAAGAAAATTTACACTGTGAATTTGAGTTTGAATAAGAGAGTAGTAGGGCATTGTATGTTCATGGCCAGGATCTAGGGTCGGGAGCCAGGGAGCCAGGGGTGTTGGTCACCATGTTAGATTCTGCCAGTTTGTAATTTACCATTCTTCGTACAAGACCAGTTGTTTTTACCCTAAAATCGCATGTTTCACAGAAAATTCACATCAGAAATCAATTATTCAAGTCCAAAAATCACCCTTTTTTCTAAAATATTTTTGCTTTTTTTCCCTGCTGCAAAAAAAAAAAGACTCCCCAGAAAAGCAAAATTTTTTTTCCAGACAGGTGAGGCAGACTTGTGACTCAGGTGAACTTGGAGCCAGGTGAGCGGTCCTTTCGCTCCGAAATTCTAGAAATTCTTTTTTAAATTTAAATGTATTTTTATACTTAAAATTTAAAGTTGTAAGTATAGCATGTTATATACAATCGGACTCGTCTTTTCAAGGCGCAAACGATCGCGATATTATACACCCATTCTGTCTTGCTTTTCATGCTCTATCATTTCATGTTGTATTTATCTCTTTCTCTCCTGTCTCTCTTATTCTATCCCTTTCTCTCTCTCTTTCTTTCTCTCTATTTTCATTCTCTTCCTTTCTTTCGTTCTTTCCTGCTCTTTCCTTTTTCTTTTGTCTCTCTATTATTCAATAGATTTTCTCCGAGTCTTCCCATTCTTGTTCTTTCGTTCTCTCTTTCATTCCGTCTTGTCTTTCTCTCTCCGTCTCTTTCTCTCTTGTCTCTCATGTCCGTTTGACACCACCGTCTTCGTAGTTCCTTCATCGCCTGCTAAAGTGTGCGAATTGCCAGTGTGAAAACTTATTTATGAAAATAAAGATGTACTTTCCATGCACGAGAAGTTATATAAAAATTATTGTAAAGTACATTCCAAGCAACACTTTGTAAAAACTATTCTAATTTTAATACTTTAAAAATTAATGCAACAGAAATTAAAGTATACTATCACTATTTCTTAAATATTCACTCTATTCTATATGTTTTTACATAATTACGGATTGAAAAACAATTCCACATGACCAAGAATATGCATGTCACCAGTAGTACCAACTAATTTTCGATTCAACCAAATCAAATCACCAAGTTCCATCTTCATCCTCTTACGTGAATAAATAGATGATTTTCCAAAAAACTCTAATTACAGCAGTATTGTCTGCCTCGCCCTCATGTACTGGAAAAGTCTTCCAATAGATTATACTGTTTGGATCAATCTCACTATTATCCTTTGGTGCAGGCTCCTTCTCAACATGAGACCTTCTGAAGAAACACATTTCCAACAAACCACTGCTAGCTTTAGCAGTTATTACTTGAAGACTAAAACAGTACAAAAAAGACAACAAAATATAACTCTCTTCTATATTAAGGAACTTAACTGTCCAAGACCTATCATTTTTATTGACATCCTTAGTAAAAGACACAATATTACGATAAACCTTCCTTGTGTTAACCAGAAGAACGAATACACCTCCGATTCATGTCAGGATGAAATCTACAAAAACACATATTCAATACTGTTAATAATTGTAAAAATTAATATAATATGCAAAAAGGAATTAAAATATTAATTCAACACAGATACATACCTCAATACAAGGTAAGAACACAAAAAGTTGTGGCTTGGTGGGGCTCGGAAGTACATCCGGTGATAAGGTCCTAGCACATAGCGGCAGCGAATAGAGATACGGAACGCTGTAGCGGAGTTTCCCATTAGCATGTTAAATGCCGAGCGAGTAGGTTAAAGTAATAGGTGCGGGCTGATCCTGGACTTTTCTGTTTTCGGTTTTTTTGTTTTAAAAAAGGAAAAATCTCATGGGCAGTCAGGATTCAAACCCGAGATCTCGTGGTTAGGAATCGGGCATATTTACCACTCGGCTACAGTGTGGCCACATAAGCAACACTGCTTAAAAGTTGTATATAAGTGTCTAAATGAAGAAGCTGCACTCCCCTGGTAAAAAAATTAAAGTAATATATTTTGCATATTTTTCCAATCAGTGCATATTTTACTTAAGAACACTAATATTTTGAAATAGTTTTTGTTTAGTTAAAGGCAAGTGATATACTGTATTATAATGTCTCGTTATTTTTCAGTCAGGTTCTGAATATTTAAATTACATTATGTGCATATACCCACGCTGAAAGATTCTTATACATTCCTTTTAAAATAATTATGCAGCAGACCACATTTTTCACAAGTCAGGTTGTTAGCAAACAAATATTTATAGTCGCAGGTGAATATATTTTGCGGTCTCTTAAGGTCAGGCTAATGAAATTAGGTTTTGGAAGCATCAGTTCTAACTGAAGGAATTTGTTTGTTTAAGCCCTTTATAAGCATAGCGATTAGATTAAAATAATATTTGCTGCATAGTGGTTGTTTTTATGAGATCTGTTTATAACATACTGGTTACCCTAATATAGAGGATTAATAAGAAATAAGAAATCTGTAATTAATATTTAATTTTTAAATTTACTTTTTTTTTAACTTGTATGTATAGTATAGCAAAAAGTTCTCCCTACTTCATTATATATATATATATATATATATATATATATATATATATATATATATATATATATATATATATATAAGTAGGCACCATACCACCCATCATACATCATAACTCAAGTTTACAAAAATTATAGAGTTCAGACCAGCCGAAACACAAACATCCCTGCCATCTGCTCTACCAACCAACACAATATTACCTACCAACCGTACTACTAAGTATAACTCTAGCATACCTCAACCATGCAGTCCACATTGACCTTACCAATAGTTTCTTACTGCTCATACTTTCTGGTCTACTGGTCGACACCAGCCAAAAATATACGAGTCACTATACCAACCAACCATTAAAACCCTGCAACAAATGAAAAACTCAATTCAACAGCACCACCCAATACAATATCCATCATAACTAGAGCAACCATACAGCTGAGGCCAGCCCATAATCTAACACCCATTATAATAGTTTTACTAACCAACTGCGCTTATACCTGCCAACCATACCACCCACTATAACTCTGGCTGTGCGATTATCACGCTCGCATTCCACCAAGGCGAACCGGGTTCAATCCCCGGCCGGGTCACTGGATTTTCGCAAGTGGGAATCGTGCCGGACGATGCCGTTGATCAGTGGGTTTTCTCGGGGATCTTCCGTTTCCCCCGCCCCTTCATTCCGGCGCTGCTCCATATTCACTTCAATCACCCTCATCGGCTCTCAAGATCTCACTGCTAAGAGCCGTCCAAATCTCTTCACTCACTCACTCACTCTAGCTTACATCAACCATTTGTCCACACAGACCATAGAAAGCAAACACAAGACTTGCTAATATTTTCCTACCACCCATACCATCTGCTGTATCAACCGTCATCAGACTAAATATACTTACCACTCATATCATCCACTAGAATTCAAGCATACCTCAGCCCACACCCACTAAAATATACCAAAAATCTTAACTCCAACATTTCCGTCATATCCTTGTTACCATCAGACACCAGGCAAATATACCACCCATCAAATAAACCTACAGCTGCGTGGTAGGTGGGGAACCAATGAAAGTACGTGACGTCACGCTTCACATAGTTGCAGTCGGCAAACAGCATGGCGAACGCAGCACCTCAGTCGTACGGCGAGCGAGGTGCATGCCAGCCATACAGACTGTCATGCTGTCGAACTCCAGCGGGACCCAGTACGGCGGCGGTGACCCCTGCTACGTCGGGCAACTCCACCGTCGCACCAGGCCAGTATCACCCAGGCCAGCTTAGCTGAACTTCTGATGTCTTCAAATGTAGGGAGCAACATCTCGTCGAAGTTGTCTTCGCACTGCAGGCGGGCAAGACACGCGTAATTTTTCGTGCACACGAAACTGTCAGTTCAGTCGGTTAAACGAGACGGCCAGTTGCCTCAAGGAGACTTTCATAATAACAAATAATACGCAATTTTTTCCATTAGTGTGAAAGAGTAAATTTTTTCAAATTTATAAATTGCGTCAGAGTGTCACACAATGGTATTTTTTTTCGTAGTGTTCAAATAAATTAAAAGTGTGCATTCCTAATTGCAAATTATTGTATGGAATCCTTTTCTTTCTAGATACTACATACTTTGCTCACATGACAAAAAAAAAAAAACGATTTCATACTGCTCCTGAAAGTTACCTGAGCACAAAAATAACTCAGGTTATGGGAAATCTCCAAGGACGTTATTCAGTTGCCGTCGGGTCATATTAAACTAAATCCAATTGAACTATCATGTGGGTGATATAATAAAACAACATAGTGATATATGCTAAAAGAATGTGATATTTTGTTTTGTTTCTTTGCTGTATAAAAGTAGCAAATATGCTACAAACCAGTTAAAATTTTGAAGCGAAACATTTCAAGAATGATACATTATTGAGCACCGAGTAATACAGAATAGTTAATGTAACCCTTGGATTATCACCTTAGGATAGTTCTTCATTTGACTAAAAAATTGTAGCAACACAGAAACTGTTGGAGGCCTAGAATTTAATCTGACTGGAAATATGTAAGAAATCCTGACGCCATGTTGTTTATTTTACTATGCAATCTTTCATTTAGGACGTACGTGAAATTTCCGATTCTGGTCCGTCCAGTATTCTCTGATTATGGACGTATCTAAGTAGACTCTTCACAGATCCGTCAATCACTGGCCGGCTGCCAGTTTACTGGCCACAGGTCGTAATTAATCAAGGAAGAAACTAGCAGAAAAGGAGACTTCGGGAGGGTAGCTCCTTGCTATACGAGATGTTAGAAAAATTTGTACGATATGTTAAAAACACAATTTCTTCTCCTTAAATGTAGACTGCATAAAGTTGAAGCGTATAGTGTACTTCGATACGCCTAACTCCCAAAAAATGGCCCCAGAGGAGATTTTTATCCGAAACCTCCCTTCCACTCCACTTGATTGATTGCTACTGGGAAGGCGTTAGTAATCGAGTCCCCCAGATTCTCGGAAAAGGATTCTCTTTAACACCTCTTACCCTATTTTGCTGATTCGAGAACTTCTGTACTTGGACTTGTGCCTGTTTTGAACTGCGCCCTTACGATTGTGTTTAATTTTGTTGAAATACTTAATAGAAATGATATAGTTATGAATTAAGAAACGAAACCTTTAATAAAGTAGTTTTTTTAAATGAACTATGACCACACACACACACTGTTTTAATATAAGTTGTTCTAAAACAAAATATAAACCAGTCATATATTACCATTATCAAAATATTAATAATTGTTTTCCTTTAACATACCCCCTTAAATATTAATATTTTGTTTAAAATTATAATAAACAAAATTGTATATTTTCTTTCCTCTTCTTTTTAAGAAACCATTAATTATTTTAAATGATTGAATTTGGTAGGACCAAGAGCTTTGGTCAGTATGTCAGCCAGCTGATTTTATGTATGACAGTACCGAATCTACATTATTCTTTCAGAATACTTTTTTTTTTTTTGACGTAGTGAAAGCGCACATCTTTATGTTTTCTCCTTCTGTCCATTATACCTTTCTTGCCGAGTTCAATGGTGCCCATGTTATCAACATTTACTTAAGATTTGACTTCATTTCTGGAAATTTGTTACAACATAGTTTCCAAGTAAATGAACTCTCTTGAGTATTCTACTTCAAATACAAACTCATCCTCTGTTGAACTTGTAGCTAAATATTTATGATATTTCCCATTACCTGAAACATTTTCATAAAAAATGTTATTATCTGATGTCCTTCTACGGGTTTCTTCGTCTCCAGCGTATTCCGAATAGCAGAAGGCTTTTCGTTCTTCTGGGCTGTCGTTATGAAATGTGATACCACTTGAAACTCTTCCTTTGGAGTATTTTAGGATTCTTTTAATTTTAGCATTTTTTTTCTATCAACTCCAAAGTAACATTTTGATCTAAAGATTTCTTTTCTTCAGTTATTTATGTTAGCCATTTTTGTTTCCCCGAACAAGTAATTGCTTCTTGATAAGCCAATATAGCAAGTTCATTGCTATTATTCAACTTATAATCATTTAAGAAAGTAGGTAATTTTCTTCTTCATTGCTGACCTCCCGTGGTGTAGTTAGTTGTTCGGCCACCCGTCCGGGATGGAAGAAGTTTTTGGGTTCGAATCTCAGGTAAGGCATTGGTGTTTGTTTGTAAGCTGTCCCCTGATAAGCCTTCTGGCATAACACCTTGGGGGGGGGGAAGCGCTTATAAGCCCTTTCTATTCCAACCCAATCTTGTTATTTTTTCTGTGTCAAGTTCTCCTTCCTTAACATGATAATCCTCTACTTAAGTTTCTTCTAATTTTGTTCGCGTTTGCATATTTTTCCTAAATTTGTTCACCATTTTCTTCTTGCTGAATCTTTCCATGCTTGTTTTTGGTTTCTCTATTAATGTCTTCTTGAATTATCTTTACATATTCTTGGCTGTTTTAGTCATCAGTTGATTTTAGCATATTCTCTACAGTAGAGTTTGAAGAATTTTCAATAATTTTCATGGCATTTAATATATGGAATAAAATTAACATCTCTTGAAATTATATTCTTCCTTTAGTCTTCATTCCATAGATTATATTCGTTTGGAGCATTTCCTACGAATTACGTACTTATTACTTGTTTGTTCAAATTATTTGAGATGTCTCAGATTTCTCTCATATACTTTACACCCAATAATTTTAAGTTTTTATAGATTGGGGACATCATTGTGACATTTTTCTGCAGGGGTACTGTAATTGCAGTTGGAAGATATATATATCGTGAAAATATATAGCAGTGAGAAGTGCTTCACCCTACATTTATCTATCGAAATTTGAGTCGTACTTTAATTATTACTGTACGATTTAAACGTTTAGATTTAGTATTATTATAACGAGTATAAAATGGAGTGACATGAAAGACAACTACTTTCTCCCATTTGTTTTCGACTTGTTGATCATATTCCTTTTAAGCCTCACTTATTTCACTTTTATTCGTAGGTAACATCACCATACCAAAATTTATAAAATCATCAAAAAAAAGTAATGTAGTTTCGTATCCATCCCATGCCGGTGGACTTGTTGAACACTGAACAGCTGTGTGAATAATTTCAAGGGGTTGCTTACCAAGAGTTTTTTCAGGTGAAATAGGTGATCCTGTTAGTTTTGCTTTTATGCTTACAGTACAAGTGTTTGAAATTATATCTAATTCAGACTTATCTAGTTTCAACACAACTGAAATAATTTCTTTTTTAATATAACTCAACGTTATTTCTAGGAAAACCAAATGGACCGTAAACTCGAATTTCTTCAGATGCAATAATAAAATATCGATTGGAAGTGAGGCTGTCCGATTAACACTACTCACCGCCATGATGCTTCACGAACAACTAACTGCCTCCTCTCGGCGGCCCAGGGTTGCCAACTCTGTGATCCAGTGTTGGATGCAGTTCTACAACTACGGAAAATTCAAATACCAAATGTGTCCAACAAGTGGGAGGAAGTCAGTAGACACATGAAGTTTGTCCAGTATACACACAGACAGTCATTAACACATGGAAATTGAGAATTTACAAATTTACAGGTCTAAACACTTCACCGACCTTGGAATATAATATCTCAACAATTGAATGGCAATGGCCAAAGTTTCACCACAGGAGTCCAGTGGAGTTGCGCGCAGTTGCCACTGTTGTCACACCATCCTTCCCTGGGCGGAGCTCCAGATTCGCCCAAAACCACAGTAGTGGCGGAAGACTTTCTTCCTTGAATAGCACGAGTTTATTGGCAGCAAGCTGAGGTCTTTTGTTATACCACTTCTGCCACTGTTGTAGAATACGCAGGTAATCGCGCTGCCATCGATGCCAAAAATCAAGTTTCATCCACTCTTCAAGTTGCCATCAGTGCAGGGAATTGAGGATGACATTCCTGAGGCCAGGTTCAGGCCGAATGACCAAGGGTTCAAGAGTCAGAAAATGGTCAGGTGTAAGGGCACCGAGATCGTTGGAATCACAACTCAAAGGGCACGATGGCCTGGAATTCAACATGGTTTCCACCTGAACTAGCCCAGTATACAATACTTCAAATGTCAAGACCTGCTCCCCAATAACCTTGTGAAGGTGGGACTTAAGAGTATTTAACTCCAGCCTCCCAAAGGCCTCCGAATTGAGGAGCAGCAGGGGGTTGAATTGCCAGTCGACACCAAGCTGGGTCAATGGACCATTTACATTCTCTTGGTGAGAAAAAGATGAACCCAGCTGCCTGGATTCCTGCAAACAATTGTGAACCACATAGAAATTATTACCCCAGCCATAGTAAATGTCTGAAGACCTACCTCGTGTAGGAAGAAAACTTTGATGTGCTCCAAGGAACACTTATGTGGACAGATCAGAAGCCAATTCAACATGAACTGCATTGGCGGCACAGTACACAAAAATGCAGAGATAGCCATTCAAGATTGTGGCCTTGTGCACTCGAGTAAGTTTGATCACGAAAAGACCAGCATAATAAACTCCTACCCTTGTAAATGGTTTGATTTTTGTACCCTCATGACTGGAAGATCTCCCGTACAAATTTTACTAGGAGAAGGCCTCTGTCTAACACAATGGAGACAATACATAGACACGGGTGATGACATCTTTATCTGACAAGATCCAAAACTGTTTTCACAGAATGCCCCAAAGAGTATGCACCCCAGGATGATTGTTACTTTTATGATAATGGCTTGTGAGGAAGTCAGTTAAGGAGTGCAACTTAGGCAACAACAGAGGTTGTTTATGTTCAAAAGTAACTGTACATTGAAAAAGTCGAATACCCACCCCAACGAAGCCATGTTTATCATGAAATGGCACCGATTTCTTAATTTAAGGTGCTGTGAATCGATTACTCTTAAGAGCTACAATATCACCACTAAATATCATGAGCTGAGCTCGCTGAAACCAAAACTTGAGGGCTCGATCCAACTCAGAGGGGGTAAGGCATCCACCCAGATGTAAGGCATGTGAACTACGACAATTGTCTACAAAGAGTAGTAGGAAACCAGTGACACTCAAGAGCTTGGTAAGATGACTGAACTATGACACCTAGTTATCCAGATCCTGGTGCTGGGTTTGTGTGCTCAGAGTCACAGCTTTGAGTTCAAACAATGCAGGGTTCACACCAGCTGCAACTAGACTTTATGTATACAGAGGCCATTGCTCTAAGGGGTCACATTTAAAGGTCACACTGACATGATCAAGCAGATATGCCAACAAGAGTCCACAACAAAACTCCAAGTGCGGCAATGATTGCATCTTTACAGATGTCACCTTGGAATTGCCCACTAATAATCGATTTTACCATGAAGATCCAAAACATGCAAGTAAACAACTGCTGTGTAGCCAATCTCAGAACTCTCTGAGAACCCATGGATTTCACATAAACACAGCCTCCCGAACCCTTGATACACCTAGGAACTGTGATTGATTGCAGGTGAGGAAGTTATTGATTTAAAGGCCTCCAGCATGCTGCACAGTAAGATGGGAGAGTAGCATCCTAATGGATAGTCTTCAGTCACAAAATCTGCAGAAGTTTCGCGAACATAAGGAGATGAGTGAGTCGCCCAAGAGGCTCGAAGATTCGAGCTATGGTGGACAAAATTGTGCACTTTGTGGCATTTATCGGGCTGCTTTGAATTTTGTAGGCAGAGGTATCTGAGACCAGGATCCACTGTAATCATAATACCTTAACAACCTGACTACCTGAATCCAGACATAATGATTGTGGCATCTCAACATCATCCACAGGAAGCCAGTAAAGTAGGAAGGGGTGATTGCTCATGATTTTTCACAGCTTAAATACATTCTTAGGACGATAAGAAATTAACTCACTTTGAAGGGCCAGTGATGACTCAACTGAATGAGAACATGTGACAACTTCATCAACATAAGTGTCTGAAAGCAAGGCCATGGACACATTAGGGAAATTGACCGATTCATTCTAAGCAACTGCTGCAAAGTGTGAATAGCTATGGAGCATATCATTCTTAGATTGCTGTGTGCAGTGTAATGGACATTCACTCTCTCTTTCCAATGCTCGATTTCAGTAGTTAACGCTGTCCATGTTCCTGCGGGCGCTGTGGTCTGATAAGTTATTTTTTGCAACTTTGAAAAAGAAAACTATCTATTTTGTGTGCACGCCATCCAATCACAATGATAGGGTTTTTTTTCACAGGATTCAGTTTCAAAGGAGCCACTTAGCTTTGCTTCGCATTATTGGATTCCTTTACGAGTTGGCAGGGAGATAAACAGATAAGAATGATCTTAATCATGCCATTTCCTTCACAGCCCATTTGTTTCTCAGCTTGCCAGTCATGTAAAAAAGCTGAAGCAATCTGGCAACAGTGAGCACCATAAGCCCTGTACTGCAATCTAAGTGTTAGATGGACTATAGGAAAGGTGCAGATGATACTCCATAAGTGACTGTTTTCAGACGAAAATCCTCTACTGGAACAGTGTCACAAATCTCCCATAAAGAAGACTCGGAAGATCGACACAACATCTTCAATCTCGCGCTGCAACTTGGGGTCTGTAAGCAAGAGGCTATTCAGTAACATTCCCTTAGAATCCTTGGCTAAGGCATTGAACTCCGCACAAAGCTTGGTGGTATAACTCTCGGGCTTGATCACACAGTGGTGTGAGTTACAATTGCCTGAAAATGACAACCTGATCTGGAGGAATCCTCTCTATATGCCTGAGTTAAGTTAATCTGGAATAAACTTAGTGTATGCCCTTTAAATCACTTTTCCCTTTGAGTCACATGTTAAGACCACTCAAGCGATTTACAGCTTGGGGCCAGGTGGCTCCAATGTCAGGTTCAGAAGTGCAGAATAGCAAGCACACACTGTAACGACCATCGTCATTTCGAATTAAAGTATCGACAAACATTCTTTTATAAAGGACCTCCTCAGGCGGCTTATGTTTGGTGACCAGGAACTTTCTAACTTCCCAAAATTTTCTCATGAATACCACCAGAGAAGGGACAGAGAGAGGACAGATATATAGAATAACTTGGCAGGAGGAGAAACAGTTTGAGATGCCACCTTCCCCATCAAACCCAACCAAACACAGACCCTAGAACAACTGGTGGGTTCTCAATTCTCCCTTCGGTCATCTGAGGAAGGAGGTCCACACCAGTAAAAAGTTCAATGGGACCAGGCATGTTGAAGGAGAGATCTGCTAGTTTCAGGCTAGACACAGCACTACGAACTTCAAGAGTACAGCTTGACACTAGGTAAATTACCAGGAATGCATGGTGAGACAAGGACATCAAGAGCAAATTGGGGTCTGCACAGCAAACTGGGACAACAACAGTAGATGCATTGGCTCTTGCCACATTGTCCGGGGTGTTAGTCCATGAATCGGCAAATGAGCCTTGTTGCATCTCAAATGCATTTTTTGCATACATCCTTCTGTGATAAAAGTAGTTTGGTTCACTGTGTCTAACATTGCCCGGACTACGTGCGGACTACCTGTCGAATAGAGAACCTCTACTTGGGCAAGTGACAATAGCTCAGTTTTATAAGAATTAATCACAGCATACATGACTGCTTAAAGTGTATGTGTAGTCTCCCCAGATGGTGGCACAGCATCAGATCCTGGACCTTGGTCCTTAGATTTAGGTTCAAAGTGAGGTAGATTATGTTTCTACCGCAGGTGTGACATGACATGGTCGACGAACAAATCTTTACTTGATGAGACTGATTAAGAGAATTTAAACTTAGCTTCTGCATTTCCACAATGGCATACTGATCTCGGGGTGACAACTGATGGTAATCAGGATACCTATAGAAGGGATGTGATGAATTACAGACACAACATAACTGTGTTGAACTTTCAAGATAACTTGATGCATATGACTGATGCTTGTTAGGATTGGGAGGTTTTTGTTTAGGCAGCTGCATAGCAGGCACCTTATAGCAAAAGGAGCAAGACTGGGATTCAGAACCCTTTAGTTGAGACTAACTCACCATCTCTTGGGCTCTACAATGCTTCTCAAGAAAGGAAATGAAGACGTCCATAAGGGAAGTTTGGAACCTAAACTCATTTCCCATTCCACCTGCAGTTTGGGAGCCAGTTGTTTACACAATATGGGAAGTAGAAGCAGATCCCATTGCTCCATAGGAGGCCCCAAAGCCTTCAATGCCAACACATTCTCAGAAATTGTGGTCAACAGGTTATGTAACGACATTGGTAAATCTGCGCAATCTGAGGGTGCTTGTAACAATACCACAATATGAGCTGACACAAACAACCACTTATTCTCATAGCGATTCTCTAGCAGTCCCTAGGCAACTTCAAAGTTACCATCAGATAATGACAAGGACTGGATCATTTTAAGGGGTTCACTACTAAGAACATCCTTCAGATATGCTATCTTTTCTACTGCAAACAAGCATGTATTATTTTTAATTAACATTGGAAACAAGTTGGAAGGGTTTGGCCATTGCTGCGGGTGCCATCAAAGTTAGGGAGTGGTATTTCAGGCAAAGCAACATTTTTATCTTTTGTCCATTTCCTGTAACAGTACCAATTCCTGCGTGCACCTTTGTCTTGCTTTTCAGGGCACCTGCGGTGGCCAACACAGTGTAGTATTGCTCGTCAAATGTATTCATCCGCTGAAGGTGATGTTCATTATCGAAATCATCGAAAGTGTCCGATAAAATTTCAAACATGATGTAGTCGATCGACGTCGTAAGATTGCTTCAAGGTCTCTGATGCTTGCAAGAAAAAGCTTCACCTTAGTCTGGTCACAGCTTACTAACTTTGAGAGACCACGAGCGTGCTTAACTCGCTGTTCTCCCAACCTGAGCTTCAATGATGTGGCTAGTGCATCAGTCATTGCTAAGAATAAATAAGGCGCGTACACTTAATGAGAGTTCATGTGACGTAAACTAACCTTGTCATAGTCCCGCACTTACAGAGGGCGATAAGCACGAAGCAAAAAAAAAAAGTAGAAAGAGCAAGCTAACGGATAACGAGGCGCGGTAAACAATAAGTACCGTGACTAACCACCAAAACAATAAAAGAACACAAATAGGCAACATACATGAACAAAAAATACAGTCACTGAAGAATGTAATGTTTTTTAGTACGTATATATCCAACTACGGTGATGCGAACCACAAACACGAGGTGCGATAAATTTCGAAATCGTAAATACGACGCAGAAATACCGGAAACATCCGGCTCGGGGACAAAAAATGTTATTCCTACGAAAACATAATGGACTATAAACTCGAATTACTTCAGATGCGAAATTTAAACATAGATTGAAAGTGAGGCTGCCCGATTGACACTACTCACCGCCATGATACTTGACGAACAACTGATTGCCTCCTCTCGGCGGTCCAGGGTTGCAGACTCTGTGATCTAGCGTTGGTTACAGTTCTGCGAACTGCGAAAACCCCGAGAGTTAGGGGTGCGGGAAATTCAGATATCTAATGCGTCTAGCATGTGGGAGGAAGTCAGTAGACACACAAAATTTTTCCATTATACGCAATATATCACCAACACACAATATTGGAGTATTCACAAATTTACTGATCCAAACACTCGTACAATTGCCCAAGTTTTCAATGCCATGAGGCAGCATTATTTTCGGCAAAAGATTGCGAAATTTGTGGTTTCAGCTTAATTTCATAAAGTCTCGAGTTTTCATTTTTCTTATCTCTTGGATTTTAACCTCATTTTTACTAAAAATCACATCTTCTCCGTGGGAAGTTATTCCCCAAATGAAAGTAAATTTTTAGGTAAATCCGGCACATATAACTAATTTTCAAGATTACATGCAGCCGATTTAAAAAACTTCTTCACGTTTAGAATCATACAATCACACATTTTTTGCTATTCCTAATTCCTTGTCAATGGAGTTTTATTTGTAAGTGAATCATTATATGTTGTCATGTGAGATGTTGCCCCTGAATCCATTATCCAAGTGGAATAATTATAGAAGAATTTCGATGAGTTTTCAGCCAGAACAGTAACTTTTTTGGTTTTATTTCTAAGGAAACAATTCTTCTCATCATGATTGTTTTTAGAATTTTTGCATATTATACATTGAAATTTTTATAACTATTTCGACAGTAATTATATTTTCATTCAAGTTTCTGTTCTTATGAATGTTAATTGAATGTTCATCGCTTTTACAAACGAAACAAAGTCTTTCTTAAATAGATGAAGAGGTAAAATGTTTTATTTCTGAGTCTATGTAATTTCTTGGTTTATTATTTTAGTAAACTATCAATGCTTCGTGTGAGTGATTAATCGTTATGATTAGTACGATTCGATGCACTGACAAAGTTATCTGCTGCCTTGTTGAAATATTTGATTGGAAGTATAAAGTTGTTAATTAAGAAAATAAACCTTTTTAAATATGTCGTAGTTTTAATGAACTCTGACCACACACACACTCACAATCACACACACATACTTTTTCAATTCAAATTTTTAAACAAAAGATAAACCAACCATAGAATAACATCATTAAAATATTAATCATTATTTTCCTTCAAAAAGCGTCACCGTTTCTATATATGGAAAGTAATAATACGATAAATCAGGTAAATTCTCGATTGAATTACAGTCTATCAAGAGTCCATTGCAGTGATAACTAGGCAACAGATATACTGGTTACTCCTTGACACTCCAATGCAGCAATAACAAACTTTGCCCGTCAACTTTGCAACCACGCATACTCATATGAAACATAACAATCGTATAATTTTACTCGTGATAATGTCAAAAGTCAATAAATGAAAACCTGGATATTCATGAAAATTTTTTACAACAAAACATAATTCGGAGGCATTTATAAATGTGTCTCATTTGTGGTTAATTATAGCCAAATGTTTTCCAGTGAAGCATTAGTTCAATTTAACTAGGTTATAGGTCAGCTTACACGATTCGATTGTCCTTATACCTGGTTTCATGTATTATCTACGATTCTTGTAAGATGTATTAAGATAACTGTGGACCAATAACAGCAGCAACATAGATGCACACGTTTTCGATGCTCAATCTTTTGACCTATTGCTAATGGATTTGCGACATTTCCGCGCACCAATTATAGTACTTATCTTCGTAAATAACTTACCTACTTTCGACTAGTGCTCGAGAACGGGCCTCTAGCCTGCCCCAAGAGTGAATTCGTGACAGCAGTAAAATCTGCTGTTACTACAGAAGGGTTTTGTGGTCACTAAAAATAATTTTTTGCTAAACATAAATACGATGGCAGGGAAAATCTCCTACCTTTCCTCACATTGGGCTTTAAAAAAAAAAAAAAAAAAAAAAAAAAAAAAAAAACATTGTGAGTTTCATCAACATTACTGTCGTTTCCTCCAACGCTGCCCAGTGTGGTCATTGTCATGTATTCAAGTCGCTGCTACCTTGATACCAACAACAAGAAGGAAGGCACAAGCAGTCGTTAGGGAGCATTAGTGCATATATGTCAAATCAGAGTGCCCGGACACTGGAAACTCGCGTGGAATATCCTTCTCAGCCAAGGTCGTTTGGTGCCAACAACTAAGTATCCTCCACTTTCACTCCGAACTATCAAGTGGGTTGGTTCCTTCCGACTGTGTGCCATTTCGAAGAAGCTCTTTCATTTGAAATATGCTACTAGTCTTCGTTAAACACTTTAAGTGTTGTTGACCTGCTCTTACGTCACCTAAATTTTAAAGAGTTATACATATGTGGCCGTAATATTACGACGCCCGCTATTTTCTGAAGAAAAATGGGGAAGTATTTTTACTTTGACAGTAGTTTTCCCTGAGTTCCCTGAGTTTGGCTGACTGACTGATCTGTGATGCAGTGCCGCCACAATCTGAGAAATTCGTCTCCAGACACCGATTGGCAAATGACTCTCTGTCGTACAGACGCAAAATAATCAATTTCCGTGGCTCGTTCTACTTTACGGTAGTTTGGGATTCTGCCGGCAGATTCGCTTCTAAACACTTCGCTGATAAGTGACCGTAATGTAAATTTCTAAAAATGTTTTTCCAAGTCAGCGAAAGTCGTCGGACAATTGGCAAAGACTGCTCCATTTTTGTCAATGTACGGTCAAACGAAATCCTAAAAAAAATTTTGATTTTCGAAGTTACGAATATCGACAACACGGACAAACGAAATACCTTCATAGCTACCAAAATTATGCGTTCAAAAAGTGCCGAGAGGTTTTGTTTACGATTAATTTTTATCGACAGGTACATACATTTATATTTAAAAAATATATGTTTTAGAGTTGGTTTGAACAGGGCGGTAGCCAAAAGGGAAATATATAGGGGTTGTAATCTCACCGGTTTTCCCCTTAAGATGCCATCGTTGAGTATGAAAGTTATTTATAACCTTTCAATTGTGATTAAAAAAAAAAAAAAAAAAATGTAAAAATTTGATACTTTTATTGTAATACGAAGTGAATTTTCTCCTAGTACTTGTCATAATTAAAATGTGGGTCAGAACCGCTAATGTCTTGTCCAACCTCCCTCTCTTTCCACCAGTCAGTGAAACCCTCCACCCCACTCCTTAATATTCAACGAGAAATTCCTGGCTACTCAACTGGGATTGAGCATAATGCTCTGCTGAAAATCGCCGTGGACGTATCCGTGTTCGTAAGGGATGCATGTCTTATAAACTAATAAATAAAGATTTAATATTTTAATTTATTTACTGTGTTATACAAATAAATATGCGCATAAATTATATTTTCAAGACACAGATATTTATTTTTACTGTTGGCAATTGCTATTATTGTAACTGAGCGTAGTCAATACGCTTATAAAATTGTAATTAAGTCCTTAACACTGAAAGTTTTCTCATAATGTTCGTAAATTAAAACTATAAATATATTACCACATTTGCAATTGCCGTTTATTACATGGTCGGGATGTGAGTCTCTCACAAAAATGTGCTACTTTCTTAGAGTCGAGCTGGTCAGTCTCCACCTCTTCTCTCCCGGTGGTCGCACACTGCAATAGTCGTCAATGCTTCGTTGCCCGTGGACTTTCAACTGTGACATATCACACGCATTCGACGTTAGTGGCCACTACTACAGACCAAGAGGAACGCCGTAGCTTATGTAGCTCATATGAGCTGGCATAGAAGATTCTTCACACCTCGGATCGCGCCGATGGAGGTAATGACGAGAAGATTCGCGCCATAGCTCCCAGTCGACTCTTCAAGATTGTAAGAGTGATGCCAGTCTCGCTAGCGATAAGCAGGCAGATGTGGCGACCCTCCCTCCACAAGCCAATGATGACGTAGTCCTCGGGCTTACATCACTTGGCCGGCTCATGGTGGTGTAGGGAGTGTGGAGAGGAAGTTGTTGGTGGGAATGCGACCACGTTGTTATAAATATGATGCTTAGCCATATTTATAAGTGAAAGAGGCTAGGGGTCTTATGGTTGTGATTAATGATAGGGGCTGTAGCTAGTGGCTGACAAGGGTTAATTAACTGTAAAACGGTATAGGTTGAGAGTCTGGTTATTATTGAATTAATGACCATTACAGTTACATAATAACAATTTTAATGTACCGGGAGAGCGATATGAGGTATTGACTTAAGTATTGCTTGATTAGACTCATGTTACACTATTGGGTTTGTCTCACCTTAAGTAGAGATCCAAGACTGGCTGTCCTGGATTCTACTGAATGTGAGCTGGAGAGTTCAGGTTACGATATAAGTTATAGACGCCTCCACACCGGCGTAAAAACGTGTAACACTGCCCCCTCCTCTAGTCTGTTCGTTTCGAACAGACTCTGAAACACCTGTCCCCTCAACGAAAGACAGTCGGTCAATGTAAGCAACCTGAGAATTTTCCTCAAGAGAACTCAACGATATAACTGGAAGGACGTAGCACTGAGTTGTTTCGATATTAGATAAAGGCTTCCCAAACACCCCTGGTACTGAGACTTGTAGCCTCCACGATACTCAGAGCCATACAATCACACTAACTCTCCTCTGAATGTTTCGCTAACATAGAGCGTTCCTCTTGATGACAATTGTGAAGTTGTGCTGTATGCTTCTCTTGATTATTTCCTGACTACGTATGTTCCCTTAAAGAGGCGCGCGTACGACTATGTAACTTATTATAAACCTTTCTTATTTTGTTAACATTAACTGCGATGGCAGTACCCGGGAAGTCGGTTTCCTGTAGGCTTGTCTCCTAACCATTCCTATCAATCTTTATTCGTTTCCTGAGTAACGTTAGTAGTAGGGGCGGTCTGGTTTCAGGTCACCTTGGATTAATCGGGATAAACTGATGGATTATCGATTTAATTGAAAAGGTATTTCCTTTATCCGATATTAATCCGATCTTAATCTGATCAATAATTGAAAGTATAAATAAAAAATTGAAACGGTTAAATTTAATGAAAGGTTTAAATCGATTGAAAAGACAAAATTCATTGAAAGGGTTAAATGTATTGAAATGGTTAATTATATTTTCTTGATTTCATACTTTTTTCCTTTCCTTTGGCGCGGAGCTCTGTACGATTTTGACGCTGTATTGTCCTGGAGGTGACTGACCAGTGTGGTGGGTTGCAATGTGTTATATAGGTGCATGAGTCTGCTAGGGGTAATTTTTCTTATTTTTATAATTTTGATGTATTTTTAGGGATGTTGGGGGGAGATAGGAGATTATTACGAATATATTTAACACATGAGGGAATTTCAGACTGTTTAAACGATTTCTAAGAGTGGTGTAAGTGGAAATTTTATGTTTATTTTTTTGGGGGATATTACTCGTAGACGGTGGTAGGATACAGGCAACTTTGAAAGAAGCGATTTACATCTTAATAATGATAAACGATTGATGACTGTTTCCGAATGGAATAAAATTTTAGAGAATTTCAGAGTATTATATGTATGAATAAATTACACACATCGAATCGCAAATTTAAAACGACAACGTGAATAATAAGTGCAATCACATGAGTCTCGCTGTGTCTTAAACGTAATGTGATTTACTACATCGTGCTTATAAATATAATTTAATTTAGAGAGAATTTTAACTATGCGAGTAATATCTTGTGTCGACAAGTACAAATTCACTTAACAATGACAATTATGTGAGTGTGGAATTAATGATCTACAGCAAATGTCCATATAAATATGACAAACAAGTTATATATGATGCCTCTGGTACATACCTTACACGTCCACCAGCCCGTGAGACTGGCAAGGAGGAACATAATCCATGCATAAAAATAAATTAATTGATTAACACATGTACTAAAATTGTACCTCTCCCAAAACACGTATGTCTGGCTGCGAGCTCAGTGAATCACTGAGTCGATGTTACGTCGGGAGACTGACAATGTATATGTGGAGAATGTTCGGAGGCTGACAAGCAACTCTGTCCACGGAGAGCACTATCGATTCAAAGCCATGCACTACCCTCTCCTCTTAAGTGACATGTTATTGTGGTATCTGGGAAACTGGCCATTCCCTCTCCCTTCACCACCAGAGCTGCCTCGGCTATGAACGGAGAAGTGCTTCAAGATCAAAGCGACGGTTTCCCTAGGGAGGAAGTAGCATATTTTGAACTGACCTGGGGTATTTCTCCTCCTCTCTACAAACTGTTATTTTCGCTCGGACACTGAATATTCATCCTATATTTCGACACACAAGAAGTTTCTTAGCTACATAAAACTTCACAAATACCACCAATATAACTTTACTCCCTCATCACTAAGAAGTATGTTCAAAATGTCTTCAACACACAATAAATTCGATTTAAAATTTAATCAGTTTTGCAACTTACTTTTTCCCCCTGTTTCCAGTTATATATATTCCCATTTTCCAACAACTTTTAACTAACACAATAGCATACATCTATTCTGATAAGTTAACTATATAACAATCTACAAGACAGTTATTATGGATAGAAAATCTTACCCCAATTCATTTGTTTCAAAACAATCAACTTGCATCGAAGCATAGGTCAGATTCTTGCAAGTATAAGAATTCATGTTTGTGACAGAGTTGAATTTAATTCTTGTGTTTGTTTTCTTCTCCAGATATTATTATATTGGATCTTGAAGAGCTGTAATCTGTGTGTATGTAAAATGAAATATCTTTAACATTTAAAATGATTGTTGGATTCTGTCTGATGCAGACGTAATAGTTTTAGCTGGAGAACATTTCTTGTAGGCAATGATGGTCAGATGTCTTTTTGTACCTGCTTCTGTCAAGGTATTCGCGGCTTGCTTTCAATATGTCCCCCTGGGATGTCACAAAAGTTGGCCAGCAGGGCATCGTGTCTCCTACACCAAACACTGATTTTAAGCAGTCTGCATGGACAAAGGTTTTAACCGGCTGCCTCTTTTCTTTGCAAAAACCTATTCATTCAGGTGCAGGTTTCTTTTGTGACATATAATAAGCCTGTTACCTTCAAAGTTTAAATATTATTGAAAAAAGTTAGTGACATGAGGCATTAAAAAATAAAATTATCCTTATAAGGTAAATATTTACAATGCCACACAAAAATTTTCACTTTACAACAAACATTTGTGAAACACTTAATGATCAAAAACAAGTTAAAATATACAACTAACATTTATCAAAGACTGTATGATCAAAAACAAATTAATATTTACAAAGGAATTTTACAAGATAATTCATAGGTTACAAACATTGACACACTAAAAGACATTTTACAACAATTATTTTTAAAAAGGTAAACATTTCACAAACATTTTAAGAACTAAATATCAAACATTTTCAAACACTGTATGAGAAAAAATGGAATTTAATATGTGTAACAAAACACCTAATACTATATTTACAACATTCTATGACAAAGTTATGCACATCATTTATACATCATAACACTATTACAGCATTGTACAACAATTCAAATTTTTTTTACATGTCTAAATTAGAAAGCAAGAACAATAATATCTACATAAGTGATTTAAAAAATAATAATTTCCAAACAATATCGACGTGGACTTCGTCCTCTTTCCTAACTATAAACAATATTTACAATCTCTTGAGGAGGTTATAAAGATGCGCACTGCAGGTGTTCTTTTACAGTGTCAAATCTGGTAATATATTTGCAGACACTCACACATGCCAAATGACTGCTTACAACACACTCACACTCTCATATATTCCAATTTTCAATGATTAAGATGTTAATTTCTTCTTATTTTGTAAAATTGCAAGGGAAATTGGATCGAAGACACTTGTATCAATAGAGTTGATGCTGAAGTTATGTTATGCCATACAGTTAGGAAAACAGGTGGCAGCAGCGTTGATAGTTATTCAACAGGTAATGCAAACAGTTGTAGACAGCTGCGATGAGAGTGGAACAGGAGGTGTGTGTGGTGGCTGCAGATGGACGTCATTGGCACTCTGTGGTGCTGGGAGGTCTATAAATTTATCGTGGTGTTGTAACTAATATATGGAGGGAAAAAAATAGTTATTCTGTATTGCCCCCAAGGTAAGGTTGATATTCCATCTGCTTCAATGTACCGCTTATCATCCATACCTGAAAACACTACCTTTGTTACGTGTTCAGTGTAGACTTGATGAGCACACAAACAGAACTGATATTGGGTCCCCAGAATCCTTGTGCTATTTTCGAGGCAATCTCGATAATCCTCGTACCTGAGTGATTGCAGCGTGTTGATTTATACATTCTTCGCTTTAAATATACATTGCTCATTCGCAACAAAGTTTGCATAAAACTTAGGATATAAACCCACAAAGTGTGAGATTATGCAACCAGCACATTCATCTTTCATCATCTCAGTTCGGATTTTGTTCATATAAGGGAATCCTTGTGGATTATCGAGCACATAGTTGGATGTATAAAACCGCACCTTTAAATATGAGGTAATTACTTTATAGATGTTCTCACAAGCAACAGAATAGATTAGGGAATTGGTGTCACAATAGAAGACGTGCAAAGCAGCCAGAATAAATTTTTTACACATGTACTAAATAGTGAAATTTTGTATACAGTTAACTTTGGAAGGTCGAGAATAGTAACACCAGTGTACAAAGGTTTGTTGAATGCAACAAACCAAGTTTTCATCGATAATCTGCCAAACCTGGAATGCTGGACATCCTATCAGCTCTGCAGACTCATAGATTGTGTCATACCTCAAAAGACTCCAATGTCCCTTTCCTGGCAGACATTCTGCAAGGTTTTTCCATAAATGGAATTATTCATTAACAAGAAAAACTATTTTTCGAATTTGTTCGCATCCTGGGCATGTTTCGCAATGTTAAACTTAATCTATGGATCCATCCAAGCTATCTACTCAAAGAGTAAAATGCGATGAAAAGAGTCTAGTTTGGCCCCTTACATCAAGTACTACCTCAGTATTTCCCAGTGTATAACATATTTCTTCCGCAGTGTAGGTGTTAAACGACGTTTCTCATTCGAGCCTTTCGATGGTACACCATTTTCTGGGGCCAAAGGCAGATCACCTAGTTTATCATGACACTCCTCCAGAAAAGACAGATCAACTTCCGCGAAAAAAACAAGTGTCACTGTCATTCACCATGTTTGCAAAATCCCATGAAGAGAACACATCAGCCTAAACCCACTCGAAATTGCCGATCGGAAGCTTGGACTGCATCGAGTGACTGTATAGCCGGTTGACATCGAAATAGCATATATATTTCGATGCCACACTGGGATCGTAGTCCTCACTCAAGTAACCATTATTGGCTTCCGCACATATTTTTGAAACCTGGGTAGTGCAGCCCCTAACCCCGCATTCTGTAAAAAGATACATGTCTGGATCAGTCAACAGCTCTAGCTGCATGCGTGTGATTGACAATAAAGCATCCCATGAAATAGACGGGGCTGTGATGCACATGACAGGGTCAAGACTATAATGAATCAAACATATGGTCCTGAAATTTTCAAAAACATTAGCCAGTAAACAAGTGCCCACACATAAGTAATAAATGGCATACTGCAGCAAGTTTATACAGTTGAACACATCCCTTGATGCTTGGGCATGAGCATAATCCCCATCACAAATGCCTTCGCCTCTCATCTCATTATGAAATGTATCCTTTAGTGGAGTGACTTGCACATCAGACTGTCTGTCGACATAACAAATTCATAAGCAAAACCTCCCTTCTGTTTGGCAATTCGAATTGGGTGTTGTCTGGAAACATCGAATGGGTAATACTCAATTGTGCAGGCAGTAATTTACCTGCCAAAGTTTCCAGAGATGCTCTCAGGAAAGAACCAATAAACTTTAACTTGAAATATTGGGCCTTTCCATTGCAATCAATCCCATTGGGAATCTGTTTTGTGACACATTTGTATTTCTCAAGGGACATTTCAATCAATTGAATTTTTCCAGGATTTTCAATTACCATGTTTCCATCGTGTAACGTTATGTGACGTTCAACCAAGGGCTTTGTAAGAAAGTGAGCACTATAATTCTGCAGGTTATGGAAATCAGCGACAAGTTGTCTTTTGGCCAGTCTGAAATTCAAGTTATGTGTGCGGCCTCTGATTTAGCCTGTCAGATTGTCATGGTCGACCACAATCTCATCTGTACCAAACTTTTCTTTACAAATGTGACAACTTTTCTGATGGTAAACATCTTTAATACTAGATGGAAGAGGTGTGTTTGCAGTCATATGGAACACTGAACATTTCTTATTGTCACTGCACATTATGAGTTCTTGACTCTTTTCATCTCCTAGAGGAAAATTAAATACTTTGAAAAGTAAAATATTGTCGCATGTCTCCGTAAATTCTTGCAAAAGCCTGTTACACTATAGGACATAAGTTATATTGGACTTTCCTCGTTTGACACTGATGTGATGATTTGCAGGCTGAAAATATACCATGTTGCTACAATGGCATCCAACACTCGGCTGAGAATACTTAGCAAGGAACAATGTATGTATATTGTCAAATTCATTCTCTCTCTCTCTATCTCTCTCTCTCTCTCAAAATTTGTAAGTTGAAATGGGTTTTTAGGGATGAATTATATATTTATTAATTTTATTGCTCCATAATATAACATTTTGATGAATCAGACCCAGTATGAAACGTGTTTCCTATTGTGATATAAGGTATGAAGATTAATATCACATTCTTCGAAATACTAATAGTGCAAGAGTGACTGTATTATAAACAAGATATTTCATAAATTTTTCTTTCTCACAATATGAAGTTACAATGTGTTCGCCCTTAAATTTACGCTTATGATATATTATGTGTGGTCTGTAATGGTTTACAAGATATTCAGAATTGTTACAGTTAGTGAAAGTGGAATTATAACTTTTTGGATTACTATGTGCTGTAAAAGCTTGAAAGAATAATGCACATTTGAAATGAATGTCTAACACACATTTCCTTTACAATAAAAAGTGAATATAATAATCTATAAGTTACAGACTGCAAACACTGATTTTAAAAATGCATACTTGTATTTCATTGGGAACAGGGGGAAATCTTGGACCATTATTCTGAATTAGCCACTTCACACACATATAAATTACACATGGACAGAAAAAATAATCCTCCTTGTTCGAAAATAAAGTTGTGGATGTTCTGGTAGCAGGTCTCCTTCCAATGAACAGTGATTTCCCAATATGGTCTGGTGATCTGGTAGGCTATTAATCTGTATCCCCATTCCTCTCCAATATCCTCTCTAAGACTGGCAATCATCAAATCTTCTAATGTTGATGTCAAGTCACTGTCGGGGCGAAGATATCTCATAGCACAATCGTTGCAAGCTATTCCTAAACCAAAGTGAATGCCGAAACTGTTGTCTAAAGTGTAGCACCAATGTTCTATATTGTTGCAAACATGAACTTGTAGAATACCATCATGTGGTTTGAAGGAAACTCTTCTGTATCCAATTGGTAGGACCTCGTATATGTCTGTAGGGTTGAGTATTCTATCCATGACTGCGAATTTTATACTGAATGCTCTCCTTTATATAGTCTGCCAGATGTTCTTTCTTTCAAAAATGTTATATTGTTACATACCACAGGGAGCAGTTATTTCTTGGTCACCGATGTATGTATAATGTTGGTTGTTGTTGCATTGTTCAGTCCAAACTGTAGTAAGAGAACAGCAAATAGACTCCTTCTGCATAATGTATTTGATTTTCTTGTAGGACTTGCATTTACTGATGTAAGCACTTTGATCTTCAAATTCTAGTTTACCTTCGTTAAAAGGTAGTTTGCTGTCAGGACGTAAATTATATAATGGACAATAATTTCGCCCACCACATAGGTCAAAAACTTTTTAAGTTTTTGTTGGGCTGATTAACGAGAAATGCCAATGTTCAACTCCATAGCACATCTCTATCTATAGTGGACTATCTTCATCTTCAATTCTTAACAACACTCGCCTGAATCCTGGAGTAACACTGTAATACTGAAGTGATGAGGCGATCCTCTCCATCGTAACTGAAGCTCTGGCGTACGATTCTTTATCTTTTTATATAGACAGATGTTATACTTTGTGGTAACATTAGTTCTTCAATGAAAATTTTGTTAGCTCAAATTTACAGACACAAACAATGCTGTTCCAAACCTCATAGTCCCACATTGCACATGGTGCTCGTAGAAGTGCGCTACTACCTTGTATTTGCATGAAGTGTTCCTTATTGTTACATGTTTCAGTCCATAAGGTGGTGGTGGTATCGTAAAATACTCTAATCAATTTATATTTAATTTGATGGGAACCTGGTTCTTTGCTTATTTATATACTGAGATTTTTAAACACAGATCCCAAGAAGAACAAAGCAGTTCACTGTCAGTTCTCATATCAAAAACAGGCTAGTCTTCTTCTTTATCACACAGCACACTTTCTGCAAACAGGCTATCTCCGAAATTTTTGCGAAAATCCAATGTTCATCTCCATTGCACAGCTGTGTTTGGAAGTATATGTTGCCTAGAGACTGGAACCATACTTTCTTGTGTTCTCGAAAAATAGTAGAATGCATATTCTCTGGGTTGAAATTCTCCATATTTTTTTTTTCGAAATCTTACACTACCTGGAACAAACCATTTTCCCCGAAAATTAATATCTCTACACATAGGTAGGGTGTTGGTACAAATATTCTCTTAAAGCTTCTCTTATACATTGTGAGAAGAATATTTTTTCCTTACAGTGATTTGTATTAAAGCGTTTGACTATTGAATTAATACTCGAACATCTGATATTTATTACTTATACATTAGTTAAAGTCCTTAAAATTTCTTCCTGCATTTTTCCAAGCACGTATATGGGATAGCCTTCGAGAAATGCATCATTTACACATTGAAAACGTTTTTTGTAAGCTATGTCACCAGAATCCCATTTCAGGCTTTGTATCTCATAAGTCTGTTCCCGAAACATAATTTTAACTTCAGATTTTAAACTGTACCAAGGTCCGGGGGATTTAAAGCATAATACTTTAGAGTCATTAGCATCTATTTCATAAGAAATAGCAAGCTCCTTGATTACAAAGGGGTTGTCTTGTTAGTTTTCGAAACTCCGAGCATAGCACTTAATTTTTACATTATTTCTTTATATGCTATATACAAATGTCGGTCTCTGTCATAAAACAATTATAGGATGATAGTGCTCGCATTGGAATCTACTTCATCGAATCCGTACGGGTCCATTGCTATATCTGGAATGAATCTAGCCCCATGTAGCTGTTCCATCCTGCGTGACATACATTCCCTCTGCATATGTTGCAAGTTCTCATCATTAGCAAAGGCAGGCATGCTGTAAGAACAGTCATCACAAGGTAAATATGATACGATATCCTTATCAGCATCTAATGTTCTGCCAGGAATGGATACACTAATTTTATTTCGTGTGCCGCAAAACAAATTATGAATTGATTCGGCAACACTCGCAATTGGGACACTCTAGACTCAATAAGGTTTTCGCCTTCCATAAGCCAAAATCGCATTGAAAGTTTCAACGCATTCAGAGTCATAATTGTCACAGCAGTGACCTTGATGTTTTGTACCTGTTGGGAGCTGATGCAGAGATGAAATGCCCTGTAGGTTCTGCATTAATGATGATGATCTAGATAAAGCGAAGTTGTAGTAGACATCAGGAATCGTTCACGGCGTGGAAGCCTGGAGATGTAGTAGACATGATGCACATCTGGCATTGTAGTCGAAATGATGGACGCCTCTTGTTGTAGTGGATGCCTGGTGCATTCACATTATCATTACTTGTCGTTGATGACGATGCTTACTGTTGCAATGAACGCTTGGCATCAATATCTGTTCTACTGTAATGCCATGTATGCCATTTCCCCTTAAATTTACAATAATTTCGACATTTTAGTAAAAAGTAAGAATAACGTTGAAAATTGCTATATCCCGACTCCGAAAAACATGATTTCTACCTTTTTCTTGTACTATTTCGTTAAATTTACACCGGAAACTGTTAAAATATTAAATAAATTCATATATATATATATATCTAATCTTAGATGGAATACATTTTGCTGTTGGAAAATTTTATGTTAGGCATAAAGATAGGGCTTTTATTGGTTGAGTGGTTAGCACGTTTGCTTCCCCAAGCGGATTATACCATAAAAAAAATTCGCAATGTGTGGAAAGTGGAAAGTCGTGTTAGACCTTGCTGCTGGTAACAGGGTTTCACCAGAGATATCTCTTGTTTTCCTAGTCACGTGCAACCTGGTCCAGCACTGCTCCATACTCGCCTCACTTCGCCTTCATTGGCTCTTGAGACCTAAATTTCACTCGCTCCCCAAACACACATGATTCTTGGCTAGACGTTACCTGGTATTGTCCACGAGGTTTAAGAATGACTCGTTCCTGTATCTATTGTAAAAACATTTCGGTGTAGTCGACTGCCTTTCCCAAAAAAAATTTTAAAACAGATTTTTACTTAACATAGAATGTTAGATATTAGTGAGATTATATTAAATTTGCCTATATGATAGCAGTGCCCAAAAATTCTGGGCTAGGAAAATCTACACGTGAAATTCGTGTTTTTGTATGCTAGATGAATAAATATATGCCTAATTTCAATACTTGTTAAAAACAATTTTTTACAGGTGAATCAATGCCTTATGCCTTATATTTATATGTGATTTTTTTTTAACAAATCATAGTTTCCTTTATTCAAATATATACTTGTTGTAGGAATGTTAAATTTGAGGATTATTTCGGGGATTAAAGAAACTTAATTTCGCGTATATAAAATTTAATCTGTGGTAGTTTGGTAGCAAGGTTTTAATTTGCTGGGAATATGCCAGGCTCTTCTGTGACCTTGGATCGGCAGCGAGGGCGGGCTGTGTTGACAGGCCACCTCTTGAGATATCCGAAAAGAACTGTGCTTTGGGTTGGGGAATCGTGGTCTTGGAGAAGAACTGGCTTTTTGGGCGAAGTCTGCTTCTGGAGTAGGGGTAGGAGGGATGGTCTGGGTTCTTGACATCCGGCTACATCCCTCTGTACAAGGGGTGGAGTGTAGGGGATGACTACAGGTGAGCGGGGTTGATGTGAAGCTCTCTTGCCAGTCATCGCCATCTTGTTTCAGTGGCGAAAAATTGATAATCGGGGAAGAAGGGTGAATGACCTCAGGACACATCGCTCTGGTGAGTGATGGAAGTGGGAGGTGGGGTTGGGGGAGCAGGGACCTCTGGAGTCATCTGCACTCCTGTTTCCAGTCGCCGACATCTTGCCTCAGTACCGAAAAATTTACAATTGAGGGCAGAGGGGTGAGTAACCCCAGGACACGTCGTTCTGGCGAGGGGTGGAGATGTGAGTGTAGGGAGGTCTGGAGCAGTTGGCCTTAGGCAGAGCGACGTGGAGGTTTCTCGAAGGCTTCTGCCATATTAGTACTTTGCCAATCCTCACACTGCATAAACACAACACTGGATATCTCGACTTCACCGGGCTTCAGAGTGTGGTAGGCACGATTAACGTTTTATAACATACATGTTTTTATATAATTCTATTTTATCGCGAAATTTCTTTTTAATTTGTTGTGAACAAATATAAATTTTCGTGTGATAATGCGTTTTTATTGTAAACCCCGTTTCTGTGTTCGTTAGACGAAACTTGGTATGATTTTCAACTCGCATTTGTGTTAACAAGTGCCCTCTATTTACCAGACTTTACAGAAAAAAATTTGTAGTACATCAGTTATTTTTTAAGTAATTCACTTTTCTATATTCATGTACTTGTAGAATGAATCAAATCGTTGATAGTGGCTTGATAGATTTTCTTTCAGTCGTAAATTTCTACTCAGTTGCCTTTAAGATGCTGGCCATGCTACACGTATATAAGCAGGCACACCTCATATGATACACTCATTCATCGAGTGACCTCCGAGGTGGATGGATGTGTTGTCGGTGAGCTGCTGATACCATTTCGTTGAGTGTTTTTGTTATTGTGTCTGTTTAAAATTCAACTATTCTAATTTATATATTGGTATGTGAATCATAAAAATAATTTTTATCCATTTGTCACGTAAATCGTATTCACATTTATTTCCGAGTAGCTATAACCTTAGTCACTTGTCAGCCTCCGAATGTGCTCCACGTATATATTGTTAGGCTCCTGATGTAAGATTGACTCAGTGCTTCACTGAGCTCACAACCGGACAGACGTGTTTTGGGAGAGTTGCAATTTTACTACACATGTTAATCAATTAATTTCTTTTTACATGTGGATTACGTTCCTCCTCGCCAGTCTCACAGGCAGACAGACGTGTAAGGTATGTGCGAGAGGCATAATATATAACTTGTTCGTTTCATTTATAGGGAATTTTGTAGTAGATAGTTTATTGCAAACACATGTAATTATCATAATTAAATGAATTTGCACTTGTCGATACCAGATGTTATTCACATAGATTAAATTCTCTCTTTTGTAGATTATATTTCTAAGATCGAGGTAATAAAACATGTTACGTTTAAGACACCTTGAGACTCATGCAATTTCACATATTATTCATGTAGTAGGAAATTTGCGATCCGATATGTGTAATTTATTCGTACGTGGAACACTCTGAAACTCTCTAACATTTTATTGCATTCGGAAAAAGTCGTCAATAATTTGTCATTACTAACATGTAAATCGCATCTTTCAAAGTCGCATATCTCCCACCACCGTCTATGAGCAATATCCCTCAAAAAACATAAAATTTCCACTTAGCCATTCTTAGAAATCGTTTAAACAGTCTGAAATTCTCTCGTGTGTTAGATATAATCATAATAATCTCCTATCTACCACCAACATCCCTAGAAATACATCAAAATTAGAAAAATATGAAAAATAATCCTTAGCACACTCGTGCACCTAAATAACACATTGCAACCCACCACTCTGGCCAGTCGCCTGCAGGACACCACAACGTCAACATCGTACAGAACTCCCCACAAAAGGAAAGAAATAAAGAATTACAAAATCAACAAAAATAACCCTTTCAATACATTTAACCATTTCAGTAAATTGAACCCTTTCGTTAAATTCGACCCTTTAAATTTTTGAGCGGCCCTTTCCATTTTTGATCGGATTAAGTTCGGATTAAGGATCAACCCTTTCAATCAGATTGGTAAACCAACAATTAATCCCAATTAATCCTAGGTGGTCTAAAAACCGGCTCGCCCTACTACTAACGTTGCTAATTCTGGTATTGGTAAATGCTACTTAACTTAGTTTTAATGCAACTAGAATGTATTCAAATTAGATAAACTATTTGATTCATAAAAAGTGTTGGAGCTCATGAAAATTAAAATACTAACAAACTATTTCATCACTTGTGACCACGTGACTGACAGTTTTATTGACGACAGGAGAGTCAATGTTGGAAATAAGCGCACAAAACTGAAATCGTTTTATCTCATGTTTAGTCTACGATATAGATAGTAGCATTTTTGTAACTGAATTCCCAGGTAGAATTTCGATAACAGAAGAACCTTTTTCAACCTCTTTTCATATAAGTACCAATGAGGACAATCTTGGGCATGGATAATGCGCAAGCGCATGTGAAAACGGCCATACTATTTCCCTACTGTACTAGGTAATTTTAAACAAAATGCAGTCGTGTTAGAATTTTAAGTACTAGTCCATTCAAGGTTACTTACAACTTTTCTGGAGTCCTGCTGAAGTTCTACTTCCAAGATATTCTTCCGCCTGATGAAAGCAAGGCTTAACCAAGTGTGGAAACTTGCACCAAACATTCCACGCACCGTATTCCCGATCACTCGGTGTAATAATATTTTGCATAACAACTATTTATTACTAGGAACTACCAACAAAACTATATTCTACCTGTTTCATTCACATTTAATATTGAATTAAATATACTGATTTATAAACGCAATATAAAAAAATAATTTAATACAAATAAGATACTTTTATGTTAAAAGAATTATAAATAGTTGAGATAAATGACATATTTAGAAAACAATCTTTCACACCATACGTGGAGTGATATTTCAAAGGTTTGATAAAAATAGCGTGAAGTTGCCACAGATAAACCATAGTTAACTCATCATAGTTTAAACTGTTTAATAAAGTATTTACCTGCTATTCTAGGACGCCCCTAACGCATAAGCAGAAACACACAGCTTTGTCTATACACAGGCTCTCGCCCCTCTACTCTCGGTGTGGCGATCAGGACACAAGTTATTAGATAGTGGACAATGTTCAAGAATATTATATTCACAGACTTCGTTGGAAATATAATTTTACCCTTTCATACCACAAACAGTTGCATTTATTATTTTTAAATACTTCAAAGAACATTAAAATAAAAATTGGCATGGGCTTTCAACACACTGGACCAAATCCAAAACGCATACCAATATTAAAAGATTATAAAAGGTTACAACACGTCTCAGACCAATTTAAAGCTTAAACATTTTCAATCCCAATCATGAGAATATATTTAGTATTTAGTCCACTAGAATATTAATGGCTCCCAACTCGCGGAGCACTGAGACCACATTAAAAAATATCTAGTTCTCTCTAGGGAACCATATGGACAGTATAGTATAAATAGATAAAAATGGCATTGAACAATACATTAGAAATAAAAACTAAAATCTCTGAAAGGTTCACCAAATTTCAAAATTACGAGCATGTGGGTTGCGAAAAGAGTGCACAAGCTGAAGCGAGTCGATGCGGTCCAGTCAAATGCGCCATTACTTTTCCAGGCGATTCAACTCGGCAATTATCAAACTTGAAATATGCAAAAACTATTCAGAATTATTAACAATTGTGTCTACCGGGGTCCTCACCGAAATAGAGCAAGCTAATCCAAACTAAATTTCTAATCTCAATCATTTACAAACAATAATTTAGAATGCAAAACTAACGATGCAAAACCAAGCAACTCAGTTAATATTCAAACTCCAATGATATTATATCAAATATTCAAATATTATCAAAAAATATATCCCGTGAGATTATCGACTCGCAGCTTATCACGCGCACTCCGGCGCCTGAGATGTCCACAACTTTTAGGGCCCTGTTGCAAGAGGGTAGCAGCAACCGTAGGAATCCAGCGCTCAGTAAACGACGTCCAGACAACGAACAGTTGATGAAGACTCCACAATGACGCACTTCTCGGGCGGGAGAAATAGGGCATGAGAAAGTGAGGGTAAAAACTTAAGGAAAGGGAAAGGGCAGGTTGACGCAAAATGCAAGTCACAAAATAACTTAACTAATAAACTATAGTCAATAACAACAGCAAACTTATAACAGCAAAACAAATAACCAAATTAGACTAACAACGCTAAGGCCGGGGCAATTACCTCTTCAAGTGGCTCACGTGAGCCTTTCGGTTTTCACATGAACCATCTGGTAAACACAACATGACAATGTTAAAACCCAAATACTTAGTTATTATATAAGCCCCTGTGAACTTAGGAAGAAACTTCGATCCCACATCTTTCCCACTGTCAGGCAGAAAAAACATTTACGTATCCCCCAAACACAAACGGAGGATCAAACCTATCTTATCCAAACGTGCAGATAGTCGTCACACCCATTTTCCTAACTTTCCTAATTGGTGGGGAAGATTTAATACCCAACTCAATGCTTGATTGTCCATAAACAAATCACATTCGTTATGCTCGACGTATAAGACTTTTTTTCTAATCCTAACAGACAGGCCAGGGTTTCCTATTCATAGATCCCTAAGGATCGTTCAGCCTCCGTTACGGTTCTATTACCGAAGGCAACCGGAGTAATATGTCCTTGTATCCATTGCCCCAGCACCGCACCTAGTGCTATAGAAAAGACAACCACATGGATCACGAAACGGCGTTCGAAATATGGTAGCACCAAGACGGGAGGAAAACTAAGTGTTTTCTTCAACCAATTAAAGGCCTGTTCCTGCTGCTGAGCCTAGAAAAATACTGCTCCTTTTTTCTTTAGCCTGTTCAAAGGGGCCGTAAACTCAGAATAATGTTCTATAAATCGTGGGTAATAACCCATTAGCCCCAAAACAATTCTGCACCCGTTTCAGGATGCGGAGACGGAGAAAGTAGGCAATGGGTGCCACGCGATCGGAATCTAGCAAAAGCTTCCCTTCACTTATTACGTATCCCAAAAATTTATTTTTATTAGAAGCACGAGTGGCCTTTTTTGGGTTACCGTTAATCCAACCTCCCGAAATCGCGTCAAAACTTGACGCAAGTGGTTCAGGTGTGTTTAAATATCATCACTATACACTCTAACATCATTTATATGATTGAATACAATTTTTAACATAAATTCATATCAAACATAATCCAGTACTCTCGACAGGGCATTGAATCCCAAAATTATCACCCACTGGAATCATAGTAAACTCATATGATTCGAAGGAGTATTAAACGCGGTTTACTTACGACAAGAAGTGTCCAATTTACACTGATGAAAGCTGTTTTTTAAATCCTGGACATAGTATACTTTAGCTCGTCCCAGATGTTGAAGGGCGCAATCCACAGTTGGAAGCGTAAATGGGTTTTTATGAAATTTGCGATTAACTAAGGTATGGTTAACTACAAGTATATATTTGTCACTATCCTTTTCCTTAACTAGGAACCCGGGAGAACAATACTCCGAAGTGGACGGAACGATTACTCTTGCGTGTAGCAACTTTTCAATGATATTGCGAAATACTCTTGACTTGGGAGACGGACAACGAAAATGGTTATCCCGTACGGGAACATCATCGTGAGTGAAAATTTATAAGGAAAAATATCACATTTACCTATCTTGGGTGTTATTGCATCGCCAAATTCTTGTTTGAGTTTGCACAACTTTTCATTTACACTTTCAGAAACTTGGACAAACACCTCAGAATTCTTTTCCCCGATACGGCCAACTACGCCGTGATCTAAATGCACCTCAATGTTAGGGGCAAACTCAAATGGCCACTTGAATCCATCTTAATTTATAGCAGCACGAGTGCGTCCCAAAAACTCAAAGCCTTAAATAATCTGGTTATTTAATACTGGTAGGATCCGATAGGGAAAATTCCAGGACAAACACCCTATTTTGAAGTGCAAATCAACCACGTGCGTAGCTGAAGTGACATCGCCGTTTGCAGTACACATTTTAAATTCCAAGCACTGTCTTTCACGGACCGGGAAATGATCTTGGCATTGAGCAGAGCGTTCACAAAACGCCAAATGGTGACGCAGTGAGTGGCTCCAGTATTAAGTATAGCGGGGTGTAATACACCGGGGTAGTCGACTTGCACTACACAATTAGGTTGCGGATTCATACTAGGAAATGAATGCCCGCGGGACCCGTATATTCCGAGTATAAGAAAAGTAAATGTTCTTAAATTCATTTTTTGCCATAACCCGGCCTTGCACTTCCACGGCAAAACTACGCAGTTCTTCCAGCGTACGAGGAACGAAAGATAAATATCAGAAGGTTCTAAAACTAGGCACTAAATGTTCTAACACGATGTTCACAATGCCATTGTCTGCCAAGTTAAGACATACAATTCTTTGATACGAGACTATAGAATCTATAAAATCTGTTAAAGGTTCTGAAGGTTTCTGAAAACGACAAATCAGATAGTATTTGCATTTTCTTTTGACCCGAGGAGGGATCGCATGTTCCATCACTTAACGAAGAAATTTCAGGAAACAATAATTTAAGGCGACTATCTCTTCTGTCATGAGTTGCAAAGCGCAACCTTCAAATTTCATAGCTAGGGTCCGCAACAAAGTGACATCATCACACACTTGCAAATCTATTATTCTAGCCACGGCGATAAAATAAATTCTACGCTCGCATTAAGCTCACTGAGGAACAAACGTGGCACATTTCGCAAGGTTTGAAAAGCATTTTTGTGGAAAAGGATGACGTATTACTTGCACTAACCACTATCGCTTTCCCTCTGACGTGACTCGTATTCCGGTGACACTCTTTCAAGTATTGGACTGCCTTACGTCTTAAGATTTCCATCGTGTCCTCTGGTGGCAAAATATATGTCGTTGTCTGTTATGAATGCCAATAACGCTTCCTTGTTGAGGTAATACAACAAGGCGATGTTCTCCGCCATATCGTGGAAAAAGTAAAAACAAACACAAATTAGCAGAGTTTAAGGTGTTTCAACTTGTGGCGATCAGGACACAAGTTATTATATCGTGGATCAGTTCCAACAATATTTTATTCGCAGACTTCGTTGGAAATACAAACCTTGTCCTTTCATATCATAAACAGTTGCATTTAAGAATGAAAAAAACTTCAAAGAACATTTAAATACAACTTGAGGTGCGCGTCCAACGCACTGAACCAAATCTAAAGCCACGCGCCAATATTAAAGGATTAGAAGATTACAATACGTTTCAGACCAATTTAAAGCTCGAATTTTTACAATCTCAATCATGAGAAGAATACGTATAATCCTCCAGAATACTAACAGCTCCCAAACTCGCGGAGCACTGAGACTACACTTAAAAATAACCATTTCTCTCCAGTGCACCAAATGGCCTGTAAAGCCTAAAGAGATAAAAATAACACCGAACAATACATTTAAAATACACACTAAAATCTCTGAAAGGCTCACCAAATTTCTTATGTACGAGCAGGTGGGTTGCCAAAAGAGTGCACAAGCTGAAGCGATTCGACGCGGTCCAGTCAAATGCGCCATCGCTTTTCCAGGCGATTCAACTGAGTAATGATCAAACTTGAAAAATGCAAAAACTATTAAGAATTGTTAACACTTGAGCCTACTGTGATCCACACCGAAAGATAGCAAATTAGACCAGACTAAAGTTCCGATCTCAACCACTTCACAAACATTGATTTAGAATGGTCGTTGCCCTTCGGCCGTCGCTGATTTCATCCATAATGCCTGCTACCCTGATGACTACTGCAGCATCCAACTTTCAACAAACTTTCTATAGCTGGGGCCGGAGCAGAAGTAACACAAGTGATTACTATTTCTCGGTTTCACCAACATCTTGCGAGATCGAGAAATACCAGTTCCGAACAAGGATCCAGTTTGATCGTGGTTCCAATGTAGAAGTGTTGGACTAACGAAATTTCATGATTCTGGATCTCCGATTCATCGATCTTGGATCCAAAGTGAGAGATCAATGTTAAGTATGAGACAAATTTTGCTATTGGTTAGTGTTATATGACGTCATGCAAGTAGGCATATTATTCATTATATACAAAACTAGATGTGCGATGTTTCAAGTGAATTATTGTTGTAAGAATTCAAGGACGTATAATGTTGTTTTAATTTCCCAAGAAAACCATCGAACGTAGTTCTATCTGTTGGCGTATTTTCAAACTACATCTCGGATCGAGATTTCGAACCGCCAATTTTGGCAGTTCTAAATAAACTTCATCTCGATCTCCAATCCAGCTCTGAACTCAAATGGTGGCACAGTTTTTGGTGTCGATCTTAGATCCGGTCTCGGATCGAGTTTCGAACCACGATGGTGCAACCAGGCATTAGTGCAGGTCGGAGTAGAAGTGGCCGAGAGCGAAAAGAGCGACAATGCTCACTCCTCGGTATTTTACTTCAACCAATGACAGAGAGACATGATCACGCATGCTCGGAAAGGAAGGGATACGAATAGAGGAGAGAAGGAAAAAGAAGAGTGAGGGAACCCAAGGCGACGCGAAGGTGGAGCGGTGACGAAGGCTTTATTATAAACAGTGCGCTCCATAGTGAGCAATGTAGCACAAGCAGAAACATGCACGACTCTAAACCGAATCTCTATTTCCCTATATCCACGCCAACCTAGGTAGCTCTCCATAACCATTTATATACGAGTAATATTATTACACGTAGCGAACATAAGGTGAGCTCGTCCTTAATTTCACGTAACTAGAGAATATATTTCTAAATACAAAAATAACGCTATTATCGATTTCTACATAAGAAAACTATTTTATTATTGTAGAATCATTCAGAGAGATATAAAGTCAATTTAATATTACGACAATATTAAACTGACCATGCTAATTTCTGAAATAGATAATGAAAGTTTAGTTCCCAGACTAGATGAGCAGACTTATGACAATTAAATTTCCTGTTAAACCCGAGCAAAGAAAATAAACGAAATTTGAAGAGCTTGACAAGTTACAGACACTGGACCGATACACGTTACATAGAAATAATTATATTATTTTGCTCCACAAAATGAAATAAAAATAAACTGAGGTAAATATTCTGCTGATCTGTAAAAAATAAAATAAAATAGAGGGAGTGGAAAATAAACCTTGACAATAAATGTGAAAACGACTGCACATAGAAAGCAACCAGGAGAAAAAAAAAACAATAAAACGCTTATTAATAAGATGTATAAGCAAAGAATACTTAGTTCAAATAATTTTAAAATTTGACTTCTAAAAAAACAATTCTGCTCAAATAAATGTTTATATTTCCAATGCATATATATATATATATGTATCCAGTTGCGCCCTCAGCAGAAACACGAACAGCTTGAGTGGGTTGTCAGGAAAAAGTAATTTTACTTATATATGGGAAGGGCTCGTAAATATTTGGCTAATCCATATACCAATGTTTTTATTAATTTGCTTGTGCTCGTGCTGTGTAGATGTGTGCCTGTGTTCGTGTGTAACTTTTGATATTGTAATTGATGATTGGATGACGATTATTATGTGTAAAAGCATTATTGTTTGGATGTCAATTTGTTAGTATTAAAGTCCGGAATTTTGTATGTATAGAAATGCTACAATAGTTTAGTTTGTTATTATTATATAAATTATTTGCTGAAACAAAGATCATTATAATTTCTACCGACCAGAAATAATCGATAAACTTATATAGTAAATTAAGGTGTCATTTTGGACTTCTAACTGTAACATATGTGTATATATATATATATATATATATATATATATTGTAAAATGTGGTAAGTGGAAGAGAAGGCATATTGCTTGAACTTCGCAACAATATAGATAAAGAGGTTATGTAGTTTACTCTAATCTAATACAATCTAGAGCCTGACAACCTCAGAGGTAACTCTCACAGTGGCAATCGAAATCTGGTTTAATCTTTGTTGGCCCTGCTTCATTTACTTACCCATATTGTGAATCACTGAGAATAAATGTCGACTTCCACCTGGAAAATAAAATAAGAAATTCAAATGCCACAGAAAAAAACACCGAAACATTGTTAACTACTGTAGTAAAAAAAGTGTTGAGGCAATTAACATAAACGAACAAGAGGAAATCACCGCTGCTTAAAACGAAAAATTTCTGCAGAAATAATTAAAAATGAAAAAAAAAAGAAAAAAAAGAGAGAGATAGAGAGCTGAAAAAAAATAGCGGGAGTAATTTCCTGTTGTTTAAGAAGTTGAGCGCGTACCGCACACACATGATTCAGTCGTATTATTTTTTTTTTTCTTTTTCCGCGTCGCGACTCTCGAAATCCCAGGGCGCCCTTTCCCGAAATGACTAACAAGCTAATTGCTTTCGCAGAAATGTAATTACTCTTTGTTCTCCTTGCTCTCGGCGCTGTTCGCGAACCCTTTCCGTGCTTCCTACCTTCGTCAACCCCCGCTACCCGCAACCCCCTGGGCCATCAAAACCACCCCTCCAGGCCCTTACAGTGCTCCGCCGTTACGGGTCGGCAAAAGACAAACGTAATGCGCTTCTGGGACTGACGCGGCACGGAACCCGCCGGAAAAGATGCCGGAGTTAATGCGCTACAGCGGCCTCTAGGCGGCCACATTGGCAGTTTCTCTAGCTCAGCACTCAGTGTGACCCAAGTAAACAGGCTACAAACTCTGATGTATAGTTTCCATACAGATATAGGCTGTTCATCACGATTATTTAAGTACTTCCGAAATCAACCTTCGAAAAACTTCACTGCCCTTACCTTGCATACATCATCAACAGGGGACCTGCAAAGTTGGTAGTGACAGAGATTAAAAAAAACCTCGAGTAGGGAGTAAACCCAGCCGAGTGACGGGCTTTCCAGCTGGGTCACGTAGGTGCCCGTCATCCCTGGACATGGCATGAAATGAGACCCTAGGATGTAGCGACGCTGGAATGCAAGGGCGGAGTAAATGGGAGTACCCTGAGAAAACCCGCTGGCAAGCAGCGTCGTCCAGCACGATTCTCACATGTGAAAGCCCCAGGAGTGAACCCGCCGTGGATCGAACCCGGATTGCCGTGGTGGGCGGCGAGCGCCCTAGCCACTGCGTCACCGCTGCAACTGAGACTGAGGTAAAGTAGTGCCATTATTTTGAGTTTAATTAAAATTGCTAGGTAAACATATGTCAATACTAAAATTAATTTATTTGTCTTTCTCATATTTAAACGCATATCAGTGCAAGAGATTGTAAATTCGTAAAATATTTACTTTCTAAATTAGTTTTAGAGTTTTACTCGACCGGCGCATGAATAAAGTGATAAGGCACATTACAATGTAAATGTTACACGTGGCGCAAACATACACAATGTGTACACAAATAGATCCTAAGCAGGGAGATCAGAAATGATCAGTTTACAGTTAATTCTCCATAATAATGATTTAGTTCAATTATGTTGGGCGAACTTGGTGACCCAATTCCCCAAGAGATTATTGGAACTCGAGGTAAGTCATATAAAGAATGTCCGCGGTTCATTTAGCAGGTTTGAGAGCCCTGCTCAGGATATACTGTGTGCTCGTTTTGTATCCTTCCATCATGTGTCAAATAAGCATATAAATGAACCCATTAGCTTTATTTGAGCCACGAAATTACTATAAAATTTCTGGGAATGTAAAAGTGTAATCAATGTGCTAATTTGTACACTTATCTGCATAAATTAGACAGAGAAAAACTTTAACATTTTCATAGACTACATATTTCAACGTAACACTGTCGATATAATGTTGAGATATGAAACTACTTTTCCTACAACGCTGCCAAAATTTCCAGGAAAAAGATCAGTCAAAGTGTCCGTTAAAATATATGGAAATTCGGACAGCGAATTTCTTCAAATGTTGATTTCAAAAGTGGTCATTTAAGGGACCCGCCTACCTTGAGCTTTTTTTTCCTTGTTTGAGGCGAAGAAGTACAGGAGCGATAATGGCGACATTGTCATCTGTATCATGTATGCCATCGCCACTGTGCACATGACTCTGAACTGGCGTGCAGTGTATACCCAACATTTTATTGTGAGAAAGCTTGTAGCAAAGTCCAATACGGTCTTCTATAACGTAGTTTCGCTTACGTCTAGGTAGTATGTTCTAAGATACGGCGGTCTGAAATTAAACTCTTCACTGTGTTTGATGGCTCCAAAATATTGTTTTTAGCAGAAGTGAATTATGTACAATTCCACCCTCGTCTGGTGTATATTTTCTTTTCATATGAAAACATAGTGTGACACTTTTAATATTCTCGTCAGAAAACCTGTATTTCAAGCATGACGCAGCATAGTTCACGCACCAGGTAGCCGGTCCCATCAACTCAAACGGCTTATTAAAATATGTATTATAAATGAATGTAAACGATCACGTTGCTCCTCTAGAATGGGTCGGCATGGATAACAGAAATAAAATAGGCGAGGGGCAGCGACGGTGTAAAGAAGGGGGAAGTAGCGGGAGAGCCACGAAGTAACCTCCAAAAGGAACTGCCCGTCACGTTTCACACATGAGAACCTTAAACGGAAAAATTCTTACCCATTCGGTCACGAGATAGAACCGGGATTCCAGTTCCAGAAGACTTTTTCTAACCAATCGAGCTATGCCAAAACCATATCATAGAAGCTATGGGTTTCTTTTCATTTATGGCAAGAAAATTTTAACCACTCAACAAGAAATATATTACGAAATTTTGTGTGATATGTAATATATGTAGTATTTGTGATAAGGGAATGCTGTTCAAGAAAATCTTCACATTTATCCAGAGCAATTATAAAATAATGTTTGATCATTAGACGCGCATTGAACTGTATTACATGGTGGTCCATATAAACCTTTACTTTTTGACTTGTCAATAACCACAGAACAAACAATAACAACACATATAGGTGCAATCACGTCATTAACGTACAGTAATCATGGGAGATTCATGTCGTTCAAAGTAAATGTTGGAAATGGCTGCTACCTGAATCCAAGCACATTTGCACCCGTCGCACAATATTCTGTTATGTTTTCTGTAATGCGCCCTCGCTAATGTTTGCTATTTCATTCGTGATGTTCTCTCGAAGTTGCGCAAGTGTACGTGGACTGCTGCGATACACCCTTTCCTGAAAGAAGCCCCACAGGAGAAAATATAAAGATGTTAGGTCCGGGGATCGAGGAGATTTCTCCGTCATCGCAGAAGCTGGCTATGAGGGCCATTGACACGTTTGATGTATGGCATATTGCGTCATCTTGTCTTAAAATTGGGTTTGGCTGTGTTGGGGACACGGCCGTTTGTTTCGCGTGAATACGTCTACGTTGACGCACTCGGACGCCTTGATGTTTATTTTACGTTCCCGGCACCGCTTCACTCGATCATATGGGATTTGATGGGTATCACTGGATTGCTTTTGAGATGCTCTTTCCAACCGTATATGATTTCTGTATTTCGACTTGGATTTTTGATGAGTATAGGCCAACATTGTGTTAAGTTTTCTTAATATTTTACATTAAACGCATACAATTTCACTATAATCACGCCACACAAATGTTCTTATACACGCAATCGATTTATCTTGACGAGAGCTGTCAATTTAATTTCAAACGAGCGTCGTGGCTTCTGCTAGTCAAAAGTTATACTACGCGGAATCTATGAGACGCGGCGAAACGAAATCGAGATTGCGCCCCCCCCCCCTCCCGGCCTCCCTTCACACTGCACATGCGATGGTTCGCAGCCCTCTTTCAACGTAACATATTCTTTGATCCTTTGGCAATCGAGTGGTATAAATTAATTTTGAATGTAGACGATAGATTTTGAGTTACAGTGACAAAAACTTCATCCCCGATTTAGTTATCATAAGATTTTCTAGATTGCCTCCCACTATAGTTGCAAATTTAAAGACGTATCCAGGTCAAAAATCCCTGCCGGAACTCTACGTTGCGTCGTAGAGTTACTCCATGAATTCGTTGAATATGCGTCCGTATCCCTCAATGTTCAGTTTACTCGGAGAAAATGGGGCCAACAATTCTGGAAGCTGACACAGCGCACCAGAACGTAATCTTTCAGAATGCAATAGTTTTTCGTGGAGGATGTTGGGATTATCTGGTGCTCAATGTCAGGTGTTTTGGAGAGTGGAGACATCTGCGCGACCTTTGACTTCGAAGTCTTGAGAGCAGACACTGACTTGTGACTATGCACATCAATGTTTCCCAGTCATGCCTAAAAGGTTCCCAGTTCTCTCCCTAGGGACAAAATTGCTGGTTTCGTTGGAGCGGTTCGCTTACAGAATTCTCTTCGATTTGCCCGTTGCGTTTTAACCAATGAATTCGTTTTCCAGTACGTTTTCACCAAAAAACCACACTGTAAAATTGAGTGGTGCATGTTTGCGATTACGGTGAACCAATCTCTACATGCAAAATAGAAATCACAATTGAGAATCATCTACATTAACATGGCCAACAATCGTGTATGGGTTTTCAATCTTCAAGTACCACTGATATCACAAAATTAACTTTCTCTCATATCCCGACTCCCAAACAGCAAATAACGCTTCTTCCAATAGTAATGGTTTATATAGATAATTCTGTATGTTAGACGTTCTAAAATGTGTTAAGCAGTGTAATCTTATGTCTCAAGCCGACACCTCTGAGTGAGCGGTGTTCTGAGTGAAGTGATTCACCTACTGCTACCGTAACCTAGTTTGAACTCTCTCGGATGCTACCTGCAATTTCATGAATTTCACTAGTAATGTTATCTGTTTTTGTGGTTATAGCATGGCTTCTCCTGTACGAATTTTCAAAATATCTGTGCTACAATTTTTTTTCCAATTCTATGTATAAGTATAAATTTTTTCTATTTTGGGAACCAAACCAAATCAACACGAAAACTCTGACGGTAAGTTTTATAAACATCACCTAAAACAACGCCTTATGACGGGAGTATTAAAATTATTCCGTACAAAGCTAGTGAGCGAATGTCAACTGCTTCTACTTCGATATGTGGAAGTAAAATATTTTTACTTTCCAAATATTCGTATTTAAATAGCAAAGTTTCAGGCTTCAAATATTCATGATTGTGTAGCAGGGAGGCTAGTAAATGGAAGTGATTCGAAGCCAATTACAATTAAAATAATTTTCTGAATTTTATCTTATATAATAATTACATTATTTTCTTTCCATACTGAAAAAACTGAATAAACCAAATTTCAGAACACTACAAAACTAATTTTCAAAGTACATTCCACTATATATATCGAATATGCTATACTGCGTGTATAGGAAACATGTGTACAAACTCGGGCATGTTATTCGTGACCAAAAAAGAGGAAGATTGAAACAGGATACCCATGGTCCATCTCAAATAATAAGGGCTGTAGCAGCCACTAAAGGCGGCGGGCGACAATGACATAACGTGGGATATTAGGCAAAGTACTTGAGTTAGAAGAACAAAAATTTGCATACAGAGCAAGTAAACCAAGATCTTGGATACATGGTAGGTATGGTCCATCGTACACACCCCCATCATGTACATAATAGGGGTTGGCACCATTTCATTGCATGCAAAACGTACATCGTGAAGTTGAATTGATTGTGGATACCATGGAATGAAGGAGCACAACGTAAGTAGAAAATAAGCCCTTCTTGTTGAAACTCTCTACGACCCATCGTTTCCGGTTAAATCGCAAATAAATTGTACAGTGGTAGGAATAGCATGGCCTAGTGAGTAGGCAACCCGTCCTGCTCTCTGAGGTATTCAGTAGGGATTCCCCGCCGAATGCGTAAAGAGAGTGTGGCGGCACGTAGAAGCTTGCTCTTGAGAGCCGATGAGGGTGATAGAGGTGAGTATGTAGCTGCGCCGGAATGAAAGGGCGGGGTAAACTGGAGAACCCCAATGCAAACCGGGTTCATTTCCCGGCCGGGTCACCCCCGGATGTTCGTATGTGGACATCGTGCCGGACAATGCCACAAAAATAGTTTGGTACCAAAATCTATCTTTTTTTTTTAGTGGCGTAACACCTTGATTTTCACGTCAGTTGTGTACATTATTTTATTAATATATTTAATGATTATTATTTTTTTATTATTTCACACTCTAATATATGTCTGTTCCCACACCTACTGTACTGGTTACTAAATGTTATACATGTGTGTATTATTATTCTTTCGAGTAATTTGGAAAGCTATATTTATGTCAAGGTTTTTCTTATTTTTCTTTTAAATTATTATTATGTTTACTTTCACATACTAGGAAATTGTACATAGAATTTATCGTGGCAATTTATAATTGTTTAAACTTAGGATTTTGATTAGAAAGCCCTTTTACAATTATTTTTGTTATTATAACTTCATATTAATTCCTTTGGTCTCATTGTGTGAGCAATTCCGTTTCTTCAATATTTATAGTTTTCAACGAGGAGAGTGCCCTCTGAATAGTCACTGATCATTGAATATATAATTAATATTTCTAGGAGATAGTAGCCAACTTCAGCATTACAAATGTTGTCTATTGTAAAAAGAACAAGAAACGGTTTTAATTTAACTACTTACTGCAGAAATTATTGGAATTGTGTGGTTTTACTTTTGAGAGGTCTACATTTCCCAGAACGTCTGTATCTTCGCACCTCTTTATAACAGATAAGCTTTATTCATGTATGTTAAATACAGACAAAGTGAGATGTCCCACTTATTTAGTCTAAAATATGAAGACTTTATGTGTGACTCCATGTAGAATGCAGTATTAGCCAGCAGTTCAATTTAAGTTATGCCTGCGGCAAACCCTAGAGATGGCTCACGCCCACTGAGCTAGGCACACATAGAAATTTAATTTTTTTGGTTTGAAGAATATTTGAATGTAAATATTTCTCATCTAAGGTCTCATCTGTAGTTTTGCCAAATTGCTATTAGGGTTTGAATATTATCAATTCAGATAGTAATTACGTTGATAAAATAACTGAATAAGCTGGACTTGAAAAGAAACTTGCTATGACGTGGCATACATTATTCTAATGTGATTCAATTGTTTTCTAGGTGTTTACTTGTATGGTAGTGATTCTCCTGCCTAGCCAGTCAACAGACCGGGCACTAATATTTAAAAAGTGAACATACTTGTATTACCTGTTTCTTATTACTAAGCTGAGATTATTCTTATTTTACAGAAGACACACTCTTTGAATAATTAAATTTATACAGGGCTTATCGATTTAAGAGATAAGATTATTCACCAGAATGGTTTGCCCACAGTGACAGCATGCAATATGTTCTTACCTTGCCGCAGCATCTCAAGAGTGGCGACTATCCGTGGGACTATTACCACGAGGTTTCAGCCATATACTTAATATTTCAGAATGGCGCACCTTACGCGGGGCCTGATATATTGAACTGGGAGCTTAGTCAACATGTAGATGAGCAGGAGGACCCATAAGACACCTTATCGACTGAGACAACTAACACCCATTAATTACAAAACGTTTGAGTACTCGTTAGAGCTAGAGGAAACCGTGTTGGTGAGGAGTGAAATATTGATGTCTGTGCCCAACACTAGCATCGTACCAGTAATGGAAAACGCTGAAACGATAACACAGGCTGTGAATATCCCGACAACGCAGACACAAGCGAGCCAAGTGGCTATACCTCCAACCACAACATTACCAGACGGACTGCAGCAATTGCTCGCAATGATGCAAAGTATTCAGACTAGCATACATTCTAGCATCCAAGCATAGAAAATTGAATTACAGACTAGCATAAAAACACAGAAAATTGAATTACAAACTAGTGTACAAACACAACAGACCGAGATACAGTCTAGTATGCAGGCGTAAAACGCAGAACTGAAAGCAGAAATGTAAGCACAGCTGGAAAGCCATGCCAGTAGGCTGCAGCAGCAAGTAGCTTTACTACGAGAAAATTTTTCAACTAATTTGCAGCGAGTCTCTAGGGACGTCGCTACCGTAAGACAAGAGGTACAGGCAACCAGAGAAGATCTTGAACTGGTGAAAGTGAACCATGCACGCCAAGTAAGCGAAGTAGAGGCTGGTGTGAAGGAATTGGAACGCAACTCTGTACCACCTGCATGTCAAACCATGATAAAAGAAACAGTAACAGAAAAATTGGATTCTCTTAACAACTACATTGAGGCCAGATATTCCCAGCTTGAAAGTGCTTCGGAACAACGTCTGGCAAAAGCAGCGAAAGAGGTGAACCAATTAACACATGTAATAGAAGGCGTGCAGACAATGCAACTGACAACACCGGAAATGCAAGCAGAGGAAACTGCCAGGACAGAAGACGTTTCGGGACAACTCGACAGTACTACTCAGACACCACACAGCATTGTATCTACAGCTACAACTGCTGTTTCAGCATTGTCTATGCCTATGTCAACATTATTGCATCACCCATCAAAACTGTGGGCGGAACACCCCCCTAAATTTGAAGGCAGAGTAGGAGAAAATCCTATAAACTTTTTGACAAAGCTTGAAGAATACGCTGCACTTTCCGGCCTCAGCGACAGTGACATACTGCGATGTTTAAATTTAGCATTGACGTCTACCGCGTATAACTGGTGGGAGGTTGCACGCAATCACGTAGGAAATTTTTCAGATTTCAAAAACAAATTTATTGAACATTTTGGGAACATGAAAGTCCAGGGACAGTTGCCTGCTAGGTTACACACGGAGCAATTTTATCCAGGTTCAAAAAATCCTAGAGAGTCACCTTTCCGAGGTGTATGACAGGTCGAGACACCTCACTCCTCCCATCAGCAATGATGAAGTTATTGCTATGGTGTTGCACCAACTACTCTATATAGTATCAGGTGCACTGGACAGGAAGTACCGACACTGACCTAGTTGCTTTGCGCGAGGACCTGTTGGATTTCGACCAAATATAAATATTGCAACTGTCACATGCAAACAGAGATGGGAAAAAAGCACCGCCAGCTGACAGAGCTCAGTCGCCCTATTTGGGTAACCGCCCCACCTTATAGAGGAAACTATACGGGTGACCAACACCCTAGGGTGTAAACATTCCAAATGTGAATATTGTGCATCTTATGGAGCACAATAATACTCGGTACACCATGATCCACAAAACTTATTTAGAGAAAAAAATTTATATTCCAGAAGTTGGTCTTGACGAAGCCGATGTTACCGTGGTAACCAGGAAGATAAACAGGTCTCGGAAGGAGAAAGTACAATGGAGGATCAAAGCCTTGAGTCACCTAAATCTCCTGGACGACAACCACCGGCGAGGGGCCAGAGCTCGCAGTCTGATGTAATGAATGACCGAACCAACACAGCTGAGCACACGTCATGTAAACAAGGGAGCGTGGTACCATGTGTACAAACTTTACCGATGTAATTTTCTTTCGCACCACCTAACTCAGCAGTAGTGTTTAACCAAGCTTTACCAGGCTACGTCAGTCAACAGAAGACAGGCTATTTTGAAAACCAAAGACCATTAAATACACGGATACCTGTATTTACGCCTACACAGCTAAAAACGAGCTGGGTAAACACGAATTCTGTGGTCAGGAACAAACCGGCTGCAGTCAGTTAAACTTGTAAGATTCAGGGAAGAGAGATATTATCGAGAGAATTGGCCAAGACACCAACAGAGGTAACTGAATTTAAGGAAGAATTGGCAGAGAATGTTCGAAGAAGACTACGTATGGCAGCCGAACGCAGAGTGAAGCGAGCGAAGAAATAAAAAATAAATAAACTCGAATCCAGTCAACTAGTTCTTGTGAGAGTCAGCTACGTAAGCCGCCGCTATGGCATTGTTATGGAAAACTTATTCATGTTCCTTGATGGGCCGTATGAAATTAAGATGGAAGTTTATACAGAAATTGCTTTCAGGTGGTGAAACCCAACAATAACGAGCTCGAGGGTCTTTCAATTCGTCTACTATCAAAACGACGAGTGATACTACAGCCAGCAAGCAGTAGCTGTGAAATACTTGTGTTCTCCTGAAGCTTATCTAAATTAAATGAAAGCATGCTGTTGTTATTTATTATGTGTTGGGTAGAGGATATGTGTAGCCGCAGGAAGTTCACCGCCATTGAGCTGAGTCACCGCTGGACTGAGCCACGAAATATTATAAATCGCCTCCCCGTTTATATGATGTTTATTGTGCGTACGTATTTCGAGATGCTCTGCCACAATTGCTACATGAAGTTGAGTGCTGCAAAATCCAGAAACCAAGAAGAGGTTTGAATAAAAAATACACGTCGTTTAACTGAAGTCAGCATAAGCTTAGCTGCCCATGAGGGAGGAACGAGTTAAACTGCCTGAACACGCACAAACAGGCCTAGAGGCCTTTTTAAACAAAGACACATAGCACCATTCAGTACATTCCTCGACTAGTAAACACTGCAATTAGAAATACAACGTACCGTGGTTCCTGTGTTTATGTTGAGTTGTATTCGTCCGTAGTCCAGTTGATCATCCAGTAGTAATCCTTTAGTGTGTGGTAATTTTACATGTGTTGTTTACATAAAATTATTTCTCTGTTTAAACCAGCCAATTTCCTCGGCAATGACTCTAGAGTGCGTATAGGATATAAGATGTTTTCCCCTTTGTTCTAGAGCTGTCTTCTAACCATTACCAAATTGTTTGTTTAAGTGGTATAAATGTTGTACCTAGCATAAAGTAATCCTATACTGATAAAGGTGTGAACGTCGAATAACAAAAGAGAAGAAAAAAAAATACCGAACATCAGTGTGTGCCTAACCAGTGTCCAAGAAGCATCCTGATATGAGCCTAGTGTGTTTTGAAGCGGGCCTGGAGGAGAACTTCACTTCTTAGGATCATCGCGTCGCAGGGCATCACTGCACTTCGCAGCGCTGCACAACACTCAGCACACCACTGCGCATCACGGCATCTCATTCTACCAAACTTCACTGAACTGAAGAACTTGAGATACGATTCTGGTACAAGAATGTACTCTGGACACTGTACTAGATTATATTGCTTTAAGATTTAAAAACGTTTTTGAGGACAGACGAATACACAACTTCATAGTGTTACATATTTTTGTATTATTTCCTTCCCACTTTCATAATGAAGTTGAATCAGCAAAACATTAGGGTGCTTAATTAACACCCTGATATTCACGTCAGTTGTGTACATAATTTTATTAATATATGTAATGTTTATTATTGAATATTTTACACTATAACGTATGTTTGTTTCCACACCTACTGTACTAGTTACTACATGTTACACATTTGTGTATTATATTTCTTTTAAGTAATTTGGAAAGCTGTATCTATGTCAAGGATTTTTTTATTTTTATTTTCAATTATTATTGTGTTTTCTTTCGCATACTAGGAAATTGTACATAGAATGTATCGTGGCAATTTATAGTTGTTTAAGTTTAGGATTTTAATTAGTTAGAACTTTTTCATTAATTTTTGTAATTATAACTTCATATTATTTATTTTCGTCTCATTATGATAGCAATTCCGTTTCTTCAATATTTACAGTTTTCAACGAGGAGAGCACCCTCTGAACAGTCACTGATAATTGTAGATATAATTTATATTTCTCGGAGATAGTAGAAATGTCAGCATTCCAAATGTATGTATTGTATGTTGTCTATTGCGAAAAGAACAAGAAAAGGTTTTAATTTTAACTACTTACTGCATAAATTATTGGAATCGTGTGGTTTTACTTTTGAGAGGTCTACATTTGCAAGAACGTCTGGATCTTCGCACTTCTTTATATCAGATAAACATTATTTATGTATGTTAAATACACACAAAGTGAGATGTCCAAGTTATTAGTCTAAAATATGAATACTTTATGTGCGACTCCGTGTAGAATGCAGTATTAGCCAGCAGTTCAATTTAAGTTATGCCTGCGGCAAACCTTAGAGGTGGAGTCACATGCTACAAAATTTAAGTGTTTGAGAACCACATGCAATACACGGCTGAAATGGACAATTTGTAAATGTTTCCTCGGCAGCAGCCCGTATAATTAGGGCCGCTGCCTCGGTCCTTCGGGAAGTATTATTTAATGAAACTTCCTGTATATGGTAAAACTATTTAATATACATTGAATCTCATGTGATCACATACATATATAATAACATAAATACATATCAATGATTATAAACCAACTCTACATAACCTAATATTGTTATACTACCACAAGTACATGTTAGCTTTCTATATATAAAAAGATTTGATCCCAAACATTAAATCTGATTTGCTTTCTTGAATACATAAAAATTACGTTGTTAAAATAATTTAATAAACTGGACATGAAAGAAACTTGCTATGACGTGGCATACATTAGTCTAGTATGATCACATTGTTTTCTAGATGTTTACTTGTAAGCTAGTTATTCACCTGCCCAGCTTATAGCTTTTTTCTTATGACTAAGCTGAAATTATTCTTTTATAACGGAAGTGACACTTTTGGAATAATTAAATTTATATGGGGCTTAACGATTTAAGAGATAAGATTATATAACAGAATGGCTTGCCGACCGTAAGAGCATGTAATATTCTTACCTTTCCGCAGCATTCAAAATGGCGACTATCCGTGGGGCTATTACCACGTGGTTTTAGCCATATACATAATATTTCAGTGGTCACTAAAATACTTATGTGTACCATATCATTTTTTAGCAAACACATATCTTATTACATGTTCCCTGGAAATTATATTTTGTAGTTATAATTATTGCTCGGTGTCCATAAAGGAACTGAGCTGAGAAATGCAATAGTCAATACGCGCTTTCTCCGAACTTTTAAAATGAAACATAAAAAAAATTGCCAAATATTTTATGTGTTTCGTTGTTTCCTAAATATGTAAGACATTATAAGAGTTTTATATTTGTGTTAACATAAAGGTAATTTATTTTTGTTAATTTTAACTTTTACGTATATTTTATTTTTACAATATATTTCTTAATTTATAACTAATACAAATTAAGTCAGGCACAAAATCGACCTGGTAATGAATAGTTCATAAGCAAAATGTTATTACACTAGGTACACACGAATGCGGTGCTTAGGTCCTCTGGTGTAATTTTTTAGTTTAGTTGATACAAGGCGGAGGAATATCTAGGAAGTAGAACTTGAGCAGAGCTACAGTAAATTTGTAAATAACCGTAAATGGAATGTAGAAATAGAGTCGTTATGCATCGAACCCCCGACCTACGGAACGCAGATAAGTTGGCCACCACATAACTGATCACACTGTCGCTGCACGCGACCGTGAAAAACACGGTACGGAAGGAATTTTCGCGGTGTCAGACGCATGTCGACGGATTCCTTCCCTGGTCTTGTGAAGTGGCCGCCGGTGAGAGTGGGAGGGTGTGATGTCATTCTCTTCACCCCCGGGACCAACCCCACCAGGACTAGCCGACCTCCATCCGCTGTGGTCTGCCGCCTCGCCTCGGCTAATGAAGAGGATCTGCCTCCCTCGGCGGATTCCTGGCGTCCGTCACATTTCTGACGGCGCAGAGGGACGCGACCCGACATCACCCCGAACATCCCAGCCACGCGGAGGACTCGGCACACTTCCGTTTCCGGTATGCCAACCCGCCACCGGCAGGAGGAGGGCGGGGGTGGTAGCTCTATTCAACAACTATGTCAAGCCATGGGCGCCACAGCTCGAACAGGAAGGCAGGTGACATCGCGAAATTTAAAGTTATCAGAACCGCGTCCTATCTCCTGCCATACATTCAACATTTTACGTACGCATTAAATCGACAAAATTGAAACTTGTCCGTTTAGTAAAATTAGATGTTTTAAAATTTATTTCGTATATAGTTTTCCCACCTATTTTTGGGCCGTGGTTTACGATCAAGCGATTGCGAAAATAAATTTTTTCCCCTCAAAGCCCTACAGTTAGTTATCATTGTTAATATTTCTGAATAAATATCCCATAAGCCCTGTCAAATATGTAGTCTTTATGCAGAAAAATTTTGTGCTTTATGTGAGATGCGTTAAGGTAATTGATACACATTTTCAAGTGAAGTATACAAACTCTCTAAAGCTGTATTTAAACGAAAATGTTACGTTAGTAAAGTATTTAGTAACTAATACTCTCACATTCGCTTTCCTTTTGTTCACTGGGTTGTGGTTATCAGCGAGATATGCACATCTATGTTGCCACCGAGTGTTTAAAAACTTGGGAAAACGTCCTAGTCAATCAGGCGCTCTGAACACAGTAAACATACTTTCGGTTTCGGGTGCTCCGTTTATCGCACCTCATAGATACATTTTAATGTATTTCATTATTATCGTTATCTACACAGATGGTTAAACAGCAAAACAATTATGACATTAATTTTTAATTTCTTTGCACGGGTAAGGCTATATTTTGGTAGATACCTGTCATAATACTTCGCTATTTTCTTGGTGGAATGCTAACATGTATTTTGTATGGTCAAGTAATAAATAATTTTCTTGGGTAAAAGTATTATAGTATATCAAAATATTTCTTTTGTACGTAACTTTATTTAATTTCTCCATCCTTAGAGATATAGTCGATTATATGCTTGCATAACTCTATAAGATGGTTCGGATCCTAGTACAGAACTAGTACGTTTTCACAGTTCATAGCTGCATCAAACATTATACCAAAGTACAAAATTTGTTATGCTCGTTTTACACCGTGTACATTATGTATAACAGCGAGAAAATTACAAATATAAGCAAAATATAAAATCTTTAATTTTTAATTCTAACGAGTTTTCGCTCCTGTTTCAGGATTCTAGTGGGGTAATTCAAGCCATATTTCCGCCACTAATCATGAATACAGGCGTTAGAAAAAGTAAGTTAACAGAAGCAAAGTAGTGCGAGGATCTTTTGATGCGCACATTCTCTGTCTCTGATTCACGTTATGATGATTAGCTGTGCAATTGTGTGAAAATGTTCCTGTTGGTTAGAGCAGTGCTTCGCCACTTGGCATAGAGCTGATTCGCGAATGACGTTTTACTAAATTACCAATTAAAGGAGGCGCTGTGGCTAGCATCCCGGACTCCGATCCGAGAAGACGTATGTTCGTCTCCCGGTAACGCTATTCATATTAATGTTTTGCATGGCCTTCCGAATTACTCTAGGCAAATGCTGGGATGGTTAATCTATGAAGGCCAGGACTATTTCACTCCCTGTTCAGATTCTCATTGTGCGAGTATTGCTCTGTTTCCTTTCTAACTAACTCCCCTCTCGATGTATTATTTAGGCGTAATTAGACACATTGGAAAATTGTCAAGCGTTTTTGAGCATACTTATTTTGGATAACAACCCAGAGAGTGCTTTATTTTATAACTGAATAATAAGGTTTTAAATTCACAAAATTATTTGCAGACCAATCGCAAACGTGTTTATTTAGACATGCAGCTTGCCGCTCGATGAATCACAGGTGCCTACTGTTTTCAACTTACTTGCGTTCACATACGGATAATTTCCAGAAAATTGAACATTTTTACTTCACTATGTTTTCGGCATGATAAAATATTGACTAATAATCGTACAGTTTTGGTTCATACAGAACAATCTTAACCTCTTTGATAAAATGAAGACAAGATAACTAAAACCATTGTAAATATTTCACAAAACTGGTCACTAATAAAAATCTTGCTGTTGTTACTTTCTGTTGGGCAAAGAAAAGCTTAACCAAACTTTCCATGCGTAACTGCACAATTGCGGAGTAATGGTGACTCGTGGAAATTTTTGTGTATGCAAATTGGGGCTTGTTAATATTATTCGATGAAATGGAAATAAAAAATGAGATTGCGATTCGAAAACGTATATTAAAAAAAAATTTAGATACGATTTATTATATCTGTTTGATGTCAAGTCATGGTAGTAATATAAAATAAGAAATAATATCGCCCTGCGGGCACCTTCATAGTAGCTACGCCGCAGAGAGAGAGAGAGAGAGCGTAGCTAGTTACGATTCTTGGGAAAAGGGGCGAGGCAGGGTTTGAAGTAATTACATCTGGCGCCGGAGAAATTGCCTGGTAGTAATCAAAGTCAGTGTTAACGTTGCTCCGTGCAGCAGGAATTTAAAAAAAAAAAAAGTAATACGAGCGGAAAGAGAACCTGACAAGACGGAGCAACATCAGCTACCGACAGGAGAATAAGGGAGCAACGGTCTAGCGTGCCTGCCTGTATTGGAAGGTACCACGTAACCCCTCCCAACACAAAAACCAACCCCCATCCTTTCCTGTTCAACCTCGCCCCACCCCCGCATCAACCCTTTCCGCGATCCCGCGAATAATAAACCCGATGTCTCGGAACTTAACAAGACAAACTTTACCCACGGCAGTGTAATCCCAGACTAGTAACTCAGGGGTTGGGGAGAGGAGGTTGAAAAGTTTTCTTGGCCTTGCGCCCCTGGCAATAATAATGTTTCTTTTTCCCTTGACGTCTCTCGGAACAGAACCCGTGGAAGGGAAGTGGAGATTCTTTCTCCTTCTTATTTTTTATTTCCCCAGCGTTGTGCAGGTGAGAAAGAACAAGATGTTATTCCTATGTCCAGCAGGGGTTACAAGTCGTCGTTTAAAATAAACAAGAAAGTGAGGGAAGATGCGCTCACATACAACTGCGCATTATAACTATCTGTTGCCATGCTTTGTTTTAAGTTGAATTTAAGTTACGAGCGAGCTCACATTGGGCCATGAAATGAACTTAGTTGTTGCCTGTGGATTTGTTAACCGCAACTGAAATGCAACGAAGGACCAAAAATAATAATAATTTGCTAAACGACATAAAAGTATGTTAAGTGTCGCTTAAATAAATATGCGAAACCATATATGCATTACTCGCCAGAGATTAGTTACTAGTACGCATATTTCACACTTTATTAAGCCTTTTATGCCAATTTTTTTTATTTATGGTGGTTAATCGGATTGAAGGGACGCCCTTTAAAACTACACTAATCTAAACGAACATTTTAGGACACGAAAATCCCTGATACATTTGTAATACGAACTCGAATACATTTGTAATACGAACTCGAATACATTTGTAATACGAACCCGAATAGTTATGCTTGGGAGGTGGCTTTTTTTTCGTGTATTTACAGAGAATGCTTTGAAGTTTTTTTTTATCAAACAACAACGTTGGTGTTAATACACGTCCAGATACTCGTGATCAGACGTGTGCGGATTTTGAGATGGCGTGTGTGATCATACCGTAAACAATAATTCAGTTAAGATTTCCTTACATATAATAGAAACTAATTACCTCTAGGTACATGTGAGGTAAAATTACCCATTAAATGTAGAGTAAATTAACACAGTAAGTAAAGTACTATTCTTCAATCAAACGGAAAAATACCGGACAAAAGTGTGGGGAAAAAATATTTCTAAGTAATGCCAAGATGATACGACCAGCAATTGGTTAAAATTTTTTTAGTAAAATTAGGAAGTAACAATTTTCAAAATATGGTGGTCTGCATAAAAGAATGTACTTAATGTTTGTGAAGGGAAACAAACTTCTAATATTGCATATATATGTTAAGTTTAGTTAAGAAAAGAATAGCTATGTGACATATTGTGATTTGATTAATGGTTTTTATAGATTTTAAACTGTACAATGGAAGTTGAACTGCAAAGACTTCTAACTACAGATCCAGCCAATGTCTCATGGGAACAATGCTAGAGTATTTTGTGAGATGGACATGTATTATAGCATTCCGATATTGGTTTTCATATTTTAAAATACGCAATTGTAATCTTATAATGTAATCACACAAAGAAAGAATTCTTTTAATTATGAGCCATTTTTTTTCAATAAATATTGTGATCTTTTATTTGAAGTCGACTTTTTTAACACACTTCTAAAATTGAGGTAAATAAAGGAAAGATTCCCACGCCTTTGCGCCAGTTTATAGAAAGTTTATGATTAAATTTTTATATAACCCTGTTAGCTTTATTACTATGTTTATATACATTAAGTTTGTGACCATGTGTTTTCACTTTTAGTCATTAGTTGAAAAGATAAACAGTTTTCTTCAGTTCTCCGAGAGTAAAGACGAATGTAATATCATCCCTCTAAATCTTACCAATTCAATTCTGAATGGCACAATCAAACAAGAATAATACGTTCTGAGAAAGACACGCGGCCCTTAACCAAAGTAAAGCCACATAGCTTAACTCGGCAACGTGAACAAAATATCTGGAAAGATCGCGGTCGCCAGTTCAGGACATTGGTCACGATGATAAGAGCGGAGACAGGGAAGGTCTAGCGAGTCAATCATATGAAAGCAACAGTGTCATCGATATCTAATGTACACTCTGTGGGCATGTAGAGTGTCATCGATATCTAATGTACACTCTGTGGGCATGTAGAGTGTCATCGATATCTAATGTACACTCTGTGGGCATGTAGAGTAAACGTGTCAGTCTTGCGGAAGGCATTCACTAGAGAGTAAGTAATGACATGTTCGAATAAACAAAGTCCTCCTATTGACAGTGAAGGCCGGGAAATTATTGGTAACCCAAATGCATTTTTTTTTATAACGGAAGACACACTTATCCCACTAAAATGCCACGAAACAAATAGCAGCAACGACAGGGAAATTAGTGGTGAAAATATGTAACACAAGTAAGCAAGTGAATAAAATTGAAAAAGAAAGTACACCAGGGGAAAAAAAAACATAAGGCGAGTAGCAGAAAAATAGTTTTGGATGACTTTGAATTGTGCTATGTTCGATGTACAATATAACACTTTTATACTCACAGAAAAGTAGGGCGTAATTTTAAAAAGGCCATGGCTGTACTGCGACCAGAAATTGATGTTTTTGGAAGCAAGGAAACTTTACGAAAAATAAAATAGAATATTGGCTTCAGTGTCAGGAAATGCAGAAACACGAGATATGTACTGATGGAGAGAACATGTACAGTTATTTGGATGGAATGGTACTCAAGAATAATGAGAGCGCATGACAGTTCGTGGTAGAGAAAAATGCCCGTTATATATGTTGATGAAACGTGGATACATGCAGTATATACTGTCAGCAAATGCGGGAAAGATCCAGTTACATCATGAATGCTGAAGAATGACAGAGCAGGTCAAAGGTGGGTTTTGTCCATGAAGGTTCGAAGAAAGGATTTGTTCCTGGATCATTAATAATTTTTAAGTTCAAAACGAAAATTGTTATCACTACGATATTAATGAAAAATAAATAAATTCCAAATGGATCTCAGAGAAACTTATACCTAATCTGTACGGTAGGAGCCTTATTTCAATAGGCAATGCATCCTACTACTCAGTGCAGAAAACAATGCCCCAGCAGTGGCGTCGCGCAAGGTGGAATCACATGAATGGTTCAAGGTTAACAATATTGCCTATGAAGAAAAATACCTAAAACAGAACTGTTTTGCGTTGTTTAATGTCAACGCCCAACTCCCAAGTATTATGCAGGCGAACTTCTTGAAGCATATACCTAGCCATGAAGTAGTCAGGCTGCCACCATATCGTTGTACAATGAATAGCATAGAATATATCAGGAACATTCCATGCCTCATGTAGCTGATAAAACTGTTTCGCAAAGAGCCCACCAGATAAAACTGTTTCGCAAAGAGCCCACCAGATAAAACTGTTTCGCGAAGAGCCCACCAGATAAAACTGTTTCACAAAGAGCCCACCAGATAAAAGCGTTGACAGAAGAGACTATTAACAGTATTTCAGAAAAAGACTGGAAATCAGCTATGCCATATGCAAAACAAGAAGAAACGAAATATTGGAAAATAAACCTTTGCATGGACAAAAAAAAAAAAACTACAGGCTAATAAGTGTGGGTCGTGCCAGAGATAGTGATAGCGAAATCAACAGTTGTCATTATGACATATATAGTGATAGCAACTGCAGCGAAAAACTTGCAGATTGTGTACTTCCAGGGTAAAAGAATTTAGCTATAAAATATAATGTTTTAAACGACTGTGAGTGAAGAGATTTGGGCGGCTCTTAACAGCGAAGTCTTGAGTCGATGAGGGTGACTGAAGAGAATATGGAGCGGTGCCGGAATGAAGGGGCGGGGGAAACAGGAGATCCCCGAGAGGACCCGCCGACCAGCGGCATCGAACGGCACGATTCCCACTTGCGAAAGTCCGGTGACCCGGCCTGGGATTGAGCCCGGTTCGCCTTGGTGGGAGGCGAGCGTGCTAAACGCTCAGCCACCGTGGCCCCTTTAAACGACTGTCATTTGATTTAAAATGTAGGCCTACATTTTAAGTGCTATTGATGATTGGAATAATATATAACATAATCTGCAAGTCTTCAAGTTGCGTCTTTTGAGAAGTCTTGTCACGTAAAACAATTCACTCTTATGGGAGACGGATTCCACGCAATATTTCTGAACAGGTGTGTGTTTATTTATATCATCTTCCTTGTGGTAACATTTTCAATCCTGTTTATGTTGTTATAGTCTTGCTCCTATCGATTATTTTAGTATTAAAAGTTATTGTTTTTACAGTTTTCAGCGAGTGTTTATGTTGTATTTGCATGCATGGCAAAATGGGGTAGTTCGAAAACAAAACATTATAACAAGGGTTGAGAACTATAAATTGTTTATACATAGTACCCAACTTACTATAAATACACGATCATTTTTACTGCGTATAATTTTTAGTAGGTGTGTCAAATGAATTAAAATTACGGTTTTCTGTGCATATAATTCATGTAGCTTTAGATAGGCATATGCAGCTTGTCTTCTCTCGTGTTTATTGATTAACGCTAGGCAGATGTTTTCCTGTCACTCCGACAAATCTATCTTTATTAACTGAGTATATAAAATTGTATTTTGATATAATATATTTTTGTTCGCATAGAATGCACATTATAATAAATGTCACTGTGATGTATATATTTACTAGCTCATATGTGATATGATAAATTATAGAGTACCCACATTGCTGCTTCTGATATTTCCGAATGTGTCGCAGAGACCACGGTGGTGTAGTGGTCAGACTACTTGCCTCCCGCCCAGGCGAACCAGGTTCGATTCCCGGTGGGACCACTCCCGGATTTTCGCAGGTTTTCTCGGGGATCTCCCGTTTCCTCAACCTTACATTCCGTCGCTGCTCCGTACTCATTTCGCTTCACCCTCATCGGTTCTTAAGGCCCCGATGTTAAGAGTCGCCCAACTACCTTCTCTCACTCACTTATCCGAATGTGTTGCATATGGCCCGCAGTAGTTTCTACTGAAGGCGCCTGGTTTCGCCGCCGCACGTCGCGCGAGGAACGGGTGATTCACTCCATCGTTTGTGAAGTTGGTTGCACAGTAGATAAGTACGCAGAGACAAAATGGCGCGGAACTTGCTTTGACGTGGAGGTAGCCATTCTCTGACTGGCTGTGCCTCGCGTCTGAAACAGCTCCTTACACCGCGAACTACTTCAACATGGAGTCACTGGCCTGCGACCCATCTTCCTGCTTATTTCATTACATTATATGATTACAATTGTGTATTTTGAAATATGAATACCAACATCGGAATGCTATAATACGTATCCATCTCGCAAAAGTTCATAACACACTCTTCAGTGCCATGGAGAACGTATCGCAGCACTCAGTAGCCATTCAAAAACAATATCCATTCCCAGTGCCACGCACAGCCAATAAGAGGAATTGCATGCCCACATCGAAGGAACAACAACGACGTTTTGCTTCTGTGCTGATTCGCTTATGCATGCCACGACATGCTTATTTTTTAAACTAATCACGAAACTGAAAACACATGGTTACAAACTTGATGGATATAATAATAGTAATAGCTAACAGGGTTATATATAAATATTTATCTTAAAATTTCTATAAAATTACTTAAAGACGTGGGTATATTTACTTTCTTTGCCTCAATTTCAAAAGTGAGTCGAAATAAGTCAACTTCAAAGAAAATACCACATCAATGAGACACCCTACACGAAAAGCAGCCAAATACATTTCCATTTTTGAAGCGCATAAACTTATTTAGTCGCTCACGTTAGAGTAATAGTTTATTATTACCACGGATAAGTCATTAGAAATTTTTCATGTGACACTTGACGCTACGATCGTATACTAACAGCTGTGTGACCTTGTACTTCATACGTGGCAGCCTTTTAACTTTTCTACTCCCAAGATGTTTGTCAACTGTACTAGCTACAAGTTGCACACTTAAGTCCTATACCAAACACACACAAGACGGACCGAGTAATCTTAGAACAAATAAATAACATGTACTTGGTGGCCATTTATTAAAGAGTACGTACTGAGTGTGCAAGTTGTCATCAATAGGGTTGTTTATCAATAAGGAGTTTGGAATTATTCCAATGCTTCAATTAAAACGTAAATTGAGTGCGATTTAACCAACCAGTTACAATTACAATCAGAGTTTTTTTTTCGATGCTAATGAAAAATTTTAATCTCGTAACTTTGCAAATCTTTTCACTATAACATATATCATACGCAACATATGCAAATAATAATATCACGAGTACGCTAAGGCGTATCTTTCCTTGAGAAGAACTAAGTAAATATTTTCTGCAGGGGAAAAACGTAAATATTAAAAGCGACAGTGAAAATTCTACATACATTATTCACGCAGACATTACGTCCTTATGTTCAGCATCCAGTCATTAATTTCTTTTCTTCTGTTTCCCTTTAGTATACATCTGCATACGTCTCTCTGTTCCCTCTTGTTATTTTTCGTGTCCCGAGCTTCTATTCTTTTGATCTGTTTCTTTTGTGTTTTGAAGTATTCATGCTTACGTTTAAATCCGCCAAGCATCTTAGCGTTCTTTTGTAAATTAACGATCCTCAGCTTGAATTTTTAGAATGGTTTTGTTTCCCTGTCCTTTATTCCAACCGTTTCTTCTATTTATAAAAATGTCCGCGCTGTTTCTCAATAACATGCGGCGTGATTAAGTAGAATAATTTTCCTGTTGTAATAACACGAATCTACATAGTAATTTAGAGACCCAGACATTTCAGATTAGGCTACTAGAGACCTGCAAAATTCGCATTACCATTTTATCACAGAAAAGATTACAAATAATGTGCATTCGTGTTGCATTTGTCACTGGACTACAGGACTAACAATTAGAGTTTCTAGTCAATTCCAATCAGAAAGGAAAGTAGGTCCTCAACGTTACAGAAGCCAATAAACAAATGGCACAGACTCAAATATATAAAAGAAGACTGAAGTCTTTTACTCTAAATCTGAATCAGTGAGAATTTCACTGTTTCAATCAAATATATCTGACTGACACAACAGTCACTTCAGAGAATTTAATTGATAAACCAGTGAAAAATACGATAGTTCCTTCACGGATTGATTAAGTGACATTTCCCACTGATTCGTCAGTCATTTTTTCCACAGTTTTTTTCAGTGGTCAATTTTTGACTGATAGATCAATGAAACATCTGAGCAACTTGCTCCGTCACTAATTATTTTTGACTGATGTATCAGTGAAACTGCGTTTAAAAATGGCCGTCGAACATCGTTTAAAAATGGCTGCTAAAAAACGTGTATCAAGTGAAGTAACAGCGAATAAACGAATAAAACTAACACAAAATATTTTCTAAAATGGGTTTTGTCTTTTAAAACGCCTTTTGACTAGGTAATATGAACACACAGCCTTTCATTCCGTTTTAACGTCTTTCATTTCGATTCCATATAATTGTCACAGCGCTCTGTTTGAAGGTTCAAACTGCATCTAATGTGGTGAAGATAGTGCACATCGTTTTAACAATCCTAACGGTGCCAATAAAACCAAACACGAAAAATATGTTCAGACTACACGATTTCGCAGCGGAAGTATAAGACATATACTTTCCTCCCGCAACTCCAACTTGGTGTGTTAGCTCAGATGGCAAGGCAAGGATGCGTGAGTTCAATCCCAGCCATGCTCTCATAACTCAGGGGTAGGGTGGCCGACTTGTAGTCGGATGGTCGCGTGTACGCACCCCAGTGCCTCCGACACGTTAGATTTTCAGTTCGCTTGTCGCACTGGGGCTTTGCTAGCAAGTCCGTCTCACAAGAGCTTCGTCAACGTCAAAAATGTCACAAAAACGCCAAATAAAGGAAAAACGAAAAAATAAATAAATAAATAAATAAAATATGGCGAGGCAAAGGCCTAGAGTCCAAGGGTGCGTGATTTCAATCCCAAACCACCTGCGAAATACTTTTTACGTTTTTAAATTATGGTAAATTGTACATTATAAATTGTAAACTATCATTAATGTATTTATTTCACGTAATTATCTGCCTACATTCAATAAAAAAGCAATAATTAATTTTCCGCTGCAGTCGGCCGTCACATATTCGATCAGTGAAATTGTTTCACGTCATTAATTTAATCGTGAAATTTTTTTCTGTTTCAAAATGAAGCCATTTTCACTGCGAATTAGTTGTTTTCCACTGATTGGAATTTAGAGTGTACCATGCCAGATAATAACGCCAGTTTTGGAGGTCTCTAATAAATACCCACCGAAGGTTTTACGTCAAGAGGTAACGTACTTACCAAGCATTCGGCAATTCGTGCTGGGTTCGATCATAGTGGACTACGTCAAAAGTTGTTTCCTCCAAACAGGTTTACATCGAATTTTCATAGAATGACCCTGAAAATTGTATTTTTATAACTTAATAATTTCATATCCCTAGCCCATTAGTGTGAATTAATGAATATTATCGAAGCATAACAAATTATTGATATCATTTGAACACAAAATGTACTTAAAACTCATGTACTGTTTACATATTTAAGGCGTACACTTAATATACGAGACACGCAGGTGTGTACATTGGTAAATATTAATATAAATCTTTTCATTACGCATTAAAATTTAGTATCAGTGTAGACGGTAGACAAGTATATGTTAGTTTCACGTGTTTTAGTGAACCCTCGTTCATCCAACCTGCCGTGCAGGACAAAGAAGTAATATAAACTCTCAGCACTCTTGTAGCTTGGTTCCACGTGGCCGGGTCACGCAGAAGAAAGAGTTCCGTGTGTGGCAGCAGCCAATGGAGAAGGCTCGCGTATGTGGAGGACCGGTACAGTAATATAGCGGGAATTGGTACGATCGGAAATCATTAAACATGTAAGAAGAACCGATCACATGCTACCTCATTCGCAGAATACTTTAGAATTCTGAAGTGGATTAGCCGCTTATTCGGCTAATTACAACTGCACATGCCACCAAAATAGCGTCGCTTACCAGCTACATGCCGGAGTGCCGTTCGCCTAGTAGCGCCTGGAAACTTCCTGGCTAGCTTGCAGCCCAGCCAATACGAAACCTTTCGCAGTACGCAGTAGCCAATCAGACACAAGGCGTGCTCCCATAGCCTCTCACAGCCACCTCTGTGTACATACTTACTATGTGCCTCTGTCTATGTTGTAACTTACTTTTAGCGAGTTAGATACAAGTGAATAAATTACTGAGATTCGAACATTTTGAACACTACTGTATAGAGTCTAACTTACAGGTTGTTTAATCTACGAGATCTCCGGTGCATAATATTTGGACGTAATTGTACAAACATTTCCAATTACATGTGACACGATGTGAGATGTTTGACATAAAAAATTATCACATTTGTAACCCTTCCATTGGTAAGTATAATACTATAATTTTATTGCTTCTACTTATAAATTAAATTTCAATAACTTTGACATTTGCTTTGTGAAGAGGGACCAAACAATATAACCTTTGTAAAAGTGTCTACCAATAAATATTTGAAATTGTAGGTTGGTTCACATTACCGTATTTCCCTTAAAAAGTAGAAATTGGTTGGTTCTCTTTTGTATAATCTAACACCATGTTTTACCAAATATTTATATTTCCTAAAATAAAAACACAGTTTTGAAGATCGTTTCGTTTTTGAACAATTACGTGCAAATAACAAGCGTTAAAATGAACTGTTTTTTTTTTGTTCAGAGTACGCATGCATAAGCACTATCGTTATCGTAATAAGGAGAACACGTAGCTATTAGCTACAATTGTAACTAGGTCCCCACCTGTTTGTCGCAGAAATATGCCGCGACTAGTTGTACTGAAAAACATATTAGTTAAGAAACAATTTTGTGGTTGGGCGCTTCTTAGGACTAACGTGTCTGCTAGCCATTCGCGGACTTTCAGTATCGGGCTAACATAAGTCTGACTGGTCCAGTAGAATAGGGAAATATCTTCTCACACATACACGCAGCCAATAGCAAAAGTAATCTTTGCAAGTGTACACGTACATGCAGAAGTCTGGCATGTGCGTAACTCTTTTCGCGAAATACAGGTGGCTCTATCTATAATAACAAGTAAGAAGTTACTCAGAAGCCAAATGTCATGGCGGTCCTTTTGTTTTGACGTGTAGGCATTGGTAGTAGGTGGAAGTGAAACTTTTGTACTACTGGCCTAAGCCATGCTGAGTCCTTGTTGTCCGATTGGAGTCTTGGCGAGTTCATCTATAATTACAAACTGGTGGAGTGCAGTCGAGCCGTTTTTCTGGCATTTCAAGCCATTTTTTTGCTCACGTTGTGTTCAAGCGTCAATTTCACTCATGCGTGTTTGTCTATTCTATTACTGCAATGCTAGAAAAAAATTGCTGTGCTGAACCAACACAAAAACTGTTCGATCAATATGAGAAAAACTAAGTCGTTTCTGACACGAAATGCGGCGTTGACAGGATAAAATGTGACAACCAAAATAATGGAAATTTCGCAAGCAACAAAAAGTCTCATAAGAATCGATTAAAGAATATTGTTACAAAACATAAGAGTTTCACGTATATGTAGTTGTTGCAAAAAAAAAAAAAAGTACTTTATGTGTTTGTAGTATTCGGTGTGATTTCTTTTGCTATAAAAAGACTGCATTGACGTACCAAAGTTTGTGTTGAAAGTGTGTATTCACACACAAGGCAACACAGTTGGCGCACTAATTGAGGGGCCTCCTTAATGTTCTAACAATGTCCAAATAATTCAAATTTTCATTACAATGCAAGGACTGAAATGTTGCTCAAAGTAATCTTTGATAGGGAGAGAGTCGAAATACCAAGATTCTAATAAAGCCAAAGCTGTAGTCTAGGAAGTTGTGGAATGTATACTGCAAGTAGTTAGAGTTTGCTAAGAGCTCGTGAAACCAAAGGGATTTCACTTATTGTTTCGCCTGATGACGGTCTGCTTAGAAATGTGATGATAATAACAAGCTTCTAAGTTCCCTCTAACTTCACAGACTTTTCTTTACTCAATGGATGCGGTCGCAAAAAAAAAATATTGTTTACCCTATAATTTGCAGGAGCGAATTTGTCAGCAACCGAACGCAGTATTTACTTTCACCAGCCTATTTGTGCTCTTTATCGTCGGACGTGGAACTGCGAACACGAGTGCTTGCTCTGAACGTTTTATTGCTCTCGAGCGTTGCGAGTGAATAGATTGTTATTGCGACCACACCACACTGCGCGGGTTTCATTTGTTCACTTGCTGCTGCAGCGCTGACTCGATTGCACGTGATTCGATCCTCATCTCTGCGGCTTTGTTCTCTGTTCTGAGTCCTGCGTTGGGTGTAAAATTAACCGCGTAGGACCCTGTAGGCTGTTCGCGCTTAATGTAGCACATTCGAAAGCCCTGCTTAAAATCCACTTCCCCTGCAATTTTTTTTATACATTCATAGTATGTGTAGAAAATTAACATCGCTATTGACCCGATCAATTTATTCATGTGCTGATCAAGTGAAACTGTGAAAACGTTAGGAACGTAGAGACCTGACTAATAAGCCAGTTCTGGTTTGAATGTGCATAATGTTAGAAGAAATTAAACATAATATATTCCAAGGCGATACATTCTAACACAACTACAGGACGAAATTTTCAACGAAATGTAAAAATTTCAAACAACTTTTGGTGCATCGCTTACTATATTATTTGAAGTATGCTACTGCGCCCATTAAAAAACTTGCAGTTATAAGCAAATATACTTTATCCTAATTTTCAAAGGAAAGTAATGTGAATGAGATCACTTTCCTGTGATTGTGTGTTTGTGTGTGTAAATATTTTAACGGGAGCAATGAGTTACATACGCCCAATAAAGTTGGTAACTATGGAGGGGTATATAGTTCTATAAATTAACGTTTAATAAAAAGTACCAGGTAACCATTTGTGATAACTTAAATTATTTCTATCCCTTTCTGTTTTTTATTTATTCATCGAAGTGTTAAGATGACCCGATTTTACAATATATACTTTTCCAATAATTTCATAGTTTCAATCGACTGATGCATGAATATAGTGAAGAGGCCCATGGCAACGTTAATTTTACATAAGGCGGAAAAATACACAACGTGTGTACAAGAAGATCTTAAGCAGGGCTTTCAAAAGTGGCAATTTTACCGTGAACAGCCTATACTCAGTAAGGACACCAGACTTCAATAGTTTTCGAGCAGGCTGGACGCTTATTTTCAAAATAGCTCAAACTTTAATATTAAGGGTGATATGACATATCTCGAGAATCATTCAACCGATTTAAACCAAATTTTTCAAAGTTGACAGTGCGTTGTGTAAGCACTGAATTCATAAATGGATATCGTTGTTAGTCCATTATCTTGCAAGAAAACACCACATAAATTAATAAAGCGTTTTTATTATACCTCTAGAACCACTAAACCAATTCTCGCCAAATTTGGCATGTAAGTAATACTATGGCAGGTCTTGTAAACGCATATGATGCAAATTTGTGGAACACTTATTTTGAAAATGGCGGTTATATAATTATTTTGGGTTTGTTAGGTATAACTATTATTCCGTTATACCAATTTCGACCAAATTTTGTATGCTGACAGTATATTTTACAAGCATCGTGTATGCCAAGAAATAAGCAGATTTATACCCCATTTTGAAAGATAGGACTACATGAATAAATAATTTTTTTTTGTCATATATCAGTAAACAAGTGACTGTTTTCTATCAAACCTGGCAAATAAGAAGTACTGCGGCAGGTAATGTATACAGGTATGTTATAAGTTGGTCAGGCAATTATTTTCAAAGTTGCGACTGTACAGTCATTTTACTATAGAATACTATACCGTAGAAACCAATCAATTCCAACCTAACTTTTGTATGCTGGCATGTGCCATTTACGTTGGCACTTGTTTCAAGTCAATATGTAATGCTGGTAGTTGTATTCCTATTTATTCTGTGTTTCGCTAAAGACTACTTTATTACTGTAACGTGCTCTAGTTCTACTTAATATTTGTGTTTACTTACCGTGAAGGTGTAAACCTAACATTTTATCATATGGAATTATTTTAATGTTAAATCATTTACCTGGTTTCTTTATTTTATGTTTATTGTTTAAATATACTGTTATTTCTGGCTATGAAAATTTTGTGTACGTAATATTGTGCGTGAAGTCTTAATTTATAATAATTAGAATGAAAAGTCTCACTTATGATATATTATACTTATTTCAATACCTTCGATTTATGTATTGATTAGTCGCGCGAGACCACGAAGTCTGGAGCATGCCTTTGTATATATATACACACACATACAGCATGTATTCTTGCCTTGGATTTTCGTCTTATTTTGAATCCTTTATCATCTAAGGATATTTTATTTGGTGACGTGGTAATATTTTGTTGTGGTTCCCGTCTTTAACAAAAAACGTTTTGGTTATTTTAATGGTTTCCGTTATGGGCCAATGATATTGTTGCCAGCCTTTTTTCCTAAGTGGTGTCATGTGAGCCGTACACTCATTCGTGGGATGGCCGTTTTGGCCATGTTTCGGCTTTTTCCTGTCGTCACACTGCAATAGCTTCAGAATCTATTAAGGAATTACGTAAAAATTGTTTTATTTTTGTTAGTTTCGCCTACTGCATGACCTATGGGTAGGGACAGGTGTTTTCGCAAAAATATTTCAAGGGCAGCTATACTCCAAAACACTTTTGTTGAAATATTATCATATTATATTTAAATTAATATGTTGTGTAGAACTTAGTCTGGCATGTAAACAAGTTTATACCTTCATGTTAGGACGACCATATAAAATAATGTGAAGTTATTACTGTTTATGTGTAGGATTTGCATTAAATTCTCACTCTACGTAAGCGTGTCAATATGAAATATTATTCTCTTGTATTGCTTTTTTTTTTATATTTCTCATTCTCATGGACAACTGTAGTTTACATACGCAACAATGGAACAACACATAATAACACTTGAGTGACCAGGCTACACAGCTGACTTGCAATAAATCAGTGGGAAGGGATGTGATCTTACCTAGGCTGCCTGTGTATAATTGCCCGGTGCAGTCCTGGGCCGGTAGGGGAACAAGTTTATTACCATTATCACCCTCTAGAGACTAGCATTGGGCACGTACACCATTTGTGTTCGTAAATCAGACAATTGAAAACTGTAGTAAACACAAATGTTAGGCACTGGGTAAGAAATAGGTTTACTTGACACTACAGTAGAGAATACGATAAAACAGATACGCCCTATATATATATATATATATATATATATATATATATATATATATATATAGGTTTACTTGACACTACAGTAGAGAATACGATAAAACAGATACGCCCTATATATGTGTATATATAGTATATATATAGAGTGATAGATATATATAGAGTATAGTAAACCTATTTCTTACCCAGTGCCTAACATTTGTGTTTACTACAGTTTTCAATTGTCTGATTTACGAACACAAATGGTGTACGTGCCCAATGCTAGTCTCTAGAGGGTGATAATGGTAATAAACTTGTTCCCCTACCGGCCCAGGATTGCACCGGGAAATTATACACAGGCAGCCTAGGTAAGATCACGTCCTTTCCCACTGATATATTGCAAGTCAGCTGTGCAGCCTGGTCACCCAAGTGTTATTATGTGTTGTTATATATATATATTATATATATATCTATATATTTAGTTTTTCATTTCTTTTTTTCTCTTAATTGTTTAGTGTAAGAAATAATAAAAAATCCTGGTGGCAAAACGAGAAAAGCTATAAAAACAACACACTATTCTAACAACGGTAAAAGTGGTCATGCCTAACGCACTTGAACACTTTGACGGTTGTGTGACAGAGTTTGAATATACTTTTTTTGAAAAATAAATACATTAAACTGTTCTCTGTAGTAAATATTACTTTTAAACTAATTGTGCCCTCACTAAACAGTCTAGCAATGGTAGAAACTACTCTTATCGCAGGTTTTGCAGTGGGCGTATGTGAGTTGGAAAATTAGGTACTTACAAAAGTCAAAATCACGTTTCTTGCGTACTGGCGCTAACGGACATTGAGCTGATTCGAGCTGTAAATAAAATTACGTCCAAATTAAAATGTCAGTTCGCAGTGTAGGACTTATCATTTAATCACCAAGTGGATGGAAGGTAGGATAGTTTCGCAGGAAAATGGTGTAGCAGGATTAAGGCGGAGATAAGTGGAGCTCCGCTTTACACGTACTTAGACGGCGTGTTTAAACTATCTATCTCCTGACCACTAAACCTGGCAAATGGGCGACCATTGACTCAAGCTCCATTGCTGGTTACGAAATTACTTTAAAGTGTGTTCAGGGACATATCTATAAACCCTAAAACTATTTTAACATCCTACCTCTCCGTCCACTTCAGACGGGAGGTTCTGCCCTACGTATGACGTCGTTGGAAGCTCCGCCGGCTGATGCTAGCTTATGCGGGCCTAAGGCACCAGCCAAATAACAATCAGGATTTAAACCTGCTGGCCAATGGGGATCAAAACTATTCAAACCACCCACATGAACCACTTATAATTACCTAAATGCTGAAAAACCAAGGAATACGTGATCTCGGAACTAAGATATCATACAACAAAAAGTATAATTACTTACAAAATTGAGACCACACCAAAAATAAATATTAATTATTTTTAAATAATTACACACAGAAAAATGGACTAGCCTATCAAAATTATACATAAATATTATTGACACCATAAATCTAAGCTTTTAATAATCTTACGTTTAAGAAAATAAAATTAAGAAAATAAATAAAATTTACATAGACGGTTGAAATCATATAAGTGAAATGTGTGAAAAATATTATATATAACCTTCCATGACAATGTGTGTAGCAATAAACTTAGAAAAATAATATAAGTTGATTTTATGCTTAAAACCCCTATTTTTATAGGTGTTTCATTGCTCACATTCACTTGATTTTAAATGTCATTTACCATAAGAGTTTGTCCGCGAATTACGGACGTTTATGGAGTAGTTTATTACGATTGGGCCCGTCAAATAATTACACGTCTTGTCACTTAGACATGCGGCCAATAACCAAAGGAATGTGTGATGCTGGACGAAGGATATTGAATTCTAGCATGGCCAAAAATATTTTCGGGAAAAACACTTAGTCTCTTCCTATGGGTGTGCTCCAGCATTTTGTGCTGACTGACGCGACATCAAGTGAGATGTTAAACTAATTTCGGACAGTTCGGGAACACAATTTTTTTACCTTTAACTACAAAATAAATATGAAAAAAATAAAAATGTGATCGCGGGCACCCGATTACGTAGTTATTAACCGAAATAAAAGGAAAATAATCTGTTGTCAAAATGTAAACAAAAAAAGTAGAATAATAATTAAAAAACCCTAATATACCAATGTTACAAAATATTTCGAATATGGAGATAAAAGAATAATTCTCTTGTTGTGACGAAAAATTATTTAAATTTATCTATACAGGTGTTCAAAAGGAAGGAGATTTTTTTATTACGTTACTTGCATCCTTACCATTGTCCTATATATATATATATATATATATATATATATATATATAATATATATATGTGTGTGTGTGTGTGTGTGTGTGTGTGTGTGTGTATAAGAGTGTATTATATATATAAAATTATGCGAATCTTCTAACTATGAAGGTGTGAACGATAAATTTGATTTACACCATGTATCAATTACCTAAATAAGAATAAACAGTAGAACGATCTTCTTATTTGCTTTCTGTAGTAGATATACTCTAGCCTACCTAAGAACCTAAATCCCACCTTCCATTTATGTGCCATCTTGTGTTAAGACGAGGGTGGGTAACAGTGTCCAAGTCTCAGTCGCGAATGTGGTACATAACAATATTACAATAGTAAACTATTTCTACAAAGAGCCTCTTTTGTACGTCATGTTGTAATAGCGCCGCGCAAGTAAGTAAAGTTTTTATGCTATATCTCGGGAATCAGTTGACCGATTCCTACTAAATATGGCAAACAAGTATTAATACTGCAAGTGTTGTGAATTTAGTAAGTCAGTCATCTATTTTTAACATGGCGGCCATATCGCCATTTCAGCTTCGTATGCTACATCGTCGAAACCATGTAGGCTTAATTAATTCCAACGTAATTTTGTATTCTGGAAGTACATATTACAACAATCAAATGTGTCAACAAAGAGTATCTTTCACCCACCATTTTGTAAGATAGCGTCACATGAAAAAATAAACTTTTGCCATATCTGCGAAAAAACCAACATATTTCTAGCAAAATTTACCTAAGTTGAGCAATATTTTTCCGTCATATTAAAAGATAGCCTTACATGAAAAAAAAATTAAAGCAACATATCTCGGGAAAAAATTAACCGGTTTCTTTCAAATTTTGCGAAGAGGTTGTAATGTGGTAGGCCAATTTAATTTATATGTTATAAGTCTGCAAAATACCTTTTTTTTCAGAACATCGGCTGTAAAAATGCTTTAAATTAAGAATGCTCTATTTAAGAAACTATGTAATAGATTTTAACTTAAATATTAATATAGGCAGTATCTATGATGATAATCGAATGTGCTAGTACGTAAATTTTTTTGTCCTTCATATATGAAGATCTTCACATGCTGAAATTGAGTTTTTATGCTATATCTCCAGGTACAATCAACCGATCTCTACCAAATGCTTAATACAAGTAGCCCGACGGTAGCCTATGTGAAATTGTGTTTAAATTAGCTCATGCACTTATTTTAAAGAAGACGACCGTTAAAAAATTTGCGTTTAGTAAACCTAACCATTCAAAACGTTATAATGATCACATCCGAAGTTAATGCTTCGAATCCTACCTCCGTAATGAAGTTGATCGCATTCTATGGTACGAGGATTTATGGGTTCGAGTGATGGATAAGCCACGTGTGTATAAGTGATTGCCTTACAACTCTTGCATATGTTTAGGGTTTCATCCCTAATGATGTGTCAGTCATACGTAACAAAACAAATATTTTGATGCCATATATTGGCGACTAATCAATTGATTTCCACCAAATTTTTCACACAAGTTTTGCTACGTTTGGCCATGTAAACTCATACGATTTAAGTGGCTCAGGCACGTATTTTCTGAATGATGGCCATCTACATATTTCAGGTTAGTGAACCCCATCATTCAAATTATTAGAGCGGTTACATCGAAAGATGATGCTCCGAATCGTAACCTCGTAACACAGTTGTTTGCACGCCAGTTTATTTTTACTTATTTTTCTTCGTTTCGAGTCCCGGGTGAGGCGTGTGTATTTGTAACTGTCTCGGTGCTGTTGCATACGTTTATGGTTTCATATCTACAGATATTGCTCTCAACGAGATGTCAAGACCTACCTACCGTCTAAGCTTTTAAGAACTTCATGAGAAATTATTTGTATCTACTTAAAGGAAAGCAGGCTCTTTAGTTATATCAGTGACCTCTCGGTTACCCAATGTTTTTTTCGACCTCACTTAAGTTGAAATCTGGATTGTTTTATTACAACTGGCTTCTGCCGATTCCCTTCTCCTTTAATGTGTGCCTAAGAAAGTTTTATGTAAAAGATGACGTGCTGTAGCTACTCTTTTATTATGCCTCGAAGATGTGCAGACAAATACGAAATTGCCAACATTTTTAAAGGCAAATTTATCCTTCTGTTATTTATTAGACAGACGTTTCTCTCTACTGTTGCAGCATTTCACAAATATATCAACAATGTAAATAGCACTGTGCAACCCGTAACTAAAATCTTTAAAGAATACAAGAAATAACTATACATATAATTCGTATATATATATATATATATATATATATATATATATATATATATATATATATATATATATATATATATATATATATATATATACATACACACATACATATAAGCACACTGTGAAACAGATGGGAGTATTATTTTTCTGGTTCAGACTTGTAAGCTATACTTCATTGCCTTGTGTATTCTCGAGCAACTGGTAGGTTGATTGTTTTTAAAATAAATAACCAAATTCGGTTTTTTTTTTCTTTGCTGCATGAAGGCTGTTGCATCGGAGTCGTATAGGGAATGTCTTAGTACATTAGTTTATTTTTCTCATCTGTTGAAACACAGTGTTTTGTTATATATAAAGTAATTGTGATGAAGTTAACCATTAAGAACTTATTGCACGTGAAAGTCAGTCTCTGTAGTATTTACAGTTTTATTGACACACTTTTTATCAAATTTAACTTATTGTGGGTGATATATCAGCTAAATATTTTACTGGAAAAATTCCTATTTACTATTTTACACCATACGCAGCGAAGGAGGAAATCCTGAAAATGCCCTTCCAAAATACACAAATTGAAAACAAATATAAATAAATCAATGTTGAAAACCTCTGCGTGAATTTTCAGTTATTCACTTTAATCTGCAGGATAGTTAAATGACAAAAAGCCGCTCAATGGCAACCGGAGCAGACGAGATGCAAGTGTGTAAGTTGCTGTCGTTACTTCCAAGAAAGATTAGGCTTATACTAAGAGTGAGGTTCATCACATTACTTACTGCCTTATTTCATCAAACACATCCTCTTGTTAACTTTAACTATTACCATCAGGACAAAGGGATGTTAAATACAGTAAAATAAGTTAAATGAAACCTCGCCTAGTATTACTGCTTTCATAAATCTCGATAAAATAGTTGCCGAACTTGTGTACCCAAAAGTTCGTCTTCGAAAAAAAGAAGATAAAAACTTCCGAAAAAATTAATAAATCTCAAATTCCGTTTTACGAAAACGTCTATATTTGTAGTAGACCCTAACGGGGTGGTTAATTTACTTCTTGAGAGTATGATTAATTAAAATGCTAGGATGTTTATTCATCATAATTTCGCACTTTATAAAATACGCCGAATCATAATATAACGGGGATGTCGGGAAAAAGTTTAAGAAATGTGTAGCGGAGAAGAAAATTTCAATTATTTGTGTTTACGTAAAATCTAAGTAAATCCATTCATGCATTATAACGTTATATTTAAGAACCTGTTATAATTGTGAGAAATTTTAAAAACTGATGTTTTAGTTTGGCTAATAAACAATTTCTTCTCCACCAGAGTTAGACGAAAGCTGGGTTGCAGTGATTGCAGTGAACTACACTGCGAAAATCTTGTAATTATAAAAGCAAACGATTACAAACAAATTCCTAAGTAATATAGCTAAGCAAGTACAAAGAATTTTCAAATTTCGTTTAAAGCTATATCGTTTTAAAAATTGTTAATAAATTTTATAAACCGAAACCGTTAACCGAGTGTTGTCTATACATATATAACTATATAGAAACTCTACGAGAATATGTGTGTTTCCGCGTAATGCGCTGAATATAAAGTAAGTAGAACGGTAAGTAAGCAGCGCAGAGCTCTAGCAATGTCACTTCTGATGACAGTACTGATGATTCAGCGAGTACGTAACTTCTCGTACTCAGAGCGCGCAGTGTAACATCTCGCCAGCAGCCAGTGGGAAGCAGGGGGAAATATCACTGACGAAGTGAACGGCGAACATTGGAAACCCATTTCGTGTCATTTGTGAGACTACCACCGGAAAGAAACGTGACGAGAAACAGAATATAACACGTAGGCTCAGCCACCAGAGGAACGTTATAGAAGCTGAGGGCTGAATGACAGATAGGAAGAAAGAGAGTTTTGAGGCAATACGCATGCGTTAATTGAAGATATTAATTTTTTAAAAAGAAAATAATATTTTTAAACACGTTGCGCTCGGAACACTTTAGTTAGCATTTGTATATATTCGTAAACCGTAAAAACTTTTTTTTTTTTTGTATTTAAGCAGGAATTATTTAAAAAACTAATTGCCGAAGTGAGTTATGTCACGCTACAAATAAATTATAGTGCGTTCATGGTTACTTCCAACTTTGCTGAAGTCCTGATAAAGTCCTACTTTCAGCATATTCTTCCACCTTATGCAAACAAAGGTTGACAAAGTCTAAAAAAAAAAACTCACGCAAGGGACAACGCACCACATTCGTGCGTTCTCACTTTGATAACGTCTTGCATGAGAACTATTTATAGCTAGGTATTACCAACACACCCATTTACTCTCTAGTTTTAGTCATATTAATTACAAACGAAATAAGTAAAATTCAATTTTATAAAAAAATATATATAATACGTTTATGTCTACAGAACTATAAAACGCTTGCGATACATGGCATATTTAGAGAAACAGCAAAGCATGCCATACACGCGGTGATTTTTCAGTTTTGATTCAAAAAGTGTGAAGAAACCGCGAATAAACTATACATTTTACATAACCCTAGTGTGGAATGTGTAAAGCTAAGAGATAATATTTACAAGCTAGTTTTGTGAACTTCAAGTGTGTCATATATGTTATATAATATAAAATAGTAAGTTATACATATACAATATCTCATCTGTAGTGCTACCTACAAGAAAATCTTTGGCAGCTAGTTATTGAACAATTCTTTGTAACATGTGCAGAAAGTTATTACTTTGTAGAAACTTCTAATTTGCCTTTTCATGACACACTGATTTATTTCAGACGTGCGGCTATGGAGCATTTTGATCTGCTCACTATTTATCCACCCCCCCCCCCCCCCAGCAACTGACACTGACAGTAGTGAACAATGCAGAAGTGAAATAAAAATGCATGCGTCTAGAGCTACTTAGTTCTTGGGCAGAGAATACATAACAATACAGAGGTGAAACAACCGCTTCTACTGCGAGTTCTAGTCACAAACGCCAGCAGAATGATGTCGCTGGGTAGCAAAATGGAGCTCCGTTCACCAGTCAGCGCCTTGTGACCTACTCGCCACCCGGCAGCTCAGCCAATAGGGAACCTTTGGCAGCATGGAAGAAACAGTCATTCAGACGGAAGGTCTTTTCCCGGAGCCTCCTGAAAGCAATCAGAGAATGGGTACGCCCACATAAAAGGAACCGCCGTGGACTTTTCTTCTGCGTACTTTTTCTTCTCTGTGGCACTTGCATAGGAAATATTTTAGCTTCTCGATTACTTAGTAGAACGTCATCCGCCAATGACAGTCTGCAGCAGAAGAACTATGGGTATTTCAGAGTAGAACGTAGCAAATCAGACCTAAATTCTGCTTCTCGATTACTTAGTAGAACGTCATCCGCCAATGACAGTCTGCAGCAGAAGAACTATGGGTATTTCAGAGTAGAACGTAGCAAATCAGACCTAAATTCTGCTTCTCGATTACTTAGTAGAACGTCATCCGCCAATGACAGTCTGCAGCAGAAGAACTATGGGTATTTCAGAGTAGAACGTAGCAAATCAGACCTAAATTCTGCTTCTCGATTACTTAGTAGAACGTCATCCGCCAATGACAGTCTGCAGCAGAAGAACTATGGGTATTTCAGAGTAGAACGTAGCAAATCAGACCAAAATTCTGCTTCTCGATTACTTAGTAGAACGTCATCCGCCAATGACAGTCTGCAGCAGAAGAACTATGGGTATTTCAGAGTAGAACGTAGCAAATCAGACCTAAATTCTGCTTCTCGATTACTTAGTAGAACGTCATCAGCCAATGACAGTCTGCAGCAGAAGAACTATGGGTATTTCAGAGTAGAACGTAGCAAATCAGACCTAAATTCTGCTTCTCGATTACTTAGTAGAACGTCATCCGCCAATGACAGTCTGCAGCAGAAGAACTATGGGTATTTCAGAGTAGAACGTAGCAAATCAGACCTAAATTCTGCTTCTCGATTACTTAGTAGAACGTCATCCGCCAATGACAGTCTGCAGCAGAAGAACTATGGGTATTTCAGAGTAGAACGTAGCAAATCAGACCAAAATTCTGCTTCTCGATTACTTAGTAGAACGTCATCCGCCAATGACAGTCTGCAGCAGAAGAACTATGGGTATTTCAGAGTAGAACGTAGCAAATCAGACCAAAATTCTGCTTCTCGATTACTTAGTAGAACGTCATCCGCCAATGACAGTCTGCAGCAGAAGAACTATGGGTATTTCAGAGTAGAACGTAGCAAATCAGACCTAAATTCTGCTTCTCGATTACTTAGTAGAACGTCATCAGCCAATGACAGTCTGCAGCAGAAGAACTATGGGTATTTCAGAGTAGAACGTAGCAAATCAGTACTAAATTCTGCTTCTCGATTACTTAGTAGAACGTCATCCGCCAATGACAGTCTGCAGCAGAAGAACTATGGGTATTTCAGAGTAGAACGTAGCAAATCAGACCTAAATTCTGCTTCGAGAGCTTCACGTGGATGATCAACTACCGGGTACAAGAGCGTCGAAAGCTGCACCATCTACTTTCGTTTCCGTGAAGTACTATTCAGCGATTGAATTTCTCTTTGGAAGCTTTCTCATGTTGCCGACAACCAATTTCTAAAAATAAAAATGCCGATTCTTTCACAAATTTAAGAACCTGCTTTGGCAATGCTTACTAATAAACTTACTTTGATGTGAACAGTAACTGACACAAAATGGCTTCTAGTGGCTACGTACGATCTAATAAGGCACGTATGTACTAACGTTTCGAGTAAAATGTTTCTTCGATGCTGGAATAGGAGGATAATTTTCTTAAATCGTGATGCGATAAGATGTTACTAAAGATCAAGCTACTGCTTAAATAAGTGGCTTGTCCGGTTATCATTACCAATAGTGAAGTACACCGTATTCCACTGGTAACTTTTAATTTTGCGCATACGGTATTTTGTCGCATTTATATGTTGGTTATGGAATGATTTATTAAAACAACTATAACATAATTTTTACTTTAAATTCAGAGAAAGTTAAAAAAATTATGTCAAAATATAGTTAACGTGTTACCCTCTTACAACATAGTCGGTAAACTCCGCATTTTAATGTATGTTTAAAATCTTGAATCACAATAAAGTGCCAAATCTGATACTGGGCAACAGTTTACTTGACATGCTATCAAGAACTCCGAGCCAATATTCTGCCGGAAGCGAAGTGAATACCGAATTATTTTCAGATATGTAACTAGGAAATTTGGATACGTATTGTGGAAACTACCAACGAATCGGTTGACCTAGAATACTGACGTCTCTGAATCATAACTCTTAATTTATTAAACCAGAAAAATACATTTTCTCGCTGTCAATGGAGAATTACGAAAATCCTACGTGCGAATATAGGGTACGAAATACTTTAGCAATTTGCAGTATTTATGTCACAATGATGTATTATTTCACCTTAATGATTTTGCACAGAAGTCGCAAACGTTCATTAGTAGAGTTAAAGAATTCTAACCAACACAGCGTTGAAAATAAATTTCTCCACACACAGATGACAACCAAAACGGAAAGAAAACTTCACACATGTACACAGTAGTTGGAAAGCGAGAAATTAGACTAATTTTCTCGCGAATAATCTCTGTATGTAAAAGAAATACGAATTAGCATAACGTGGACACCCCAAAATTTCCGGAACGGTTGCAGATTACGAAATGCGGTATTCGCTAAATGAAATTACGTACGGGGGCAAGGAATTTACTGCAAAGTGAATATTCGTAACGAGCGTATGGACAGAAATAATTAAACCAAATATGATATTTCCCCTGGAAACATTCCTTTATTTCAACGGCATATGCAAGTAGGTGCAAAAGAATAAAGTGATATAGCATATGCGATGGAAAGAAACACGGAAACACCAATAAATAATGTGCAATAATTATTAAGTTAGGTGGACCGGGGGCATGGGGGCAGTGGATCTGTATTCACAGCTGTAAGCATGTGCCGTGACCCATCCTGGTGGGACCGCTTCCTAATCGTAGCGCAGCGCCAGTCACTGAAATTTGTTCTGGTAAGTGGTATTGCAGTGTGTGGCTGTACGCACGCAATGCAGTTTACGAATGAGGGAAAACTGCTGGACACTCTACTTGTTTACGGCGAGTGTGGCAGAAATATCAAGTAAGCTGTCCAAATGTGTGGTGAAAGGTATCCTAATCGGACGCCCATTTCAAGGCAAATGATACGAAGTATTCGCACACACGTCTCTTGTCTCGAGGTGGTTGCAATTTCACGACACGCGTGTAACGAAAGACTGTTACAGGCGAGACGCATCAACATGACGTGTTGGCACGTGCCAACCCGAACCCCAACACGGGTACGCGAGAAGTTTCCAAGTTCGTAGGAATAAGTAAAACAAGAGTGCTTTACGTACACTGCGACAACGGAAATTTCATCCATATCACGTGGCTCTTCATCAGACATTACTGTACATGAAGGTGATTCCCAGCAGTATGTTAAGTTTTGTGGGTTTGTTCCGGTATCTATAAGGAATGCCAGCAATTTTCTGAAGAACATACTATTTACCTATGAAGCGACATTCACAAACCATTTAAGAAAAGATCACTACTGGGCGACGGAGAATCCGCGTTGGATCCGGCACGTGGAGTACCAGCGACAGTGGAAAGTGAACACATGGTGTGGAATCGATCGATACTATCTACGTCACAGGGCCATACGTCATTCAAGAGACAATGACCGGCTGTACGTACGCCCATTCCCCAAAGAGACCTTACCGTCACTTCTGGAAGACATACCGCTCGACATACGTCGTGAGATGTGGTTTCAGCTTAATGGTTGTCCTGTGCATGTTGGTTTAGTGGCGAGGCAATTGTTAAATGAAATGTTTCCACACCGGTAGTTAGGCCGTAATGGTGTTGTAAGATGGCCAGATCACTCCCCTGACCTCACACCTCTCGATATTTTTCTGTGGGGAACACTGAAAGATAGGGTATAAAATACGGATCCTGCGAAGCCAGAAGACACGCAGGAACGCATTGTAGCAGCTTGCAGACTCTATAAATATATCAACAAATAATTAAAAATATTATCATTCATGACGTAATGTTTTTTTTTTTTTATATATGAGAGTTATAACGCTTAATATGAGGTCTTCACTTCATTGATATGACACAATACCGAATTATACAAAAGGTTTAAATTTAAAAAATATCACCTTTCGAACATCCATCATTGTAAGTGCCCTCAGGTTACTTAACAAACAAACTAATTTTCAATTCCATACATAAAATAAAATATTTATACATATACACTGATGGTCCGCCTAATGTGGACAGCTCCAAAATTTCTGGAACGGTTGCAGATCACAAAATGCGGTTTTCGCTAAATGAAATTACGTACCTATGTGGGCAAGCAATTTGCCGCAAAGTGACTATTCGTAATACGTGTATGGACAGATGTAATTAAACCACAGATGATTTCTCCCGTGGAAAACTACATTTACTTAAACGGCATTTGAAAGTGCTTGCAAAGAGGAACTCAGTGGTATAGCATATGCAATGGAAAGTAACACAGAAATGCCAAGAAATAATGTGCAAATATAATTAAGTTAAGTGGACCGGTAGCATGGAGCAGTGGACTTGTACTCACAACTGTAAGCAAGCAACACGCGCAGGGACTCATCCTGGCTGGACGGCTTCCTTATATCAGAGCAGCACTTACCTTATTGTAGCAAGGAGCACGGAATGCGATACTGGACAAAGAAGAGCCTCACGCAGCCTACATACGGCAGAGTACACCTACATCAAAGAACCCATAACGCTGTTTTGCCTCTGTAAAATTGCCTTTTCTGTATCCAGAGTTAGTGAACGTATTTGAGCGGCTCATAACATCGTAAACTTGCCAACTGATGAGGGTGAAACGAGGTGATTATTGAGCAGCGCCTGAATGCAAGGGCGGAGGAAACGGGAGATCTCTGAGGAAACCCATCGATCAGCGGCATCGTCCTGGGCGATTCGCATACGAAAATCCAGGTAGCAACCCCGGCTGCAATCGAACCCTTTTCGCCTTGGTGGGAGCCAAGTAGTCTAGCCACTACATTACCGCGGCCCCTCTGTGTCCAGAGAGTGTCTTGTTAAATGTAATCGAAATTCATTCAAATGAACATGTGCTTGAAGTCCAGCTTTTACTAAAGTGATTTTGATAAATATCCCCATCCTTGGTTATTTTATAACTGGTAAAATTGTTTGTTCCCAAATTTTGAGTACCGTATATATTTTAGGTTCCGTTGATTTAATTTACAAAATTTATCTCATTTATCAAATTTTCTGATCTAGTGCCGTTTGCCTGACTGACCATGAAACGTTCCGATACGCATCGTTATCGGATTTAGTATTTCCAGTTGCTGGCATCCTGTGACTGCGAAGAATCACCGTGACCTTATCCAGGTCCTCGCGACAGTATTTTGGGCCTGAATATTTTTAAATAGATATTAAACCTTTCACGTTACTACACAGTTACTCTCTTCAATCATCCATTAACCACCTAGACGTGAATAATTTACTTTCCACATTACAATAAAATATTTTTGGCTGGCGGATAAAATTAAGGAAAAGAATGTTTCACGCATAGGCAAACAATACTACGGATACCGGAAATTAGAAAAAAATCTTTCGAAATTGGCCTGATTAAAAATACGTGAACGCTGATATTAGTTGAATAATAAGGTCTGTAGTTTGAGATGCTAATGATTACTGTAAGCCAATGGCAAACCGGAGGAAAAAGTCTGTAGTTAAATGTAAAACAGGAGTTTTTATTCAGTAACAACTAACCTATTATTTGTTTTATTTGTCCATCATAGAGGAGGATGTGTTGATCTGTCAGTAATTATATTATTTGAACAATGCACAGTAAATAATGACTTTTGGGCAAATAAAGTTCGGTACGTTTGGGCGGGCGGTGCCGTTTCTGTTTGTGCAAACTCTTGGTTTATTAACATCTCCCACCAATCGTGTCAAAAATGGTGTACAACGGCACGAATTCTTTCAGGCCTTACTAACATTAGGGAAATTTCTTCCTATCACAATCAAAGTAGGTTGAAAACTATCCTGCACATGAATATACGTGGCACAGTCATTATGTTCGTGGATACCGTGAAACGTGGCTGCCTACACTCGGGGCGCCAACTTACTGTACTCGACTGTTTTGGTATTACAAAAGAAGGGTACGTTAAGGGTATCTTTGAACACAGCAATATTGTAGCTGGGAGTACGCTGTAAGATTTAACACTAAATCATAATGATCAATTTAATTTCACTTAACAGTGTAGCATGGGCTGTCGGAAAGAAAATACATCATTTCGATCTCCAGTTCTAAGCTCTCCGTATTTTAGGACCCAAATGAGGCGAGAAACCCGCTTCGTATCAGGCTTCTCTAATTTACGAGTCTCTCAGCACAGATGACAGGAGGCTTTCTCGTGAAAGAGGAGGATTATAACGTCGTAAAATAAGACAAGCAGAATAATTAGAGAATTTTTACAAAAAAAAAAATTGTCGAAGCAGGAAAGTTTTATTTAATTTGACGGAGAGGGATTGACAGATACTGTATAAAATGAGAGAACGTGCGGGTAATTTCACAAAGTGAATAAGAGGTTACAGACTTTTTATATAAATTAATGAACACGGCAGTATCTTTGATTCTACTGGATTATGAGTTTTAATACTTTTCACTTGAGAAAAGCTACGAGAATAAACATTATACTGTTGTTAATGTTCTTTAGTAAGTCATGAAGCTTCTGGCTTTTGTATTTTCAATTATAAAACCCTCATTATAAAGAAGTGCTCTGTTTTCTACACATCTGTACACAATACACACACACATATATATGATTTATATATGTATATGTATATTACAATGTATATATGTATATATATTAAAAGCATATATATATATGCTTTTAAAATTACTCTCACTTTATTGTATTTTTATTGTTATATTGCTTTCAAACTACAATGTAGTTGTTCGAAAGTAACTTTTTGTTTACGGAATGTACGATACAACTGCCACAATATCTGTAAATAAAAGGTACTGCGTTTTTTTTTTTTTTGTAAAATAAGTCTGTAGACACTATTCATTTTAAAGAAAATGTGAAAGCATTTAAAAAAAAAAGGACATTTAATCCTAAGTTCCCTCGATTGATAAGTTTCAATTATGCATTTACGTTGTCGTGTTGGCCATCTCCGTGCCACAGAGTGGGTGGGTCACAGAGGTGAACCAGCTGCTGGAAACGTGAACGCCAGCCACACACTACGGTTTAACAGCGTAAATGCCCTGCAACATGTCACGCCGCATGCCAATCAACATCTGGTAACGTACTCGCCAGATTGCAGTCAGAAGAGAATCTTTCGAACTACGTACTAGCCAATCAGACATGAGGCTCACGCTTCGCACACCCAATCAGCAAATGGGTACAACCAAATCAAAGGAACAGCGTCATCATTTTACTTGTGTGTGCTGACTTATTGTGTCCGTGCTATAGTGGGTTGCGTGTTGCCTCTCAGGCGGGGGGTTCCGCGTGAGATTCCCGGCTGCTGTACCCTTATATTTTCCTAGTAGTTGTTGATTCTGCGAAACGCAGGCGAAAACCACTTGGGTATCATCTTGAGTGGAGGGATACGCCTGTGCCAATTTTTCCATGGCCATGTTTCTATGCCTGGGATTACGATGCCCAGCCATTATCGGAGCAAGCAATCCATCCATGTGTGTGTTTCAGAACTACGTAACAAAATTATGTGAGAGTTGTGTAGACATGTCGTAATTACGGTCACGAGTAGAGGCCCTATAGTTATAGACCCAGAAGTTTCACGAAATCATATGAGGGCAAGTTAAAATACGACCATATATACACGAATTATTACGCCTGTTTTGGATCACAGTTTGTTAGGTAGGCCCGGAAGTTTTTCAGCTATAGTCTGTTCGCAGTTTTTTTTTTCACAATTTTTGAATCACGCGAAATTATATTATCTTTAATGGTGAGACCATCCCTTTCGCAACTACTTTTTACCCCACAAATAATACTGCAATAATACTGAAATCAGCACGTATCTGAAATTAAACACATAAAAAACTATCTGAGTTAAATGACATCGATCAGTAACTTTGACTGCATATGGCAGTTTTAGTCATTTGATAACAGATATCTGCTTTTGAAGCGGGCATTTTTTTACTTTCCTTCATTGGTTTACAAGTGGCGACGTCTTTTCGAGTGTTCACAGTCCTGCAGGACGTGACCATTAACATGTAAAGATTCACGAAATTAGCATCGAGGGTAGGTGAAAATTGCTAAAGTAACCAATAAGCAGAGCCATTGATTTTGAGAAAAAATTTAAGCACTCAGTAGAGTGTGTGCAAGTGTGTGCTCATCGTCCCTTGAAATAGATGTCAAGATGTCATATACACTCTCGAGCAGAGTTAATAGTCTTGCTGTCTGCTGCTACCTTTGCCAAGAATCTTCTGTTTGGCTAGGTTCAAACCACCCGAATGTAGGATCTGGTCTCGGAGTTCTTGCAGGGAGTGTGGTAGCCTATTAGCGGAGCACCAGTGACACTTCTGAACTAATGTTTACTTTTATGATGCTTTGCGGAACGACGTAAAATGGGCAACTATAGTAAAGAATTTCCCTTGGTGTCCAGAAAACATATTTTCACGAGAGAAGACTGATTTACTAACGGCGGCGGATAAAACTCCCTGCTTTTCAAGGAGGAGTATAAACACACGAAGACAGGCAGTGCTATTCACAACATTAGTGTAGAACAATTTTTATTATTTTAGTCTGTGCAGCCAAAATGAGATTATATATTAAAGGAATAACACTTCTTGCGAATAATTAGATATTATAATCGAAAAATTATGGTCATTGGCCGGAATAACAAACGGGCAAATAATATTATTAATTAGGAAATTATTATTAAAGTTTTATACATTCAAAATTTCTAGTACATAACCTTTGGATATATTACAGTGAAATATAATTTGGAAACATTTAAAACCAAAGTCGCTTAGTATTTAACGTCTAAAATTCAAGTGTTTCCTTATATATATTTATATATATCGTGCCAATTTATTTCAATACATACGGTATCATAGTTTCAAAATGTATGATCAAAAGACCGTATTCTGCAAAACAAAACTTTATTCTTGGTAAGTGGTGGTAATGCAATCTTCTAGGTCGAAGGGAACCAAGAAGAAAAGTTTTATGCTGTATGAAATATTGCTTCTTTTTAACTAAGTCAAATAATGTTTACGACCCCCAAATTTTCCCTTACGGGTTAATCACTTGTCACTAAACTTACACGATGGCACCGTTTGGAATAACCGAAAGTGATATTTTATTTATTCGGAACTTGTCGAAGTAATATATAATTAAAAAACAGTAAAGAATTTGACGGAGAAAAAATGTTTTAAATAAAATTTATTATTACCATGAAACCTTTAGGTATACAGTAAAGAACTTCTGTAGTAGATATAATATATATCTTTTAAAGTCGAAAAAAAAAACCATATGATGTTATCATGAATACAAAAATTAGCCAATAGGTGTGGTGGTAATATGCATATTGATATATATATCTTATTTCAATTTATGGTTGGCAGATTTATGTATGTTATGTGGCTGTTCCTAATTTTTTAAGTAAAGTTATAATATCAGCGTGTTGTAAAATTAATGTGAGAAATTTTGGGAGGAAGAGCAGACAGAGAGAAAAATCTGAGGAGAAATGACAATGGTTCTTCCAGCAGGCGATACCTCGTGAGTAAATATTCTTTATTCGCATGTTGATCTCATGGCCAACGCTAAAGTAATGTTAATTAATCTTGTAACCACGGTATTCATTGATGAATTCACAATAATTTCAGAATCACGTTATAATGTCCAACAAATTTTTGCTCAACAGAGATTACGGAATTCGTAATCTAGATAAAAATAATTTCGAATGGCGTAGGTCTTAAAGCTGTAATTTTCCAATATTTCATATTATTGCTTTGATTTTCAAAATAAATTTCTTTGAAATTATAGTGTCTTAATAATTTTGTGTTTAGGAACTCCGTTTTAGAATTTTTTATAGATTGTGACTAAGCAAATCATTTGATCGAAAATTTCAAAATTCAATAGTGATATATACTACCAAAATACCGAGCTGTAAAGGTATAGTGTACATTTCCACGCTTGTAAACTCAAGCGTGGTGTGCCGTTATTATGGAGGACTCGGCATTTCTGCCTGGTTGGTGGAATAGTTTTTATTATCGCCTGGGCGGAGCTCGTGTTTACCTTGGCACATGAATATGACGAGGTGCAGGACGCTGAAGGTGAGGCAGCGTCCATGCCGACCCCGGCGGGCTCCCATGCCGCCACTAGCAACACTTCACACCCGGCGGGGACACACGCATCGCCCGCACACGCGCGCGCGCGGCCTACGAGGGGGGAGGGGCGGCACACACTCGACTGGACGCCACGGCAGCAGCGCGCCGACTGGCGAAGGATGCGCTCGCGGGTCTTCTCGCACGCTTGGGATTTGGAGGGGTTGTTAGAGGAGATGAGCGCATGCGCAGTTGCTCTGGAGGTTGACGCAGGGGGAGGCTGTGGCGTCCCGTCCGCAGCACGCAACTGCCGGGAACACCGCTGCACGCAGAGGCGAGCCCTACCCCGCCCCGCCTACATAAACCCAGACTTATTCGTGAAGTAACACTGCCGACTACAAACATATGCTGACTTTAGGCGAAACGACTGTCTCGTATGATAAGCGAGAGGCTATAATTTTAGGCGAAACGATTTTAGGCAAAACGACATCATTCAAAACGATTTTTTGACAAAATTATTAGGCAAAACGACGTTAGGCGAAATTAAGTTCGAAACCCACTCTTAGGCAAAATGGCTCAAGTCAAAACACTTTAGGCTAAATACTGTAGGAAACATTTTTAAGCAAAACTACTTTAGGCAAAATTAAGATGCAAACTCTTTTAGGCGAAATGACTTTAGCCAAAACGACTATTAGGCAAAACGACTTTAGGCAAAATGAAGATGGAAACACTCTTTTAGGCAAAATGACTTTAGTCGAAACGACTTTTAGGCAAAATGATAAGGCAAAAGGACTTTAGGCCAAACGAATGTAGGAAAAATATTTTTAGGCAAAATGAAGATGGAAACGTACTTTTACGTAAAACGACTTAACGACTTTAATCAAAACGACTTTTACGCAAAATGATTAGGCGAAACGACTTTAGGCTGAACGACTGTAGAAAAAAATATTTTTAGGCAAAACGACTTTAGGCTAAACGACTATAGGAAAAAATATTTTTATGCAAAGCGACGTGCTACCATGGAGTCTCGTAACTCCGACATAGTAGATCCCATTGGGTTATGGTCTATGTGTAGGGCTTTCAAGACCATATGTCCGATTGGCTTCTTACTGCATGATGCGAAAGTTCCCCTATGGGCTGGGCTGCTGGCTGGCGAGTAGTTTACTATGCGCTGATTGGTGAACGGCGTTCTAGCAATTTGCTATCCAGTGCCGCCATTTTACTGGCGTGTGCGGCTGGATTTCGCGATATACAGTGATGACGACCCGGCAAAGACTAAGGATACCGAAACTGGATAAATAAATACGGGGGAAACAAAAAAGGCTTGAACTAATGCGGAAGTAGCAATTGAAGAAGGGAAACGAATTTGGTTAAAGACGACTCGTTGCAAAAACGGTACTTGAGACATAAGATCATGACTCCGGACGGAAAGACCTTGGGTCGGGGAGGAGGATTGAGTTAGGCAATAAAGACCCCCATACTTAGCCAACATTGATGAAAGGAGTTGTACTATAGTGTATAAATAAATTAGTAGCAGTTATAAGTGCCACTCTAGAAGGCATAGTATATATAATTAGTATCCTCTTGATGTGTAGGGAACATTGGTTGGTTGGCAGGTCAACCACGCCACATCCATACTTTTGGACATCAAGGACAACCACTAAAGGGTAAAAATAGATAAAACTGACTAGACACTTATGGGGTGAGAAGCATTTACAAAACTGAAAAAGTAAAAATAATGTGGTCCAATAACAGGAAGACTTAGGCAGAAATAAAAATACAAGGAAAATAGGTCAAACATTTCTCACAAAGGGCACAGTTGACGGGTGTAATATCACGCATGCGTGGTAACATATAGATGGCCATGTAAAATAAAATCATCGCCATAAAGGCGACTATTTTATCTTTGTATTATTAGGTACTTTGAGCAACACACGGCGTAATGAAATCGGACACAACATGACATTGACATTTTCAATGTGAATTATAGAACTTGCAATACGACAGTTCACGCGAAAATTAGCAATTTTTCGGCACGAATTACAAGGCGCTTATAGAATGAACTAATTTCAAAGGCGATGAACAACATGTAAATCCTGAACACTTAATGGAGACAAAATGCACATGTTTAATTTATATCTTTAATCCGGTTGGGTAAAAAATTGTTTCTCCTTTGTAGCTGCAAATTTTCAACTGTTTTATATCGCTATACACTTTGTTTGCAACGATGCATGCTACTACGAGAATATATATTATTTTAAGTGAAAACTGCTGGTTTTGTTAGTGGAGGGAAAAGGAGCAGTCGGAGGCAACGCGTTCCAGAATAGGAGCCAGGCGCAGGCCGATGCCCTCTTGAATTTCCTTTTTTTTACTTTTTCCTTAAAAATTTCCATTTCCCCCCTCAAAATCGACTAAATATTCCTCAGCATTTCCCTTTTAAATTAAAAAATGGCCCATCTCTTCTCAAAATTTCCCTTTCCCTTAGAAATTTCCCGTTTTTCTATCAAAATAGCACCGAGCCTCTCAGCTACAAAATTGATCCGCAGAAAGGCAATTTTTAACCAATGCAGGTGATTTGGGAGGATTGTATTCTAGGGCAAAGCAGTAGCAGGTATATTGGTTTTAGAGGCATAGGGTATGTAAGCCCAATCAATACACGGGATCCACGATCGGAGCGAGACTTAAACATCAGACATCTTGGTTCTGTCATCCATATTACCCTCCACATTGGATGAAGGTGACCTAGACCTCTACACCGTGACCTTGAATGACCTTGAGCCCAAAAAACCCAAAAAATCATGAAAACCCAAACAATGCCAAAAAATTACCAAATATTATAATAATTATTAAAAACCCATTAACAAATATAGAATAAATTTTTTTAATGTTTGGGCTTAGAGGTGATGGGGGACTGGAACCGACCAGCCACTATGTTATGACATCACCCAACCACAATGTTGGACCAAGGTGACCTTGACCTTGACTCATGACTTTGAACCATTACCTTAACACCATAACCACGACCTTGGATGAACTTGAAAACAACTCGAGCGAAATTGTAAAAATTTAAAAAAATTACAAAAGTTACTAAGCATATTACATTACTGACTACTAACGCCATACTGGATCTAGGTCACCTTCACATTTTGGCTTAACCTGGTGACTTTTGTTCATGATCCCAAAAATTCGTTCAAAATTCCATAAATGCTTTAATTATTTACTTTAAAACTAAATAAACTATTTACATTAAAATTATTAAAAATATTATTTTAAAAATATTAAAAACTTACAGTTCCAAACGTTTCCCCAACACCATGTCCAGCAGACGACTGACCCTTCTCCAGTCAATCACATTGCCATAATCTTTCCCTCCCATACCAATGTTTCTCATTGGTTAATTAGTCGGCAGGTCTTCAACCCCCTCACCCATACTTATTCAGTCGAATACACTCCACCGTCCATATTTTTTCTTCTTCCATTTTTCGTTTGTTTACTTTTTATCATCTTGGTAGCACTTATGTATTAATTTTCGATTTCGTCACCAGGCGAGCTATCGATTTAGAGACCAGGTGGCAGCCAAATTCTTTACATTAATTTAAATTGTAGGAGATGTGGTCTGTGCCTGATATATTGGATTCTATTTCCATCATCTATGAGGTGTTAATTTCTCGATTTAGCCACCAAGCAAGCTGATGGCATTTATATTTATAGACATAAAAAGCCGTAATTTACATTCCATTATAGAAAAATATTTTTACAATAAACAGTAGACCTATATGCATAATTATAATATTGATACTTTTTTCTAATAAAAACTTTAAGACCGATAGAATGACACGACACCCAAAAAAACACAATTTTATGATAGTTTATTTTTGCTTTGTAATTACAATTTCAGAATAAAGCAGTTAATCATATAATTTCATATATCCCCGTTCCTTCAATTTATTGATGAATGAAGATATCTCAACGAGCAAGAAATACTCATGTTTTTGAACGTCAATCAATAAATTATCTGAGTCTATCAAAAGTTCATTTGGGTCTTTGGTAAACATGTAGTCAGTATTCTCAGCATCTTCTTCCTTCTCCAATTTTCTCATTGCAGCAAATTTGTTCGAGGGGTGTGTCAGAAAATCGAGAAATCCACCATCATCGTCTTCAAAAGTGTCACTGTCTTCATGTTCATTTTCATCTACGGTATCTTCATGATTGTATTCAGTTCCAGTTTCATCCTCAGTATTATATTTGCTTTTCTTTGTAGCAGGAGGTGTATGTATGTTAATCCGTATTTAAAGCTGACGACCGTTTATTTTGAAGTTCGTCGACTTCACGCGAACCACTCGCAAGTGTATATTCCACATGAACCAATTCTACTGCACTTATTCCGTCTTTAGCATTAACTGTCCCATCATAATCACCTGTCGAATCGGTACCCATCGATGGCGCAAGAGGTATTTCTGGCAACACTTGCTGACTCCCTATAGACGAATCCTTGCAGATCTCTATATGTTCTTTCAATGTATTGCCTTGTACAAACTACACAGGGCTAATATTGTAACGCTCCATCATGCTCGTTCCCTCGTCATCTCCAAAAATTTTATGTAGTGTATTAACAGGAGGTGACGAAGTTATCACGTGCTGTTTCTCAGTGGGCAAAAGAACACTACATTTATCAGCCTTGATGTGTTTAACTAAGTTATCATTTCATCCGAACTGACTGGGACGTTTATAGCAGCTAAGGAAAACACGAGGTGGGTTCTTCAACCAGTTTCACTTCTCATGTCACCGCGCCTTGCAACTTTTGCTGAAGGACTTGGCACAGATTCTACAGCTCGAAGGCCAGCATTCCCTCCATCCCCTCGCACTGTAGCTATACTCTGGTGAGTAAGGCAGTGTACAGCACTTTCTCCTCTTCTCTTTTCAGGCCATTCGCTATTCTTTTGTGCCATTTCACGGTATTCTCCCAGTTATCTTTGTAAAACCTGCCCTCCTCACCAATCTGAGACACTCCGACTTCGTATTATTGAAGCCTTTATCAGAGTACCCCATCTTAGGTCATCGGAAATTTGATCTCCTTGCCATTTGTCAAAATCCTCCAGTCTTCTACCAATCTTAGTGGCAAACTCTTCCCAGATCTTATGGAGAGCTTTGTCAACCATTAAATTTTCTGGTCTTAAGTGAATGTATTTTTTCTCTGCTATGCTATGCAACCATTGTCTCATGTCTTCGGTCTTCAGACATCTCATGATTGCATGCTGGGCTGTGTCGTCCACTCCACAGACGTCACACAGTGGAGATAGTACTAGCCATAAGCTGTGCAACTTTGCCTTGAAGTTACCATGGCCAGTAAAGAGTTGCATGCTGTAATGGTTCACATTGAACCACTTATTCTTCATTCTTGCCCTGATGTTGGGCAGTAACTCGTACATGGTTCTTCCTTTATTTGAACCGTTCCCTCTGTCTTGCCATTCTTGCAAGATATATTTCATGATATCTTCCTTATCTTCATGTGTCAGCCCTGCAACTCGTGCTTTCTCTGCTGTGATTTCCCTGTACTTCACCAGCAAATCTGCAGGTAGCACACCCACAATCACTGGGAGTGGCTCATTTGGCACAGTTTTATATGCCTTAGTTACAGCCAGCAGTGATGTACCAACTCTGCCCTGTGATACCACAACACAGCTCCTTAAGCCAGTATGGTTTCACATACTGCTCTGTATATAGTTCTTAAATTATTATATTTTAGTCCACAGGTTGTATTCCCAATTCCCTTAAGTTTTGAAACACAACCACTGCTTTTCTTGACACATACTCAATGTGTTTGAGGAAGCTCATCTCGTGATCCATGATAAATCCCAGGTACTTAAATTCATGTACATTTTTCACTGAGCTCCCCCAGAAGCATATAGTAGGTGGTCTATTCAATCTTCCTTTTAACATAATTGTTTTGGTCTTCTCGATTGAGAAACTTAACTTTAAATTTGCAGACCATTCCCATATCTTCTGCATTATTATTTCGGCCTTGTCTTCTAGAACTCTTCTACAGTCACCAGTAATGACCACTAATTCATCATCTGCATTGCCGAAAGCTGCATACCCAGCTCAAGATATCCAACAAAGAGGATATTCCATAAGATTGGTCCTAGGATCGACCACTGGGGACATCCTTTTGTCAACCTCTTCCTTACTTGTATGGTTTTTGCTTTATAAAGGCTCCACCTTTCTCTAAAGAAGTCCTGAATAACCCTATAGATGTTCGCTGGACATCTTTTCTTTTTAAGCTGATACACCACTTTTGGTCACTAGGCATTGTCAAAGGCCTCAGAGATGTCAAGGAAGATTCCCATCACGTATTTCGTCGTACTTTCCCTTATTGTCTTCATGGTGTTGTACAATGCGAAGTCCATACCCATTCCTTGGCGAAGTCCAGACTGTTTTTTGCTCATAGGGCCGTCAGCTTCCAAGGCCATAATCAGTCTTCTGTTGACCAATTTTTTGAAAATTTTGCCTAGCACCGGAAGCAATGTCAGCTGCCGGTATGACTTAGGGTCATCAGGTTTCTTATCATTGCCTTTATGCAGTACTCTTAAGCACCCTTGTTTTTAAAGGGCAGCAAACTCACCATTCCGAAGACAGTCATTGTAGATCTTCAACAAATTGTCCTTAATCCTGGAGTAATACCTTTTCAAGATTTTTGCAGTCAGCACGTCAAATCCAGGGGCTTTCCCATTTTTAATCTTATATATTACTGCAGCCAGTTCTTCCATGCCGAATTCTGGAGCATCCTGAACAACTGGAACTATATCCAATGACTGTTTTCTTCTAGGCATGATCCTCCCACTCTCTATTCAGGGAGTCATCTGGCACAAGTCGTCTTCTTGATCTTATTTGCTGTCAGTTTGTACACAAGGCCAAATGGATCCTTGTTGCCGGTCTGTGTCACAATCTCCTCCCATGATTTGGCTTCCTTCTTACTGACCCTGCCGAAGTAAGCTTGCTTCTTGGCCTTATAGCTTCGGGCGAAAGCTCTCTTTCTTCACCCCATAGTATATGAAGCTTCCTTCTCTCCCTCCGAAGATCCTTCCTTTCCCTTTCCAGCTCCCCATCACACCAAGATAGGTTAGGAAGCCCCTGTGTGGTCTTCTGGAGGTCACATGTGTCCTGAATAATATTTGTGAGCTCTACTACTCTTGTTCCCACATCTTCATCTTGCAGCTCAGGACTCACCTTTAGCTTACTCAGCAGAGCCCAGTCGAAAGTTGGCCAGCATGCAGTTCTGTGTACATATCTGATTTCTTGGTCTGTTATTGAATGTCTATCCCTCCTTCCACCATGTATTTGATATACAATGAGTCTATGGTCACTAGAACTTTCATCCATGACTCTCCAGCTCTGAACATAGTCCCAGGCCTTCTTATTTATCACTGTTATGTCCAAATATGAATATGTATAATGCGCCTGCGAGCCAAATGTTGGTAATTTCCCTTCTTCATTAACTATATCCAAGTCATTCGTAAGAATGAATTGACTGATGAGTTCTCCTGTCTCATATGTTACAGGGAAATGCCACAACTCTGACCTGGCATTGATGTCAACACCAATCACCAATGGTTTGCTTCTTAATGTATCAGTAATTTTTCCCCATCTATCCAAGTCCCTGATTTGTTTCACCCTGAAACTTAAATTATAAAGAACCCAACCAACATACTGTGTTGCCCTTGATGACATGTACACAGACATGATAAGTGTTGGATACACTTGCCATCATAGATACATCCATATTCATGTTGGCCCTCAATACCCCAGCCTGGGGACGAATCCCACTTGTGTATACGGTGTCTCACAGTCCCTCAACAGTATCAAAATGTACATAAGGCTCCTGGAACAGGACTATGTCCAACTTCTGCTCCATCACAATCCTGTTCAGCTCTGCAGTGACCACTCCTGACTGCTGCATATTCAACTGCCCGCATCTGAGAGTGCTATCACAGTCCATAGTCTATTCTTGCAAGTTCTAAAAACAGGGCTTTCTGGTATTCCGGACAATCTTTAGGGTCCACCCTATGTTCATGTGGTTGTCCTTTCTTGTGGCAATTGATGAAGATGTACATATACTCCTTATAACTTTTCTTTGGACAATTTCCATACTCATGCCCAATTTTGCCACATCTTGAGCAGGTGGACTCATTTTCTCTACACTTCTTTGCTATGTGCCCCCGTTGCTGACACTTATAGCACCTAGACAAAGAGATGTAATCACGAACTCGGTAGCTTTAATAGCCGAGATACAGTCTCTCCTTTTCAATAAGTGCATTCTGCACTTTAGAGTCACACCCAAAACCATATTGACTATGTCTATATCCCTTCTCCCAGTCCTATGACTGACTATGACAGCTCTCTGTTATCTTCACTTTGTGGTATATCGTATACCACCACCGTGGGGCCCCTTCTCTTGGGAGCCTCAAGTTTTCCTCCCAGTTCTCTGATTGGTCATCCTTTCTAGGGTCTTTTCGTCTCCTGCTTCAATCAGGATGCTGCCATTCTTTATTCCTCTCAAATTCCTGATCTGAAGCCCTTCGACCTTTGGATCAAATACTTTTTTTAACTTGTCTCTGGTTTCAGTACACGAAATGGCCTCTTTTTCTGGATATACCAGCAACACTTTCTTTTCAGATTTTGGCTTAATGCTTTCTCCACCTGTTTAACTGCGGATAACTTTTGATTCCTGGTACTTCCTTTTGTACCTGCTTAGGAATCTCTGTTGTCATTGCTTGCCTGGACTTTTCATTTTATTGCAATTTGCCTATTAGTTTAACCATTTTGTCTATGTACGCTTGCAGATGGGTGATTCGTGCAGCAAACCAATTTACCTGTATGTTATTCATTCTGGTATTCTTATTCAATAGCCACTCTATGATAGTTGAGACAAGCTCTCTGTCTTCTTCATGTGTTATTTCCACTTTCTTTTCTATCCACTGGATGAAATCATCCTCAGCCAATGAGTCACTCCCATTTTACTTTTCTTCAAAGCATAACTGCTTCTTGGTCTTGGACGTTTTCCCTTTCAAGATGTCTGGAGCAGGATCAGGAGCCACTTCTTTTCTTGCAGCATCATCTTGTACTGCTTCAGGAACCACTTCTGGAGCAGCCGTCTCGGGAGGTGTCATCCTGGTCGGTCGTGCAAGTTTCCCCTTCTTGACGATCAGGGTGAACTCTTTTACATTCCTCCTTGCTGATCTCAGATCAGCATCTTTGTCTGATTCTTCACTTGGAGAATCTTCAATGCCTCGTATATTTCCTACAGCCAGGAATATACTACATTATCTTCAATATCATTAATGGCATGCAAAAATTTGTTGTGGCCATTTCTTGTCTTTGGTATATTTACAAACTCCCCCTAATCAAACTCAGTGTCCAGTAGGCAATTGACTGCCACCATTTCTACAGATATTAGGACATTGTCCTAACCAAGAAGCCCCTCTAAGTCTATTCGCCTTTCTTTCAAAGGCTTTGGCTTCACACTCATACTAAACAAAAGAGCAACCTTCATTGAGGACTTCAGCTGTTTAAATGGGTGTGAACCTGACACGATCATGTACTTTCGTCTATGTCCTGCACGACACAAATCACAATAACACAACACACAGTTTAAGTTCAATTAATTATATTCCACAGCACACATGTAAAGTTCACTTTGTCTTTCTGCCAATTCTGGGAGGACCCAACCTCCTGGGCCAGGGACCTTAGCCGAAGGAAAGCATTGTTCTATGGCTCCTTCTTAGCTGTCTACAAGGAATCTCAGAGAGAATTATGGCCATGCACAAACTCCTGGCATAAGTCCAGTGGACTTTACTCTACCCGGCTACGCATAGGCGGGGAGCACAGTGCAGCATCACATTCTACCAATTACAATTCAACCCACTCTCAGTTCACCACTCAGATCTACCTTGTAGAACCACATCTCAAGGTGATCCCACTATGGGTTTTCACTCGGGCCAGCACCATTACGGGCGGTACCCCGAGAAAACTTGGCACAGTAACATATATTGTTTTCCATGTAAGGTTTGGGCAGTTGTTGAAGGTATGCATGTAGTCATAGATGAAATACTCATTTACTCCTGCAGACTGACTCCTGCCGACTGACACCTACCATCTGACTCCTGCAGCAATCCTCCTCAGCAATCCTCCTCATCATCATCAACACTCCAGCCGGTTGACTCATGCCGACTGACTCCTGCAGACTAACTCTTGCAGCAATCCTCCTCAGCAAGCCTCATCCTCAGGATTCCTGCCGACAGACTCCAGCCGACTGACTCCTGCAGGCTGACTCCTGCAGCGATCCTCCTCAGCAATTCTCCTGCTCCTCAAGACTCCAGCCGACTGACTCCTGCAGATTTACACCTGCAGCAATCCTCCTTCTTGTCAAGACTCCAGTGACTGACTCAGCAGACTGACTCCAGCAGACTGACTCCTGCAGCAATCGTCCTCAGCAACCCTCCTGCTCTTCAAGACTCCAGTTGACTGACTCCTGCCGACTTACTATTGCAGACTGACTCCTGCCCCAAGAGCTTATTTAATTGCTGATTTTAAAAGTACTAGTGTGTGATACATACACACATTCACTCTCACACACACACACACATATATATATATATATATATATATATATATATATATATATATATATATATATATATATATATATATATATATATATATATATATATATATATATATATATATATATATATATATATATATGCAGATATTCATAGCGTTCATAAAAAGTCGAGTCTCGGTAATTTTTCATATGGCGAATGGCCGATGCTGTTTTACAAGTTATTGTCTGACAAATCCTCGAACTAAAAGAAGAGACCATGTATAACTCACCGTCTATACTGCTCACTCGCAAGCGTTCCCATGATAGTCGATGTAGCACCATCCGACAGGGACTCGAACTGGAGACACACACTGGCTATCATCTGCAAGTCCAGATGCAAGTCGCCCCTTTGCGATGCATTTTGGAAAACTTTTCACGAACCGTTCATCTATAGTACGAACTTACCCTCTCCAATCTCTTTACGAAACCAGTTGAGCATTATCCATCTTATTGGAGGAACACATCAGGTACTGATCTTTTAAGGGGCCTGCATTATTCTCCCACAAGGCCTTCTGCCATACATTTCAAATAAAAGAAATATAGGAGTACTCTGAGAAAATCCAAGTATTCATTTGCCCCAGAAGAAAACACGCAGTTACTATCGTATTTATTATATAAATATGATATTAGGTGTACATAGAAATATAAATTTTAAAATTAATTATACACATAATTATGTATTTTCATATCTTATGTTTATGTATATATTTATATGATAGTACCTGCGTGTTTTTAGATATGTGATACCAGTGAACGATTAAGTTTCAAACTACAAGTACCATATATCTCTTTCTTCGCAGAAAGCCATGTCACTCATATCTTTACGACATGCTCTGGCGGTAGAGGATTTGGGAACTTCTCTCTGCATATGATGATTCTGGATGGTAATTTCAGGGACACTTTCTTAACAAAGGAAATCACACTGTTTACATCCGGGGCCCTGGGGGCCGGGGTGAAGCCAGACGGGTGAATTGAGTAACCAATCTGTAACTTGTGTAAGGCTCTGCCTGGTGGGGCAACCCGCGACCCATGCAGAGAGGTTGTTCCTTCTCGTTCATCCCTCCGGTGGAGATCTGTCACTTGGTTGCATGAGCGTGGTCCGGCCGCAACTGTAGCCGGGGAGCAGGTCAAGCCCCATCCCCTTGAAATGGGGTAAGATGCGATTATATAGTCTCTCTTACTCAAGTCTATCTCCACCTCCACAATGGTAAGGGCTGGAAACACAGTGGACAATGCTGTGGCTGACGGAGTGAGGACGAAGCGCTGGGCGAGTGACGGCCCCACCAGTGCACTGGTAATCGGTCACGGCGAGAGTACATGCTGCTTCCAGAGGTGACTTGTATTTCTCGCCAGCGGTGATGACCCGCGAGCCGGCTGCACGTCCCAAAACAGAGGCTTGTAGTGGATCTCGAGGTGGCGGAGCACTAATGAAGTGATTGTCTGGCGTCCCGGAGGTGTTGGGCTTCTCTTGGGTGAAAACTGGGTTTGCAGCGCACAGCAATGTGCAGAATAAATCATGGGTACCCAGGGGATCAGCGGTATTAGCCCCGGCCATGGCCGTGCTGATCAAGGGTTGGACTTTGGGTGGCAATGGTTGAATACCCTAATGCTTGGGGTGACGTCCTGGAGGAAAGCCCTTACTGGAACCAGGCAGCGATCCTACCAGTCCTGGGAAAGGTAAGGATACTTTCCTACGAAGGGGCGCAGGTCTGGTCCGCCAAGAAGAGGACACATTTACTCAGTGAGTGAGTATAGGTTGGATAGGCCTCGGCCCCATCAAGGTGGTGCGTGTCGGCAAACCCGGCAAACACTGTTGATAGGTGAGGTGGTTGCACTTCCACCCACCGCGATTGGAAGGAGCGTAACTCCTTCTATTGGTTGCATTCAACTGCGATCAATTAAATAGCGTGATGGCTGTTCTCAGTTTTGTGCTATAAAAAGTCTGGCAAGAGGATGACCTGGCAAGTCATCCTCTTAATTAATGCTCTAGAAGTCGTACCCCCTGTTATACCCTAAAGGGATCAAGCACAAAGGGGGGGGGGCGTACAATCCGGCATTACTGGGTAATGCAAAACATGTTTACATCCGGAATTGATTTCCGAACCTACTCTGCAACCATGCGCAGGCCATGAGCTTCTCAGGCAACATGTATCATGTTCGGATAGAACACGTTTATGATCGCGACTGCTTTCACTATATAAGAGGCGGCATCGATGATACTGGCACACACTTTCTGTCCACAAAAAACCTGATAATTATCATATATATTATTAAAATACTTTCTTAACAATAGAATGTTTAACTATCTGATTTTTCCCGTAACTTATTTAAAAACAAAATGTTCTATTATTTGAATTTTCCAGTAACATAGTCAACAATGAAATGTTTAGTTATCCATATTCTTTAATAAATATTTTAACAATGTAATTTTCAAATATGGTAATTTGCTAAAATTATTTATTAACAATATAATATTAAATTTTCCAAATTCGTTTAAACAAAACTATTCATGAAACAACATATATGAATATTAATAGAACACACTGCTTAAGTTGGTGTGCAAATGTAAGTTCAATAATCACGTAATCCATCATTCACTAACCTTGTGATTGTTTCTGCATTCTCTTCTGCTATGATTTCGATCCAGTAAATAAAATGTTTCCTCTAAGTTGAGGCACCCAACAACTAAGTTGGCAACACAGTTTTTAAGGGAATCTTGAATCTCGTCAACACCAATCTGTATACAACCCTTTTCGATCTTCTAAATTCCCAGTTTAGCTCAGAAAACATAAAAAAGACAACGAGAATTTAATTTTATACAGAGTAAAAGAATTATATATGCAGAAGTATATTACTGGCAACGTACAAAATTTTCAAAAACATAAAAATATGATTGCACATTGAAATTTTAACCTACCTTATTGTATCATGCAGGTAATTTTTTATTTATTTTTTCCTTGTGGTCCTACGTGGAACATCCAATTGGTCCATTATTCTAAATAACCATTTAGCTTGGGATTTTAAAATTTATTCCACGGTATTTCAGCTGCAATAAATATCTCGCACACCCCTTCATTAAAGTCTTCTGCTACACTGGTTTTCGTTGATTCTACATAGTTCTCAAGGAGTTCTTGTTTCTCATTCGTAGGCATTTCTTTGTGTGCTTCTGTGCATACATGTTGTAACACTTATATTTTTTAAAATTATTATATGCACCATATCCTTAAATGGCTTTGTCACTACTCAAGTTATTTCAGTATTGACATAAAAATTGATGGACGAACAGTAGCCCAAGATAAACAAAACAAATTTGTTAAAACTCAACGAGTAAATAAGTTACACACACACACACACACACACACACACACATATATATATATATATATATATATATTTCATAGGTGGCAAAATACGATAACAGTCACAGTTTAAGCACGGATAGTCTTTTATCCATTTCTCAACCCATGACTTTTTGCTTGACATTTCTTTAGGCATCCTTATATTTGCGTTTCACTACATTGAACTGACGCACAATCAATGAGACAGAAAAAGGTAACAAACAATGTCTGCATCCACCTTTCTCCGCCTCCGCACACTCTGCCACACTGTACAGCGTTGTCAAGATTACCACATTACCGCCTTACAATTTACGATGTTCTGCTGAATGTTTGGTGTTTTACCAACATCTTTTAATATCGAAAAAAAAAAATACGTGCCACAATAAATTGTTAGTATGACTTAATATGTTCGTAGCTTCGAAATATGCACAAACATCCAAAATACGCAGACATATGCACGGTCAAACATGGCGGTTCAATCGTCTTAAATCAACATAAAACATATAATCTGTAAGTTTTATTAAGATATGCGACTGTACTAAACATATGTACTTGCACATTTTTCTCCATTCTAGTAATTACTAACATAATTTAAAAAAAAATACAGATATAAACGGCATGTTTTTATTTTAACCACATTACAGATTCAAGACCTTGCAGAGTTACGGTAACGCTTTGCTGAGCTCGTCTACTAAAGTCGTCATGGTTTTTAAGGTGTTGCCAATGCTATTTACGATATTATGGATCTCGGTATCATATCGCAAACGAGAAGACGCTGTTCATTCGAACTAGCTAGCAATATAACTCCATCCCTAACAAAGTAAGTCTGTGATTAATCTACAAAAACCACGTGGTTTTTCATAACTTTTATCAATCCACCATAAACAGTGTATTGACACGAAGTTTTTCATTTAGACCATTGTCTTTACAGACAGTCCTATTCTGAGGCAATATTTACAACCAATCTGTTTTCATATGGAATATGTACGGCTACACATATTATACCAAAATTCACACCTACGGGCTACACCAGTTGGTTCCTGAATGAAAATGGAGACGAAAACATTGGTGATGAAATATCACCCACGAAATGTTACTACTTTATTTGCTAAACTGTGAAGGTGTGTATTCAATTACTTCATATACTACACATATATTACAAAGCCCAATACAACAAAGTGGTGTAAACTTTAAACAGCCTGAGGTTCCACCAAACGACAAATAATTCAGTAAAATGTCGCCAGCTGGCATAATGAATATTTTGTGTGGGGGAATTTTTCCAGTAAGGTTTTCATCTCCGTTTTCACCCATGGTTTACGCGTGACTGGGTATGGGCACGAAAGTGGGACATAAATGCACGCCAAGCGATACGTGGTATGAGGGAGCAACCGCACTGTTTGATTAATTTCCATTTTTACTCCCGCTCATACCGCGAGGCTTAAAGCGAAATTATTTCCACTTTGTGCGGTGTCCGCTTGAGGGCACAGCCTGCAGGCACGGTCTCTGTGACGTCACTCGTGGGGCAGGAGACGAGTTCGGCAATCCGGACTGTTTTCTGGCTCTCTTTTCCCCCGCTTGGCGTAGGGAGCGGCCACATATCGCGCTCGTGCCGCTTACTTCTGCTGCAGCATCCCCATTAAAGGCTGTTCACGTTCAAGTGAGCCCTTTTGAAATCAACCCTTGACAAAAGTTACTATCCCTACCTGCATATATTTTAATGGGCAAACTGAGTGACGTGCGCCCAGTAAAGTTGGTAACGATGAATGGAAATTAGTTCCATATCTTAACGTCAAACAAAACTTGTCAGATAACCATTCGTGATTACTTATATAATTTCTTTCAAATTCTGTTATTTTTTTATGCATCGAAGTGTAAAAATGATCAAATTTGCTAAACAATTTCTTTTGTAACTTAATTATTTCACAATTGCACTTGACCGATGCATGAATAAAGTGACGGGGCCCAAGACATTGTTAATTTTTCATAAGGTGGAGGAATACACAGCGTGTATACAAGTAGATCTTAGGCAGGGCTTTCAAAAGTGTTCATTTTACCGTGAACAGCCTATAAACAAAATTTCTCGCGTTCTATCATGTACACCGAGCTTCGAGATTCTTAGTCCACCCAAGTTGCTTTGATTTCTTCATGGTTGCTGCATGAGCGGATGTGAAGAGCTGAAGAGATTTGGGCCTCTCTAATCATCGACGTCTTGAGAACCGATAAGGGCGAAACGAGGTGAGTATAGAGCGGCGTTGGAATTCATTGGCGGGGGAAGCGGGAGATCCCCGATCAACGGCGTCGTTCGGCACGATTCCCACATGCGAAAATCCTATGAGTGACCCCACCGGGAATCTAACCAGATTCGCCTTGGTGGGGGGATAGTATTCTGACCACTACCCAACCGCGGCTCCTTCATATGCGAGGATTTCCCTCTAATCTCGATCACATTTGATCATTAAACAGGTTCCTTGCTCGCTGATTTCACTGGCCAGTATTTTTTGGAAGTCAGCTTATTCTTCCGTTAATGTTTTCGACTGACTCCTTGTGCGAGGCTATAACGACTGCTAACAACTCTCAATGTTACTGGAGCTCGCAGAAATAGTGGAGCGCCAGTAAATCATGATATTTACGAGTGGTTCCATTCGCTAGTCCTCTAAAGATACTTGCAGAAATGCAGAAGGCAATATTATTAAATTCAAACTATTCTTTGTGAAAATACCGCAAAAGTAAGCAATATCAAAACAGTCATGTTGTTGTTATCTAAATTTATTTTTTTCAGCCCTGCAAGATTATGTCTATTTTTTATCCGTAAACAGTTATTTTTAATCAGCAGCGAAATCAAATTTAATACTGAAATTCATCGTTCCATCCCTTGTCTGTAGTTAAAATAAATATCAATGTTGTGCATTTCGAAACTATTTACTTATTAACGAACAAAAACTTATAGCTAACTGCAGACTGTTAAGTTAGTGCCAACGAGCACTGCTAAATCATAAATGATGTTAGTGCTTATCTGTAGTAACGGAACGCGGCATACGTATTTGATTTGTTTCCTTTTAAAATGTTTGGGAACGTGGGCACAAAAAAGTCAAAATTTGCAGAGGCCAACAGCTGCGTGTGTCACGGACTCCAGCCTAACAGGCTAACGACATAGCTCAACGTCGTTCTCTAGGCAGAAGCTGGAGACAATATTAGGGATGGGATCCTCAATACCGCAATTCATCGATACCCTCGATACTTAATAGTATCGAGTATCGCATGAGATATCTAAAAGTATCGAATTTTAACAACCAATTTCTCATGTCATAATTATGGTATTCGTGTACCATAACTTTCGAAATGTGTACCATACTTTCGAAACACACACCATAATTTAATCTGCGTCCTTCGGGCATTTCAATGCACCCACAAAATATGACCTAGGTCCAAAGATTCGCAAGATATTAACAGCAACTTTTAAATGAGTGCCATAATTATCTTGGCTGGCAGCGATCATTCCAAAGCTTCTTGCAGGCATTCCAAAAAGCCTTTGCAGGCCGAACGGTTTACAAGTTATTAAATCTTTAAAGCACAAGTGTACCATAATATACCGTAATTCATTCATATCGTAATATTCACAAAGCTGTGAGCACCTTGAGATGTTTCTAGGCAACCCATACATACCACAATATTATGATTTTGGACAACATTTACTATTATGGTACATATTTGAGGTACAATGAAAACGGGTCGAGAATTGCGAGCGAACGCCGATATGCACGAGTGAGCAACTTGAGTAGTTATTGTACATCCCACACATGCCATAATTATCTAATTAAACTGCATTATTAAATACTCACAAAATATACCATAATTATCTGATATACCCACCGTGGCCTAGCCTACGTATTCCGCGAGCTAGGCCCCGGCGGGTGTTATCAGATAATTACGATATTTATTTAACGTTACAGTAGTTTCCTTGAAGTCGCAAAATAAAATTAAAAAAACTGGAAATCGCAAAATAAGTATGTACTGTGTTATCATTTTCTTCAAAGTATGATTACAGTTTTTGCTGTACAGGCTGTCGACCATTTGTTTCTAGTGTAATGTGGGGTTTTTATATAGTTTCAGTGTGTGTCAACGACACTAGTAAAACTAGCAATTCTCTTCCGCAAGTTGTTTTGTGTTCATGACCATTTTAAATTTGGCATCGAGAAATGTATCGGTATTGAGTATCGTGAGAATACTTTGGTATCGAAACTTGTATCGAGTATCGAGAAAATGTAGTATCGACCCATCCCTAGATAATATTGAAGACGTAGTCTGACAAATGTAGATGCTGCTACTGAACCCAGTAGCCAATCAAGCAGAAGGCCTGTTTACACTATTTAACTTCGCTTCCCAAAAACAAATGTCCGAAATTAGTAATTCTGTATAAAACTTTATTAAAGTCAAAGGGATGCACATTACAATTTTACCGCGTGAGTACCTAAAGTTCGCTTGTAATAAAACACCTCAGATAGATAAGATTTTCAAGTATAGAAATTTCGATTAACTGTCAGGTAAAGCAGTAATATCTAATCACTCTTGAATATTCCAGGACCATGAGATAATACACAGAATTTAAGAAGAAAGAAATTCAACCCACGTGGAGAGAAAAAAAAAAACTATTATTGGTCATGAATCTTCAGGTAAAAATATTCTACCACGAATAATGCTCTCCGAACATAAATGTTATTCTTTACGGGAAATGAGTGTGCAGGCAGCAACTATAAATTAGATTAGCTAGACGGAAAAAGAAATTTGAAATACAGCTTTGCACGCCTGAATACAAAAAACTTGTCTTTCTTCTATTCTTTTATTTATGAGTTGGAGATACTTTTGTCAACAGCACACCCAGTCGCTCTAAAAGAAAAACGCTTCAGATAGCAATACTAGAAAATGTATCAAGTAGTGTTTTATGTTTCCAGATAATCATGACATGAATGGATTTGCATAGAAGTAGCAGTTGTATATAGTTCCATCTGGTGCACGGGCGCCTGGATCAGGACACAGGACACACGTCCGCCATATTGGATTGCAAAAATTCGCAAAAATGTGTCCAAAAAGCGCTGAGCAGAATTTCCTGCTTTATCAATCCTGGTAATGTCTAGCAAGATCGCAGCTTGACACTGGCTAGCAATATGGCGGTCGTGCCTAGCACTGACCGGAGTTCGCAGTTATTGTGCAACCACTCCCGCAAAAAAAGTGTGCCAAAAGTGGCCATCTTGGATCAGAATTTCCTGCTCTATCAAACATTTCACTGGTTAGCAAGATGGCGGCGAAAGTGTTGGCTAGCAAGGTGGCTGACAGTTTGCTGAATGAAGTGTGAAATTATTGGGCAACCACTCCTGATGGCCATCTTGGACCAGAATCTCCTGCTCTATAATTCCTTTGCAGGTGTTCCCTCGGCATGCTGCCAGCACTGGCCAGCAGGTGGCAGGTCTGGAAGACTTCCACTGACTGTGTCCTGCACTGGCTAGCAAGATGGCGGTCCCTATGTTGGCACCACCCTATGCTGGCTAGCAATATGGTGGCTGTGTCCCTACAGAGGCACCACCCTATGTTGGTGGTGACTGTGTCCCTACAAAGGCGCCATCGTATGGCTGTGTCCCTATAGAGGCACTACACAGCTTGTGTCCCTATGTCAGCATGTGTCCCTACAGAGGCACCACCCTATGCTGATGCTGACTGGCAATATGGCGGCTATGTCCCTACAGAGGAGCCACCCTATGTTGCAAACTGGTGGTTGTGTCCCTATGGAGGCACCACCCTATGGCTTTGTTTGTATAGAGGCGCCACTCAGCTAGTGTCCCTATGTCAACATCTGTCCTTACAGAGATGCCACTCTGTGGAGACTAGCAGGCAATATGACGGCTGTCTCCCTATAGACATACACAGTATACAAGGTACACTTGGAGCATACAGTGAGTGGACAAAAGTTTTGTTTGAGATGAGACACATATAGTTACAGGAAAAAAAAATTTTTATTCAAAAAATACACATGCATCATATTTAATTAATAGTCATTTTCGGCACCCAGTGGTTAAAGTAATTTGGAAAATCGAACCATCTAACATATAATCGAATTTCACATCGATGAATGACACGTTCGATTAGATAATCTCTGGGATATCTTGTTACTTGAACTTCATGATCGTAAACAGTTCCTGAGATCGGTACATTGATCATATCGACGAGTGTGTAGGTCCAAAGTGCTGTATTTCTCACTTTGAAGACACAAAACACTTCTACACTCCAATTCGGATAATACGATTGATTAAAATCACCTTTCACACGAGACACCCTGACAAAAGATCCCACCTTCGCGCGTGGCCGATGCAGCTACAGCTTCTTGAATCCCTTCTATACACTTTACAGGAGAGATAGAAAATGTTCGGCAGTAACTTGTGCAGGACTCATGCCGATCGTGCGATGTTTGCTGTTATTGTAATGTTCTAGTTGTATGTAGTTCCTTCTGGTGCACTCGCGTCTCGTGCAGGATGAAGGACACACAGCCGTCATCTTGGATTTCAAAAATTCGCAAAAATGTGAGCAAATAAGCGCTGAGCAGAATTTCCTGCTCTATCAATCTTGGTACTCGCTAGCAATATGGCATCCTGACACTGGCTAGCAAGATGGTGACCACGATTATCACTGGCTGGAGCTTGCAATTATTGTGCAACTATTCCCGCATGAAAGTGTGTACAAAAAGTGTCCATCTTGGAGCATAATTTCCTGCTCTATCAATCTTATCACTGACTAGCAATATGGCGGTGAAAGTGCTGACTAGCAAGATGGTGGCGAAAGTGCTGGCTAGCAACATGGCTGACAGTTTGCAGAATTAAATGTGCAATTATTGTGTAACTGCTTCTGGCGGCCATCTTGGACCATTATATAATGCTCTATCATTCCAGTGCAGGGGTTCCCTCGGCATGTTGCTGGCACTGGCCAACATGCGGCAGGTCCGGAAGCTTCCCGCTACCTGTGTCCTTCACTTGCTAGAGATATGGCTGTCCATATGTAAACGCCACCCTATGCTTGCTCGCAATATGGCGGCTGTGTCGTTACAGAGGCACCACCCTATGCTGCAAAATGGCGGCAGGGTCAACCATTCATATCTACCTTGTGCCGAGAATGCCTTCCACATCATGGTCTTCAGTGTCTGGTTAAATCGCTCAACTATAGAGGCTTTCGCGAAGGAAAAAGCACAGCAGTGGTTAATCTTGTGTGTTGCCATAAGTGCACACAAATTAGAACTTTAGAACTCCTTGCCGGAATCCATCTGGAGGTGGGCTGGTACGCCTGATTCGTCCAAAACCAATTTCATAGCAGCTGCAACATCAGCATCCCGCTTATCGCGCACAGGGAGGACCCATCTATACTTCGAGAAACAGTTAATTATGGTCAGAATGTACCTATGACTTTTATTGGCATGGGCAGATCTCTGCATCTCCACCAAATCAGCTTGAAAGAGGCACATGAGGTCAAACAGAATAACTCTGCATCTGGGGTAGTTTCTGCGTGCAGGGCGGTGAAACTCTTCTGCGCTTTTTACTCTTGACATAGCTTGTGGGCCCGGGGGGGGGGGGGGTCACTTGATGTATCCAGATTCTCGATGCTCTGCCAAAACATTCACAATTTCGTTCATATGCGATTTGTTTCCAGCTTGCTGAGATGCAGTGAGCAGATGTAGACGGTTTACAAGTTCGTTGACATCATTCCAGAAGACATACTCTATGCATCTGTCGCCATCAAGCTTCAGACCCGATCCCACATGAGGGAAGAGACTGGGGATAATGTCGAATTTAGGATGTGTTTCATCCTTATAAGTAGTACCGGCAGCATCGTTCCAGCCAAATGAGCACTGGTGAGTACAGTAGGCGCTTGTACTGCTTCAATGCTGCACGAGAATAATTTGACAGTTCTCGTTTGAACATTAGCTCATAGAGTCCAGGTGTACCTTGCAGGACGTCGTTCTCCACCGGTATAATATCGTTAGGTAGAAAGAAAATTTGCTTAACGTCAAGAAACCACTTCATATTCTGTTTAAACGCTCCATAAGTCGTATCGGCAGATCGTGGCATCTAGGAAGTGAGGTAATGGCATGTAGTCAATGAACGAGCATTAGCTCGTTCCCTCTTGCGAGGCACATCATCTTCGTCCTCGGTCTTGTGGGGTTAGAAGCCAGGTCCCATCTTCAGAGCAGTAGCAGCAGCAGGAATAGGTTTCTCAAGCCTCGACGTTATCAGTTGGAGGACTTCGAATAAGACAACGTCCCGCTTAATATGTGCTCGTTTGGCGAGCAAATACTTTTTAGGAATGGCCGCAACGATGCGACTCAGGTCCTTGGTGGAGACAGACATGTCACTGAAATATAATACCAAATACATAGTATATATAGTATATCGTTGCACGATCAGCTTCTTAAGTGTTTCTTCTGTTTTCACAATGCGACAAATAACTTCATCACGCACATGTTTGCAATGAGCCCACTTTTCGACGTCAGTACGCATGCCAGACTGATGATGTGAAATCGTTCGACGCACAGCCTCTTCCATTGTATTAAGCGCAATATAGTGAAGGGACTGATGTGGGATGCGAGCGAATCGGTAATGTCAGTGAGATTGGTATTCATGATACCCGCAATAATAGAGCTAAGTTTTGCTTTTAGGTTCCCCGCTGAAGCAGTAAGCTGTTTGTCGACCAGATCAGATAGAATAATATTGTCCGTCCCACCGACACCACTGCCAAGTTTCGATCCTATAGCAGTGAGTTTGGCCGCGAGGTCGGGGGGCGAGTTCGTGAGCATGTTGGACACATGTTCTATCTGCGTACTCAGAGCAAACACTTAGTATGAATTTTCGTTCGCTATGTGCAGATGATCCTTCAAGTTAACACCAAGGGCTGTAAGCACTCTGCTGTCAACACGCTCGCCCAAAACATCTACCGTTTTCTCCACAGTAGAACGTGTGCTTCACAACTCCCTCAGAGACTGCATGTGCGCAGTTACGGTTTTAATTTGTCCCCCAACAGCAGCGATGTGCGATTCCAGCTTCGTAGTTAAAGCGGCAGCTCCCACATTAAGGCACTGGTCTAACTTGGAGGGCAGGTCGCTGGCGGTAAGTCGTACATCGTCCGGTTTCCTCGACATAACTGTAAAGTACGCTTCCAGGCCGGTCCATTTTGCATTAAGGCACTTGTCAAGTTTCTCAGTCAGGTCGGTAAGTCTACTTTCGGCAAATTGTGTGCCTACAACATCCAATTTTTTAACCAAAGCTTCAAGCTTGCCACCGAAAGTGCTCAGCGTATCTGCATCAGTAGATGTCAATGAGCGAATCTGGGCCTCCATCTTGGCAGACAGTGCATTTGTGTTGGATAATATCCATCCTTCCACGAACTTGAGTGCACCGCCGGAACAAAAATTAGTTTGACTCTTCATTGTCTCGAGTAATGTGACGAGCTGCATATCCAGTAGTCACCTTGCCGGTCAGTTTCTCAACCACACCGGTGAGTTTCGGCTACAGTCCCACGAGTCAAGACATATAGGACATGAGCGAGCGAAGATGTGTCTCGGTTTTCGTCGACTGCAAAGCCTCGGAGGTGATGCTGCAAACAAAGGAGATGTTCTCAGCGTTTTCATCATGTTTAGGCTCGCCGAGATGCTTGGCACGTTTGCCTCCAAAACTACAGTTGCCATCATGCATGGATGAAATACAAATTTCTGCTGTATGTTTCAGGCTGCTATGGCCGAACTTGGACACGACGTAACTCATTGCTATGTAACGATATACTGATGAAAATATTTGCGAAAACTTCCGTTTCACGGGGAAAATCTTTGGTTATTACGAGAAAATCATACGGTTCGTTGCAGCAACATGAACACATATTCTTAAAACTGTCGAAAGTCATATCGGTTTTCACAATATCGGAGTACGTGATGTAAACTCATGTCACACATGCGAAATAGAACGAGGAAATTGGCATTGTCATGTAGAAGTTGCTTTGTCGTGCGTGAATATATCCGACAGAGATAGATCGAGTCCACACTTGCATGCCGTCCCTTGCTGAAGTACTTTTGTATAGCGTTTTGGTTTTCGCACGAGACATCGTCGAAAACGAATACGGAGTTCGGCTTGGCTGCATCTGGCGACACAATCTCGGCTTTGTCACTAAACGGAAAGAACTGAAGACCTTTCACTGCATGTAGAATTTGTGTGACGCACAGGTATTTCGGTCGTTGTAGAGATTTGGAGTCGAGATACACATTTTCGAAGCGAAGTCTATCCGGATGTATCAGAAGGCTGAGAAGATCACATATCTTACCGCAATTGCTAGGACCGGCGATAATGGGGTGAACAGTGTTTGGTAGAAGTTTGCCATGTGTTTCACTAGCTGTAGATTCGTCCCAGGTGGTGATTCGAACCAGGAGTGTTGTTGATTGACGGACGATTTACATTGCACTGACAAATGAACACTAAACTGTGAGTACTTAAAAATTGCGAAGATATATAATTATGTGTATCGAGTTAGTAAGTGTTAGTATGCAGTAATGCATCGTGGGAGTAAGGTCAAGAGCTGGCGAGGTTTATCAACTCCTTAATAAATAATCTCCCGTTCGAAGCTCACATGCCGGGTTATCGATTATACTGTCCTGGAACACAGTTGGCACGTCGATTAAAACGTGGTAACGTTCCCATCAATTTGCTAGATAGGGTGTGCCTGGATCACGATATGGCATATGCTACAAGTAATATACTAGAAGATAGACACAAGGTAGATGATATTCTTGCAGAAAAATCACGAATGGTAGGTGTATCACCAGCAACGAAACTCGGCGAAAGATTAGCCGCTTGGGGAGTGTCAAATATAATGCGCACGAAAATCGAAAGGGGCATGGAGCTCAAAAGTCGCAAAGTTAAACTTGGTGGCATTCTCCCCTTGCTCCTACCAGTTATAGGTTTACTCGGAAGCCTGATCGGAGGGACAAGTGGTATTGCACATGCAATATATTCAGCAAAGAGTGAGAATCAACTACTCATGGAAGCTATATGGCATAATGAAAATATGGAACTTCTCGTAGGAAAAAAAAGCGGGTCAGGGCCTGTACATTTGGCCTTTCGAGCAAGGAGGAGGCTCAAGAAAGCGAAAGAGAGTTTTGAGAAAAATATGTGTGGGCAGAAAGAAGTAAACGTGCCCCGCTGTGGCGGCGAGAGTGGTCCGGCCAGTAAGACAGGTGGCGCGGCGGCGGTGGCATGGGAAAACAAAAGCCAGTCAGGGTTTGTAGATTCGTCCTTGCAAACAAAGCAGCGGAGGCACGGGAAAGTGGAAGAGAACTTCGACATTATGTGTAGGTTGCAGAAGGACAGCATGCACGTAATCGTGCCCCACAGCCGTGAGTCGGGGCAGGGGGCCGGCCCGCAAGACACGTGGCTCGGCGGCGGTGTGTGGGAACATGAAGACAATAATCAGGCGTTAAAAGTTGGTGCTGATTTGGTTACCTAACACTCCACTCACAGACAATGATATCCGGTCAAGCGCCCGTAGATTGAACTTACCCAATTTTCGAGATGTTTTCATGCTAGACAGGCTTCCGTACCATCCATGGCATGTGGAGCATGCTATCGTAAACTTTGATAAGAACAGTGGAAGTGGAACGTCTGGGTAGCTTACCGCAAGGGCGGAAAAGATTTTAAATATTTCGATAGTTATGGGGGCCTAAGGCTCATTTCTGAATAAAATAAATACTTGAAAGGTGGTAAGATATATTATAATTTTTATACACAATGACAACCCCATGGATGGAACTGTGGGCATTTATGCCTTCGGTTTATCTCGCAACTTGCCTAACACACAGATACTTATAATGAGTGTAAACTGTCTAGAATAATCAGTAATGCTGTTGATGTTGATCCTATTGTGTAAGAGTTAAGAAATGCGCTCTGCGCACTTACCATCTTTGAAATTAGAAGGGACATGGAAAATTGATCGTATAGTCTTTTAGATATAGTTCTCAGTACCTAATATCGAAGAGCGCAATAGTTCGTTCCGATACATTAAGGAGAACAATAACAAAGGGGAGGTATGTATATATCTGATGCCCTTAAACATGAATTTTCACCGGATGTGTCTGTAAAACTTCGTGGAAATGCACATATTTTGCACAGTGAAATGTCAAGTACAGCCAAAATCGATTCCACGTGAAATTATACACTTGCAGTCATGTTGGGATTCGTGAACGAGACATACGAAGCAAATAAACTTCACAAGTCATCTTTGCCCATTACTATTTTTCCAGTGAACGTAATTAGAATAAATCGCAACTTAGTAACAGGTATGGTAAACCTGGTAAACTGAATGGTAAACCTACCTAAACACTACATGCATTCGTGGCAATGGTTCGACCGGGGTTCAAACTTGTAGATATGCCAAAGACACCCATTTACGTTTCTGTGGTCACAACGAATGTGTACCAAGTTCTGGTATCGATTGTCGACCAAGACAACTGCCTGATTAATTTTCGTTGTGAAGAGATTACAGTTGGACTTCACCTGCGCAAAGACAAAGAGTGAACGTAATAAAAGCTGCTTACTGTAACACACTGGATGTCAGTATGCGAAGAGCATCCGTCGTGCTAACAACTGCTAACGTGAGTTTTCTGCACAGATTAGCTCTGGCGGTTAATCGTTATGGACAGAGAAATTCTTAACGTAACGGAGACAGCGGGCTACGAAGACGTGATCACCAAGGCAGAAACCCATATATAAGTCACTTGCCTACCCTGTCCTTATGCTGCTTTGTCGGAGGTGCGAATTCCCATACAAAACCAAGATGTCTACACCATTCCATGTAATTCCTATCTGCGGTTATGTGGTACTATTACAAAGGCAGGAAATGTCGCACCTGTTACAACCAGAATAGTAAGAAATGGGGGTTTGCATAATATAAGCCGCATCTCATACAAGCTTAACGGGTGCGAAGTAGATACGACTCGAGATGTGGGAATTACCGCGACTATCACAAATTATTTCTCACTAACACAGAATTAACTTCCTGCATCCAAGATGGCTGGCTGGGGCGTCGAAGATGATTATAAATTGCCAGTTTATCCGAACGGGAGATTCGAGGTATGTATTCCGCTCTCAATGTTGTTAAGTTTTGCCGAAGACTACCGACATGTGATAATTAATTCCAAGCAAGGATTTGTCATTCTCATGGCAAATATGGAAGCCAACACCTTGCTGGATACTGCACCAGCGCCTGAAGTTACCACACTGGCAATTCGTTCAATTGAACGGCTCTTTTCTCACATGCAAGTAAAACTGTAGTAACGTGTGAAATTTTTGAACTATGTCGAGAGAAGTAAGAATATCAACATAGTGTTCCGTTCGTGGAGCCTTGAGACGTATCCGAGTATACCGCAAACCATAAATATAAATCTGAACGTAAAAACCAATTTCCCGAGCAAAAACGACATTATGTTGTGATAGCATTTCAGATCAGAAAACAAAACATTATCAGCACAGACTGGTCAAAGTTTGATCACACCAATATATGGAACGTGAAAGTTCACCTGAACTCTTAATGCTACCCATTGCCGACCTAAACATAGATTATGCAAATGGCATGTACATGTTTCCATACAATATGTACGCTGATTTTCAGAGATCCTACTATGGCCAAAACACACAGTCTTCCATGCTAACACCCGACGAATCCGCGAGCAATGCCCCTCCACTCATTTTCGATGTGAGCCAGCAAGATGATAGAATACAGAGCGAGGTCGTAGACTGCCGCCACGAATAGTCCACTTTTGCTAATTTCCCAGCCAACACACAAGCATACGTGCTGATAATTCATGATCGTCAGATAACGTACAATGCTCGTGATAGGATAGTCCAAATATTGACAAAAATTGCATAATCACCACCACTAAACAGGCACAATGCACGTGAACATCCAGGGATGTACGTCGCAGTGCGGGTTTGTAATTAAACATATCTACATAGCAAATGCAGATGGCAGATTAGCCACAATGTTCATTTCTTCTTCTTTTCCCATGGCACTCGCTCGATGAGAACAGCATAGCTATGGATACATGGCTCGAGAAATATTATAGCGGTCTTAATTGGAGTGATGTAAATGTTCAATATGATAAGATACGAGATGTACTCACCTTTATGCTGGAGCCAGATAGTGTCGTCTTCGTTGCCGGGGCAGAACAAAAGCAATTGCTGAGCGTTTATTGCGCTATGGCGGTGATTTGTGATCTACAGATCGAGTATCACTGTCCTTTATTACGCATACTGAGGTCTCTGTACATGACAAATCACGAGTTTATTATGTGTAAGCGAGGCAGGGTGTGTCCGTACATAAATGCATTACTACTACGGACCTGTGCTCTCGGGAGGTATGGTATGGAAGGGCAGTGGACAGAGTATGCTTACTGTAATTGCAGTGGCAGGATGCCTTCATAGAGGTTGTTACAGGGGCTCAACATGAGCTTAACTGTGGCCTAACAGGGCCTAATGGTGACTAACAGGGCCTAATGTCTACCTTATGTGGACCTCATGAGGTCTAATAGGGCCTAATGGAGGCTTAATGAGGCCTAACAGGACCTAATGGGCCTTATGGAGGCCTAACTGGGCCTAATGAGGGCCTAATTGAGCCTATTAGAGGCCTAATATGGCATAATAGGACCCTAGCAGGGTCTAATGTAGGCTTAACAGGGCCTAATGGAGGCATTAAAGGGTCTAATGGAGTCATAATTGGGCCTAACAGGGCCTAATGGAGGCCTAAGGGGGCATAATGGAGGCCTAAAAGGGCTTAATGGACACCTAATGAGGCCTGATGGTGGCCTAACAGGAACTAATGGAGGCCTACTGGAGGCCTTACAGGGCTTAATGGGGCCTATGAAGGTGTCAAGCCATGGGAAAACTATCCATTTGATCGAGTTTTGTTAAAAAAAAAGTAGACCTCAGTTTTCTCTCTCTCTCTCTATCTCTCTCTCTCTTTCTCTCTCTGGATGTAAAGTATTTTCTCGCCATCTAGTATAAGTAGCAATCTACATTGTACCTAAATACCAGTGTCATTGCAGCTTCCAAGCATGAGCTTCGACTTTCATTCTTTGTTAACTGAGCTGCCAGGAGAGACATCCAATGCTTCCAATACCATTGGTTTCAACATTCGTGACTGTGTCCAGTTCCGGCCGGAAGATACGACCCTCTACGATCTTTTATACATGGGATACCAACGAGTTATCATCAAACCAGAGCTGTGCTATGAACAAGTGCAAGTATGTAACGGTACAAACCACATGTGTGCATATCAGGACACCTGGGACATTTTTCACAGTAAAATGAGGCCATGCAACAAATATGACAACTGTGCTGTAGTTAACTTGTGGCCCAACAGTCAACTGCCAACAAATGGACACATTCTTAAAGTGAAGACGTCAGCGAACAGCAGCGCTTGGGCAGACGAGTCTAGACTTTGCTCTACACGAGGAAGATCGTGGCAAGCTTTTGCGATGGTCTGAAGAATGTACAGGTCATATTCACACCATGATGATGGGTGACAACAAATGGTATCTCCCGTGCACATCGACAATTTGCTGCATTTATAAGTAAATAGCAATTACTTCAAGTGCTCAGTATGAACGACGACAAAGCTGTGAGCGCCGAGGGCGAAGTAATCTGTCGCAGAAAGTGTAACTGCTGGGGAGCTGTTTGTGCCCTTGTTGTACATCTCCTGCTGCTAGTGGTTGAACTTCTGTGATGACTGGGCAGCTTACTACAAAATGCCTATGCGTCCAGCCTGTCCAGTGTACCATCAGTGGTCGATGATGACAACAATATGCATCTACCATTTCACCCTAGCTCGTCCTATGTGAGTGCGGAGAGAGGCTTCGGCTTGTCACATATACCATCGATGATGGCAGAGGTGGCAGCCACTGCACTTATACAGAAACATGCGATGTGGGAACCACTGGCTCTTAGCCCACTGTCCACAAATTTATGAGCATAGTTTAAATATGATGTACTACACACCACCTGGATAGTGCATCGTACAATATATGAGAGCTGAAACACCTCTGCCGTGTGATGTCGATTAGGTGGTAATGCACGCCCCATTGGAAGACACATGGCGTCAGGCTGCCGCTGCAGCTACCCAGATGCTCAAGCTGCCGCCGCCCCAGATGCCCAAAATGTTGTCACCATCCCAGAGGCCCAAGCTGCTGCTGCTGTCCTCCCGGGGAAATGCTGCTGCTCTCCATCGAGGGCCTGCCACCGCCGCCGATGGTAGTCGATGCCGCCATCAGCAGCAGCAGCCATCTGCTCCGACCACCATCTGCAATGGTTGCGGCATTATACGTCAGTAATAGCAGCAGGCTGTCACGTCGCCCACAACTGGTCCAGCAATTACCACCTCCTGATGTCAGAACTAGGTGAGTTAATGAGCAGAAAATCGGCGTAATCGACGTCGATGACAAAGCGAAGATGGAGGGCTCCACTCCGCCCCAGCTGCACCAGTCAATGCTGCCTCAGCTGCCCCAGTCAACAGTACATCACGGTACACAAAGAAAGTGGATGCATCTACGTCGACGCGAGCTGGTGTCAAAAAATGAGCACATATAAAAACCTCGCCTGTACATGGCAAGGTTAAAGCATAAGATGTGGCAAGATGCTTTCTCTATTTTTACGCATGTCAACTTTCCTTTTTCCTCATTCTTATGCATGTTCTGGGCTAGTACACTTCACTGTGCGCATGTGCTGCCTACCACGGGTCCACTTCTACATGTCTCTTGCTTTCCAGTACTTCAGTGTAGCTGTCTGGTAAGTGTTAATGTCTCTCTAATATATTTTTCCAAAACTTAGAAGTCAACTGATGTGTGTATTGAAACGGCGCAGATTTGACCAAACATCGAGCTATACACACACACAGTTCACATTTAAGATTGGAAGGATGTTGTTGGCTAACCTCGTCTAGGCTGGTCACTGCAAAAGTGTGAGCACATTTCCCTTATCTAAATATTATTTCATTGCTCACTTTACCCTGCACAGTCTATATGTTGTCTACAGACACGCGCCCGCATGTATCTTGCCTGCCATGTAGCAGTAGGTACTTACCTTATCCATGGCACTCATAAGGTTCATAGTGCTCAGTTTGACGTGTATTGTTTCGTCATTGCTAGACATATCTGCCATGTTCGAAAAACATGTGCAAGTTACTTATGCATTTGGCAGGCTATCGTGTATATCCTCGTCAGCACACTACAAACGAATGTGCGCGACCGTCTGCTACCTACCTACGGTGCAGTAGTGTTAATGTTTTGCATATACTCCCAGATGTCATATTGCTATTTTTTGCCCCTTGCAACACACACACTGTCCTCATTAAGTAAGAATATTTACCTATGTATAAACTTATGAGTGTAATGGAGCTATTTATGAATGGATGCATGGTGGGCTATTCAAATAAGGTGCTCAAAAATTATTATTTACGCATTGTCTCACGTTCTGAAAATGAGTGTGCATGCCTGTCTACTTCCTACCTACCATGCAGTAGTGTTAAATGTTTTGCATATACTCCCAGGCACTGCACTGTGATTTTTTCGCTCTTGCAACACCCACTGTCTGCATGAAGTAGAATATTTAACCTTAGATGTAAACTTCTGAGTGCTGTGAAACTATTTATGAGAACGGACCTCTTAGGTGAACACTTGTGAACAGTCTTGGGAGGGCAGCATGCATGTCTGAATATAGCTGTAAATATTCTGAGTATGATGGAACTATTTATGAGAATGGACCTTGTAAGTGCTCACTTGTGAACAGTCTCGGGAGGGCAGCATGTTTGAATATTGAGCTTCCCTCTTACAAGCGATCGGACCTGACCTCTCTCAACAACAAATGGTCTGGAAAACATGCTTTTTGTTGAGACCACGCTGCAGCCACCTATGTAACATGAAGTAGCGTGAACAGGCATTTACTATCACTTCGGGAGGCTCGCCTCACCCTGCCTGAGTACACATGGACATTCTGTTAGGATAATCTTGGTTAGAATCCTGCATGCACGATGCCTGCAGGAGCTACAGGATGGAGAAATGGTAGAATGCGTGAGGTTACAGAACTGCTCTGAGAAAACATTAAAACAATAGCCCTAATTTTTTTACCATTGCCTCGCAACACACTCGTAGACATATCCATTTTCCCTTAGGATTTTTCTTAACTCTGGCCAGCATCGTGTTGAGTGCCGCCGCCCCTGTGTGACCTCCATTTCCGCCACCGACCAGATGAGAAGGAGTTCGACATTGTAATTGTTTTTCTTACAATGGCATCTTCACGACTATTTTTACCTTCATCTTCATCGACATCTTCGATACTTATGCTCCTGTTACAATGTAGATTTTGCGACTGCATGTTTTTCGATTATTGCAATGGTCTTTGCCATGAACATACTTGTGCCTTAAATCCATTTAGGGAAGCATAGTGGCAATGCGAGCAAAGCAGGGTACCATTTTCCCATAGCGATAACCTCAATACACATTGTGATATGTGTACAGGACTCATTAAGTCTTCTGGGTTGTCTCCTGGCAAGTACTGCAACAAATGCTTCCGACATTTTACAGATGCTCGATGCCACGTGATGAAGTATCATGGGTTTGTATAGTTCTTCAAGATATGTCTGCGAGCACACTACGACCAACCACAGGTGACAGGGCTCAATGGTGCAGAGACTCTGGCTGAGCACAGGAGGTATTGTGAGAACCACAATGCCATCAGAGCAGACATGCCACAGCTGGAGTAGAATGGCTAGCTGCCTGTGCTCAGATTGCAAAACTGCCAAGACATGGATAAAATACCCATAGTTATTTATGCATATTTCGATGCAATATTAAAACCTGTACAGATGTGCCAGCCAGACTGGTCACCTATGGGTACCAAAAACATCTGCCCATCAGTCATGGACTTTACACAAAAGTGGACAACGATATAATACCAGCCACCAAGACCGCTTGCTTCTCCACCGACAAAGTGACATTTTACTTGGGGAGGGCATGCCTAAGAAGTTTATGGATGAGATAGTTAGAATTGGTAATCTGGTGAAGGATATTTATAGCCAGTCAAAGCTGATGCATCAACTCACCACAGGCGAAACAGCTGGCTATACTTTGGCTTAAGCCTGTTAGCTATGTTCCCGCCCCTTCACAAAAGCAAACCAGAAGGTCCGAGACGACGACCACTCTATCAGTTCATTTCTTCGGGTGGCATATTACTCCAGCTATAAGCTCCGACTCCGCCCCAATTGCTTTCCAATCCAGTTCCACAATTTGGCATATGATAACAATTTTATCACCATGCAGCTTGATTATGACACAAAGGACGTTTACATAATTCCTAATAAAGAGGAAAAGTTGATCATGTTTTCCAAAAGTGCTACAGATCCACCCTCCAGTTTCTCGACACCTTCAGGTTTATGTCTGCCAGCCTTGTGACTCTTACACAGAATCTACCAACCACCAATTTCAAGACAACTGCTGCATTCTTCACTGATCCCCGGCAGCTGGAGTTGGTAACTCGCAAAAGAGTGTACCCCTATGATTATATCACACCATTTGGGACACTCAACAAGATGCAGCTGCCAGACATTGTCACCTTCCGCAACAGGCTCGCCGAACATGGAATCACCAAAGAAGACTATTATCATGTGCAGATGGTCTGGGAGCTATTTAGATGCAACAAGCCCTTAGACTATTATAATTTGTACTTCAAGACCGACGTCTTGATTTTGTGCGAATCTTCAAGTACTTTCAGGGTCTCTTTGTCTGTCGATGTATGGACAGAACTGTGTCTGGTACATTAGTGCCCACAGGTTCTTGTTCGATGCAATGCTGTGCAAGACAGGTGTGGAGCTAGAACTTCTAGTGGACTACTATTCCCACATGTTTGTCGAGGCTGGTATCCAGGCAGGGGTGGCCCAGTGCATCACACATCAAGTGGTAGCAAACAATAAGGACTTCCCTGCCACATATAGTGCTACTCAGCTGTCTACCTACCTCCAGTATGTCGATGTTAATAATCTATATGGATGGGCATTACCCTGACCCTGCCCTATGGTGGCATCGAATGGACTGTTAGGGATACTGGTGTGATGTCCGTACTGGATGACGGCTCGATTCGCTACATACTGGAGGTGGATATAGATTAACCTGCATCACTGCACGAAGAACACCGAGACCTGCCGTTCCTGCCCATCAACAAATGTCCCCCAGAGTCCAAACTGCCCAAGCTAATGGCAACACTTGAGGAGAAGAACTACTACATAGTCCACTTTGTCACCCTAAAGCAGGCATTAGTGAATGGGCTTATTTTGACTAATATCCACAGTGTCTTGGAATTCTGCCAGAAGGCGTAGTTGAAGCCATACATCGAACTGAACACCACCAAATGACAGGCTGCCACAAATGCCTTTGAGCATGACTTCTTCAAGCTCATGAATCATGCGACATACAGTAAGCTGATGGAAAATAAATGCAAATGTTGGAGGATGGAGCTCGCCTTCAAGGAGCTGCTGCCAAAGAATCTCATCGCCAAGCAGTGATTCCGCTGTTGAACAATATACAGCGAAATGCTTTCGTTCATCAAGCTGAACCACGAGAGCATATTGTTAGACAAGCCGATATATGCCAGATCCGCTGTACTCGACTAGTCAAAAACACTCATGTAACGCTTCTATTATGATGTAATGAAGGCACAGTATGGCCCTAGCATGGGGCTCATTTATATGGATGTGGATTTCTATGTCATGACCATATCATGCTCCGATTTCTACAACGACCATGTCTCAGACCTGGCAGTGATGTCTGAATTCAACACCAGTGGATACCCTTACACTCATACTTGCTACTCACCTGCCAATGCTAAAGTCATGGGGAAGTTTAAGGATGAGTGAGGATGGAACGACATGGTCTAGTTTGTCAGGCTGAGGGCGAAGCTCTATGCATATAGGTGTAATGATAAGGTCGTGAAGCAGGCCAAGGGGGTCCAGAAGAGTGCCATACATCAACACGTCACCATCGATGACTGTAGGCGCGCTCTTCTGGAATACCAATTCATGAGGGTGCAGGTCCATATAATTAGGTAGCACCACCATGAAGTATACTCGAAATGCAGCAATAAGCTCGCACTGTTGTGGATGGACGACAAGCATCGGATCCTGGACAATGGGATACATACCATCCCCTATGGTAACAAAGAGTAGGTCTAGACACATACTGGGGCAGGCATGTTTCATCATATATGTATCTGTCCCCTGGAGGGCAATCGAGTTGGGATGCATAATCAGTTCCACAACAAATATCTTGTGTGCATATATGTATAGATTTTCTCCTAGAATGCTGGAGCTTCTAGCAGGAGCTGTATATGAATCCTGCCAGGTATGTTGGCGTTCTCCTGCTCCGGATCCAACACACTGTACTGTATGTAGGATTCATATAATTCCTACAAGGTGTGTTGGCTTGCCTGGACAGCACACTCGACTACATACAGGAGTTTAATTTTCTTGTGAAGCATGTCGCCAGTGTGTGTATATATGTGCTGTTATCATTTACAGCATGTTGGAGAACATACTACAGCTGGTCAGGCATGCTGGCCAGTTGTACGCTTTGGTGCCATGTGTACAATTGGTTTTTTCCCCACTCTCTTGTTCCCCACTTAGGATAATTCTTCCCCCCCTCCTGGTTCTCAACATTCGAGTCATCTTCAACATGTCTGATATATTTTGTGTGGCTCGGTTCCGGCATACAGAAGGGAGTACAGGGTGCCTGATCTGCCCTGTCATGTATGCCGGCTGGTCATGCACTGGAGGACATGTGGGGAGCTGTCCTAGTCCCCGCAGGCATGCGACCAGAATCTTGGTGCATGTTCAGCATTCGATGGTACTCTCGAGTACATATAGTAGTTGTAAAATATTGCTATCATCAGTGTCGTTGCTACTTTATTTGGAAGATGATTCTGCTAGTAATGTACCAGTGTCTACTGCAAGAGTCAACTCTTGCTGAGGATAAGTTCCTAGCATTCGCGATAAATGTACTATTTCACATTCACCCACTCTGTTCATTTCAAATTCACTCAATCTGCTACTTATTCAATACAAATGATCAGAACAAACACACATCTCTCTCTCTCTGTCTACATATATTCTATACTGATTACATGTATTTAATAATAATTACATATATTCAATACACTATATTCAATACTGATTTTGCATGACCCAGGATTTGTGTTATGTCTGCAACCCGTGGAACCCATCATCCTCCCTGGGGGGGGGGGCTCGGCACTTATCCTATCAAGAGTGTGTGGATTTGGAAACTAGTATATGTATCGTGGTATCGAAGCTGTATACTTCACACACACCCATCACTCTTCTATTTGCTGTCATCTGTTTGTTAGTCCATGCTGATTTATTTTTTTTCAGCATGTGGTTACCATTTCCCTTCCAGCATCAAAAGTCACTTTTCAATGTTCTGAGAATATAACCAATAGTTCTTAACTTTGTTGGTTGGTGATGTTTTCCGAATATTGAATTGCTGGTCACAAGTCCAGAAGCTATTTGCATGACAATATCATGCGAACGGTAAAACAGAGTGCGGCACTAGAAATGCCTGCTCTTTTTACAGGCGAGGGTGTGCTTGGATGACGTCCCCAGATGGCAGCAGCCCATATCGATGTTGGAGGTGGTGGGGCAGTAGACTACATCCCAGGTAGCAGCCCTCTAAACTGTTGGTAAGCAAAATTGGTGGTTGTGTTTGGGTTGTAGTAGTAGTAGTGTGGTAAAGGGTGATCTGGGTGAGACTTCGTCATAGGGTGTCGGTCGGGGCTCTTCCAGCCACCATTTTTTGATAGTTAGCAGCAGGGACGTACTGGCCACCAACATGCATAGGGACACAACCAGTGGGTGGTGTCTCTACAGGGACACAGCCACCATATTGCCAGTGTCAGCATAGGGTGGTGCCTCTGTAGGGATACAGCCACTATATTGCCAGCCAATGTAGGGTGGTGCCAACATAGGTAACGCCATATTGCTAGCCAGTACAGGACACAATCAGCACGAAGCATCCAGGCCTGCCGCCTGCCGGCCAGTGCTGGCAGCATGCCGAGGAAACCCCTGCACTGTAATTATAGAGTAGGATATACTGGTCAGGGATGGCAACCTGGAGTAGCTGCACAGTAATTGCACACTTCATTCAGCACACTGTCAGCCATGTTGCTAGCCAGCACTTTCCCTGCCATATTGCTAGCCAGTTATAGGATTGATAGAGCAGGAAATTCTTCTTCAAGATAGCCACTTTTTGCACACATTTTTGCAGCATTGTTTGCACAATAATTGGAAACTTCAGCCAGATCTTAGCATGGCCGCAATTTTGCTTGCCAGTGCCAATATTGATATATCCGGAAATTCTGCTCAGCGCTTTCTTGTACACATTTTTGCGAATTTTTTAATCCAAGATGGCAGTCATTTGTCCTGTGTCCTGCGCCAAGTGCCAGTGCACCAGAAGGAACTAACTCCAACGACTACTATTCAAGTAGAGGTAGTGGGGCTGTTTCAGGATGATAGGATTTGTCTCAGTACTTGTACTTACTCTCGGAATATGTACTTAATCTTGGTACTCGTTATTAATTATTATACTATTAATCATTAAGCTATTATCTTATAATTACATTTAATTGGCTTCAACGTGTCTCCAACCAAGAACTGACTGTCTCCTCAACCCTCTTGGTGCAACCTTACACCCACTTATGCGCCCCTAGCATCTCACCCTGCAGAATTTCTGGAAAAATGTCAAATTCCCGCAAATGTCGCTTGGGTGCATTGTCCACAGAAAGTGTTCTCTCACTAGCAATGGGTAATCACATCACACCTCAGAAGTGGTAGTAGAACCCATCGACCAATCACAACACACTTCTCTGTGAGTATGGGGGAAAGGGGGACAATATATTTTCCAGTCTAAAGGGAGCCGGCAATTAGTATCCCTCTTTAAGAAACCCGATTACAGGATATTAAAATGGCACTTGGACACCAATGTCTCCCTAGTGTCCTGAAACGGTTCCACTACCTCTACTTATACAGTACAAGATGTAACTAAATTCAACCAACAAACTTCGGCTGCAGGATAATATTGGAAAAAGAAGTTGGAAATATATATATACGAGTTTTGGTTAAAATTAATTCTAAAGGAGTATGCAGTCTGGATGTAGTAACTGAATAAATAGTTTATTAAAGTACCACTGAAATGGACCTCTCTCCGGAATCTTACCATCCCATTAATAGCCAAAGCATATGATTTTTGGGTATTGTGCGTGGCTCACATTCCAGGTATTAGTGAATATTATTTTGAAAGTAATACATTAATGACTCGAAAATGGTGAGGTTTAGGGTATTTACATGGGGCAACATTTTTGTTGGTTTAGACATGGATTAATAATCCAACTTTTAATTCCAAATATGCTACCGCATTACGTAGGTTAGTCGTAAATAGTGGTAGTAGGCCAAACAGTGATTATTTAGACGAAATATTTATTATGACAATGACAGTTATTGTGGTGTGTGAAGACGTTTGCTCAGTTAACCATTATACAGATAATCAGTGTCCCATACTTAGAATTATATCCAATATTTGCAATAACAAGGTGCTTCAGGTACAACTTTAAATATAAGTAACATCATTAGTAATCACTTTTGACCACAGGACATATTACAGGTTTTCAACTTATTTTTTCGTGATAAACCTGCAGCCAAAGATTGGCACTCAAATTCAGAAACATCCTCTATGTATGTATGCATATATATAATCCCCTGCCTCCCAAAAAAACTCTTCAAAAACTGATCCAAAAACACACACAATGCTAACAAAGCGCTTTCTCTAAGCAAGAATACGTCCATCGAGAAAGCGCCTAAATCATGCCTTGGTTAGCATTGCATGTGTTTTGGATAAGGTTTTGAAGAGTTTTTTGGGGGGTGGGGCTTTATAATGCATATGTAAATGTATATTTAAACATACGTGTCTTTGTAATAGCATTGCTCAACCAAAACACAACCAATCATGCTTACATCAGAAGAATCGCTGAGACATAAGACATTTTGTTTCTGTACATTTAGCTATCCTATGAGTATAATGATATAGTATGTGTTGGGGCAATGGGATCCAGGATCGAAGCTCGGAGGTGGTTATGATCTGTGATTCCGTTCGGCTGGCGGCCTAGAAAGTCCTATTTCCCCCTCAAAATGTATTGAACTTCGTTCAAAATTTCCCTTTTTCCATTAAAAATCTTGTTTTTTCCTCAAAAAAGCACCGAGCCTTTCAGCTGCAAAAACGATCCCCCAAAAGGAAATACTCGATCCATTGAATGGAATTTGATGGATCATTTTCGAGGGCAGAACAGTGGTGGCCATATTGGTTTTATAGGGATAGTGTATGCCAAATAGATACATGGGGACCAGGATCGGAGCCGGAGCCGACTGTAAACCCCCTTCATTCTCTCAGACATCTTAGCCAATGTATTGGATGCATGTGACCTTAACCTTGACCTTGAAAACCCCCAAAATTAAAAATGTTTAAAATCTTTTAAAATAATTGATAAAAAATTCATTAGAAATTCTAAAATTACCCAAATATAAATAACTAATACATTTCTTTAAAAAAGAAATTAAATTTTAAATGTTTGGGCTAAGGTGATGAGGGAATGGCATCAACAAGACACCTTGTTGTGATGTCACCAAACCACCATGTTTTATCCAGGTGACCTTGATTTTAACCCATTACTGTCAGCATATACAGTGACCTTGGATGACCTAGATAACAAAAACTCGAGAAAAGTTTTAAAAATTGAATAAATTCATTAAAGACAATGAGCATGTTACATTACTGACCACTACTCCCATCTTGGATCCAGGTGACATTGACTCTGATGACCTTTGAACTTTAACCCAAAATTTTGTAAAAAAAAAAAAAAAGTCCCACAAATGTCCTAAGAATTTATAGAAAATTAAAAAAATTATAGAAATCATTTTTTTACATTATTTTTAAAAACTTTTATTTCTGTAGGTCCCCCACAGCACCACTTTAAGCAGACGACTGACGCACCTCCTAGCAATCACTTTGTATTAACATTTCCCTCCCCTACCCGCTCAACTTTGCACATTCTGACATATGTACTCCATCCATCATATTGTTTGTTTTTTAATTTACCATTTCTTTACTTTTTCAAAACCTATGCAGCACTGATGACTCTGACTAGAATGTTAGATCAGAATGACCTCCACCTTGACCTCATATCTGTAACTTGACCTCAATCATATGACCCTGGATAACCTTGTACCCAAAAAGAAATTTCAAAGATATTTTAAAATAAAAAAATAAAAAAATAATTAAAATTGGAAAAGTTAATTAAACACTTTTTATCAATGTTTCGATCAATCTTGCAAACATTCAAACAATCAGCACCATAATCAGCACCACAAATAGCACCATAATCAGCACTACAATCAGCACCATAATCAGCACTGCCAACAGCACTGCAATCAGCATCATACAAACTACAACTTGCACTACAATTTTAACATCAATCTTTTTTAAATATTCCCATCATTTTTATGAAATCATTCTATCAAACTTTCACAATCTTTCCATCAATCTTTCATGATCTTTCAATCGATATTTCATAATCTTTCCATCAATCATCAATCCACCTTCAGTTCGTGGTTTTGTCTTCTGTCTCTATCCTTATATATTAAAAAAAAGTTTGCTGACTGTTTCCATAATTTGTACATGATGACACAGTTAATGTTATGTATATTGTTTACTTTTCATGCATTTTTATACTAAAGTCTCTATTATCATTCTATATCCACTTTAAAGTTGTGAGGAAAAAAGGATATGAGAAAAAGTTTAGAAAAATAAACAATTACTTTATAATAATATTGTAGTATTATTTTGTAAATACAATTTCATAAGAGGGCATTTCATCAGATCATGTGATATAAACCCTCCCCTTCATTTCCTAATGATTGAAGACATTTAAGCAATGCATGAGTATTCCCACATTTATGCAGGTCAATCAAATATCCAAGCATATCAACAGGTCCATTAGTATATTCTGCCTTCTTAATGCGCTTGGTGCAGAAAATGTGTTGGAGGGGTATGTCGGTGTATTAAAATTATCATCATTGTCTTCAATGCCTTCAGTGTCTTCATTTTCATTTTCGTCAGTGCTCTCTTCATGGCCATCTTCACCTACTGTTTTGTATTATATATTAAATTTACTTTCGTTTGTGGCAGGAGCTGTATTATCATCAGTATTCAGAGCCAACAATGATTTATTTTTATGTTCTTCGACTTCATGTGAAGACCTGCAAATTTATATATCACACAAACCAACTCTACTGCACTCATGCCATCTTTATCATTTCCTGAACTCAGCTTTCAAGAAGGGAGCCTTTTTTACACCCTGGAATTAACCTGTCTGTTTGTACACAAAATTATTTACAATTGGGGGTCTGTAACACAATACTTTCAACCAAGTCTGGATATGCTTCAACATAATGTGAGTACACATCTTTAATGCTAGATGGAAGAGGTGTTGTTTCAGTCATATAAAACACAGGACAATTCGAAATATCACTCATTGAATTTGTTTGTGACTCTTTTTGTCTCCTAAAGGAAAATAAACCACTTTAAAATGAAAGATACTGTCTCAAGACTCAGTAAACTCACAGAGAATCCCATAACACCATAGTGTGCAAGTTATTTAGACTTTTCTTATTTGACACTGACATAATGGTTTCCAGGATTAAAATACATCATGTTGGTTATTTACTGCCCGACACTCGACTAACAACAATTAGCAAGGTACATTATATGAATATTGATAGATAATTCTCTAACTTTGCAAGTTAAAATGTATTTCAGGGCAAAATTTTATTTCTGCTAATTTGATTACTATATGCATGTAAAATTGTGTTGTATGAGATGTGTAATCAAACTTGCTTTTGTAATAATATAAAGTATAAATTATATTATCATATTCTTCGAAATACTGATAGGGTGGAACATTATCTGTATTAAAAATCAAATGTTTCAAACATTTTTCTTCCTCACAAATTGTTGTTACAATGTGCCCCCCCCCCTTAAGTTTGAGCTTTCAATCTACTCTGTGTGGTCTGTACTGGTTTACATTACATTTCGAACTGTTGCAGTTAGTTAAACTAGAATCAAAACTAGATAGTTTACTATGTGCTGACAAAGATTCAGATAATTATTAAATTTGAAATGAATGTCTGACTCACACATTTCCTTAACATATAAAATGTGAATATGATACACTATGAGTTACAGAATACAGAACCTTCATTAATAAATGATACTTGCACATCTGCAAGAACATTATTCAGACTTAGCCAATTCACTTGCATATAAATTGGACATTGAAGGAAAAACTAAGCCTCCTTGTTCTAAAATAAAATTGTGGATGCCCCCATCACAGGTCTCCTTCCTGTGAATGGTGATTTCCTGATGAGGTCTCGTGAGTTGGTAAGCGATTAATCCATTTCCTCATTCCTTTTCCAGCTCCTTGGTAAGACTGGCAATCGTACAATCTTCTAATGTTGATGGTAAGTCACTGTCAGGGCAACGGTATCTCAGAGCTCAATCATTGTATGTTATTTGTTCACCAATGTGAATGCCAAGACTATTATCGAAAGTGTAACACCAATGTTCTATATTGTTGTATATTTGAACTTGTAGAATATGTCATATGGTTTAAAGAAAACTCTTATGTATCTTATTTGCAGGACTTTGTATATGTCTATAGGGTCGAAGATGCTAGCTATTACTGACAGTTAATAACTAAAATATTTCCTTGATATAGCTGTTATGTCATTGCTTTTTTAAGTGTTATTGCTGAGCCAAACTTCAAACTTCCATATACCATAGAAAGTAGTTAATTCTTGGTTCCCTATGCATGTGAAACGTTCCTTGCTACATTGTTGGCTCCATACTATAGTAAGAGAAGAGCAACTACATTCCTTCTGTATGATGTATTTGATTTTCTTGTAGGACATATGTTTCATGATGTGTGCACTTTGAGCTTCATATGCTAGTTGACTATCACTATAAGGAAGCTTGCTGTCAAGGCATGAACGATACAAAGGACCAAAACTTAGCCCATAACAAACATCGAAAACTTTAAAATAAAATCAGGACTGATTAACGAGAAAAGCCAATATTGATCTCCATTGCACATCTGTATCTGTAGTGGAATATCTTCTTCAATTCGAAACCACACTTGTCTGTATCCTGACATGACACTGGCATGAGGTAGTGATGAGTAGAACCTCTCCATGGTAACTGAAGCTCTGATGTACGATTCTCTCTCTTTATATATTGAGATTTTCTTCCAGTTTGTGCTATTATTAGTTCTTCAACAACATCTGGGTTAAATCAAATTTAGAGATACAGACATTTATATCCCAAACTTCACAGTCTCACATACCACAAGATGAACTTTGAAGGAAGAAACTGCCTTACATTTGTGTGATGTGTTCCTTATTACATGTTTCATTACACCAGGTGGGTCTGTCACAAAATTCTCTACTCAATTTATATTTTATTTGTTTGGATCCTGGTTCCTTGGTTATTTCTTCACTTGCAATTTTAAAACATAGGTCTCCAGAAGAACAAGGCAGGTTGCTGTCAGGTCGCATATTAAACTGAACAACCATCTTCCTCAATACACAAAACTCATTTTGATAAGTATTTCTGCGAAAATTTGTGTAAAGCTCCACTGTTCATCTCTGTTGCACATCTAGAATTGGAAGTACATGTTGTTTAGAAATTTGAACCATTCTTTCTTTTACCCTGGAGTAATAGTGGCATATGTCTTTTCTGGGTTGAATGTCTCCATTTCAAAGCCTTATGCAGGTAAGAACCTGTAACAAATCAATTTTTTTAATTAATATCTTTACACATGTGTAGGATGTTGGTACAAATATTCCCTTAAAACTTCGCTTTTGCATTAGGAGCAGAAAATTTTTTCTTAGAGTGATTGGTATTATAGTGTTTGACTATTGAATAAATACTTGAACAGTCCTGATAACTTCTAATATTTATGTCTTCTGCATTGGTTAATCTTTGTAAAAATGTCCTTCTCCATTTTTCCAAGTGCTTAAATTGGATATCTTCAAGGAGCACATCATTCACATGTTGAAAATGCTCTTCGTAATGTAAGCTTTGTCACCAGAGTCCCATTTTAGGTCATGTGTCTTGTAAGTCTGTTCCCAAAATGTTATTTTAACTTCAGATTTTCAGTTATTCCAAGGACTGGGAGATTTAGAGCTTAATACTTTTGAATCATTAGCATTGGTTGCAAAAGAAATAGCTAGCTCCTTAATTACAAAGGAGTTATCTTGATACTTTTCCGAAACCTTGTGCATAGCAAATAATTTTTACATTGTTCATTTTTACACTCTCAAGTTATACAGTATGTACAAAAAGTTTCCACTCATTTTATATATAAAATCTCCGTAGTTGCCTCGGAATACCCTTTGTCGAGTCCAGAATCGTCCTTTACTACTCATGGGATAATTCTAGCTTCAACAATGCTCTTCTAGCCTTCGCAACATACAATCCCTCCACATATGTTGTAAATTAGCAAAGGCAGGCATGCCATATGGACAATCTTCAAATAGCAAATACGACACAATGTCCTTATCATCTTGTAAATGTTCAGGAAGGAACAGATATACTAGCTTTATTTTGTACCCCACAAAATAAATGATTATCTCTTTTGGTAGTACTCGCAATTGAGAACAGTCTATACTTAATAAGGTTATTGCCTTTCCATATGCTAGAATCGCACTGAATACTTCAGCACATTCCTCATCACAATTGTCACAGCAGTGACCTTGATGCATTGTAACTGTTACGGGCTAATGCAAAGAGAGAGGGAGAGATGTAATCCCTTGTAGTTTCTGCATTGTAGATCTAGATGATGTAGTGGGCATCTAGAGTTGTAGTAGATGCCTGGTGTTGTATTAAGCATCTGGCGTCATTCTGGGTGTAGATGCCTGGCATTGTAGTGGATGCTTGACATTATAGTAGATGCCTAAGTCTCACTTCTACTAATACACTGCACATGCACGCATGCACACAAAGTGAATTTGACAGTTGACAACTTAACACTGAGAAAAAATTAATTTATTCCACCTTATATAGTAAACAGATTCAAAATGGCCACCATTTTCCTTTAAATTTGCTTAAATTTGAATTTTTTAGAAAATAAGTTGAAATATTATGGAATTTGACATATTCTAGCTTCGATAAAAATCATTTCAAGCTGGATTAATTCTGTTTCATTAATATTACATCGAAATGTAGAATTTTTAAATAAAATAAGTTTTAAATTTCTTAAAATATACACATTTCTATTAGATAGTGTGACCAAAAATCTCACATGAAATACACACAAATATTCAATAACACATTGAATATGTATGTTTTCCATTCACCTGAAATTATGTCATTTAGTTTAAACATGAATTAGATTAAATCGATTAAAATTTTATTTCCTTGATGAAAATATAAAATTTCTTGGAATTTTATCTCGGGGATTAAAATATTGGGTAAGATTTAATTCCTAGTGTTCAGGGAAATAAATTTCATCTGCGGGACTTTGCTAGCAAAATATTATTTCCCTGGAAGTAACACAGGGTCTGGGTTGGAGAAACAGTTTTCTCAGTGGGTTAGTGTCCAAGCAAAAGTGGAAACTTGGCGATCAGAGGTGAGATGTGAGCTAGGCAGGCAGGACCAGTTCAAATTCGTGAGTAGTTCTGCAAACAAATAAACATCTTGGAAGAGTCCAACTAGATTACTTGAGGGTAGGTAAGCAGCTGGTAAGCTCTTTTGATGGACAAAGATGTGTTCTGGTCTGCAGGGGGAGGGGATGCCAAGCCAAGGCAGGCAGTGCTCCAGCTAACCGAAAACACGTTATGGGTTTCAGGGGGAGGTGGGGCACATAACCAAAGATGTGTTCTGGTTTGGGGAGATGGGAGGGAGGGGTGTAGCACTCTCCATGGACAGTGCAGAAGTACTTCCACCCACAGCTCAGAATCGTCATTTTAGTTCGTCATAAACCCTTGTTCCAGATACATGCACTAATGAGCATTGCTCTATCTTCTTCCAAACTTACTGGGTTTCAATCCAGCATACAGTGGAGTTCAACTCTCATTAAGCATTATTATATGCTCCGTGATCAGATTTCGCTCGACAGAACTGCTCAGTCTTCATACAAATAATTATCGAAATTTTTTTTCAGTATTTTTATAAGCATTATCTCTTGGGAAATAATTTTTTTTGTGTTAGCTGCTTTTACTTTTCGGATCGATATACTGCATTTGTGTTAAATAACTTAATATTGATTTCATAGTTTTTCTTACAGGATGTTTGTATATTCAAATTGTTCGGTTACAACTTGATTATATTTTCTCCTTAAGTATGTGCGATTTTCATTTTTAAGTTAATCTTCATCATAATTATACTCTCGACTTCGACACGAGCTGAACATCACACTAATATTCAACTGAAGTTTTATTCCTTGTTAAAAGAGAATTATTCTTCTATTGATAGGAACATTTATTCACAGTGGTGAACCAGATCTCTGGATATGTCTTTATATAATGCGACTGAATTATTTTTCTGTGGGAAGTGAGATTGTGCATTTCAAACATGGCAACAGTGTGAGATTTTTTTTTAATTTCATGTGAAATGTTTAGGAAGGCGCGATTAAATTGTTCGTGGATAGGGAAATATAAACCAATGAATTCGTAAACTGGATATTTTTATTAATTTGTAATGGAAGTTTTAATATCGAAGAGTTTCACTCATAACCCCTGTTGACGTTGTCTCTGCTATAACACACAGCTTATAAGTCGACATAAGTGCTATGCTGAATTCATTCCTATATTAGTCTCCACAACAAACAGGCAGGATTAAAAATAATTTAAGGTACATGTACAAATGAGAGGATGTATGAATATGTCTATTATGTTATTGTGTCTGGTTGAAATTTAATTCGTAGAAAAATCGGATATATATTCGTTATAGTTAAAATGCGAGTTTGGAAATCTTTATTTGTCCATGTTAACTGGAAGTGCGAAATCATTTCATTTGTGAAAATTTGTCTGTTGGAGTGTATTCAATCAGTTCGTTAGTAAGTTTGTGTATTTTGAATGTGTGCTTTATTCCATTTTTAAGTTATCAGAATGGGTGGTAAACAAGTTTTCTAGAGAAATATTAATTAGTTTGAAAATTCAAGTACGTGAATCATCTTCAACTCTCTTTCCCCATAATTTCAACCCGACCGCAAGCTCCACAACTATAAATCATTCCTCGAGTGATGTCACAGCCAGACAGACATGTTTCTTCACTGTGTACAGTTTAATTAATTTAAATAACAGGATAGCTGGGTTCTGTAATTCGTTTAGTGATACTAGCGTAATTGTGTTCATTAACAGTTTAACTAATTAATTTTTAAAAGCATATCTAATCAGAAAGGGTAGATTTAATATCCCAGAAGCATGTGCTATGAGTAATTCATTCTACGATCTCCCGAACCCAACGAATGTATATTAAAATAATTTGATTTCTTTCCCTAGCTGGGATACATTATAGTTTAAACACTCCTAAATTTCTATTGTGTATTTACTATAAGTCATTTTCTCTTTATGTTTAATAACCATAACCAAAAAATCGCCTATTCACCACCAACATCTATGACACCAAAAAATCACTTATGTAACTCTTGCACAAAACTTAACACGTATATACCCCTTCCCCAGCTCATCATGACTCAATACCATGACAGAGCTCAGAGGGTGAACACCATATGATACAGGAAATAGGCATTGTTTTCATTCAAAATAATTATTCCCTAACTTCGACATCAAAGTGTTCGTTGCACAATGTTGGCCAAATATAAAAATTAATACAAACTACCAAATGTATCTCTACAAACTAATTACCAACAATCAGCCAACCATGACCAACAAATTGTATTTAAATACAGTTGGTTTATATATTTAACAAATTAAATTTTTTAGGAAACATGGAAAATTATTATTTTTTTATCATCCCTAACTTGCTATGGAGTATTGCTGAAATTATATTAGTTATGCAATGTTGACCCAACTAAAGAAAAAAGACCAAACACCAACCGTTTGATTCCCTACAGTGTTCCAATATTAAAACAACTAAATATATCTAATTTAAAAATGTTCAGTAACGTGAACATTTGTATATCATACAATATAGGAATTAGGTATTATTTTCATTAATAATAACTATTCCCTAACTTCGACATTAAGAGTGTCGGTTGTATCTACAATATTTGTCCAACATAAAATATAATGCCAATTACCAACTGTATATCTACGAACTTATTGCCAATGTTTAGTCAACATCGACAATCAAATTATATTTTAAATAAAAACATTTATGTAGTCAAAAACCTAAATGTTAAGCAAACATTAAAAGTATTTTTTAATTCAAAAATACAATTGAATATTGTTGTAAATATGTTAGTTCCACAATGTTGGCCCAACTAAAAAAAGTACCCCACTCACCAACTCTGTGGTTTCGAACATTGTCCCAACATAAAACATACTACAAATATTACAAAGAAACATGGTCAATATCGTGAAAAACATCTGTATTTCATGAAAAGCAAGAATGGGGCATTGTTTTAATTAAGAATGTAGATTCCTTAACTTTGCCATAAAATGTTGGTTTTAAAATGTTAGCCCCACATTAAAAAAGATACAAATCACCAAAAGTGTGTCTACCATTGAATTGCCAACATTAAGCCAATCATTTAAAAATTTCCAAACATTTTTCTTGTTACATATTCTGACTTTTTTTCTTCATATATTGAGGTTTTGATGCATGACTGCCTAAGATATCTTATTACATTTTTCATGTAAAAATTTTTTTGGAGTATTATGTTGGGCCAACCTTGTTTTTATGAATGTTTCTAACCCAAATTATTGCCAACCTTTCCAACCACAATGCCAACCACTGGACCAACATGTTACTACTTGGGCATTTATGACGTGTTTTACTCGTTGCATTATGTTCCCTGTTTCAGAAGTATTTTATTCTTGTGTTTATAAAAGTACCTTATCTTAAATAAAATTATATTTGTTTTAGATATCTTTATAATACAGGTCACAGTATTTATTATTGAAATGAATAAAACACTCAGAAAATTGGCACATTGGTAATGTCTGGTAAGAAATTGTTATTATGCAAACTATTATTACACTGAGTGCGCATGAATGTGGTGCGTTGACACTTTGGTGTAATTTTTCAGACTTTTTTTGCAGGGGCCGGAGGAATATTATGGAAGTAGGATTTACGAAGTGTTTCAGAAAAGAATGAAGTACCCCCAAATAAAGTTACCTTACACATTTCAATCATACATAGGCACTGGAAGACTATAGAATAAATCTGAGGACAAATTCATCTCGAAAATACTTGTACATTTTATATACATTATATATTTGAAAGGGCGCGTCTTGCTAAAGAGTGGAAAAAATAACATTAAATTTATTTTTATTAATAAAATGTTTTATTTAACTAGAAAATTGCTACCACCTTAGAAATGGTGTTTTAATAATGGACATAGACTTATTTTTATATAATATATATGATTGAAAAGAGAAAAAAGTTATTTGTGTTTACGTGTTACCCTATGAATGAATCTGGCCAAAAAGGGGTAAATAATGGACGGATTGTAACTTATGAACTATGGACAGCACACACTGAGGTGGGCAAAAATTTCACACTGAGGTGGGCAAAAATTTATCAGAACAGACCATTGTATCTCTTATAGTTTATCTTTTTAAGGAAAAACCTTAAAATTAACTAAATCATATTCAAAAGGTTTATAGCGAAAATTCAAGTGGTTCAAACATTATTTAACATAGTGTAAATTGCAAAAAATCTTATTTGGGTCAACAACTCTTACTTAAAATAATTTAATTACTATTTTAATGTCTATTTTGTTACCTTAAGTGTAATGATGTGGTGTCACAAAGATAGATTTTGTCAAAAATGTCAAATTTTCAGGAGAAACCAAAGAATGTGAAAGAAAATTAACAAAATAAGATTATCTGTTATTTCATTCTGTCACAATACCCTAACTTATATAATCTGCTTTAATGAAATAATTTGGTTTTCCTTAGTAACAACAACCAATATCCACCTGCTCCTGAACAGAACTAAAACTGATAATTATTTGACTTAACTCTGTATTCTGTAAGACTACAGTATTTACTTTGTACAAATGTTGTATGCCTCCTGGACTATGCTCAATATTTACCGCCGTAACCTACGGTTTCTTAGCAACGCAATTGACGTCTCGCAGTCATTAAAAAAGTTGTAAAAACCGAATTCCTTGTTCACACCTGCCAACTAACTAGGACAACAACATTAATGTAGAGAGGAATGTGATGTAAAGCCTGCAGTTCATTAAACATGGGAAATTTTTCTGAGCCCATTAATACCATTTTCCATAGGAATATATTTCGTTCATATACTGAGAAAAAAGTTTGTCGCAACCAAATTAATTGTTTGTTTAAGGGCAACAAAACATTTCGTTGTTGAAACCAAATTATTCAGTTACTCGAAACTGTAATATACTTAATAACATTAAAAACTTTCGATCAATATAAAAAGAAAGTGAAAAACCACCGAGATTTGAACCCAAGACTTTAACGGGAATGTTTCTAAATACTTGTAATTAAATTTTGGACAAAATTGTGTCAATATATAATTAAAGTATTACAACTGTACTTTTTACTTTCCTATATAACGCGTTTTATTAATATCAAAGTATCTATATCAAGCATCAGCAACTGCACTAACGAACATTGTTACTGCCCTAAATCTCACGACAATTACAAACAAATTCTCGAGCTGCATTTCTGAACCAAAGCAAACGAATAGTTGTGTCACAAATATATGCATTAAATTAAAATACATATTTTGTTGACACTCTAATACTTTATTTTTGACCCAACACAAAGGTTTTCTTAACTCTAGAATTTATTTTCTTACATCAAACAAATACAATTTTTTTCTTTTCAAGATTTGTTTACTTAACCAAATATTTTGTTGGGGCTGTAAATACACCTTTCTCTCAGGGATAGTATTTGTATTTTCAATGCATCTAGAAATAATAGCACATTTGATTATACACTATTATCTGCGTATCATAAACACCATAAATATTTCCTGAGAGTTTGCAGATCTTGAACTGTGGTTATCGCTAAATGCAATTAAGTATGGGGTCAAGTAATTTGCAGTAAAGTGATTATTCGTAATATGCATATGGACAGAGATATTTAAACCACATATGATTTTTCCCCTGAAAAAAAAAAAACATTTATTTGAACGGCATATGAAAGTACGTGCAAAGAGGAATTCAAACATATAGCAAATGCAATGGAAAGTAACACAGAACCACCACTAAATAATGCACAATTATGATTAAACTAGGTGGGCCGGTAACATGGGGCAGTGGAGCTGTACTCACAGTGGTAAACAAGCAACACATGCCGTGGACTGATCCTGGTGGGATTGCTTCCAACAGCACAGCACCAGTCCCTGTAATCTAATATTGTAAGTGGTATTTCAGTGCGGGGCTGTAAGTTCGTAATGAAGTTCACGAATTAAGAAAATTTATGCTCTACTTACTAACAGTGAGAGTGGTAGAAATACTAAGTAAGCCGTCCAAATGTATGGTGAAAGGTATCCTAATCAGACACCCATCCCATGGCAAAGGATCAAAGAATTTGCACACGTCTTTTTTCATGAGGTGATTGGAATTACACATCATGAGTGTAACCAAAGACTGCTACGGGCGACACGCAACAACACAATGTTTTGGCGTGTGTTGATGACAACCCCCAGATGAGTATGCGAGAACTTTCGAGGTTTGTAGGAATAAGTAAAACAAGTGTGCTTTACGTTTACTGCGACAACGAAAATTTCACCCATATCACGTTGCTCTTCATCAGGCATTACTGTACATGAAGGTGATTTCCAGCAGTGTGTTCATTTTTGTAGGTTTGTTCTGATGCCTGTAAGGGAAGACAGCAGTTTTCTGAAGAACATACTATTCACAGATGAAGCGACCTTCACACACCATAGGCGCATACATTTATGAAATATGCACTACAGAGCGTTGGATAATCTGCTTTTAGTCCAGCACATGCAGCATCAGCGACAGTGGAAAGCGAAAATGTCGTGCGGATTCGTTTGGCTATGTCATAGGGCCATACTTCATTCAAGGGACAATGACCGGCTGTATGCATACCCATTTATCAAAGAAACATTACTGGCACTTCTGGAAGATGTACCACTCGACATATGTTGTGATATGTGGTTTCAGCATGAAGGTAGTCTTGTACATTTTGCTTCGATGGCGAGTCAAGTGTTAAATGTTTCCAAACCAGTCGTTAGGGCGTGGTGGTGGTGTAATATGGCCTACTCGCTGACCCGACCTTATAACACTCCATATTTCCTGTGGGTAACAGTGAAAGTTAGACTGTTCAACACAGTTCCAACGATGCCAGAAGACATGGAGAAATGCATTGTGGCAGCTTGGAGAGGAATTACGCCAGAAGCACTTCAAGGCACTCATCATTCGCTATATGTTCTTTTACATATGTATATTGCTGTCGATGGTAAACACATCGAGCACATGCTGTAAAAATTTCTAATGTGAAGCGTTTTAACTATAACTGTGTTCTTTTCTAATATGCATGCTTGTACGATTGGATGTCTCCTTACGTTAGTTTGTTCTATTTTTGTTGCACACCTGTATGCACTCGTTACACAGTGCAGTTATTGACTAGGAAACAAATCTCTTGAATTATGTTAGTACCTGAATAAATTGCAATGTGTTCACTCTTGCAATCACATTGCCCATTTTTTCTCTGCTGTGGTGCTCTCCTTTGCCCAGTATCGCATTCCGGGTCCTTTGCCCTATAAGGTAACCACTATGCTGCTATGATATAGGCCTACTTAATTTAATCATATATGCACATTATTTCTTGGTGTTTATCTGTTACTTTCCATTGCATATGCTATATCACTGTATTACCCTTTGCATGTACTTTCAGATGCACTTTAATTAAATGTTTGTTTTTAAGGGAAATGCAGTTTTTGTTTTAACTATTTCTGTCCATACATGTGTTACAAATATTAACTTTGTGGGAAATTACTTGCCGCCATACTCGTGACCGTATGAATGGAAGTGGTATTGGGTCACCAGAACCTTAGTGCAATTATCGAGGCATTCTCGATAATCCTTGTAATGGAGGGATTGCAGCATATTAGGTTTTATACACTTCGCCTTACATATACACTGCTCATTCGAAACAATGTATACATAAAGCTTGGGACAGAAACCTATAAAGTGTGTGTGGATGCAGCCGGCACATTCGTCCTTCATCACTACAGTACGACCTTTGTTCTCATGTGAGAATACGTGTAGGTTATCGAGTGCATAGTTGGATGTATTCCAAACCATGCCTTTAAATCAGGGGTAATTACTTCATAAACATCTACAGAGGAAATTTCATAGATCAATGAATAGGTATCGCAATATAAAAGGTACAAGGCTGGCAGAGGAAATTTATCACACATTAATTTATAATGAAATTCGTAAAGGGTTGATTTGAAGAGATCAATAATTGCAACACCAGTGTACAAAGGCTTGCTAACATAACAGCATTCTTTGACATTTCGACAAGGACAAGATTCTCATCGATGATCTGTTGTTCCCGGAATATAGGATGCCCTATCAGTTCTGCAGCTTCATATAGAGTGTCATACTTGGTAACGACTCATATGTCCCTTTTCTGATGGACATTCTGTAAAGTTTCTCCTTACACTGCATTAGTTATAAGATTAAAAACGATTTCTCAATGTTGTTAGCAGCCTGTGCACGTTTATCAATATTAAACTCTATTTATGGAGCCATCCAAGCCTTCCACTCAAAGCACAAAAGGCAATGAACAGAATCAATGTGGCTTTATACATGTATTGCCCCAGTATTTCCCCGTGAATAACATAATTCTTCCGTGGAGCAAGTGTCAAAATACATTTTTCATGCAAGCCATTATGAAGTATGCCATTTACTGGAGCCAAAGGCAGATCGGGTAGCACAGAGTGGCATTAGTCTGGAAATGACAAATTCACTTCTGTAAAAAAGCATATATTCCCATCATTCACAGTGTTTGTAAAATCCCATGATGAAAAACTTCAGCCTTGACCCGATCTAAATTACCAATACGAAACTTGTTCTTCATAGTATGTATGTACATTCTATTTATGAAGAAATAGCAGATATGTTTCGACGCCACACTGAGGTTGTACTCTTCGCCCATGTAAATGTTATTGGCTTCTGCACGCCTTCTGGAAACCTGAATAATGCCACCCCTAAACCTGCACTCAACAAAAAGGTACTTATCATGGTCTGTTAACAGCTCTAGCTGTGCATCTGTCATCAACAATAATGTGTCCCATGCAAGAGAAGGAGCTGTGATCTACATGGCAGGGTCAAGACCGTAATAAGCCAAACATACGGTTCTGAAATATTCAAAAATGTCTGCCAGCAAACAATTATCCACACGTAAATACTGGATGGTGTACTGCAGCAGGTTTATGTAGTGGAACACATCAAATGCGGTTTGGGTGTGAGCAAAATCCTCATTTCTAACGCCATTGCCTTTCATGAAATTATTAAATTTGTCCTTTGCTCAGAGAGGCATGCATATCAGTCAGTCTTCGGGCTTAACAAAGTCATAGGGAAACACTCCCTTCCTTTTTACCAAATCAAATTGGATGTTTTCTGGAAACATCGAGCAGGTGATACTCAATTGCGCAATTTTCAAATTATCTGCTAAAGTTTCCAGTGAGGCACTCATGAACTGAAAAGAACAATGGGACATAATATGAAATATTGCGCCTTTCCATCTGAGTCAATCCCACTAGGAATATGTTTGGTGATGGACTTCTACTTTTCAAGTGTGTTTCCAGACACCTCGAGTCTACCTGGGATTTCGATTGCCATGGTTCCACCTGGTTTTGTTATGTGATGTTCAGCCAATGGCTTTATGAGAAAGTGAGCTTCACAGTTTTGCAGGTTATGAAAGACATCAGCAAGTTATTTCTTAGGCAGTCTTGAGTTCAAGTTGCATTAATTATGTTCGGCGCCTCTGATTTCCTCAGTCAGATGGTCATAGTCGACCACAGTATCTGTACCGAGTTCCTTCTTACAAATATGACAACATTTCCAAGATGCCAATCTAGCTTCGTCAGAAGGTATTTTTGACTTTATTGGGCAGTCATGCTCTATTGTGATGCAACACACTTTGCTAATCCAACCAATTTATCTACTAACTGGTTCATACAATCACCCTCAAACTCAAAGTAGTTAGATAAGGCTTGATTGTATGAATAAACCAACAAAATGCTACAAGTATATAGAACATGTGGTATTTGTATTACTCATATGATCATTGGGGAGGCAATTGGACAAGGGTTTCAAATATGACTGTGTTGCAATAGGCGATGAAACCCAAACATTGATGTTTGCTGTAACCCTGAAATTCCAAATACCTGTCCCTTGATAGGGAAAGTTTAGTGAACACCCTTATGTTGCTGAAAGGAATCATTACATTTTGTGATTTTCTCCTCACTACTAAAGTGTTGGAGCCAACGATTGCAAACAACATGTTTTCAATTTTTCTTATTTGCCAATTGGCTTTTAAGCAGCCTTGACAAATCATTAATGCAAACAAAATGCGAATGGGCATCATTAACACAAGCACGAATGGCCAATACATTTACATGTTCTGCATGTCGTACAGGAGAAATACACAGTGGTATGATAACTCCTTTCTTATCGAAATTTTCGTCAATAATATTACTATCTTTGTCTACTGCAGAGAAGACATTGATGTAAATACCATTGTTCTCCTCGAACTTTCAAATATCCTGTAACACTACAGGAGTCGACAGACCTTCAGTAACCAAAACCTTGTGACAATTTGAATATGAAGTGATTCTGTTGACAGTTTGTGCAGCAGGAAACGAAGCTGATATAATGGTGTAATGGAAACACAGGTCCTCAGGATACTACACACTAATGGAGGCATTCTTATTGGCAATGAACTTGGGGAGCATAGAGTGAGCAGCATTAAGAGTGAATGCTCCTAACTGTGATATGTGAACATTCATATGTGAAATTATAAGCAGACTCCAGCTGCTACCACGAGCACTAAATTCCTCAACCATGTTTGTGAGATAAGGCTTAATTTGCTCATGTATAGATTTCACCCACATTGGTTGAAAACAGGATGGGAAGTGATTTAATTTGAAATTAAAACATCTGCATAGCACCTTCCTCAGCCAAAAATTATTTCAAATATTTAACTGCTATACTGACACTAAGCATTATTGGCTGTTATGATGTCAATGTTAACCCTTACAAAGGGACCCTGCACCTTGTGAAGAATCTTTCAAAATCTGCATCAGACACTACTTGATCATTACATTTCTCTGCGTCAGTAGCCTACATGCGAATGCCGTCGCCAACAGTTGGTACGTCAGATCAGGCAATGAAGTTTCCACTGAGGTAGAGGAATCGGAAAACGAATTATTTTCTATTTCCCTAGACTAAAACGCTCTAATTGACTCGAAAGTCGTCTGAGATGGATGAAACACTTTCCGAATTATTAAAATTTTCAGTGTCAGATAGAAAGAAATCGTCTACCAGGAAATATACTTTTCCGTGTTTGGGGAAAACTATAGTGTTCCGATCTGTTGCAGCTCGAATCTTTCATGAATAGATCGTCCAACAAAGGATCGAATGACACCATTTAGGCAAAACGACTACGTCCTGAAAGCCTGTAATAGGTGTTCTATTCATTTGAAACTCAGAATCAGACTCTGTGTCTCTAATGAAAAGATCGTCCAAAAAACCTGCAAAAATGTGACATTTTCCCTCACTCATTGTGATCGAAAAGAAATTTTGTAAGTTCAGCACCACAATATAAATGAAAGCCTGCATAGTTCTGAAAGGAGAGGAGATATATTATTATATTGTCTCTAAACGAAGATGTATCTGTAAATTAATATTTATTAATGTTAAATCATAGAATATTTTCTTTAAAATTTCTGTTTTAAAAGTGTTTTAAAAAAACATAATTTTAATAAGACATATTAGTTCTTTTTTTTAAAAGAAACAACCTAAATGCAACATTATAAATAATTTAAGAAAGTTATTTTGACTATCAAAAAAAATTTTTAATTGGCATACTTTCTATAAAAAAGGTTTTCAGCAAGGGGAATTAACCTGTTGCTACAAATTTAAATCACTTGTTGAAATACTCAAAATTCTTAAATTTAAAAATATTCTAAAACATTACTCAAATCTTTAACATTCTATACTTTTAAAACAAAATAACATAATTAAAACTTCTCACCCAATCACACATCATATCATCTCATTCTTTAAAGTTACTCATTGTCTATTCCTTCATTATACATTAAACAATCACTCAAACAACTCATTGAGAACATATGAATAGGCAGAACTCTGAATCCTCCAGGGACACTGGGTATAGCCTGGCTTAGTTCCCAAATATTTTTCTATGTTTCTTCATTCTCACCCAAACACACAACAGCCCATCCTTAAATCAATTAAAACTTACTAAATCACAACATCTTTCCCCTGAACTCTTCCAATTTTTTTAAATCTTAAAACTATTTAAAATTATATGCCCCAACCAACCCATCACACTTCTAAAGATTTAATTTGTTAGAGTTACTCATTGTCCATTTCTTCATCATACATTCATTCATCACTCAAACAACTCATTCAGAATATAGACATGAGCAGGGCTTTGAGACCTCTGTACATGCTGGGCATAGCCTGGCTTAGATACCAAATATTTTTCTATGTTCTTTCATTCATACCCAAACACACAACAGCCCAAACTTAAATCTCTTAAAAATGACTAAATTACATATTTCCCCTGTACTCATACACCTATTTTTATAATCTTAAACAATAAAAATGATATGCCCAAATCACCCCACTACAGATCAAAACATTTCATTCATCAGAAGCACTCAAGGTCCATTCATCACACAAACATCCATCACTCAAACAACTCATTCTGAACATAGACATTGACAGGGCTTTCCACCATCCAGACACATTGTGCATAGCTTTACTTAGTCCCCAAAATTTTTTTCTAGGTCCATTGATTCACTTCCAAACACACACAACAGCCCACCCTAAAATCTCTTCAAACTAACTAAATTACGACATTTTTCCACTGCACTCATACACCTATCAACCAATTTTTCTCAGAGTGCTTGGTATTTTATTCAAGATGGTTTTAACGCATATTTGCAAGTATTTAACAGTGTAGAGGAAACCTGACTTGAGATATTGTCTCGACTTAGGTCCATAGTGCAATATTATGGTGGTCATCCAGTATCTCCTTTTAAACTCTATTACATTTCTCTTAAGTATACATCAACAACTCACCTAAAATTTATTCAAACATCTTTCCCCTCACCACACACCTAATTTTTAAAACTACTGAAAATTAAATAATGTGCCGAAATCACATAGTTCAGGACTTTGCTTCCTCCAGATATGCTGTGCATAGCTTGGCACAGTTTTCTCTTATTTTTTCTAGCTCGATAATTCGCATTTCAGTCATAACCAAAAACCAAACTCAAATCTCTTAAAATTACTTAAAATTAAATTATATACCCAAGCCAACCCACCACACATCAGAACATTTCATTTGCCAGAGTTTCTCAAGGCTCGTTCAACCATCACACAATTGTTCACCACCATTCAACACCAATATGAACAGTGAGTCAGGCAGAGCTAGTAGCCCTCCAAACACACCAGACATAGTTTGCCATAGTTACTTCTTTGTTATTCACTGCTCCATCAAATACACCCAAGCACACAACAGCCTTACCTTAAACATTTTACAAATATGTAAAACTATTAAAAAATACGTGTAACAATTTAAAAATATGTAAAACTAACAAAATAATAAATAATGGCATAAACCCAAATAAAATTTAACCTATTCACAAAAAAATTCTAAAAGTTAATGGTTTTAAGCAAATTCTTAAAAATTTCGAAGAATAATTAATCAAATTGTATATAACTATGAAAAAGCATTAAAAGTTACTAAAAGATTAAGCAATTACCAAAAAAATTGTTAAAAGTCAATAAACTGGGAAATATTTTACGATAACTAAGCAGGAATTCTAAAAGTGGAAGAAAATACGAAAAAAAATTATTTAAATGAACAAAGTAAAACTTTTTTATTAAAATCTCGATAGAAAATTTTGAAATTTCAATGAAATTGTAAAAAAAGTATTAAAAATACTCCCAATAAAAAACTCTCAACAACTGTATAGTTTTAAAATAATGAAGTGATTGTTAAATACAATATGTTAACGAACATAGCAGTTATTGGACACATTAGTGCGATATTGAAAAGTACTAAAAAAAACCCTAAATGTTAGTTGTATTTACTTACTTAAGTGTAAGCTCGTGAGAGCCACGGGTGACCGCCCGGTTTGGCTTGACAGGTAAGAGCCCGAGCGGGGCCAACCGCTGGCCACTGGTGGCTGCCCACCTCCTAGGCTAACCATGTAAGAGAGGAAAGCGAGAGCCGCGGATGGGTGCCCACCCAAGCTGGAAGCAGGCTGGCAGTTAAGTTTGTCCGGTTCCGGTGTTCTGCGACCGCTGTGAGAGCTATCCCCTCATGGCGGCATGAACCCCCGCCAGGGGTTGCAGCGGGCAGCGGTTAGTCAGGCGAAGCATGGGAGCAGAGAGGACATCCATTCTCCATGACGACTGAATCAAGAATGGCTTCACCCTCCTCCCCTCTCTTCTAGGGAAACCTTCATGAACAAGGCTAACAAACAGATCTGATAATAAAATGTACTTTTAGTAAAATAAATATAATTTTTTTAAATGAATTAAATCATTTAAATGCGAAATTAAAAGTTTTTTTTAATGAATTGATGCATTTTTGTTAAATTATCTTGTTTGCAGTTGTATCGAGGTGATACTTTATGTGAAATATGCATATTTCTTCGATTTACGCTATTACATTTACATATAATTTAGCATTTTTGTATGTATTTTAATATGTGATACAATTCCAGAACTTCCAGTCTTTATAATGATGCATGTGCAGGTTTGAAATATCTATTAATTTTTATTATGTAACTTGTAATTTTGTAACAAGCATTGTTGTGTTAGTGTTCTATCTATTATTATAATATTGTGTAAGCAGTCTGAGTAGTATTTCCTGGGAAACGAACCCGTGTCTTACTCGGGAATATCACGCAGCTTATAATAAGCATGCCTTACATGGGAATGGAACCCAGCTTATATTATACATGCCTTTCCCGGGATTCTAACCCAGAACCCACACTGTAGTGTAATCTGACTCCGCCACGGGGGTTGGCGATATAACATAACTATTTTTGTGTATTTGTATTGGAAAATTATTTATTAAAGACATTATGTGTGTGGCAGAGCTGTTTGTAATGGAGATGGGACAGGTCTATGTGAGCATGGAAGACAGAGGCGGTGTGGAGTATGTTGTAGGCCGAGTAGCTGGAAGTCTAGGGCAGGATACGGACAAAAATCTATGAACACTGCTCTTGCACTGAAATGCCATGGCAGATTTTCTTTTAAATGTACCAAAATATTATTTTCTTGATACAGTATTTCAGTAAAAGTATTTCACATGCCTTCAGGTATTTTTTTTATATTGCGTAATATATTGAAATTTGTTAAACATTTTAGGGAGTATTTGTTTATAGTATGTTGCATGTACTTTGGTTGTTTCCATTTCGGGGGCCTATCTCATAGTTGAGAGAGGGATTCTCTGATTAAATTTGTTTGAAAACCACTCTGAAACCTTTAAGGTAAAGTGCTAGAAATGGTTTTAACTTGTCTTTTTAGAGCTTTTTGTAGAAATCCTTTTTTATTACCATGTAGAATTAATATACAGTGTTTGAGTCTTATTTTAAGGATATTATGATATTTTAAAACTGCTATTCGTTCAGGCATGAATTTGCCTTTGTATTTTTTCTTGAAATTGCGATCGAGTATTTTTTTTAATCTTAAGAAACAAGTTTGTGTTTTATAGATAAGAACTAACACTTCACTGATTACTCTCACAGTATGTAGGATTTTAATAGTGACTAAACTTCACAAGCTCCAATCACTGTTAGAGTAATTTTTTTCTTGTTTCTTAGCGAAACCAAATAACTTCACACTTTATTAATCAGAGTAATTTATTTTTCTTACAGAAACCAAAGTATATTTTTAAAGGTATAAATATACACAAATCTGTTCATTTTTAACACGTGCATATTTAATCAATAATTTTTACAAAAATTGGAATTTTCTAACAGTTTGTTTCAAATACAAACCAGCAATAATTTCAATTTTACACAGGTATACCAAGAGTTAAACACATTTATACCAAGAATTAAATGCATTTAAACATATAATGTTTGAAATACAAATGACCGATCATTTCAATCTTACACAAGTATAGGACATTTGAAAATACATAATTTGTTTGAAATGCAAAAAACCAATCATTTCAAAACTGTACAAGTATAAGAGGTTTCAAAATACACCTAATATAAATCACAAAATGCAGATTGTTTCAAAAAACACACAAAAACATTTAAGAGGTAAGGGTTGTTTCCAAATATATACAACATTTTTTAAGGAAAAAACATAGTTAGCAAAAATTACACAAGGTGACACAAATATTTTGACACAAGGTGATCCAAAAATATGTTAACATAAGTTGATCCACAAATATGTTAACACAAGTAAGTATAGGTTGTTACGAAAGTTATAAGCTATTTGCAACTTCAGTAAACAACATTTTCAGGCTTTTTCATAAAATGGGTTACAATAACCCTTCTGCAAGTCTATTTTCGAGGAGAGAACCTTTCTTACATCCTGGTTTTATCCTGTTTGTTTGAATAGACATTTCTTTACATTCAGGGGAGTGTAACATGACACTTTCAACCAAGTATGGGATGTCTCGATATAATGTGAGTGTATATCATCAATACTAGATGGGAGTGGCATTGTTGCAGTCATATAAAACAGGACATTTGCTCGCATCACTGCTCTGAACTAATTCATGGTTGTTCTTATCTCCCAGCAGAGAATTACGGAACACAATAATGTATATGATACATTAGACTTGTCTGGTTTCATGCTAACACTGGGATTTCCCAGATGAAAGAATGTCATGTTACGTGGTTGCTATCCAACACCCAAATGAGAACACTTAGCAAGGAACAATTTGTGTGTATATATATATATATATATATATATATATATATATATATATATATATATATATATATATATATATAAATTGATACACTAACTTTGCAAGTTAAAATGTGTTTGGGAACTAAACTTTAATTTTGATAATGTTATTGCTAGGTGCACATAACATTTTGAAGAAACACACCCAGTTCATAATATGTAGCCCAACTTTTTGTTATCATGTACAAACGTATGGATATTATTGTCACATTCTTTGTAATACTAAAATGGTAAAGCATTATCTGTTGTATATATCAGATGTTTCAAATTCTGTTCTTCCTCACAAAATCTTGTTACAATATGTTCGCACTTAGCTTTAAAGTAATTTTTTTCTCTAGCCTATACAGTCTTCTATGCTTTACAATACAATTCAAACTGTCACAGTTAGTAAAACTGGAATCAAAACTACTTGGGTAATTATGTGTTGTTAAAAAACCAAGCCAAGATGAACATTTGAAATGAATGACTGACTCATGCATTTCCTTAACTACTGTATCTGGATATGCTACTCTATAAGTTACACAATACAAACCGTTTCGAACAAATGGATACTTACAAGTAGGAGAGAACATTATTCTGAATTTGCAACTTCACAAGCATAGGTAGTACACACTGGAGAAAAAACTAAACAACCTTACTCGAAAATAAAGTTGTGGAGGTCCCCATCACACGTTCCCTTCCAATGAATTGCGGTTCCCTGGTGAGATCTGGTGAGTTGAAGGCGAATACCCTGTTGCCGCGTTCTTCTTCCAATTCTTGGTTAAGGCTGGCTGACATCAGCTCTTCAAATGTTGATGGTAAATCACTATTGGGGCAGAGATGCCTCACAGCACAATTATTGTAAGCTAAGCCTTCACCAAAGTTAATGCAGAGACTAGAATCGAAAGTGTAGCACCAATGTTTGATATTGTTACACACTTGAACTTGTAGAATACCACCATAAGGTTTAAAGAATACTCTTATTTAACCTATTTGCAGGACTTTGTATGCGAATGTAGGGTCGAAGATGGTAGCCATGACTGACACTTTAATATTAAACTATCTCCTTTATATAGGTTGTGATTTAAGTGTTCTTGCTTCACCAAATATTGCATTGCCACATGCCACAGGGCGACTTCAATTCTTGATCACCTATCTGTGTAATATGTTCCTTTTTGTCACAATGTTCTGTCTACACTGTGAATACAGAACAGCAACATCCCTTCTGCATGAAATATTCAATTTTCATGCATGACGTACATTTCGTTATGAATTTAGAAAAGGATCAAATGCTAGTTGACTCTCATTACAAGGCAGCGTCCTGTCAGGCCGCGTATTATACAAAGGATCAAATCTTCGCCCATAACAAACGTCGAACACTTTAAAAGTTTATGTAGGACTGATTAACGAGAAATGCCAACGCCCCTCCCCATTCCACTTTTGGGTTTCTAGTAGATCGTCTTATTTGTGTTGATACTATACTCTCCTGTAACCTGGAGTAGTGCAGGAGTATTAAATTGATGAGTCGAACCTCTCCAACGTAGCTGATGTATATTTGTTCATTTTTTTTCAAAGAATAATTGCTTTTCAAAGAATAAATGTTTTTCACACTTTACTGGGAGTGTATCGCTGAGTAGGTTTAAACATCACCTTGATATTTTCCAAATTTCAGCTTGGTTAAATCAAATTTGCATATACAAATGTTACTCTGCCAGACCTCACAGTGCCACATACCACAGGGCAAATTTTTATTCCTGCTACTTCCTTGCTTATGCATGGTGTGTTGCTTGTTATTACATGTTTCAGTCCATGTAGTAGGAGTGTCGTAGAACTCTCTGTTGAGTTTACATTTAATTTGTCTAAATCCAGGCTCTTTGTAATTTATCCACTACTGTTTTTAAAACACAGATCCCACGACAAACAAGGCAGTTTGCTGTTGGGTCCCATGTTAAAAACTGGACAATTATCTTGTTCATAACACAATACTCATTCTGTGTATTTATCTCCTGCGAAACTTTGTCCATTGTTCCAATGTTCATCTCTGTTACACATCTGAAATTGGGAGTATATGCTCATTAGAGACTGGAACCACACTCTGTTGTAACCTGGAGTATTACTGTAGTATGTCAACTCTGGATTTAATGTCTCCATTAAAAATATTTATGCAGGTATGAACCTGTAACGAACCAATTTTCTAAATTATTATTTTTACACGTAGGTAGGATTCTGGTACAAATATTATCTTAGGGTTTCTCTTTTGCATTGTGAACAGAAAATTTTTTATCACAATGATTAGTGTTGTAGCATTTCACTAGCGAATTAATGCTTGAACATTCATGATAACTTCTGATATTTACAATTTCTGTATTAGTCAGACTATTAATATTTCCCTCTGTGTATTTCCCAGCACATATACAGGATAGTTTTCGAGAAGCGCATCGCTCACATACTGAAAATGATCTTCCTAATCTATATCACCAGAGTCCCATTTCAAGCCGCGTACTTTGTACATTTGATGTCGAAAACTCTTTTCCAATTCCTCATTTAAGGTAGACCAATGTCTCGGAGCTTTGAAAGATAACACTTTTGTTTCATTACCGTCAGTTGCATAATAAATTTGTGAGTTCTTTAATTACAAAAGAATTGGCTTGATAATTTTCGAAACCTTCCACAAAAACACATCATGATTAGACTGTTTCAGACACGTTTTAACAAGTCTAATTTTCTTTACAAATATTCAGTTGTAGCTTCCGAATCAATTTCATCAATACCGGAATTGTTTCTTGGTAAAACCGGATGATTAGCATTTTCCATGACATTTTGCCACCTTCTCAATACGCAATCTCTCCTCAAATTTATTGTGATTGGTTGACTGAAGAAAGCCAGTTCTTCATCACAAGGCAAATACAAGTCTATGTGCTCATCGCCTCTAAAATCATCTGAGAGGAATGGACACACTTGTTCAATTTGGTGTCCTGCAAATGTTATTAAAAGTTCTTTAGGTACCATCATGAGGGTCTCAACATCTAAGTTTAAAAGCATTTTGCTTTGTCATTATGCTAAAATGGCATTAAACACTCTAACACACTCCTGATCACAATTTTCGCAGCAGTGCCCATTGTGCATATTACCTGTTGTTGAAGCTTGTAGACTGATGAACGTATCTGAGAAGTTTGTCGATGTAAACCTCTCAGAAATGGCTGTAGTATGTCTCGGTGAAATCAGTTGATTATTCCAACAACTTGGTGATACACCCTCGACACGACCTGACTTCGACAGCTGCTGGCTTAAGACTAAAAGAAAAATTAATTTATTGCTTCTTATATACTATACGAATTCAAAATGACTGGTATTGTGTTAAAATTACTTGAAATCGAACAATTTCGAAAAATTATTGAAATATAGCTGTTTTTGGCATTTTTAAAACTAATTTCAGTCTGAAATTGCGATATTTATTCAAAATGTAAACGTTTGTCCAAAATAACACATTTCTGATATATTTGGATGGGTGTATTTGTAAAAGTAAACTTATTACAATTAGAATTTTTGTTTTGCGTTCTTTAGCTTCCAAAAATCCTATCGGGGTTCGAGATGCGGTATTCTATTGTGTTAATTTCAACTTTTAAATACGGCATTTCGCTCAAATATATACATTTCTGATAATATTGCTTGGTCGCCTAAGAATACGTATTTACAGAATATATATGCATGTATGTTTAAAAAATGAGAGGTTGTAAAATGTTTGGATAGAAAAAAATTTAATACCAACTTGTTTGGTGTCAGGAAATGTTAGCTGGCATATATTTTTGGGTAAAAGTTTCCTGAACTTGAAGTATTTTTTTAAATTGAATAAATAGGCTTTACTGTATACGTGAAGGGAACACTTTAGTGGCGTTTCAAAATTTTCTCGCTGAGGCAGCCTTAGATCTGCAGGTCTTTGGTAAGTTTGGTATCCGAGAACGCTGCTTCCCACGGCCAGCAAAGTTACATGGCCGCCAGCTCCCCCATTTGTCTCAGCACGAGAAATAGAGGTGGGTTCTTTGTGAGTGCGAGAGCCACTAAGGGAGGGGGGGGGAGGTGGTGTGAGGGTGGGCAACACTGGTTTTACTGAGTGCCTGGCTGGCGAAAGCGAACGCTGTATTGTCGGCCATGCGACGTGATTTGATGAGACTTGTTGTTCTTGAAGGGGGTGGAGGGGGGAGTAAGTGTAGGCCATAATTTTTTGGGGCCGTGCTGTCTGTGCTGGGAAAGGGGTGGGGTGGTAAGGGGATTTCAGAGGAACACACAGTAGAACTCTGCGGGGAAAGTCGGGGATGGTCTCCGATAGTTGGCATGCTGGCTAGCGAACGAAACTGTAAAATCTCACCCTCCTTGTCCTGCATTGTCTCCGCGCCACTCGAAGCAGTTAGCAGAATAATCGATTGCATTTTTGGCGGCATGGCGTGAGAGGTTTCTCCTCGCCGTTACATGCCAGAGGAGGCGGGGTGAAACAGCGAAATGGGTGATCTCACGAATAGTGAGAACTTGCGGCGATTTCTTTGGCCGTGTCGTGTGCACGGAAGGGGAGGCGGGCGGAGAAATGTTTTTGGTTTCCGAGAGCCTTCAGTTACAAACCAGCCACTGACATACCTCGTAGGGTAACACAATACCTTGAATGTTTCCTAGCCAATATGCTTCTCAATTAGTTTATTAAATTCTCGCATGCTTGGGTAAATGTTTCGATTTTTATTTAATTATGCGATCTTTGAGAGTTACGCGGCTATCGTAAATGTTTTGAGGAATAGCTGCGATTTTAACGTGCCGTAAGAGGGGAACCAATTTCTTAGATGCACGCAGTTGAAATAATTTATTAGCGTATTCATCCACTTCCGTAAGGCTTTAGGTGGAAGATCGTTCATCTGTTTTCTATGCAAGTTTTCAGAGCCGATGAGGGTGAAGTACGTATGAGTATGACTTCATGTTAGGAAGTTGTAATTTTATATTAGCTGGGCTTTTGTTTGATAAATTGAGATACGTTTTGTGGATATTATCTTTGTAATCCATTAGGTAATCGCATGATTAAAGTTTTTTGGGTTAATGAATATATTTTTGGTTCTGTCGATTTAATGTTACATGATTAAAGTGGAGATCAGTTACTTTGCAAAAGAAAACACTTTCACTCTATAATCGCATGATTAAAATAGGTTGAATGAATTTGTTTCAAGATTTTTGGTTAATTAGTAGTACTTATTCCGTCTGCTTCGCCGAAATATTTAGTTTCTTTTATTCTATTTTAGGCGTGATTAAAGTAATTCGTTCGGTAACCTATTGCAATGCCTCTTTTGATTTAAAACTATTTATTTCACCGAAAACATTCATTTAAAAACTCAGTATGCCTCCAGACATTCGACCTCGCCATATAGCCTGCTCTGCATATCAGTCACAAAGAAATAAAATATTAAAAAATGTCACTTATACCACCCTCGCGCCAACATGAACACCTATATACACAATTACAACACACTCCTCTGGTCAGTCGGCTGCAGGACGTCACAGATAACACATCGAATCTGTGCCACAAATATCACCCTTATGACACCAAAAAAATAATAAATATTTTTGATATTAAAGAATTCGTTAATATAAATATTTTGATATCAAAACATTTTTTATTATTCGTTTAATCTAATTAATCGATATAACTATAAAAAAATAAAAGGTTTTTTCCAACTTAAAGGGAGGTACTCCGGTGGTTTCGATCAGTTCATTGTAATATACCAATAAATTATGAGCTTGTACACCTTTTCTAAATTTGGTTATAAAGGACCACAAAAACTGCCTTGTGCAGTCAGCAGATGGTCACTGTGATGTTGGCAGAGAAAAGAATATGAAACACAGCAGACACGAAACATGATGGTGATGCAGTCAGCAAGGCTTACATTAAAAACGTAAATTCCGAGATGCTCGAAATATGTCGACCGCACTGTTGAACGCCATCTCATCTGATTTAAATACCGTCCAGCAGACTTTGAATATTATCTGGAAAAGAAACTCTAAATAACAGAAAATTATCTAATAGATAAAGTTGAATGTGCATTAATATCATCTCTCCCTATCTTATAATAAAATGTTTAAAAAAACAACCTACCTGCTCTAGGCTCGTAACAATGATTCATTCCTATGCCACCAGTCTCGAACCCGCAACCCATCGTGGTAATTTATGCTACATTTTCACCAACCAAAAATAATATTTAAGTAGGGACACACACGCATTTAAGCATAGTCTGCTCACATTGTAGTTTCAGTATACGTATATCGTTCTTACATTTGCCATGAATACCCACTATCAAGCATAAATATTTGGTTACTATGGTATATATCATGAACATGTATTATTGACTAACTAGAACAATTGCTGAGCTCGAAGCTTGCACAGTTCGAGACTACAATTACGACCAAGGTAATCGCTGCCCTGGCTGACATGACTTGCAACGATGATGTGTGAAAGCATTGTGAAAATGTATGTCATGCATAAGATAAGCATTGGGAACATTATTCATGAAAAGCTGGACGAGTACTGGCAGAAAGCCATGGATGAATATATGGTGCATGGACTGGAACATGCATAATCACATAACTGCGATACCATAAAAAAATCTCGTACTTGTGGTTTAAAAGAACAGTATGATGGCTGATGCTACAAGTGAATTACACTGTATCGTTGGAAATGGGCATGCGAGATATCTGTCTCCTAACCAGGTCCATGACTTCAAGACTTGAAAATTTACAACAAACAATTTCCCTTGCTGAAATAAAAAAGAACTGGACATCGAACTCGGTACTAAGCGAAAACGTAAACTACTTTCAGAGATGGAAGAATATGAAGATTATTTGCATTTTGTCTACTTGGAAACCTAAAAAGGAGAGGTTAAATGTGCGAAGCGCGAGCATCCCTAATTATCTGACTTCGTACATGGCCCTATTTAATGGTGAAACTTATGGAGTGTACACACGAAATAAAAAAGGGTTCTTCGGAAACAAACAAATATTTTCCTACCAAAAAATATAGCAAAGTCGGTGGCGTAATATGAGTTGCGCCCAGAATATACATATTAAATTTTAAATTTAATCATCCCCAATATTCGCGCGAGTCGTCAAGCCAGTATAGTTGGCCCCACAAAGTTACGAAAGAGCGCTTGAAAAACTACGATCGTAACAGCAGCGAATAGAAGGACGAATCTCACACAAAATGTATTATTTCTTTTGTTTCCCGAAATAAGAACATCCGCTAGTTATGGTCTACAAACTTAACATGTAGAAGATGGAATGATACCAGAATATGTTTATTTGAATGACATTAATGGGCTCGCAAAAGAACTGTATCGGCTAATTGCTTCTCATTGATGAGGAAATAATTGCCACACAAACGAAATTACAAATATCCTGTAAGTATTCCAAGAAGACAGCTACAAAGAATAACAATGTAAAAAGTGCAAAAAGACGACGAGTTCCACAATATTGCTAGGCGTAATTATGCATGATGCAATACGAGTGTGTTTTGTTTACTCCCTTTGTATCAAGTAGACTTGGTGAAACTATCCCTTATAAATCCGCAAACAAAGGTTTTAATACATGTTAACAATGTGTGACGCCTCACACACTTTGGATGCTGTTCTACCCAACACTACGGGTAACTCGAAAAATGTACAGCGTCCTACAATAAAAATTCATTATCTATATGCCCGGAAAAGTTGGAAAAAACATGGCATTTATGACAAAACTGCTGTTTCTTGGTACCTGATCAAGTAGCAGCACTGGTGGACAAGCTGCATTTAACACTGTTCACCACTGGCTGGACGACCTATCTTGGGATAGGCAATGAACAGAGTTCCGGCACTTCGACTTACCATGCACTCGTCTTGAGCTAGACTGCAGGACTGAAAACTGCTGGCAGCCTTGAGCCCTCATTACGTGACTGCTAGATGAACTACTCCAGTAACGTCACCCTCCAGCCGGCCAGTGGCTTGCTACCTGGCGGTCGGCAAAGATCGCGCGCTTCGTGACGACACATCCGACCTCACACTTGTGCAGCAGAAGTTTGATTACGTGGAAGCGCTTGTGGTACCCATATTTGGACATGTTTTTGATCCCGACATATGATTGGACATTTTCAGTGACACTCCTCTAAAGGGAAATGTATACCCTCGACTGATATTTGAGCTTGTTTCCATAAATTGTCATGTGTTTTTCTATTGGTCAGCTGTTTGTTGACACCCCTCCCGGGAGCAATGACTATTTTCTTGTATAAATTCTGGTGCGATCTCTGGATAGGCGTCGATTGCCCCCCAAGACAGAAAGCACCCAGCAAGTCAAGTAATGGTTTCTCAAAAATAAAAATTATATTTCAGCAACAGCACTTATGGCGAAGATAATGCTGGCACACTTGGTGTCCTGAGATAGGGGTTAGGCGCATGTGTGTGATAAAAGATTTAAAGTACATTTTAAGAATGCTGTAATCTTAAAGAAAGAATGAAAGAAAAAATAGAATATTTCAAAGTTAATTTTTAAATAACATAAAATAAATTAGAAAATCATATTTAACTGTCTTATATGGTAGCTGTTTTTTCCAAAGTTAAATTTTTGTAAAATGGTCAAGTGTAACCGATTGTTAGGTTCTTTTGCCTCTTGTGGCTCAGTTAGCCATGCATTTTAAGACCTGTTTTTTTTTTAAACAGACTAATTTTTCTTGACTTTGTAAATTATGAGAAATAATTCGTTGGCCTCTTGTAGTTCAATTAGCCATCAGTTTTCAGATAAATTTATCAAAAGTAATTTAATTTAGCCTTGAATTTTAATATATGAATAATCTTTCATTGGCATCTCGTGGTCCAACCAACAAATATTGTATGACGATTAATAATTCTGCCAGATTATAGATGCTAAAAATTATTTATGTATAATTTATTGGCGTCTATAAATCGTTATAGCCAGAGAAAATTACAGCAATTCATTTAAGAGATTCAGTATTAACAGCAGTATAAATAATAATTATTCATACGTAAATATTTAAAGTGCTTTAGCACTGTTGTGTACTTGGAGAATTGCCTGGTGTGGAAGCCATTGTTCTTTACTGCAGATTGTTCCTATAATCATCATGGAGGCTTATAGACCTACATTGAATTAAAAATAAAAATAATGATACATTAATTTTGAAATACCTGAAATATTACTTTTGTTCCTTTGTTTTGACGAATCATTTTATATACCATTTTATTTAAATTATGCATTTTGTGGTGCAAAGATGTAAAGATAAGCAAAATAAACAAATCACTTATATTATGTTGCAAACAAACCGTTAAAAAATACAGAAATGACCAAATAAATCAAAAATACAATATCTCATGGTTTTTACTTTCTGAAACAACAGTCTCCCTCTTTTTAATGTTTTGTGTTTTATGTGCTCTATTCTGCTCAAATGAGGGTTTTAATTTTATTTGGGTTTCTTGCTTTTCGGACTGTTTATATCCACCTTGCCACAACTTTATGTGAAAGGGCATAGCAAGTTATTGACTTTCAAAGGAAGTATAATTGGTCAGTGTCTGGTAAGAATAAATCAGGTAAGTATGTCACCAGTGCAATGAAACTTGTTCTACGAGGTTCTCCGAATAATTCACAAACCAATCTCCGCAAATAATTTTATAATCACAGATTTTAAACACTGATGGAGAAAAATAAGATAAATAATTTTTCTTTACAAACTAGCATAAAAGTCATAATTGTTTAAACATTTAACCGTTCTCTTAATACACTAATGTGGAGATTTTTACCACACAAGGAAGCTATAAATGGCTGGTAATATTGCCTCAACACTCTCTTATAGATAAAATAATAAATATATACATAAATATATACATACAGACTGAATACCCCAACTTTGAATGTCTATAATATAGAAACCAAATAACCTACAACTTTCGTTGACAAACAATCAAATGAACCATGGAAATGTTAAGTTTGTTTACCATATCAAAATAAATGTTCAGTGTGACCACCACGAGCGACTGGAAAATGAAGTCCCCCACCACCTCTTCTAAGTGAGGAAACAACGACTCTGTAAGAATGTCCAAATAAGAGATTCCAGTAACAGTGGTTTTGTGAAGAAAAAAAAGGGCCGAAAAATGTGTTTTTGAGTGCACCGCAAAATACATTCACTACGGGGGAAGCACGCTCGTGTTCGTGGTTTCATGTGGATGCTCCTGACCCCATATCTGCATGCTGTGGTGGTTCACCTTAACTTTTGTAGGAGCGTCGCTTTCCCCAAAGTGAATGTGTTTTGTGTTGCATTCAAAGACATGGTTTTCGGTTCTTTCTTCTTTCGCAGGCCCACTGTTACTGGAATTCCTTATTTGGACATGTTTATAGAGTGGTTGTTTCCTCAATTAGAAGAGGCGGCGGGGACTTCATCTTCAAGCAGGATGGTGCACCATCCCATTGGCACCTAACTGTTTGCGGGTACCTGAACAAGATGTTGCCGCAATGCTGGATTGGTCGTGGAGCAGCTGGTCACCAGATTATTCATCACTGGCCGCCAAGAAGCTTGGATCTTACCTCATGGATCCTTTTCTATGGGGGTAGATGAAGGATCAAGTGTTTCGTCCTCCATTGAAGACCTCAAAACGAGAATTACGGACGCCATCCAAACCGTAACACCGGACATGCTGACAAGAGTGCGGAACAAATTTGAGTATTGCGTAGGTGTCGTCCGGGTCCCTAATGGTTGCCACATTGAACATTTATGAAATTATGGTAAATAATATTCACGCTTCCATGGTTCATTTGATTGAATAACCAAGGTTGTAGGTTGTTTTGTTTCGACATTATAGACCTTCAAATTTGGGGCATTCTTTTATACTCAACCTATATATACGTACACATATATATATACATTACTTATATATAACTATATTATGGCATCAATATTGTTATTGTGGAAATACTTATAGCCATAGTTGTAATGTGTGCAGACATTAACGTAGTCATTGCTTGTTCAGGCTGGCATACAAGCCATTGCACTGTGATAAGTGCGATGCTGCTGTGTTTACTCGTAGTGATAGCCTACTTAGACATAAGAAGAAGTGTAAAAGTACTGCTTGTCAATCATTGGGAAGCGAGTGCAAGTATTGCAGCAAGACATTCGCGACTAGGTCCAACACCAGACAAACTGAAGAAAGTAACTGTCCATTTGCCATAAGCTACAACACCTACATTTGTGTTAACTGCAATGTTGTATTTGCGAATAAGCATAACTTGGCTGCTCACAATAAGATTTGACCTACAAAATTAGAGTAAAGCATACTTTTAATGTACATAAGTAATACTATATATTCTTGATGAGTGGGTGAAATAAAGATAACGTGTAGGTCATATGATTGTTTTTATTCATTTTATCATCAAATATACAAATTTTTTTCCTTCCTGTTGTATGGAATGTCTTGATATATACAAAACAAGTGTAAGCTCTGATGATATAAGAACTTTAAATATATGTGTATACATGTTTGGTGTAGCTATTGAGATGAACTTCTCTAGCAATTTAAATGGTAATTTGATTAGACATACGATACTTTTTGATGAAATCACTTTTCCAGTGAAGAGTCATCTGTGAATAAAGGAAGTTAAACCTCTATCAATAATTGTGAAATGGGATATGTTACCCACCTTCAGTACCAATTGCTTTGACACTATGTCGGATGTTTGAGATCATATCTGACTGAAGATGAAGTATAACATCTGCATGATTATGATTATGTGATTAAGATGTTATTATGATGTGATGATATGATGGTGTTATGACGATGTGATGGTGTTATGATCATAATGATGTAATAATGTGATGATGAGACGATGATGTAATGATAGGATTATGATATGGTGGTGATACTATTATGATTTATCTGAGTAATTCGCTGCTATATTTCATAGGAATGCTTACATGGTTGTTTTGTTGTCATGGATGGTATGAAGGAAAGTGCTTGTTATAATCGATACGGTCTAATGGAATGGATTGTAGATAATGGGAGTTGTTATGTTCTGTTCAGGTTTTTGAGGTGTTACAAGTTTGAATATTTGTCTGGCAGAATATGAAGAAATGGATGTTTGGCAATTTTTTTAGCATTGAGTATGATATGAACTAAAATATTATGAGTTAAATATTTTTTGATGGGTGTAAGTCGTGAAGAATGGATCGAGATTTAATATATCTTGTGTCTTTAGTATGTTAGTTTCGCTGGTAATGTGTCTGTGCCAATGGATGGCATGGTGTAATAGTATTGATGGTCAGAATTGGGAAAATTTGCTTGGCTAATTGGTATGTGCTGACAGTATGGCATGGTAGTATGTTAGTAATTAGATGATGTTATGGCCTGTATAAATGGATGGTGTAGCATGATAGAGTCTGTGAGGATTGGTATTTAGAATGGATTTTTTCTTCTGGAACATTTGAATTGCTGGTTTTGTGATATGGTGAATTGGAATGAAATTTTGTTAAGGTTAGATCGTTGACTATGGTAAACTAAATGGGTGTTGGTATTATCTGAATGTGTGTGTGTTTTGCTATTTCATGATGAAATTCGCTGGACTATTTAATAGGAATGCTTATATGATTGTTTGGTTGTATTGGATGGTATGAACAGAAATGTTTTGGTGTAACTGATAATGTGTAATGGAATAGATTGTTGGTAGCATTCAGTTATATTGGGATATTACAAGTTAGAAAATTTGGTCTGGAAAAATAGATATGTATAAATGTATTTTTGGTCTTTTTTTTAGCAGCGACTATGATATGGCATTAAAATATTACGAGATACAGTTTTTTTAAAATAATTTTCGCTAGACATATGGAGGTTTGGGTTATATAGTTGTTTGATATGACATTAAATTATGATTGGGCATTGGGGAAAAAGATGGTCAACATATTTAATTAATAATTATATTTTAATATGAGTTAGGTCTCCATTCCTGTAACTGAAACATTGAAGTATCCGGATGTGTAAAAATTATTATATATAAGTCTGAAAAATAAATTAACCCATCAAAAAATCGCAATATATCACGGATTTTAGAATTAAGTTTATAAGTGAGTGGTTTGTAGGAGTTGAGCTGACTCTAACATTATTATTTCTTAAAGGAAATGGTTTCTAGTAGATAGAACATCCTGGTATGGTGGTAAGATGTTTGCGAGGAGAATCCCAAATGTTTTTTCTATAGGAGAGATGAAATGGAATACTGATATGGAATGTTTTCTAGTAAATGGAATATCCTGGATGTGTATAGGTAAGGTCTGGTAGAATGTTCGATCCTATGTCCTTCCGAATATGTGTATAAATATAGTATTTGCCTTCGTGTGATATACGACTACAGAATATATGTTGTTTATTTCTTGTATGGAAGATGTATTTGGAGATACTTTCTTTTAAAGAGTTTCGCATATATTTTTTTTAATTAATGCATTATAACCTATATGGTATGTTTAATTAGCTATTGCTGGATTTTAGATATGATATATTCTTCCCTCGTATGTTACTACATTCACAAAAGGTAAAAATGGTTGGTGTGTTTAGGTAAACCAGACTGGTAGCAGGCAATGAAGGTTGAGGTATTTACTTCATTTTGTTTGTGTGTGTATGTGTGTGGAAAGTATAGTATGAACGGATATTTACTTTATACCCTAGAAATGTTGGTTCGCATGAGTCGTTGACCAAACGATTAGTGACAATCATTCGTCTGCTGAGATGATTGCATAGGGTTGTGTGTGGTGGACGAGATCTATGTAAGTTTTATGTAATATGATAGCTTAGTATATATGTTCTGTAGGGAATGGTAAAGCTGCTATTCGCAAGGGCTTTATGGATTGCATCGCAGGCTGTCATATTAGGTGAATGTGATCTGGTCGGGTGGGTGAGAACAAATGTCTTGTCCTCGAAATGCACCTCCTCTAGCAGGAATATTGGGACTAGTCTAGTCCTCCCCTACCATTTGCCTTCATCACCTTTGCAAGTCGGTCGGCCGTACTCTCGCCTACTGTTCGAAAGATCTAACCTCTCGAGAGATTTGCTAGAGATATGAGTGTGGTCTTTATTGGTTTTTAAACTCTTCTATATTGTGACCTGGGTATATACATTGGTTGGCTGGTTTTGTGGTGTGTATTACCTGTATGGCCTGTCAGTAAGGTAATAGCGATGTCTGAAATGTGTGATTGGGGCATTGTATTAGTTTGGGTTGACAGTAGGAGGGAGTTTATTTTGATGGAATAGCTTTGTCTCTGTATGTGACGTGCCTGTATGGCTGTTAACCAAGAGGGTAGGATGTATGATGATAGGTGTGATCTTTAGTATAGAAGGTCGAAATGTATGGCTTGGATGTTATGTTGGTCAGTCTGATAATAATATGACTAATATGAAAGGCTCATCATTGGTAGAGGTGCTTTTAGAATGTTTATACTGTGTGACCTCTCTGCATGGTTCTTATATTTAGTTTATTTTGGTAATATGTTTTGTTAGTATGTCTGACTAGTACATTTTTGTTGGTATGGTCTCTTGGGATGGCTGAAATGGATGCAGTAACATGTTGGTATTGTCTGCTGGTGTGGACTGCCAGTATGGTTTGGTTTTTTACAGTTAGTAAATATTGATAGTATAATCTATTGGTATGACTTGGTTGTGCAGTTAGTTTCTTGTATGGTTGGTATAGCCATTATGTTGACTGGTATGACCTGATCCATGTTCGGTTGTTTGGGCACTATGACAAAAGTGTAGCTTCAATGGCGTGGGGAGTGTGGTTTAATTGTGCGATTAGTTTGTAAGCGCAGAATGATTTTATGGGGTGTTTAGTAAGTATGAGAGGGGCAGTTTGCTTAGTTGGTATGGTTGGTTAGTATGATTAGATGTTATGATCTGGTATCTAGGAAATTGAGATTGTTTGATGTCATAGATGATTAAATTTCTAGTATTGATCTTATGAAAGCATGGTTGGAGCTTATAATTGGAATATTTTGGTTGGCTCGGCTGCTGGTATGACTTGTTTATATGTGTTACCGGTGAAGTTAGATAGGATGAAATGGTAGTCAATAATGTTGACTATTATGATTGATTAGTAAGTCTGAGGAATGGTGGTTGATATAGTCTGTATCATTAACAGCATGAATAAGACATGCTTGTGTTAAATAGAATGATATGGTTTTGGCTGTATATTTTTTGTTTGGAATGGTTATCTGCTGTGGTAGTTCGTTGATATATCCAGATGGTATAGTATGTTAATCTGCTGGGTTGTATGGCTTTCGACCACACATGACTGATGCAAGCTAATGTCATTGTGAAAGTTATTATATCTGTTTTGGTACTCAGTGCCAATGGGTTATCGACATGGTTGTTAATTATACTGGAGGTATGTTACCTGAAATGTTATAGATGGAGGGGTTAATTAATGGCACCAGGTGGTATGAAATGAGTAGTTATTATGTTGCATATGCAATGTCATCTGTGTAGCATGACTGAAGATGCTGGGTTATGGTTGATATAAAACCCAGTACTCATGGTCATTAGGGTTACTTATATTTTTTTTGTATGTCTGAGGTGTGGTTGTTAGCATTTTATTGGAATGGGTGGTGAGTTATCCAGCTTCTGTTCGTTTAGATTGATGAATCGATGGATCGATTGAGCTACTGAGCAGTGGAGACATTTTGAGTCATTTCGGATCATTTAGAGTAATTTTGGTGCCATTTAGAGCCATTTGGAGTCATTTAGAGTCATTTAAGAGCCATTTAGTCGTTTAGAGGCTTTTGGAGTCATTTTAGTGTCATTTATGGTCATTTTAGATTAATTTAGAGTCTTTGATGTCATTAATGTGTGGTGGTGGTTGTGGAGATTGGCAGAGAAGACGGAATGTGTGTTACTTTATGGGCTGGTATAAACTGTATATTTGCTTGATACACTTAAGGTAGAATGGGAGTTGGTTTACTGGTAACTCCGCAACCAGCACACGTAAACACCCCACTGTCTTGAAGTTAATGTAGCATGAAGTGTAATTATACGATTTAAACGATTAAAATTCCACAGCAAAGAGGAAAGTCTAATGATTAATAGTTGCAAATATGATTCGTTAAAAATGAATTCTTAATGTCAATATTAAATAACAAATTGGAAAATAATACACTGTACTCACTAATTTACAAAACATTTCGTGGATTACTTTTTTTCTAACTAACATTATGGAACAAAATTTTGCTTATAATGTAAGAGCACACTGTACTCTATGGTTCTTAAGTATTTAATGATAATGCGCAGTTAAAATATCGCTAAAATTAAATATTTACCTTAATGATGTGTTTTTGACAAAACCTTTAATTTGGACATATAAAATAACGTTTTATACTTGAATGCATGAAACTTTCGAGAACCAATAAATAAACACGAATAATAATTTTCTTTTGGTTTAGTGCAGATATCAAAAGTAGTTTTCTCGTGATCTTGGAACTACGAAAATAATAATTGACTTGCCTCGGGAAATGCTGCTCTCAATGGATGGTAGCGTATTTTGTAACTATTAGACGTGACCACCTGCTGTGACTGGGAATGATTCATGTATGTACACAAAGTGGTGTTTAGACATTCTCTATTCATTGAGTCCTAAGCAGGAGCTTCAACCTATGCTGCCGAGAGTCCGACCCATGCGATCGACAGTGGCAAAACGCCGGGAGAACGGAATAGTTTGCAGAGCAGCCATTTTTTCGCATTTGCTACTGTATTGACACAAATCTCACATACGGCCCTCATACTTACTCATAAATGTATAAATCTCAATGTGAAATCTGGGCATTCAACTTTTTCTGACAAAATGAATTACGAATTAAGGTCGTCATTTCCACGATCTTATAATCCTGGGCCTTCTGTATTGAAAGCTGACGACCAACAAACTATGCAACAGAGGTCGAATGCATTGTGATAACCCCATTACATCTAAGGAGCTAACTAATAGTTGTCTTACGTGTGCTTAGGTTCAGCAGATCATGCGAAAATATGTTAGCCCTCCATTTAGCTAATCTACCATAATTAAAATTGAGTAATATAAATATTTGAAAGTTATTTTGGGTTGGCTTTACTTCGTGCATGCACTTGTCCCAGTTAAAACCCTCAGAATTCATAAAGCGCCATAACCCTTATTGTGGACTTGTCAGCGGGCCGCAAGTGTAAAAATCGTAATTAACTCAATTACATAGACTGAAAAATAACACGTGATATAGTTTCGTTAATAATTAGATTGCATGTACGCTCCAACTGCCTCATAGAAGAATAATTCCTGTTACTTTACACTTAGTTTAGAAACACAGACTGTTGTGTACATTTATTTCAGACATAAATAAGCTCGCGGGCCGAATGATATAACAGGGAGGGTCACATGTGTGCCACGGGGCGCGGGTTAGAAACAGTGAAATAAGGATTGCCAAACCGGGAATAGAACCTGCATCATCCAGTATTACTTTGACCCTTCTAGTTACAAACAGTAATTAAAATACAAAACTTAGAATTTTTATATTCCTTGTAAAAAATGTTTTTAGCTGCATCATTGCACATTCTGATGACTTAGTTTACGCCAATAGATTTTTATTCGCAAATGTATTTTTAGTCTTTACCTTATCAAAGAGAAATTAATTCTGTTATAGTTAGATTGCTTCTTCTACTATAACAGTAAAAGGATTCTGAAACCTTTCTTTATTTTACTGACACTTTTTCCGTTCATGTATAAAAGTCCTTCCTTAATTTGTAGTTATAAACACATAAAGGATTGAAGTAAATTTAATCTACGTATTCAAATGAGTAAGATATACTGCTAAATACTACACTGTTTCTAAAATCGATCGAAAATGTGTTTTCTCAGATATATTTTACATACTATACACTATTTATAATAAATACGTCCGACTTTTACATGCACTTGCATATGATTAAAGTTATTCTTTCACATGTTTACTCGTTCGCTCGTTCACTTTTCTTTCTGACCTGTTCATTATGCGTTATGTGAATAATGTTCACTAATTGTTATTGTTTCCTGTAAACGACTAGTATCCTATGCTCTTCGGCTGACTAATAATAGCTGCTCTAATTTTTCAGCATTCAAAGACGCTCAATTTATATTTTTTTTCGGTACCCTTACTCTTAGCCTGAAGGCCTCTATGAGTCGCAAACATTACATGAAAACCAGGAAACTACAGAGCCACAAGCTCATTTTCGGTGTTATGGTCACGCTATAGGTATGAGCTACCTTTCTAGCCAGGCTGTAAGAGCTCGTAATGGCTAACGGCACTTTCTCACACTGGCCGGGCTTGGGCTCACCCTCGTGAGATGTCTAAATGGCTGTGTTCTAACTACTAGCAGCGTGTTATAGCAGTGCTTCCCTTCTACTAGACGACGTGGGTTTTGTCAAAACTTGGCGGGCGTTGCTATTAGCTTATGGATTTTCTAGGGTTACTTTTCTTTACCTCGCAAGTGCATTTTGTCGCTGCTCCTTCTCCACCTCACTTTATCCTCTCGCTTTCTTGTTTCTCTGTTAGAGTAGGTTGACGAGGAGTGAGGGCACTTTCTTTTAATAAATTTACATGAGAATAAATGTTATGTCAAGAATTAAATAATTGGAGGAAATTAATGGAAACAGCTGATACCATGGTGGTATTCCGTCATATTAATTACCTGCAGATGGTCCCAAAGCTTTAAATATGATAGATTTCAAGCATCTGGAGGGACGGTAGTAAATAATGATTTCTAATTTGGTAAACGTTTATAAATCTTGAAAGACTATAAACAGTCTAAATTTATAATATTTCTGACTTATGGGAAGTATACTGATACCATCTAAAGAGCACGCAGTTCGAATTTAGAAATTACAATGAAAAGTTTGATCCATTCAAAAATTGACTGAGCTTATAGTTGAACTTAATTTAATGTAATGATGTAATTACCTTTTTAATTTGTCATTTAGCTACTCCATTACTGGTTAGTTTCTTTCTCTTTCATACTGAAAGACAATATTGTGTTGGTGCACTGGGACATCCAAGAGTAAAGAATTCAGCAAGTACCTTCTGCTGTGACTGGGATGTTGCTATAATTGTATTGTGTTTTGATATAAGTTGCTATTTGCGACTATCTGCTGTAAAGAACAAGCAGACAGCAACAACCACTCTGCCACTATTACTATATACGAGTAAGGCTCCCCATACTTTTTTGTTTAGTCACTCAGCTGACACATCCAGTTAACTATGGCGACACTTTGCGAACAAACGATTGGCCCGACGCTAAAATTGACGCCCAAGTTCCGAGAAGAACCTTGGAATCTTCAATCCAGTGCCGGCTGTGCTACTTTACCATGCTTTGTGGCACAATGTATACTGAATTTGTTGCTTTTAGCAATTTTTCCTTTTTGGCAAAGTTCCGCCTAATTGTCTGCCTTATTGTTTTTTTTTTTTTTTGCTTCTGATAACACCTCTGGATAAAATAAGCATTGTCAACTTGTTTATTGATTTCGCTATATTACGAAATTGTTCAAATGATTGTTTTGCCTCTGTATAATAATGTTGGCTGTAATTGAACTTGTTATCGCTTGAGGCTGGTATTGAACAAATGTTTCGACACTTGTGTTGGTTAATTATCAACGTGTAATATTATTTTATCATGATAATATTTTATTTTCTTATTTCATGAAACTTACTGAATTAACAGTAATTTTGTGTTTTAACATTATCTTTGACTATTTACAATTGTAACATATTCGTGGCCAGTGCTTGGGTGATCGATTAATCGAACGGCCTCGCGTTTGGAACACACCTTTCACTCCACCTATTTTGTGCTGCATTTGCCGTCGCCATGTAATCTTACTTGCAAAATATTTTGGAAGTTTTTGTCACCACTATTATGTGGTAATTTTCTCTTTGACGGCTTCGTGCGGTCCTGGTGTTCGGGACTTGGTTTTGGCGTATCGACTGTCCATGGTGTGGCCAATCACTCCCCTTCCTGAGGGATGATTTAGGCTCTTAGCTGCTCTGCAGTCGCTTTTTCATCTTGGGAGCTTCTCCACTCAGGAAGGCTGTATGTTTTATATCATATTTATAATATTATTGCCCAGCTCCCGTCAACTATGCAAATTGTCTCTCATAAATGGACATAATTAAAAGAAAAATAAACATATGTTCTCTGCTGTTTTGCTAATTGTTCACGTTTAAAAGAAGAGACAGTTTAATAATTTTCCACAAAAATCTGTTCTCTGCTGTTTTGCTAATTATCAACGTTTATGAGAAGAAGGAGAAAATTTAAAAATTTTACATAATATTATGTAGCCTTGGCATATTTTTCTTATGTGTTGAGTAAAAGAGTATTATAAAATTAGTGTACTATGTTCAACAATCTTTACACTCCTTTTGGATAATTTACTTGAAAAGTTTCATTTTGTCTACTTATGAAAATCAAAATATCTACTCTCTATTTTTTTTATTACTTCTGTATGTTCTAAAGTATGTAGGAGGCAATTATTTATTGTGACTCGACCTTCTGTTATTAACAATAAACTCTCTGTAGAGTGCCTACACTGTTAATAAAAGTTCAAACATATTCTTATTTATTATTGGAATAAGAAAACGTGGCAGGATGCTATGATACAAGTAAATTATCAGTTATAATAAATGAAGTCCATCTTGGCCTCTCCCAGAGACTGGGCGTATGTGCATTCGTCCCCCTTACCACTCCTCTCTCTTTGGGTCGACAGTACTCTGTTGGCATCATTTTTTGGAAGAAGCTTTGCGAGAGAGGGACGTCACGCGTCCTCTAGGTGCCATTACTGAAACCTACCTGAATGACCAGCCGTTCCCGGCTACCCGTAGTTCGTTCAAGGTCACGTTTAGCCAAGAAACGGGAAAACCAACGATTGCTAAAAAAAAATTTATTCCAGTATCATAGTAAAAGACAAGAACGTGCCAACTGGGGGGGCAAGGGGGCTGGAACCCCCCCCCCCCCCCCCTAAGTAAACCTTTAGGGGCAAAGAATGTATCTTGCCACGCCACCCTCTTTTTCTGCGTTCCCCACATTTGCAGTTACATTAAATAATTACTTCTCTACAAGAACTTTTTTTTTCCGTAATAGTGAAAAAAAAAAGTTTTTTTTTTTTTGCTACATCAATTAGTAATTGTTATGATATTTACATTATACCTGCAGTATAACCAAACGTTTATGCATAACAATACCTTAAATAGCACCATTTTGCACCATAAAAACTTCGATTTTCCCGGGGAAGGACCCTTGGACCCTGCTTTATTTGGGTTATCACATGTTTCTTCAACAACAAAACCAGCCGCTCCGAAAAATTATTTCTGGATAATCCCCCAGCAATGCCCATAATATCTCATTCGAAATATTACCTCCGCTATAACATGATTTAAAGATATCAAAATTAATATTTGCGCCCACCACTTCTCCCGCTTACAGAATCAAAACTTATTCTTTCCTCCCTCCCCCACCCCTTCTCAAAGAATACCTAGCACGTCCCTGATGTGCCGATATAGCGCGCGTGAGCATCACCCATGGTCGTTTCTACTTGATATCTTTCGGACTTGGACCATTTTAACTGTCGAAATATTTTCAGCTCACATGCGAGGCCATCGGGTTCAAATAGCCATGGGCTATTTACTTCGTAAGTTTGCAGCCTACTGTTTGACGCGAGCTTTTTTTTTTTTCTTCAGCATCGTAGTAATGATGCAAGACCCTATACCAGTTTTGATGGATTGTGGTCACGGTGAATAATTCGGGAACTGTTTGTGAACTTCGAATCGGCAGTAAAACGACAGTAACTTTAAACTGTATTATTTTTTTTCACTTCATTAATTAACTGCCCCTTCAATGAGTCTCACTGTTCACCGACTGAGCTAGTCCAGGTATTGTAGCGAATTGTTATAAGTGGTTCAAAACCTAGAGATAAAACGTAGTTTCTATTTTAAGGCCCCAACTATACGGAACCTTAAACGAGTGCGCATATAACCCCATAGAACCGTCGCGGCTAGTTAGTGGGGTTTCATGGCTGAAATTATGTCGGCAAGGAGACTTCCATGTTTGAACGCGTATACTCGTAATCGTGAAAAAGTTAACAAATTGTACATCGCCCAAAGACTGGAACTTGAAGATGTGTTGATTGCTCAAGAAAAATTTAAGTTTTATTTCCTTCTTTCGCAGATCGCTGATATTGTTTGGTAGGAATTATATCAATATTCATTTGCATAAAAGATTTCGAAAACAGTTTAACTTGCTAGTCAAAAATAGAGAATATCAATATTTTTAAAAAGCTACTTATAAAAATGGCCATCTAAATATACTTATATAAGTCCAGAAATAAAATCATATTTATTTAAATACTACAATTATATTTTCATCACAATTAGCCCTTATGTTGGTACTACAGCCCACATATCAGTAATTTACGTAATAAAATGGAGAAAAACATTATCATCGCTTCATTAGTTGAAAAGTAACACTAACGTGTAAATGCCTTTGTCTTTCTTATAATTTATGAAACCTTTGTATTACAACTGTCAAATAACTATACTCTGTTTGCGACTAGAAGAGACTTTCTTTAAATATTTCTAACTCCCATTTTCAAGCGATAAATTGTAAACTACGTGGAACTATATCCTCTCTCCATGCTGCCAGACTAGCTGTAACCACACCTGTCACGGCATATAAGTAAAGGCTAGTGTGTTTTCCAAAAAGTCTCTTCCAATCTTGGACGGACTATAGAAATAACTCGTTCTGGTCGGTGAGATTCCGCATGTTTCCTTGTAAGCTAAGGTATGGATTGGAGCCACACTTTGCCGGGTCAAGATGCAGGGTAGCTGTAAACTTTGAGTGGCAGGTCATTATCCTTGCAAGGCAGAAGAAGGTTCGGCCCTCCCCAACCCACCGCCCCCCCCCCCCCCCCCCACACCTCAAACCCCGCCAACCACAGGTAGTCACATAGCGGTTCGTGCATGTCTGGTTACCTACATACAGGCATACATCTAGAAAATGGACACAAACAACGCCATCTCTGGAGGCTGAATCTCAATAATCGTCACTCCCATTCAGCCTTAAGTTATGATTGATAGTATGATTGGTGTGTTGGGTGGTATGGTAGTATTGAGTTTTTCTTTGGTTATAGGTGACGGTATTTTGGTTGGCCGGGTATCAGCCAGTAATGATGATTTGACGTAAGGTGGAAATGTTTGCATTGTGGGTTGGTCTGGACTGTAAGTTTGCTTGGTACGCTTGTGTTATCATGGATGGTATGTTGGATTTATATATTTCCCAGCATATCTGTTTTGTGATTATTGATGTATGTCAAATGGCGTGGACAGTATGTGTGTTGGTGAGTCCTGTAATGCTATGGAATGCTTGAGTTAAAAAGTGTTTGGTAGGGGTGGTTATTGTATTTCGACTGGTGACAGCCGGTATGGTGGACGGTATGAGAATAATTTGATTGTGTCACTGGTATGGGCTTTATGTTTTTTCTATTTTTATGGTCTGTGTATACGAATGGTCGAGGTATGCTAGAGGTATAGTGGGTGGTGTGGTTGGTAGGTATAAGCGGTGTTGGTTTGGTAGAACAAGTAGAATAGGTGTTACGGCTGGTGTCAGCTATATAGTTGCTCGAGATATGATGAATATTGGGCATTGTGTATTGGGTGGTGCGGTTGAATTTAATTTTTTATTTGGTTATACGATATGGAGTATTGGTTGTCTGGTATGGCTTGGATTATATAATGGATGGTATGGTGGTGTAGTGAATAGTATATATTTGACTGGTGTCGACCAGTAGAGCAGAAAGTATGAGCAGTAAGTCTTTTTTTTTTTGGTAAGGTCAGTGTGAGTAACGAAGCTCCTACATATAAATAACAAACTTTAAAATTACACAAGTTATATCTGAATAATATATATAAAAATCTAAATATAAGTCTGGGATAGGAAAAAGAATAGCATGTGAAAGTTAACCTATATATATATATATATATTTATATATATACACATATATACTGTTAAACTTAAAAAGAAAAACTAATTGCTTGCCTATGTAAGTCTGGTGTTGGTCGGTAGAGCAGACGACATGCATGAGATAATGGAGCTGGAACGTTGAATCTTAAGGTGCCTGCTTGCGAGAATATATAAGCAGCTGGATTCATTTTATGGAGCTGTTTGACAGTGGCAGTCATGAAAATTTGTCGAGAAGAATATATGGCCAATAGTTCTGGTTGGATGCTTGCTTGTATAGACTATATTGAGCTGCGTATATGCAGATTATGTATTCCCTAAGTGAAAAGTGAGCATGCTGGTATAAATACACCACATGAATGGTGTGGAAAATTAAAGGTTTCTGTTCTTATGTTTGTAGTCTGAAATATGCAAATAAATACATTATTAAAAAATAAATAAAGTCTTCAATTTCTCGCTGGTGTTGTTCCCTGCCTACTTCCCCATATATTTAGAATATGATGATACTTGGTTTATTCACATATACATACATTGCATAAAGTCAGAGTAGGATAGTTATCACTACAAAAACCTTTGAAGCAGTGAATAATCAACATTGTATAATATTTAGTCTTGAATAGAGAAGACTTAAAATTAAGCTGAGAGAACCTTTTTTCTGTGTTCTATATACAATTTTTCAGCACAACTTAAAAAGTATCAAATACATTTTAAAATCGAATAATAAAAACAGTTTTCTTTCTCTTATTTTAATCCTTTATCTTAACCTGTCTGTTTTAAACAGATTGAATATAAAAAGCAAAATATAATTTTAAACTAATTAATACTGTTATAAAGGACTTAAAAATACATTCCTGGAGTTAGAAATGTTGCTTTTAAACTAAAATTTCGCGAGACTGTGTGCCTCCTAAGAGTTCGCCAATGATATTCGCATATGCATGTACATATTCACATGCTTACGAGTCCGGCATGCTTTGCTGCACGATTAATTAAAAGTATAAAAAAATATGATTAGATATGAGCATAGGCACATATGATTCACACTCCGACTGAAAATAATGAAATGACGTTAATTAATTTGGCTTTAAATATTTTTTGAAATGGCAAAATAACGATGAATTTAAACTAAACAGAGCTGTCCAATAAATGAGGTCATGGTCCATACATAAGCTGATTTAAAATAAATATAAAATACATTAAAAATATTTATGTAATTGTACGAGGGAATTCTTCACTTTCGCTTGGAATACGAATATACATTATTAAGGCTTTGGTTCTGATGTGGACGTACTGTAGGTAGTGGCTAGTATGCCCGACTTGAAACCCGAAGGTCCTGGGCTCAAATCTGTGAACTACGTTATAATTTCTGCTTCTTTCAAAAGTTACCAGCTGTCATGGCAAAGTGTGAAATTTACATAATTTAAAATTTTTAAACCAAGTTTTACATTACCGATGAATTTAATATATTTTACTGCATTTTTCAAATGATATATAAGGTAAATTTAAAAAAAATTAGACTTATTATTTAATGTATTGCTTCATAGATGACTGATTTACAAGACCGGCCAGCCTAGTGCCTCGCTGTCATTAGCTTCCCTTTCTTCCCCGGTCTGTGTTTGCCTTTGTCACTGCAAGCGCATGTCACAGATGGCACATCTGGCCAGGCGGATGTGTCGGCGTCTGAATACGCGCGTCGTTAAAAGGTTATGCGACTTAATTTTCATTAAAAAAAAAAAGTAAAACTATTTAAATAAAGTAAAATAATAAGAAAAAATATTGACTTTCTAAAATATTGACTTTCTAAAATATTTAGTTTTATATATATATATATATATATATATGTGTGTGTGTGTGTATGTGTGTGTGTGTGTGTAAGTAAAACCTAAATAATAAAAAAAATAAATATTTAAAAAAATATACTTAAAAATATTGACATGTAAACAAAAACCTTAAGAACTGTATATATTAATTAAGTGTAAGTAATAAATAAATACGTAACAAAGTATTGAAAACATTATATTATATATATAAATTATATAAGTTCAATCTAAATAATAAAAAATAAATAGTTAAAACTCATACTAAAAAAAATATTGATATTTAAATAAAAATCTTATAAAGATATAGTATGAATAAAAGTGTAATATCTTTAATGAGAGAAAAGATATTATTTATTTGTCGCCAAGTTATATACTTCTTATAAACTATTTTCCCGGCGCATATCGCGATATCCGATTGGTCTAAGGCATCAGCCTGGCGACCCAAAGTCCGGTAGTTCGATCCCGTGCCATTCCTAGTGGCCATTTCTAGAACTAATATGGTGCCCGAGCGACTGGCGCGCCAAACTATGATGACAAACCTCCTCCCAGCCAATGCCAGAACTAATGTGGGAAACAAATGACAAACAAAAAACATAGATGGTGGCCTCCTTGTAAATGTTAACAAAGATGGCGGGTTTCAGTAACATATAAACACATGACAAATAAACAAACCCAAATGGCGGCCTCCAGTAACAGACGATGTAAAAAAAATGACGAAGGAAGGGGAGAGAAAGGAACAGGAGGAAAGGGAGAGAAATAAAGGAAAGAAACAATGATTGCAAGAGGGAGCATGGGGAAAAAAACATACTGGTTACAAAGATGCAGTCCAAGATGACAATGTATTGGCTACAAATATGGCCACATAGTGGCTACAAAAAAGGTGGTCCAACACAGTGGTGTACTGTCTACCAACATGGTGGAATGCAACACGGTGGTCGCATGACCGGAATGACAGAGCAGGCAGTCCGGGAATCCAACATTGCTGCCAGTGCCTTGCGCCTCCTGCTCCAGCCCTTGTCCTGGAGTCTACATTATCTATCTACTAAGTTAATTTGCTATTATTTTGCCATAATTCATAAGACTGCAATTTGCTCTTTCTCTTACATTGAACTAATCGTGTAAGTTTCAAATTATGCAACGCATTTTTATATTTGAATGTAAATATTTTAAAACTGTTCATTTGATAAGTATTTGCACCTTCGAGTTAAAAATTGATTTATTTATTCTTTCATTTTCTCTTATTTTAAAATACCTTTTAGGTCTCCTGCGGGTTTCCTCACTGGTCCAGGCTCCACGGGTACAGCCGTGGCTTCCATCTCCTCTCGACGCACCTGTAGAAACCTGTCGAAACATAAGAATCATGTCCAGAAACTAACTTCTGAGTGCATTTTTCAAAATGTAGGAAACAAATGCCATTCATTGTATTACACAAATAGTTTCAAGATAAAAACCTAATGTCTAACGAGTAGCTGCAGCTTGTAGAAACACTCTTTCGGACGAAAATGGCATATATATTCTTTTCTCTGAACCAGGTGAAACTGTTCAAACGATATTGACTTTTTGCAGAGAAAGTACTACAGAAATTCTATATGTTATCATTGGTGTACATTGACCAGGTAAAGCCGATGTATTTGTTCCTTTAGGATATTTTTAACAGAAATTTTCTTAAATAAATAATATGCATCTACAATTATTTGGCCTATGATTTTTTGGCCTAATTTCACTTGGCCTGAAATTATTTAGCCTAAAGTAATTTGCCCAAATATTATCTAGCTTAAAGTCGCTTGGCCTATATTAATTTGGGCTAAAATCACTTGGCTTAAAGTTACTTGGCATAAAGTCACTTGGCCTATAACTTGGCATAAAATTATTTGTTATAATTTTAGGTCAAATATTTTTAGGTGAAATGAAGGGTACCCGGTCATTGAAGGTCATGGTCATGGGTTTTAGGTTAAAGGTCAAGGTCACATGGATTCCATATGGTTGCCGGGTGATATCGCAACTTGGCAGCCGGCCGGCTCCAGCTCCGAATCCCGTGTATCGATTTGTCATACCATATGCCTATAAAACCAATATGTACGCCACTGCTCTGTCTTCGAAAAAAATCCCCCAATCACCTCGAATTGGCTGTAAAGCAGTTTTTGGGGGATTGTTTTTGCAACTGGGGATTCCCACCTTTTCGAAGGGAAAAATAGAAAATTTTGAGGAAACAAAGGGAAATTTTTAAACCAAAAGTGACATTTTGAGGGGAATTTTGTCGATTTTGAGGGAAAATGGCTACAGGTGACCTGAATAACAGAGCATAAACAGCAGCGAGCTCCAGTCCCACGTCTCGCTCAACCGAAACAAAGATAATCATACTACTGAGGTTCAATACAACAGGAAATATACCACAAAATCGAGCATCCATCAGACACCAAGACCATGCCCGTACTAAAGCCACACGGCCAATTATTGATTATGTAAGCGTGCATCGAAGAACGACTATATAGTGAGACAGAATTTTTGTTTCCTTCGTTTACAGTTCTTGTTTTCATGGGACTGTTGTGCTGTCGAAATCTTATTTGATTTATTAGTATATGATGAATATTAGTCGTGTCATTAATTTCTGCCCGTCATTAATTTTATTGCGTTAAATTACCTGTTTCATCTGTGTTTACCGTATTTAATAATTGTGAACTTTGTATTGGATTTCTCACTGCTATCCCAGTTAATATTTGATGTATTACTTTGTCTGTATATGTATTTTATTTTAATCTCTCTGGCAGAATTGTTAAAATGTATGTAAGTTTGATATTAATCAAATTCTTTTGTTAGCAGGAAAAGTAATTTTCATATTCGATTTGTTCCCCATAAAATGCTGTAATTCATCAAAAGGGTAACGTAGCAATTAAAAGATTTTGCTCGGCGTCTTCATGATTGTCGGTTGACTTGGTTTGCAAAAGAGGCGATTCCTGTTGATTAACAAGGAGGGAATGAAGATTTATTCCTCGATCCAGCATTTAATTTGGAATATCATATTCCAAATTGGGGAAATCCAGCCAATCTACCAAGGACTACTAAAACGGCAAATTTCAACTAATTATTAAATTTTGTTGACATAATCAGTGATAATATTCGGTGACGTACCAAATTGGCTTGAAACGAATAAACTATGCCTAATTTTATGAACTCTTATCAGTTTGTGAAAAATTACACCTGCCACCCAGAATTCCCTATTTACTGGAGTTCTCCCACCACTAGTCGAGTACCAGTTTGATTAGTGCTTATTTGTTAAGGTATTTGGTATGTCACATAATTGCCTTTGCCAACCTTTTTTATAATTATGATTTTTCACTCAAATTGAATTTTAACCACCCAACTATGTTGAATATACACCTCGATAACAAACTCTTGGAGACCAACAATGTGAACTATTGTAAATATTACAAAATAAGTATGTCCGCGTGGCGTACTTTAACCTTAAACGATTGTTAATAATTCTATACCTTTCAGCCGATATTACACGATACCTGGAGCCATACTTGATTCTTGTACAAGTTTCTACAAGCCCTGGTGTACGAGTCGGTATACCAGCCGCTATATGAGCGGCTATGGAAGATTCATATTACGCGACAGCAGTTTGCGTACTAGCATTTGGCACCCTCGGCGGGTGCGCAGTGTGTGGTTTGTAGTACATGTGAACTTCATGTGTAGAACTGCTACCAGATAGTAATTTCCATAGGCCTACGAAAAAAAACTAGCTTAGTGCATCTTAATATTGCTATATTACTGTTCGCCATTTATATAAATTGATTGCTTACTGGTATAGTTTCATTAATTTTCGTGAAAATGACCTGAAGTCGCTGAAGCACGAGTGTGTTATTTTAAATTTTGATGAAGGTTACTGACCGGTTCCAAAAACTGTTTTTTTTTTTTTATTTACGAACCAGGATATTATCAGCATGTAAAATAAAATTATAAAAGAAAATTGGGTCCGGCAGAATTTTGAACTCACGCTCAAGATTCACGTACGATTCGCGGGCCCCGCGTCTTTACTACCGTACTACCAGTTCACACAATAAAAAAAAAGTCAAGTTTATACATGCATATGTAACTTATAATTTAATTAATTTTTTCATACAGAAGTTAATGTCTTAAGTATTTTTTAAACGGTTTTAAGCAGTAATTAAAAGTTGTCATCGCCAATATTATTCGTCGTTGGCGTATTTAAAATCTCTTTGAAAGAGTTTCAACCTTACGGATGCATAATCACGATGGGGGCATCCTTTTCGGTTTCTTCATCAACTCGTTTCCAATAGTAGCTACGGGGAGCGCCCTACGCTTTGAAACTGCGATGTTATTGGCCAGGTACGAAACCTGGTATGGGACCTGCCACGAAAAATTGGACGTGTGCAATTACCAAACCTGGTACGAAATCTGGCCGTGTAAGGCGGGAAATGCTGATGGGTGCCATAATGGGTCCACCATTATGGCGGACCTTGCACAAGCTTTTACGGAATCTGATATCGTGTAATATCGCCTTTAAAATAGTTTTACTTCTTTGTCGCTACCTATATCGTGCCCTCATTACATATGCCAAAATGAGTATTTCACATTTATTGGAAAAACTAATAATTTAATATTTTTTATAATTTAAGCACGGTTGTTGTTATAATGAACCAAAATTGGTCCAGCTACCAGAAAAAATTTCTTCGTCCACAGACACCAGCAAATCGCCTTCTGGTGTGCAAATGGCTTCAAGTGGCCAAAAAATTATTTATAGGACATTTAATGTTTTTGTAATATCAGCAGTAAAATGGATAGGAAATAATTTATAGAGACTACTGTAGGGAATTGACGGTAATTCTAGACATATAGTATTTTGCACAACAAATGACAAAATTTCACATGATTAACATATTTAAAGAAAGTTCAAAGTAACTGCTGTTGTCTTTAGAACACCACAAAGAAATTTCATGGAAGTTCATTATGTCAGTTCCTCGTAGACGTCGCAGTATAGGGACCTGGCAAAAAAAATTGTAGGACTTTAAAGAGAATTTTTAAGGTGTTCCTCTTACTTCAAGAAACATTTCACTGAAACTAAACACAGAGTTCCAATCACTTTTCGAAAATTTTGTCACTTGTAAAAACGATAAAATTCTAAACTTGGATACATTAAAATTTCCTCATGTTTATAACTTTTTAAATGACCCAACATCACCAAACAAATATAATATGCTCAAAAGCGAGAACAAAGTTTGATACAAAAACAAAAATTTTTAGAGTGTACTGAATCTATGTATCAGTCAATCTCGTACAGATTAAATCACTGCTTTTTATGCAAATTATAATACAAGTTGATTGTAACTGAACGGAATTCAAGCAATTGTAGTACGGAAATAATAATATGGCAAGAAGGAAGATGTCTTCATAGACAATTATCTTGACATCCGTTCGAAATCTTAAGTAAAAACTTGTATGTGCGGGCATATATTCAGTTTGAATAATTAGGTAGTGTTAGGAATATTTCACTTACTTTATTGGCAACAAATAAAAATTCAGTCATTTGTACAATCGTTTGTCCAAGTGCTGCTGTCAAAAGGAAATAAATTACAATGTATTCCTGTGTTTTGTACCTTTAGATAAAATACTTTAAATAGTACAACACAAACTGTGTTCGGAAATAGATCTCGAGTCTGCCCAATAACTCATAGAATTATGAGTTATGGCTATCATACACCATGAAACTATATTCTTCTTTCAAATGCGTCATCATACCATCATCCACGGGACATTGCATTACTTCGTGTGACCAGGTGTAATGAAGTAATTGGTTCTAACTGGCAGAGTATTGAAACGCACGACTTATGTTATGGGGCCCATTATTTATCACCGAGTTAAAATTAGTGTTTTTTAAACGCAAATACGGCATAGGCTTCCAATAACAACTATGCATAACGTCCTAAAATGTTAAATAACTGTAGTACGTTAAATAACGTAATATTTACTTTCTTCGCTCAAAAGTGAAGAACATCCTCGGTACTCAACGTTGTCAGCATTCACCAATCAGAAGCTAGAGTTTCAGAATAGTCACCAGAGACGAAACTGAGTACAATTAGCAGTATGTCATTACTGCATACTGCAGAGACCACGCATTTCCTTCATATGTATCAGCAGTTGTTATTAACGACTAAAGTTGATTGTATATACCCCTACCTCCTTTTCGGCACTATATTAGAGATCATATTTTTCGTAAATTTCAGAGCTAGTCAGGCGACAGTGAAAGCACTTCGGTGTGGAAGTAGAGAATGTAAATATTGCAGCCAGTTAAACAGTTTTATTTAACTAACTTATTTTTTGTCGGCCAAGTGTGTAGCTTTTCTTGTTTCAGATTTTCTGAAATATCAATCATTTTGGTCAGGCTTTGAAGTGGCAAGTTTCATTAGTGAGTTTCGTACTTAAAATTTGATAGTCTGCTCAATGGAGTAATTATATAGGCTATATAATGATTCAAATTATCTGTTACATAACTGCAAATAAATAAAGGACATTTAATCCTCACAGTAAGCTAATTCTTTTTATGTAATATGCCATCAAAGATATTTTATCTCTTTCTTGAATATAAATATCTAGTAATTGATTTTCCCTCGGTCATCAAGCTAGCACGAAAGACCCGAAGCGAGCTTCTGCGTGGAAACGGGAGACCTTGATGAAAGGAAAAGAGTGGAAAAGAGAAAGGAGATTAAAGTGTAATGGCTAGAAAGTGAAATTAGAAAGTTTTAAGGAGATTGCGTAATTAATCCGCTAAAATGTTAAAATTTATTTCGCGTTCCATATTTTTACGATAGCCAAATTAGTAGCAGAGGAAAAATTCTCGTTCGGAGAAAAGAAGCGAGTGATACTTTATACCATGGCAAAGTTCATTTTATGTTGCTTTTAACACGGAATTTCAGAGGAAGTCTTCGCAAAAATTTTCACCCGAGGAAAAGATAAAACTACAAAATAATGAAAGGACATAGATTAAGTTTCATTTTATTTAAGAGAGCTTCAATGAGCCATATCTCTCATATGGTTTCTCTAAACGAAGTGGTACGGTTTCTGGGAGAACTGCGTAACTGGAATTAAAATGTATCGACAAAGAATTTACCAGTGGTATTCAGATCCGTGCAGTAGTTTGGAATAAAACTTTTAGAATTTCCTGGTCAAATACTTTGTCGTGAGTATAGTCTAGAAGAAAAATATATATATTTTTTTAAGTTAGCTCGCTGTAGCAGACACACGCATATCCTCTACGTATTTCAGATTTCCTGTGATAATGAAATTAAAATTTTTTCGGATATTCTTGTATGATTACGAGGTCACTGATTAACTATTGTCAATTTTTTTAAAATTCCTTCCCCCCCCCCCCCCATTTTTTACATATTTAATAAATTATAAACACAGACCCTCATTGGCAAAATTTCAAGAAATGAATACGTTCATCACTGTGTACACAAATAGCTTAGCAGTAAGGCTCTAATTGTGAATATCAGGAAGACTTAAAGAAACGAAGTACAAGGCAAAAGAAAACTGCAATAAGCGGAACGTCCTATTACATATGACACTCAAGCAGAACTTCCCTAAAAAACTTACAGAAAGTTTTGCTTGCGATAACTGAAACAGCGTAAGGAAAAATTACTTTATGTTTACTCCAACTTAAGCGTCCAAGTTAATTACTTTTACTGCTTAACTGCCGTGAGGGATTGAATCCTTAGTACTGTATATCTCTGCTAGGAGAAAGTAAGACAGCATCTTCAGTAACAGTATGGCATATAGGCTGCAATATGATTGTGAATTTAAATTTTATTTGCGTTAAATAGGATGTTGCTCCCGGTCATATTACTAAATTCTAAATCATGTAAATATTTAAGAAGAAATCAATTACAATAAATCATGTGAGATATTATTTCTGAAGCTATAATTCAAATGTGTTTAGAATGTAATTGAAATTTTCTTTTAGTTATACAACTTATTCAGAACTAAATACAATAAAATCTTATCTATAAAGTTTCTCTATAATAGTACGGAAAAAATTATAATGACCTCAGACATACACGAGACACACTGACCAACTCAGCCACTTTCTTATCTGTCGGTGATGTGATTTGCGGACGTTTAAAAAATTCGGGTATGGAAATGGTTCATACCAAGATCTCTTAAGCGCCGAGCATGAAATTCACTAGTTACTGGAATAAAATAAGGGTTTCTCTATTGGAACACCTGAATCCATTGATTAGGCCTAGCGTGGGATTCAAAGTGTTAAGAATATGTAAATCAGTGGTCCATTCGTAATAAAAGTACATAAAAATAAAAAATAAAAAATATAGAAAATAATAAACAAAAAACGACATGGCGATAAAATATTATATAAACCATAGGTCAAAACCAAACGCTATCTCTCTTGCCAGAGAACGTACATAATTTATACTAGCACCAAAAGTTTTGGGAATAGCAGCAATAGCAGTAGAACAAAATCTCATTTCAAATAAATATACGGGCTAAGATATAATGCTCCACTCTAACTAGACACGAAACAACAAAGAAAGCATAGCTAAAACAAGGTGTAAACAACCAAAATCCCAGACAGCAAATAAAAAATCACAGCGTTTAGGAATCTCTGCTTTCCTGCCATCTTCATGTGTTTATAGTATGATCAGTTTTAAAACTTTAGTACAAGTAATAAATATTTAGTAACAAAGCTGTGCGTACCAATGAGAAGGAAGTTTATTTCTGAGCAAACTTGTATTTGATTGGCCCCCTGTACCCACTAATGAGAAGTTAAGCTAAGTCCTCTCTGATTGGTGCGGCTGTCTAGGCACTTCTGTTGACGTTCGAGGGGTTAGTGAGCAGAAATAATTTCTTTGTTATCGGCGCTTGCCTCTTGGTTCATAATTGGTAGTCAAATTTCCTTAATCTCAATACACTGTTGGCTTATGTCATATTTATATTCTAGCAATATAGAAGTTTCCATTAGTTTGACTTTGAAGGTCTTCATGTTTTTACTAATCACGTCGCGTTATTCTATAGTATCATGTTTTCGCAGGCATATTCCGCTAGTTGGGGATCTGTATTATTCACCTTGCTTTGTATTTTTTTTTCATGTGCTCTTATGCATGTTAACAATGGCCGGCCAGTTTCTGCAATATATCTACTGCCGCAATATTTCGGTTTTTGAAAGATGCATCTTTTTGTTTCTTGTTATTCTATTGCTATTTATATTTGGTAACGATACGTTATGAAGTGGAACTTAATATGCAGCAGTGTGTATGTTGTATAAAGTGAATGATCTTAGTTTTCCCGACAGACCTGAGATGTAAACAATGAAAATGATAGCTGCTATTGTTACTGTCTTTTGGCTTGCTGTAGTCAGAACCAAAGTTTCAAAGCATAACCATCACTGAGAAATTAATATTTTTGGTCTCCACTTCTGCAGCGTAATCTTTATCATCGAGATAAAGATTTAGAGTTTTCTGAAACTGAAAGTTATGTTTACACAATAGTACGAATGTCTGTATGTAAAGATGTGTTTTACTAATACCCTCTTAATAACCAAACCGTTCACAAAAATATGTTGTGGAAGAATTGTGTCACTAAATATTATACACTCAGACAAAGGTCTTGTTTAATGAATCACATTTTGTTTGGCGCAGCCAAATTAATTGTTTGTCGAGGGGAAATTAAATGTTTTGTTGTTAAAACGAAATTATTTTGTGGTTCTTATTTGGTTTCCCAAACTGTAACATTTGGTTCGTGCAAATAAAGATTTGTTTAGCTGTATGTAGGTACATTACACCCTTTCGGTTAATTAAAAAAAATTATAGCCTGGCCGAGATTCGAGCCTGAATCGTTCGCGCTCACTTGCTATAATCTATTTCATATAATAATTCCTTTTTTTAAAGATCGTGTAGAAGTACTAACTTGTAAAAAAACATGCTACGTATCTTTCGCCGCAATATGTTTTCCACCTAACGGTCAGAACATATTTTGTCTGTAATGAAGGACATCGATGAGACGTTAAGCCTATCTATATACATCAAAACGTGACACTAAGCTGTTCACGCATACATTATAAGAAATAATTGATTTCGCTTTAGAATTTTTTATCCCTGCAAAGGATATAAAGTGATTAAGGTCCATAGTTTATTCACTTGAAAAATATGTTTAAAGATTACAGCTTTCTTGCCCAGTAAACAAAAATAATACATTATAATGCTCACAGAGAATTAGCTACGTTATATGTGCCTTAGATTTATTTACGACGGCGATAGTCTCATCGTATTACTACAATTTTTCTGTCAATTACATTTATATAGATGCAATATTTTGAAACATAATTCACAATAAAATTCAATACCGTATCACAAAAACATTAAAATTATATACTAATCAAAAGACTAGAAATGGGTTTGTAACGCTCATACTTTTAACTGAATGCACCTACAACTAGAGTCGTGTGGCTAGGTGTGTACTTAAAAGCATGACATAAAACTGTGGAGCATCGTTTGTTACAGACTGCGAATTTGGTTTGACGTCATTAATAAGATATTAATCGCTATTTTTATGAAGTAGCAGTTTGGTCGTTACAGTACATGTATGTGAAACTTGGACGTTTTAGGAATTCGGGGAAGTTGTAAGAAAATATATTTTTATTCATAAAAATAGTATTTTGCGATAAAAAGTGACGCTAGGTCGTCAAAGAGGCAAGATCGGGCATTTTGTAGTGCGTACATGCAACGAGGCTATTTATAAATGAACCGCGGTGCTGAGTGCAATTAGAAGACATTATATGACTTTAACATAAATATTATTTGCCGCAAAAATTATTCCATAGCAAAAGATGAGTGGTTTTAATAAATTAATAACATTTCTTTTCGCTTTGTTGCTGAATTAGGAGGGGATACCAAACAAAATGGCGGTTCCGGTTTGAGAAAGGCTCGGTGATTACAGACTGAATCGAAATTGTTAGGAAGCAGAAATGTTACTCACGGAAATATATTACGTTAAAAATATACAGAGAGCTCGGGGAAAAATAAATTTCTGGGAATTCGTTCGTACATTTGTATTTTACACATGAAACATGAGTCATTTCATGAAGGCGTGGCTTCGGAAGCGAGCTTCGCGTGGTAGCTATCAGATGGCAGCACACTCACCTATTCTAAAGTTGTCTCGCAAAAGTTATTTATCCCGGCCGTCTGAAAGTAAATTTTTCATTTCTTACGGGCCCAAAATAACTCAGGTTTGAAATATAATGCTTCAAATTTATTATATCTCTCCTCTTTAATTAATATTTAGCATGCACGTGGCGACTTTAGCAGTAGCTTAAAACGAAACAAAACTATCACACACGGTTTAAGTTCCATTTGATTTGAAACAACTACAGGTTTTTCTAAAACGAAGTTTAGTTTATTACACTAATAACAGATGTTTCGTAGCCACATAAATTAAAATACATATACATTTTGTCCAAGAACTCCTTCCTGCCCGCGTATTTCGCCGATGTTTGTTCTGCGAAGGCAGGACTCTCAGAACAGCTAATATGTAATTTTCTTTCAATCGTTCAAGCATCACCTGATACAGGAGTTTGTATATGGGATGATGTTAATTTAATTTTTGACATGTTCCAACACACTGGCTGTCAAATAAATGAATTCCTATGTAAAAAAGACAGACTATTCACTCTAGCAACCTGAACTATAGTGACTACTGCTGAAACGGGAATGTTTTGAAATTAATGCATTTTTAATATGTAATGACGCAACATTTTACAATAGCGGATATTTTGTATTTACAGAACTGTTTCTATTTTTCAGTTCACTAAGGTATAAATACAGCATTGTACTGACCTATACCGACAAACTCATCAAAACATAGATTAAAAAAATATACATGACATATAGCCTACGTCTACTCCGAAGGGGTGAAAACCGCCCTTGAAAGTGTAGTTGAAGTAGATGTTTTTTGAAGAAGTACAAAGCACAAAAATATGAGCTCCAATATCAACCCCTGTCCACAAAAAGTGAAGGGTTGGTATTATATACGTGTAAATAAAAATTAAACTATATTGCTTGGTCTGTAATCTAAAGTACGTGGTGAACAAAAAAATTGTCTTGTGTTTTTAAGCTAAGTGCAGCCGTTTTCGAGAAATTAATTCAAAATTTTCCAACAATGAATGTCAACGAGCAGCACATTTGCTGTTGGTGCATGGTGTTGCTGTTTTAAATGACAGCATGTGATTATGGAACAAGTCGTGTTTCGCATGTTATCCACATTGGCGGAGCCAACGTGAAGGTATGGCAAGGAAATGCGGGTATTTGTCACCGAATGCCGCCCCTTTCCCCCGCCATCGTGTATGTACCTGCGGATCTGAAAACGTTCGCATTATCACTGCAAAACTTGACTCACAGCACGTCTAAGATATTTGATAGTCTTGGATTCTAATTAATTATTGTTAAACCCAGGAAGGTGACTACACGGAGACGCACTGAAAACATCGCATTAGGATTAATGTCGTCTAATATGCAACGCATAATTCGCAATGCTTTATTGCGATGTTTGTGCTTAAGATATCTGAATAACTACAATTTTGGTAAGTAAATACTAAAAACTATAAAATAACGTGAATAAGTTATCTGAGCAAAAACTTGTAAAACAGTAAGCAAAATCTCCCAAATATGTGTATATATAAATACAAAAGTCTCTCTGAGACACGAGTTTTACGATGACAAAAATGTAAAGAAGGTATTTATTAGTTTTATACCTTTGTAATTTAATCCAATCCTGTCATATCTGTAGTGTCAACATGTTAGCACAAATGTGAAAAAGAAAATAACACGTGCGCAGATTCTCTTAAACTATGCATACGACAGTCCGCGTCTGGCAAGGGAATAGCAAGCTCTGATTCCGTTGAGAAAATATCTTCATCACTTGAATCACTGAGTCAACGTAACTGTCCACACATGTAATAAAACTCTCGATAGCATCTTCCATCCACCCACCCGTATCCCACTTGCTTTACTATATATTAAAAAATATAAACACTAACCTCAGTCTTGCCTGGTGACAAAGGAAATAATTTTTCTTGTTACATCTTCGAGCTTTGCTAATCTTAAGTCTGATGTGGCATCGCTTTCACGTTCAAGTATATTGGCCTTTGCCCACACTAGGTCTTGAGAGCAGATGAGGGTGAAATGACGTGAGAATAGAGCAGCGCTGGAGTGAAAGGGCGGGGGAAACAGAAGATCCCTGAGAAACCCCACCGACCAGCGGCATGGTCCGGCACGATTCCCACTTGCAAAATTCTATGAGTGACCCGGCCGGGGATTGAACCTGTTTCTCCTCGGGGGGAAGTAAGCAGTCTAACCGCTCAGCCACAGTGGCCCCCATGAGTTTAATGGCTTTCAATTCGCATATTTAAGGAGGGAACCTAATTTCGTCAATGTCATTCTACTTCAAAATATCGTCTATTCGGTATGTTTAATCGTTGCCTTTATGAATTTTAATTATACTGAAAAGTTCACACTTCCTCGTGTTTTCACAGTATTCGACATCGTTATAGTCCAACCAAATTATAATTTCCTTCTTGACAGAATACTTTGTTGGGGGTTGGTTTCTTTGCACGCAGTGATTTGAAGCATTGTCTATGAAGACATCACTTTTTTCGGGGATATTAAGTAATAACAATTCACTAGTACACTCTTGAAAATTGTCTGCATTCATCTAACTATGACAGTCTCCAGATTAGATTCTAGCGTTACATATTAGTACAGTGTAGTCTAGAAATCCATCTTCAGTTCCCGTATGCACAATAATTAAGCGGTTCAATGAACAAAATTTGCTAGAACACCAACGTGATCTTTACGTTGCCATCATTTGTTGAAGGCTAAATTTCTGTCCACCCACGATTCATCAACGTAAACAATTAGCCGCTTCTATTCTCTGTAAAGTCGTATTGAATTTAAATATCCACAGCACCTGTGGACAATATTTGGGTGCTCAATAAAAATCTTTCTTTTGGTATCACACCTTTAACACTTAAATTCTATTTCTTTGAAAATTTTCTTCAAAGTGTGTACTTCCCATGGAAAGGCAATTTTGATTTTAATGGCACTCTGCAGTTCGGGACATGTAGGTACTCTCTTCTATACTACGTAAATGTGTTCTATTAGATCCCTTATAACCCTCCTGTGATATTCATCTCATTTAACGTTTCTTTATTCGGGACGTAAGCGATGTTTACATGGTGTTGACAGCGATGTATCGTCAGCTGTAATACTTTCTTTGCAAACACTACTAACTGTACAAACGTAAATACCTGCATAATTAGATGCACGCAGGTTGTCTTAATTAATGTATCAATCGTCCTTCACGCGCCTCTTTATAACATTCTTGAACTATATGTCTGGCAATGTTATGTGCCTCATTTTGAATTGTTTGCCTTTCTTCCGTACGGGCTCCATGTGTAACACACTTCAAAGACTTGTCAGACACTCCTGTAACATCGCCACCGATCTGGGGTGCGGGAGGCTATGGGTTCGAATCCCTTTTGATTATTCTGATTAACCGGTTTATATCAATATAATCAGATTAATTTTTAATCCGATCAAAATTATTAATCCGATTTTAATCCGATGGAAACTTTTTTCGTTAATCCTTATTCCTAACCCGACTTGATCGGATTGCTTGATCAAAGAAATTTGATCAAATTTGTTTGATGAAAAATTTTATCAGATTTCTTTTATGTACTTTTTTGTGTGGGTGTATATTTTGTTGTACTATATTTTCTTTCTTTCTTTTTTGGGGTGGGAAGCAGCTCTTGTACGTCCTCACCCTTGGAGCTCTGGCGTTGTACTGCGGTGGTGTGTGCTGAGGAAGGGGTGTATATAGGGCAGTGATGTTCACCCTCTGAGCTCTTGCACTCGACTGAGGTATGATGTGCTGGGGAAAGTCTATATATGTGTTAAGTTTAGTGCAAGAGTGGCATTTTTTTTTTTTTGTGTTGGGAGTTATATTGCTCGTAGACGTTGGTGGAAGATAGACGATTTTTTGGTTATAGTAATTAAACAGAAAGAGAAAATGCTGTATAGTTAACACACGAGAGAAATTATGAAACGTCGCACAGGAAAATCGAATGACGTAGCCTAGCTATTGAAAGAAATAAAATGATTATAATATATGTCCGTTGGGTTCGGGAGATCGTAGAATGAATGACTTATAGTGCATTGTTCTGGGAAATGAAATTAAGCTCATCTGATAAGATACGCATTTCGAAATTAATTAAATGAACACAAGTATGTGACTATCATGATGCCTGTCAATTCTAAATGTACCTTAAATGATTTTAAAATACTTCCGTCGAGCTGCGAGGTCAGTCAAGGAATGACTTATAGACGTGGTTCTTGCAGCCGAGTTGAACACACAACTACATGAATGGATAAAAATCATGTTAACGAATTAATATTTCCCTAGAAAACTCGTTTACCACCTGTGCCACCAATTGTGACACCCATTTTTGTTTGCCTTATTTTATTAAAATTTGAGTTGTGCGTATATTCCTTTCCTAGAAATATGTGTGTGTGTTTTTTTATTTTGGCACAACCGGTGTTCGGTTCGGCCACTTCATTTGCTTGTGCTTTGGTGAGGTAATATTATTAATTAATTTTCACTGTTAATTTATGGTAGTCACTGTTACTGTGACCTAGTAAGTTATTCTGGTATTTATATTATTTGTTTGCCAACATTTGTGTCATAATATTTGTAATTCTGCAAAATTTTCATGTTTGTTATTTATTTTGTTATTTAATTTTACTGGTCAGAATTTTGGTAAAGTTTTCTGCATTTAAAGTTTTTTGCAATGTTTAACCAAGATCGCATACCTCATAAATGATCTATGTATCTCCAAAGATACAATATAAACTAAATATCACATTTTATACAAAATACCTTTTTCAGAATTTTTTGCTATGTTGAAATATATTACTTATTGTTCATCTTAATTTTGTCAGTTCTTTAAAGTTAAATCACATGACTATTTTATTTACTATCGTAAATTGATATATCGATTCTAGCCATAACCGCCTGTAATGATACTTGGTCTACAACCACTTCCGCCAGTCTCGTTTCCTTCTTCTACATAGTTAAAAAATTGGCGTGACATTCTCATAAAAGAGTTTTCTACTGCATCTTCATGATCTGTCATTAATTTTGTACTTTCGCCACGTTTGGTAAGTGTAGCTTGAAGCCCTTTCTTCCCGGGAAATTTTAATCCTTTGAGTTTTGGCAGGCCATTGTTAATTTTATGTGTTTTGGTATGTTTGTTTAGCAGTTCCTGTATAGGGCCTATCTTTAACATTGCCTACGATGTGACGAGCCTGTTTCTTGGTGTCCATCTTCATTATCTTCATGATGAATCTATAACTGCTACTTTCTGAGGACCGTCCAGGGCTGTGAGCGTGTTCCTACTTCCTACTACTGCTCTCAGGCCAAAAATATTTTTTTCTATATTAAACACGGCTAACCTACTCATTAATTTGAACATTTCTAGCTAGTGTCTGCAGTCCGAGCCTTATTTTGCGACCATTACAAATATTCAAGCAGTTTTGGCTTTTGGAGGTTAAAAATAATATCCAAAAAAGAAGAAAATGTAACTTAAATTTTTGTGTTCTGCTCTAAGTTATTATCACCTTAATCTTTAAAAGTATGTAGTCGGGATCCCGTTTATGAAATAAGATGGACATTAACTTAATTATTGATATTACATATGCCAATTGCCTAGTGAACAAGAAATTACATGAATGTGTGTTCAATTTTACTGAGGTATTTCATTTTGATTAAAGAGTGTCACTATGACATGTTTTTTTTTTTATTTGATCACCTTTTAATACTTAACCTAATAAAAATTATATAAAAATTTTAACTGAAATTTCCAAAATTTCTTTACAATTTATACCTGAAAACACTACAAACATAAAAATCGTTACTTCATGTTACGTCCCAAATCATAAAATGCATGAAATTTCATTAAAATAATCACAACAATTCCTGTAACGACTGAAAAAACATTCCAACGATTCTTTACCAGTTACGTCTAAAAGAACTACAAGCTTAAAAATCTTTACTTCATGTTATGTCACAAATCATAAAATTCATTAAAGTTCATAGAAATGTATTACAATCTTTTTCAATATATTACCACTGAAAGCCTTTCAAAATTAAAACCAATATTTCATCCTATGTTTTTAAACTGTAAAATAATCACAACAAATCATGTTATGACTGAAAAAGTTTAAGTATTTCTTTAACATTTACGTGTGAATGCCTTACAAATCTAATACCAATACTTCATCCTACATCTTTAAACTGCAAAATATTCGCAACAAATCATGTTACGACTGAAAAATTTTTCAATATTTTTTAACATATACATGTGAATGACTTACAAGCTTAAAACCAATATTTCATTATATGTCTTTAAACTGTAAAATTATCATAACAAATAATACTGTAATTTAAAAAAATTTAGTTGAAATATTTTCACATAACATTACATCAGAAATCATTGACACCTTAAAACCTTCACTTCATATTACACCTCAAAAACTTTTAAGTTGATAAATAATATTACATCACATAGTATTAAATAAATATAATATCATTACTTCATCATACAACCGCAAAATCATTAAACAATTTAAATTTGAACGTTCACAATAATTTCCATTTAGGGTTAATTGATAAATTCATTTTGCGTGTCTTTACAATAACAACAGATGGTGGTGGTGGTGTAGCAAGTGATATTGGTGATAATATAGGAGTATAAATAGTTTATTGTGGTAAATGCATGAACGAAGTAGAAGATGAAGAAATTAATCTACATTGCAGTGATTCAGGTGATAATAATTCAGGAGATGGCAGACTTGAGGAGGTGAACACAAAAAATTGAAATGTAAAAATTCTTCTAACTCTTGGAATAAATAATTGTTATAAACCTCTTCCCGTGCATTATTTAAGGATATAACCCTTAAGTCTAATGTAGTGCAACAAGAACAAATTTTTTATTTTCATACACATTGCTCACCTGATTTGATTGTGGTTGTTAAATTTAGAGCTTCCAAGCTCAACACCGGCGGCAATGCCAGAGGCAGCGCTGTAGTCAGCATTGTAGACAGCATTGTAAACACTCTTGATGCCAGAGGCGACGCTCCAATTCCTCTCGCTGTTGAAGACAGCGCTGTAGCCACTCTCGATGCTGTAGTCGCAAGAGGTGGCATTCTACTACCTCTCCATGTTGAAGGCAGCAGTGTAGCTATTCTCAATTCTGTAGTCGCTGGAGGCTGTGCTGTAGACAATCTGGATGCCAGAGGTGATTATGATACCCCTAAGGAGGGCATTGACAATAGCAATGGTTGTAGTATGGGACCACTTTCGTCGTTGTCGCCCAAAGAATCTATAAAAATTACAATTAAAGAATCCGAACCTTTCATTTTCTCATTTAAATAGTCCCAATTAAAAATTTTAAGTTCGATATCAAATTCTTGGTTCGATAAACCAAGCAAGAAATCTTCGTAGGAATGCGACATCGCAATGCGAACTGCACATATTATCTACTGGAAACAGTGGAAGGGGGCTACATGCTTAACATCTATTTGTAAAAGTTTTATGATTCCCGGGTGAACAGTAAAGAAACGACATTTCTCCTCTCCAACACAAAGGTGAGAAATGCCAACACACCCATCCCTTCCCTTCGCTTCCCACAGTCTTGACTATCAAAAATAACTTCAACACCTCATTCACCTCTGAGAGAAACCTCTCTACTAAGTTTCGTCCTCGAAGAAATGAAAACAAATCGATTTCAATAATAAATAAATAAATAAATAATTTATGTTTCACTACAAATAAATATATTATGAAATTAATTCTGGTTGATTATTAACAATAACATTAAAATGATGCATATCAATAAAGGCATATATAATTTATATATTGCCGATTTATCGGACTTAGTATAATCCGTATAAAATCATAATCGGTATACAATACCACTTTTAAGTTTTTATATGATTAGTTTTACCTTTTCAAGATAACATTTATATAATTGTTTGGTATTTATGTATTCTTTTTGAAGCTCTGACTGTAATCTCTGTTTAATAACATGAACTATTATGTATTATTAACATCTTACCCAATATTTCTGTAAACCGTAAAATAAATTTATCTTCTCAAATCTGAAATTATTTAATTCAGCATTCATGTTGCAAAGTATTTAAGTAAATTATGTTCCCTTTTTCTTATGCTTTACATTCTTCTTATTATTATTTGGAATGATCATGTACAGATAACTTCCATTAATTCACACGTTCATTATTCACTATGATTAAAACTATATTTTATAGGATGATTATTGTAAAGCTTGGTGTGTGAAGGATATAATGCTTGTTTCATAAATACTTATTTGAAATAAGTCTTGACTATGTTTCGAATTAATGTAAAATTTCGTTTTAATTTCTGTATATTTTCTAGCATAGTGGAGGTTGAAAATTGATTTCAATTTTTGTTAAGTACAAAATAAAACACACACACACACAGATATATATATATATATATATATATATATATATATATATATATATATATATATATATATATATATATATATATATATGTGTGTGTTTTATTTTGTACTTATATATATTTTGTACTTATTTTATTTTGTACTTATATATATATATATATATATCAGGGATACAGACTGCCTTGGCTCCAGGGTATTATAAAAGCCAAATGCTTTCTGTGAGGTTTGTTGGACTCAGGCATGCACCCTCTGTGAACTCGTTTTTTGGTTGGTAGCATTGGAAAGATGTTGAATTAAACTTTTATATTTTGTGACTGGACAATTTGGTGGTAGCACTGCTAGGTTGTATAGTTCTAAATGCAATGGTTTTTACACACCTGGAGACATTTGCAAATGCTATAAGTTTAGCAATTCGAAGCCATTCACTTAATTTAAAGCATCTATCAAATTGAGCACATCAGGCTTTTACAGCAACATTACTTATGTTAATTTTATTAACCAGGGATAATATTGTTTTCTTTTCTTAGGAAAACAAGTTCACTTTTAAAAAGGGTTTTTATAAATAAAAGTAAAAGATCCTTTTTAAGACATATTTATTAATATAAATATGTACAAATGCAGTCTATTTCACAAATTTATGTACATTCCGTTATTATAGGTTGTTACAAAATGTAAAAAAAAAAAATTCCTAAACAATGTCGAAATGGTTTATTCCATGTTAATAAATTGTTGATATTCAATTTACACTTCTATTTCTGTATAAATGAACAGATGATTTCATTATCTTATCGATCCATCTTTAAGAAATTTTGGATTAGATACAATCAAATACTTTTTACACAAAATTTCACTCATTAGTTCACAATGTTCTCTCATCCCAAATAGTGCCAGATCACTTGTATAATATCCACAGGTGATTCAGCAGGAGAATCATCATAATCTGTTTCACCCCAGTCAGACATCATTGCCCAAGTAGCATTACTTTAGTGTTTTCTTCTGCAGAGAAAATTTTTGAAATATCTATGTGTGTTTTACATTATTGTTTGAATGATGCTAAATTGTATTATTTTTTGAATATCTTTTACTTTCCCAATCCTTACACTTTTGGAGATACATTTTTGCTCAACTCCACCTACATATGTTTCACAATTATTTAAGTATTGTTTGCAAATATCTTCAATATTCTCGTACTCCATACATCCACTCTCCATTTAAACAGTGGTGGTGTTTGCTTACCCACCTATTAGCTTTTTTTGTATTTGGGAGTCAGATATTTCCAGTCTAAAGGTGCTTTGAATCTGGAAACCATTGCATGTTCTTCCATATCAGTAATAGCTGAATCATTAATGATGAATTGATCTGGAGATTGATATCTTTGTACATTGCAAAACATCTCGCTGTAGCTGTGGTTCATCTCCTTCTGACTCAATCATTAATTTCACCAGCTTATCTCTTACATTATAACTTGCTAATCTATATTATCAAAGTAAATGCTGGAGTATTTCTGGAATGGGTGTATTTGTAATTATTTCAATTTGTGAATCAATCATGCTAATTTTAATTGTCATCTTGTTTGCTTACTTCAAATACAATTAACACTTATAAAGATGTTGGGATCTAGTATCGGTGAACTCATTTTGTTATAGTATGATTCCTAAAAATTTGTATAAATATCATAGCAAATAAAGAATTTCCCATTATCAAAATTCATATTAAAATCAACATAGGGATAAGCTTATGTATTGTTTAAAATTTTTCATGCCACAATTATCGAATATTAATTTATCCGCTTTTAAATTGTTTTGTCAATTTGTTTGAAAGCATATGACAACAAATTGCAGTTTCCCAGATGAGAAACTTGATTTCACACTCCAAACTACTTTTTGTGGGGTTGATAGAGTTGGAAAGGACTCCAGAGCCCATGATCTGTATGGTATGTCAAAATATTCCCTTTTTCGATATGTTTTAAAACCTTTACACTATTGTGTCTGTTAATTTAAATACTTGGCATTAGCGATTCAACACTGTTTAATTAAAATTCTACATCTTCCTCATTATTAGCTGAATCATATATGGTGTTCAAATGTGTGTTAGCAAATAGAATAATTAAATCTTGTTTATTATTATAATAACATGTTTGTAGTCTTCAGAAAGGCCCAAAACCATACTTACTGGTATAACAACTTCATATCTCCCACCTGGATTTATTTTTAATGACTTATCGCTAGCATTGCTCGACACAGCCATCAGACCTGTGTAAAGATTGTTTACAGTTAGCAAGAGATAGTTTGTTATTGTGGAAGTAATTCCAATACCTCTTGTCTGATCGATTTCCACTCCATTTAGCAAATATGAAATTCTATATATTAAATTAAGTATTAAGCTTCTTACTATTTTTTCAGTACCATGAAGGCTTGACTCGAATGTTTTTTTTAATTGTTGCTCTAAACCTTAAACTTGATTTCGCCGGTAATGTGTAAATATCATGATTTTATATTGATATCCTCATTTCCGATAGAAATGTATACAGACCATCCCGGAATGGTTCATACACATATAATTCAGTATTTGATTGCATCTTCATAACTGATTGGTTCTTCAACATTAAGTACAGCTTCCATTTATATTAACCGTATATCCCAATACTTTAAAAAATAAATTGTTGCCGCATGTTAACTGCACTTGTAACTCATTTGCAGTGACCATTTTATACTTCTGTTTTCATATTTTTATAGTTCTTTTCTTCGAAAGATGTTCCATAGTGACATATTTCTTAAAAGAACACCTACTTTAGGTCCGTATTGGGTGTTATATATAATAGCAATTTAGATATTAATGTGCACAGAATGCAATTGTTTATATAGATTTTTTAATGTAAATGTGTGGTAGTTTTTTTGTTTCAAATATTAATCATTTACCATCTTGATGGACAATTGCAACTATTTAATCAGCATGATTCACTATTATTGGAATATACATCAATTTATTTTGCTTTTCTAATATTTTATATCCTGGAGCCACCACACACATGAATTAGTGTAGTGTATTTGTTAGTTTTCCATTTAAATATGAACCATCTACAATAATAACATTTATACAACATACATTTGCAGACAAAAATTAACCTGCTTGGATGATTTGTGTTATTCACTAATGGGATATACAGTCTCTGTTCATAGTTTAACATAACTGCAATTGCATTATCTTCCAAGTAATCGATGTCGATGTTACTGTACAACACACCAGTTAACATATTTGGATTTCTACATCATTGGAAATGCACATCTTTAGGTAATGCTGATTTCATGAACGTTTCTAAGTCACACAACTAATAAGATCCTATTAATATCAAAATCTTGTATGTTTTTTCACCCTTGTTAACTATGAATTATTGGTTGTGCATATCCCTGTTTGGTATTCTGCTGTAAGTAACGAATTCGATTAAACTTATTTACCATTCTCCATTTAACTCCAATGCAGGGAAATATACTGCATGCAATTGCGATGAATTGCATCTTAATATCAATGTTATTGACATATTAGTAATATTTTCAATATTGCACTTCTATATCCTATTTACAGCCAAAAACATATACATATGTGTCCACAATTGATTGTATTTGGTAAGTGTTCTGTTTGACAATTGTACCTTACTTTCATGTTTTTAAAAATAATTACATAATTCAATAGGAAGACGCAAGTCACCAAAACTCTCGTAATAAAATTATTGATTTACACTTTAAATTGATGCTACCCAATGTGTTCCTTCATTTTGTTTTGAATATAATTAACAATCATACATTTACAGAGATGTGGTTGCTTTGGTAAATTGTCTCTCATATACACATCTCGGAAATAGGAAATATCCAGTTTCTTTAAAAATACATCAATATCTTTGTTTGTTAATGCACATTTTGGAAGACTATTTAGGACTTTTTGCATTTTTTCCACATTTGGAGTTTTTTCGTCCTTGTCGAACTTTATAGGGTTTCAAACACATTCCTTTACACTTTGATTTAACTGCTCTACTAATAGCTGTAACTTCTTAGAGGATTGATCCATGAGCTGTTCGTGCTGGCAATAGGAATGGAATAAGGGCCCCTTTCTTTGTATTTTGTTTAGTTATATGTTTTAAACACATGCCGTTTTTAACATTTGCATGCATTACTTTACTAACGACCCAATCACCTAGATTTTCATCTATCGATGTAGACGACTTCTTCCTTATATTTGCAGCTTTATTGGCTAGAATTGTACCTACCTTGTCTTTCTTTCAAATAGTTTGTTCGATCATAAACTATACTAATGTTCTATTCTAACTAATGTACTTTACAAGTGTAATGCAGAGAGTTTGTTCCTTGATCATTCCACGCAAGACGTTTTGAAAGTTTACTATTAGGTTCACAATAATTGTAATTTTGTAAATGCAACTCAAATGGTAATTTATTAATCAATTTATTCAATACTCCACACCCTTTATGTTTAGAAGAGGCCATTATTTTAAACTGAACACAGGCCTATAAATAGACCTGTATTTAGTTTTACATTAGTACATTATGTTACATATTACTGTATAAATTGAGGTTATAGAAAAACTACATCTGCTTCTAATAGTAAATATGAAATAAAATGGAATTTAACAGACACATGGCATTTTTTGACCATCTAATATACTTTGTATAAGAAGCTGTCCTTCTGCATGTGGAAAAACATGTGTTATTATTTCGCTGCTATAACCTCCAAATTGGTTTAAATTTGAAAACATATATGTGTTTTCTAAAACAATACAACAGAAATATCAACGATCAGCGAGTATTTTATCACTAATTGTAGGTATGGGATATTTCCCGTTTACAAATAAAGAAGATATTGTGTGTCCGAATGAAATATTACCCACTTCAGTACTTATTTTTGACGCTGTTTGGTGCAAACTGCAGGGTGAAATACAGCAATATTTTAGTTTTGGTATTACAAAACATAAATTATGCAATAATGCAAATATGATAATTCTGTTTAAAATGGACAATATGAATCTACAACATATTTACAATTATTATGTTTTAGGTGAAATGACATTTAAAAAGTTTAAATGTACGTGTTTTTACTGTTGTAAAAACAAATACGGCCTGGATTTGACAGTTTTTCACTTCCCGACCAAGAATAATGAGTATTTAAAAGTTTGGACATAACTGTAGGAAACACAATCATTACAATAGTTGTTTAACAAAAATTGCGATGGGAATTGTGATTTGAATGGACATATACTACATAATGTGGGTATGGCTGTGGAATATACTGATGTGGTAAAAAAACATCACATGGAAGAATTTAACACCTTTATGCTAAATGCCTTTACATCGCGATCGAATGATATTCAAGAGAAATTAATACTGTTAGTTGATGGGAATGATAATGTTTATAAAAACAAGAGTGTAATTGCAAACATTTTAACTCATATTAGTAATGATTTTCAAAGTAATGAATTTAGAATAGAAGAATATTTAAATGGATTTATAGAGGACTTTAATGATGTCACAAACATAATTTTTACAAGACAACTTGCAGAAACACAAGATAATTTATGACTTGTAATTAATAAAGTGGTAACTCTTAGTATTACAAAACAACTTGAAACGCGAATGGAAGAAATAATGAAATATATAAATGATGAATTGATTAATAAAAAATATGGTTTAGTTAAGCAAACAAATCTGAGAAAGCAAAATAATGATTTCGAAGCACGATTAACTTATTTTATTAATGATTTCAGAGTTAAAACTATATCTAAATTGGATGTTGTTTTAAGTAAAGTCTATAATTTTGAAAAGCATAAACTAAATGATCTAGTGTACTAGTTAGTCGACTTACTGCAACAGTTCGAAAAGTAATGACTAAATTCATATATAAATAGCTGAAATTTAATGTAATATAATCAAATATGTCTGCCACTGCTTCGGAATTACATAACACTATATCTGCTATAAGGAGAAATATTCATGTGCCAAATAAGCCCATATGGAATGGGATGTTTTAAAAGGAAAAATATTTGATACCTGTTGCAAGTAGAATCGATATATTACATTCTGTGTTGAAAATGTCTAATGAAATACGTTTGGAAATTAAATCGGAAGAAGAACATTTCAAGAAAAAGGAAAAGCAACATCTTCCTCATTTAACATGCCATTATTTAGTTTTAAAACATGCTCCACCTATAGGCGATTCATTTGCTGCATATCGAAATGGAAACACATGGTTTCTGGAAGATTCGGTGGTTACATTTTTGTCTGACACTAGAATTTTAATAGGTGATTATATAACTGATGTGAGTAAAAGTTTGTTTTAATTATTATTTAAAATGTTTCAAATAGATATTCCGACACCGATTTAGAGAAATATAAAGAACTTCTTCATTGTACGAATGCCAATAACCGTTTAGGAGATGAAAATCATCCGAAACTACATTTAATGAGTGATACTGTCAGAAGTGGAATATATAAAGATGAAACTGGCGACTGGTTTTCTCCTGTATATTTGAACAACCTAATTATTGGCGACAGATTAAAACTTCTCATCGCTTCGAGAGAATCTGGTAATAATTCATTTATGAATAAAATTGTTTCTATTATTGAAGAGCTGAAAGAAGATGGTTACTTTATCAAAGAAGTATAGTAATATTTCTCAAGAACTTCATACTCCACGTTCTATAAGAAGAATTATTACTAAGGGGTTAAATGATCTTTTTCAAGTCATTTTTTGTGAAATGACATTGCTTTCCAAATACAATAAGCTATACAAATTTTTGTTAAATCATAAATACGTTTATTCCAATTATGGTTGGCCTGTACCTTTGAAACACAAAACTGGGAAACATGTTCGCGATGAATGAGACTATTTTGAAAGAGTGAACCCCAAATTCGCTCCAAACAGACAGACTATGGTATTAATCGCCACACCACATATTCAGACCTCAAAGCCAGTGTTGTGAAATGATACAACAAATCGATTAAGCAGTTAATATATAAGCATTCCATGTTGGAAGGGACCTACAAATAGGTGAATGTTTTACCTGAAATACTAAACTTTTATTATTCCAGATATCATACAACTATCAGATGGTGCCGAAGAAGTTATGGAAATACTTTAATGAAAACCATTTATAATAATGTAAATGTAATCGATGAGAGAAATCAAAAGTTCAAAGTGGGTGAATATATACATATTTAACAACAGAAAGGAATCTTTGAGAAAAAATTTACAGTTAATTGGTCTTATGAAATATTTAAAATCATTTCAATTAGGCAATCATATCCCAGAGACCTAGAAACCTATGATGGTCAGACCATAAAAGGCAGTTTTTACGAACATAAACTCAAAAAAGTTAGTTTTCCAAATTAACATTTGATTAGTAAAATCATTAAAAGGAAATATATATGTCCTTGGTTCGATGGAGGGGTTTCTAAAAAGCACACATCTTGTGGGTCACGAATAAAGATCTTGAAAGATTATAATTAAATATTCGTAAAATTATGATACTAAATAAAAATATTTAAAATAATATTTGATGTGTTATTTTATGTAGTAAACCTATCGATATCGATGGTAGTTTGATGTGCAAACAATTGACTTGTTGAATGGATTATCTTTCATTGGATTAGAATTTATGTGATAATCCATTACATTTATTTCCTTTTATTATTATAATTCTTGGAAAATTATTTAAGTTTAAACATTTATAATTAAATTACTCCTTTTTATGGGGAAAAATATGTAGGTTTCCAAAGTTATTAATTTTTTCACTTTTATTTTACCAGAAAAAAAGTCTTTTTTGGGGAAACTTCAAAGGTTTCGCAAACAATGTGTATGAAAAAGGAAAGGGTTTATTGATCCTGCATTAAGGATCGAATTAAAAATAAATTGAAGAGAGAGGGGAGGACAAAGAGTGAGATAAGAGAAAACCTAAGTCGTTTTCATTACATGTTACTAACAAGACTTTCATTTAGTTTCTATTAAACATTCGGAATGGGTTAAACATCCTATATGCAGGTTTGGCTTGTAATGTTATTATTAGCGAATCTAAGGCTATCAAGGAAATTTCATGAAAGATTTATAAAAAGTTTTTAATATGCGATTCGAGAGTTAATAGGTTTCGATAGAAGAGGTGATAAAAATTATTTAATACATTATGTAAAATTATTCGGAATCGATAAATTGCAATTCCGTATATATATATATATATATATGTATGTGTGTGTGTGTGTGTGAATATTACTTTTTTTTTAATATAGTTTTTAATTTTGAGGGAATATTTTTTAAAAGTGGTATGTTGGTAGAAAAATTTTATTTCTCTGAAAGCATGTCAGGGTTCTAGGGATGGAGAAACAGTTTTCTCGACGAGTTAGTCTCCAGGCGAAAGTGAAATTTTGTGATGCAGAAGGGGGTGGGGGCCTAGACAGGCATGGTCAGTTCACATTTGTGGGTAGTTTTGCAAACAAATAAACATTTTGGAAGAGTCGAACTTAGTTTCTTGAGGGTAGGTAAGCAGTTTGTTAGCTCTTGTGATGGACAAAGGTGTGTTCTGTGCTGGAGGTGTATGGGGGTGCCTAGTAGAGAGAGCTATCGTATCGGAAGAATACGTGCTCTTGGCTAGGGATTTGGAGGGGATGGTAGCCCTCGACAGGTTTTTGTAGACCGCGGTGTTGGTCGATAGCGGGGGACAGGAACTCTCGTTTCGGACAAAGACATACGGCTATGGAGTTGGTGATGGGAAGGGGTGCAGGCAGGAGCATTCTGACCACTTCTCGCAGAATGGAGAATCTTTAGTTTTATGAAATGCCTTGTCATGGATACATCGCTCTCTCCTCTGAAGCACTCTTCTGACATCACAGGTAGCTGCATCGTTTGGCGGATAGTAGGGCTATGACCGAGGGGTAGCGGGTCCCCAATCAGTGGGCTTCACCTCTTGTTAGATGTTTTCATCGAAAAGTATCTGCTCCGGGCTTCAGCCATCGTTTTAATATAAACATTTCTATAACTTTTAGGTTATTGGGAAAAAGAAATTGTGTGTTAAGCTGATACAATGAATCTGTTATTTTTAATAATTTTTTAATCGTTATTGTTTCAAGTACGTTTCTGAGCTCGGTCGACGAAAGTTTATAGGATTTTCAACTATCATTTATTTAACTAGTGCGGTGAAGTTCCCAAACTTAAGAGAAATTTGTGTTAACATTATTCGGCTCGGTTTAGTATGTCCATTATTTTAAATAATTTTTCGAAGAAGTTTGATTGCTTGTTAAAAGTGAATTGTTTTATAATACGGCTTCTTACAATAGGAACATTTATTTTTCCCAGGGAAGTGAAATTTATATATTAGTACATACAATCCAAAAAAGAAAGATGGAAAATAAAGTACAGCAAACTGTACATCCCCACAAAAAATACATCAAATACATTAAATGTATTTTTCATCAAACTAATTTCATAGAACTTATTTGATCAAACAATCCGATGAAATCGGATTAGAATTATGGATTAATGAAAATATTTAAAAATCGGATCAACAATTTTTGATCGGATTAAGTATTAATCCGATTAAATTGATATCAAATGGTTAATCCAATTAATCAAAATTGAAGTAGGATTCTCCGCCCCTACTACTCTCGGGTAAGACATGGATGTTAATTTAAGTTATGTTATAAGTTAGTCTGTAGGCAGTCGTCTGCTAAGCATGCATAAAACCGGGAGACGTTAAAAAGCCATTTACAATGCAATACAATTCTCCTCAGCTCCCTACAATACCGTGCTGGCACAGTGGCCAGACTACTCGCCTCTCACCTCGGCGAATCGGACTCGATTTCCGGCGGGGTCGACACGAATATTCGTATCTGGGAAATGTGGCAGACGTTACCATTGGTCAGTTTTTTTTTGGCACACCCGTTTCATCACCATGTAATTTCGATATTGTTACATCTTCAACCCCGCGTGACTTTCATCGGCATTAATTGTTTTCTCGATAACAACATTTAGCTTAAAAACACAAGACGGAATTTTCGTTCACTGTGTACTGTAGATTAAAAATACACAGAAAAAAAAAACAAACAAAATGATAGTTACATTTTTCTTTGCACAAATGTGCTGCCAACCCCTCACTTTTTATGGGTGGTGGTTGATATTGGAGCCCATATTTTTGTGCTTTGTACTTCGTCGTTTAGTAATGCACTATCCAGAAACTCGGACATTTATTATTCATTCTGATTCTGGCTGCGTTACTAGCAGAAAGCTTCTACTTCATTTACACTTTCAAATTTTAAGAAAACCTGTTTTGAACGCAAGTAGTTTCAATGAGCAAAACTGTCCAGGTTGTTTTTGGGAATACACTTTGCACTTGGTATCTTTCAAACGTAAACAGTTTTAGAGATCAATCCTGTTTCCTTAGAAATGACCATATCACATATATTGCATATTGGCGATCATTTTGAAAGATACACCGAGGGTCTCAATATTATGCGATCAAGCCAGGACTGGTCCTTTACTATCGTAGAACACATAAAAGAAGAGAAACTCCCTATTCACGCCAATTTTCCAACATGCATATGGCTGGCTCCTGGACAGGACGTTAGTTACCATTCGACGTTCCTCGCATTTAGCAGGTAATAGTTGAGAACCCAGCTTATTGAAATGTGTGCAGTTTGTGCAGTTTGGTTTCGTACTGCTCTTTCGGTGAATGTTTGCGCCTAGCTTGTGCGCCTGAGAGCTCGGGATCGCCGGAGCTATAAGGACGACACTTGTACGTGCATAGTCCTGCGCATCACCGCTATGCGCAGGACTCCGAGCTGGCGTAAGTGTTCTCATCGTGCTGTGTGTGCTCCTGGCAATTTAAGAGGCGACAGTATCGATTTGTTGGATGGGAGTGAATATATAAACTATTCGCTGTAAACTGATCACTTTTGAAAGCCCTGCTCAAGATCTTCTCGTGTATACGATGTGTGTTGTTCTAAAAAATGTAAAAATTAACATTTCTTTGGGCCTATTCGCTTGATTCATACATCGGTCAAGTAGAACTGTGAAATTATTTGAAAAGCAAATAATTTACAAGTTTGATTATCCTTACCTTTATATACATTTAAAAAATAAAACAAAACATAATTTAAGTACTCACTAACGATTATCTAGAAACGTGTAGACAATGAACTACTTTCCATCCATCGTTGCCAACTTTAGTGGACGAATTCAATCCAGTGTTCCTGTTAAAACACATGCAGGTAATGATAGTGACATTTTACAAATATTGATTTCAAAGTGCTCAACTGACCGTTAACATCCTATAGCCAAATTAAATCCGGGCATTTGTTGTATTATCGGCTGTGTCCGGGTAATACGTTGTAAAACAGATTAGTTTGAACAAGCTGTTTTGATGTTGGAGTGCTTCAATACAATATTTATATCATTGAGGAAAAGGTTTTGATGAATCAAACAAGATTTGTTTGGTGCAACCAAATTATTTGTTTCTACAGGGGCAGTGAAATATTTTCTTGCTGAAACCAAATTATTTTGTTGTTCTCATTTGGTTGCCCCAAACTGTAAGATTTGGTTGGTGCAACTAAAGATTTGTTTGACTACACGTACAATAAACTGTTTTGGCCGATATAAAAACATTTCACAAGCGCGATATGGTATCGAGCCCAGATCACTCGACTCCGAGCACTACGCCTTAGTAATCTCAGCTAACGTGACTACTGATAACCCCGAAAGTTTTAAATAGAAATACTGCAAATGTCGGGCAACGTGTGCAAAAACACATTTCAAGTTTTACAGCTTTACTTGTGAGTTTCTTGTTGCATTGTTTTATTAATGCGTTTATACGATTGCTGAGCATCAATAAATGTATTGACAAACACGGTTGCAATTCTAATCGTCACAAAAAATTTTTAAAAATTAAAAAACTCTCGAGCTGTATTTTCGAACGAAGTCAATTGAAGGAGTAACCAAACCAATATATACAGTTGATTCAATGATATATTTCTGTAGTTTCTTAATAAAAAGCAGTATTTCAAGCATATTGCCACGTAGATCAAGCGTCAAGTACTTGATCGCCTTAATATGAAACTCCGCCATTGCTAGTTCATTGAATGAGGTTCATAATCTTCAGTTTTGTGTAAAATCAAAAAAGAAATACTCCATAACAATAGTCACTCTTTTCCGTTTAATCTGGGGTTTTCTTACAAATCAACCACTGTAAAATTCTTTCTCTGTGTAATATTTCTTTCGTTGTTTTCTGTATTTGCTCTTCTCGAAACTGAAGGCCGCGTAGCGCTGTAGGGTGAGTTCAGAAAATATTTCTCATACTGTGTTGTGCACGGCCAAATGACGGCGAAGGGGGGAGGGGAGAGGAGGATAGGTGCACACAAAAAAAAGGGACATGCAAAAGCGTTCATGTATTAATGAAAAGCAGGGGAAGTTATAGCTCGGCTCACGTCACACGCCATTTTTGCCTGCCGACCGCAGAAGAGGGGTTGAAGAGATAGGGGAAGGGGTGGATTACGAGGGAAGGCTGGGTTGAAGAGGGCACTAGAAGTTATTACATAATGCAGCTGAGACCGTGGACCGACGTTGTTCGGGATGCAGCAGACTTGTGACGTGGGCTTGTCAAGTTATGATCTCGTCCTGCAGACCCTCCCCCCATCCCCCGCGCCAAGCTTCACCACGGACCGCCGCGCGCGATCATGAAGTATTCAGCCGCGGCGCGGGCGAACGCCGCCTTGTGAATGACGAAGTGAGCCCGTGAGGGGCCGTGGTAGATGCGCCATTTGCGCCTGTCGTAGCGATGTGCTCGGCTGCCGAGCTCGCCAGGAACACAAGTGGCAAGAAGAGCACATTTATGATGACCCATGAGGGGGGTATTCTGGTAAAAGGCTTCTAAGTTAGGAGTCGGAATATCTCTGATTGGCGAGGAGGGCAAGCTTTGCCGAGAAAACCGGTAGAATATCTTATAAAGTCACTAAGAACAGTGAATGGCTCGAAGAGTGAAGAACAGAAAGCGCCGTGCACTGTCTTACTCATGCGAGTACAGTTGCAGAGCGGGAGGGTGGAGAATGTGCAGGCCTTCGGGCTGTAAAACCAGCGTGTTCGCCAAGGCAAGGCAGTCAGAGCGCCGCCAAGGTAGTTAGAGTATAGGGACGGAGCCTACCTAACGTGTTGTTATCGCCGTCTTAGCGGGCTTTCCGCCTGCTGCGGATTACTCACTAAACACATTATTTTAACGACAGTGCAAAACGTTGCGACTTTTGTGATGATCTACGAAAATAGCACATGTTTCAAGGGCGCCGTCTAACTGTAGGTATTGCGTGTACGAGGCCAAGGAGCGTGAGATTGCTAAAGGTGACCTAGATGCGCACGTAGCACGTCTGGTCACATTTAGGCGCAAGGCACTGAACTTGCGTGCTCACTCGTACACACACACACACACACACACACACACACACACACACACACACACACACACAATGTATCTCTCTCTTTCTCGTCGACTCACCTCAAATTACTTTCAGTATATATACCCCATTATTTTATCGTGTATCGTGTACTATGTGTTGAGTAACCTGTATTGGACGTTTCGCGGCTCAAATATTCGTATTAACCCTTTCTCTCCTAATAAAAAAAAAGAGACTGAAACAGAAACAGGACATTAGCATTCGGATACGAAAAGTTTCTTAAAAGTTGTTCGTAACCATACAACTCCGAATATGTGAACAGTTTCTAAATTATAGTCTATTCACAGTTTCTTTGAATGAAACTTATGAAGAATCACGCCATGTATCACGAGTTTTGTTGTTTTCTAAATATGCAATGTGTCTCAAGCGTTTTATACTTTTGTTTGCATACGAACATCGTATTTCTAATTAAATTAAAATTTTATTTATAAGGTGTTATGATTATAAAAACATTTAAAACAAAAAGGAGTTATGATTATAAAAACAGGAAGGATGTAGGTATGTTGGTATTGCCTTGTGTAAGAAATAGTTCTTATGCGGATTATTATTACAAAGAGTGCGCACGAATGCGGTGCGTGGTTACTCTGGTGTAATTTTATATGCTTGCTTAAGCTTTGTTTTCATGTGGTGAAAGCAGATCTTTTTCGGACTTCAGAAAAGTGGGAAGTAACCTTGAATGAACTTTACAACTATAGTGTATGAATAGCTGTGCGCCACATAGTAGATAAATACACAGAGGTGAAATGGCTTAGCACACATTAGGGCGTACACATTCGCTGATTGGCTGCGCGAGGCTATGGGAACTGGCACTGTGTCTGATTGGCTACTGCTGGCGCGAAACGTCTCTTATTGGCTAGGCTACCGACTGGCATGTAAGTTACTACGCACTGGTTGACGAAGCACTTGCCGACATGTTGTTGGTCAGTGACGCCAACTTGCTGGAGTGAGTTAGAGATTTGGGCAGGTCTTAACAGCGATGTCATGAGTGCCGAAGGGGGTGATTGAGGTGAATATGGAGCAGCGCTGGAATGCAAGAGCGGGGGAAACGGGAGACTCCCGAGAATACCCGCCGACCAGCGGCATCGTCCGGCACAATTCCCACATGCGGAAATCCCCGAGTTACCTGTCCGGGGATTAAACTTTGTTCGCCTTGGTGGGAGGCGAGCAGGCTAACCGCTCAGCCACGGCGGCCCCTTGTGCGTAGCTGGGGTTCGCGTATATTATGGGACAGTTTCACCCATGCGTTCTTAAGTTCTCTCTGTCTGCGCTCTATTTGGGAGTCTGGGTAGACTGCACTCTTAAGATATACTTTATACTTGCAGTGCTTTCAAATCATTACGTGCATAAAAAAAAAACTTCGATGAACTCTAACTTAGATAATAACAGAGTTATCAAAGCGACGTGTCTCAAAATAAACGGGTGATGCACAGACACACAACTAATCAAGGCATTGGCATTGAAGTTTTCTATATACTTTTCACAAATAAAATGATACGTCCACTGCTTTTAAGACCCATAGGCACACTTAGCACGACGATAACATTCCACGCCAGTTCAGAGGTTTGTGCTGTGGAACGTTTGAAGGGCGTGACTTGTTTTCCTGATCGCTCCAGAGCTTGTCCGCCTAAACTGTGTAGAAATTCCAAGTAGGCGTGCCCCCTTAGTATATAACTATGCGGCAAATGACTTCCACTCGAGTACGTAACGGACTGCCAAGTCTAGCAGGGTGACGTGTTACAAGGAAAAACTTCACATTCTCTACAGTGCGTGCATGTGTTTTGTACGATTGTGTACATCTACCAATTAAGTAGGTAGTTTTACCGAAACTCCTAACAGAACACATTTCATCGCGGTTTTTACGCACTCTAACTTGATGAGTGCATAATTTACCGTTATAAAGGTGAACATCACAAACTTTGGTTTCGAACTATGGTGCGAACTTTTAGTGAGAGTTTTGAATATTGAACAACCGTAAGTTTTAATCTGATGCTTTCTTTCCGCTACATTTGTGCGAATATATTTGTGCGTGCGGGAGCCAACTCGACCCCAGAACGCGCCACGGTCGGTGGTTCGCAGACCTCCGGCTATTTATAACCGCAAATAACAATAATAAATCTCCGCAGGGGGTTGGGGGTAAGGGGGTATTCGCAGTTAATTAATGCTCGTGGGGTTGAAGCATTACTGGCTCGGCGCGGCAAACATCCATCACATCTCATGTTCGGTGCTCGGATGCTGCGTCCAGATGTGTTCGTAAAATAGTGAAATATGTCATCTCCCCAAACCCCCTAACCCACCCCTTTCCTACTAGCCACGCAAAATCTAGCGCCTCTTGTTCCCCAGGGATTCAAACAATCGTGAGCTCTTATGAGTCTTCATTGTGGATAGGAACAAGTTTATGACGATTCCCGTATTCCTGGCGACCACTTACTGACACTGTTGCTAGAATACGTAAAAGTACTGCATTTATTTAGCCAAACATGGAAAAAGTCGTTATTTAAAAATACCTATCCCGAGGGGTGTTGTACCTTAATATTTAAAACAATTTTTCCAAACACGTCTACAGGTAAATTCACAACAATATATTGAAAATTCCGCAAGTTATCTTCACCACTTGCGTTTCAGATATTTCAATATGGTAGGAAATATTATTTCAATTGTTTTTCGGCATACACGCTAGTGAAATTGGTTTTTGTGTCATCTCAACATCTTGCAAAAGAGCATTTACGTTTTTCTAGGCCAGTTTGAGAAAAGGATTTTTAATATTCGCATTCTAACTTTAGCTAAGTAAGAAGTTATGTGTTCACATCAGTACATAAATTTAAGTGAGCGTACATAAGTGCAGTCGGTGCAAAGTGTTTTATTTGGTCAAACGTTCCTAACACAAATTAGTGTCGTAGCACAATTATAAGCTTTTCCAATGTCATCCAACTTCACCAGCAAGTTACAAGTGGCCGCGGTGATGTAGTGCGAAAATACACGACCCCCACCTACGCGAACCGGGTTCGATTCCCGGCAGGGTCACTCCCGGGTTTTCGCACGTGGGAATCGTGCCGAACGATGCCGCTGGTTGGCGGGTTTTCTCGGGGACCTCCCGTTTCCTACGTCCTTCCATCACCACTTCATCACGATGTTAAGAGCCGCCCAAATTACACCACTTCCACTCCAGAAAATCACAACACTATGTGTTCCATCTGCTGTAACTTAGTGTAAGTGAGGAGTGCATCATTTCTAGTTGTAGGGGCCATGTTGGTTGAGCTGTTAGGCCGGGAACACACGGCACCTGAAAACGCCCGGCGCCCGTCCACGAGCGCCCGGCCGAGCCCATTTTAGCCTTGCATCGTGCCGGACCTGGCCCGTGCCCGTGTGTTCCCGGCCTTAGCCTGCTCGCCTCCCACCAAGGCGATCCGGGTTCAATCCCCAGCCGGGTCACTTCGGATTTTCGTATGTGGGAATGGCGATGGACGATGCCGTTGGTCAGCTGGTTTTCTCGGGGATGTCCCGTTGCCCCCGCCCTTTTATTCCGACGCTGCTCCATACTCACCTCAATCATCCACATTGGCTCTCAAGACCTCTATGATAAGAGCTGTCCAAATCTCTTCACTTCGGTTTCTAGTTGTAAAGCTGTTGACTGCTATACTGTCTGTTACATAATCAAACGCACTTCATGGGTTCATAGGCAGCTACCAAAGTCGAATTTCGTCTTGCTTCTAAGATTACATATCAAAGAGGAGAAACTGTTACACGCGAAGAACGCAAGTAGACAGCCTGTGGCCACTTTACCCGACATAGCAAAGAAAAATTGCCGTTTGGCAGACAAATTTTTAAAAGCCAATGAAAAATTAATTCTTTACAATACTTAACCAATAGTATGTTTAGTTCAATTTACAATAAGTATATCGTATAGAGGGCTATTTTCTATTTTGGTTTTACTTATAGTAGACAATTTAAATATAATTTTACCTTATAGTGGCCACTTTACCCTGCTCTCCCAAACATAGGTTTCATGACGTATATCATGGCACTTTGTAAATCTCCGTCTGTCTTATTTCTGCAAGTTAGCCAATATTTTATCAATATAGTATTTGAGAGAGTAGAGCCTCGTGTGAGCGGCAAGAGGGAGAGCAGCCAAGCGGCACCGCTCCAGACATTGTCTGAAGTGTTCGTTATGAGAAATAGATAAACCTGGCTACTGTGCTCTGCAGTGGCAGAACGGCACCACTTGCCACCCACACGATGCCCCTCCCCACAGCTCCGAGAAATGACATCCTGCGTGCGCCGCTCTCGTATCAGTATGGGTTAAGATGCCCGACAAGACGGTTGTGTCCAAACAGAGTGGTGTTTCATTTAATGGGGAAAATTCGGCAGGTATTTCAGCGAAGAATACAATGTACGATAGAAGATCGACCGATGCATATCATGAAGTACTTATTTCTAAAGTTTCTGCGGTGATCATGTTTTTGGAACGACTGCCATACTGACCCCAAGCAATAACAAGCAAATTGCTAATGAAGCTTGGATAAACTCTACATTTAACAGGATACTTGAAGCAATACCTGTGTCTCGTTATTATTTTCAACTATGTGCTGTGAATAGGACAAACAGTGTACATTATATAAACTTGACGTATGGTGACAGGTAGACATATATAGCTATATTACCTAAAACGCTACCTAAATAAACACAACAAACCTCACAACAATAAACCTAACTATTTAACTACCAGTAGTATTATTAACTGTTACCTTACTTGCCTAAAAATTTAAAATTAAAACATTTAAAATTATTTCTGACTTTTAAAACTTCTTGGTCTGGTTATCTAAACCGCTTGGGAATTGGGCGGGTATTACTTCCACACTACCCTATATTTACCCACGGATGAACGATAGGTAGTCATAGTAACTGATGCCATCTCTGTTTATGCTGATTTTGTACAAAAGGCAATCGGTTTGGACAAGCAGGCTCACTTGGTTCATTATTAGTATTTACAAAACTGTCCAAAGGCGCATTCTTAGGTTTCTATATATTTAGAGATATGTGCACTGAAAAGTCCTTCTTCTTCTTCATCATCATATTCTTTTCAAGGAAAAGGACGCATGAAGTAGGGTATTAACCATACCCATACCAAAATGTAGGTCGCACGAATTTCTGTGTCTGGAAGGGGCTTGCTCGGTGGGATATTGGTTATCTTGTATCGTGCCTAGGGTAACAAAGTATTATAAACCAAAAAATGCTAAGCCACAAATTATGATACGTTAAATATGAATTGAATATCAGTTTTACAACCTCTGATATCTGTTTGATTGATACATGCTTAAATAACATAACTTTATATTGATTTATTACAGGGCTCAAAAGCATGGCTTGAGAACATATGCATATTAAAATATTTATAGTCAAAGCTACGACCATATTTAGTCTCACACAAAAATGTAGCTTATATTCCTTACACTCTTTTTAGGTATACAAGAAATTCGAATATTAAACCCCTTTAGTACTTTGGTCTGACCACAGTACCAGGACAATCTTATTACACAACCATAAAAGCTGAAGAACCTGATAAAATACATTCATTTGATATGTTATCCCTGGTGTACAGCTTTAGGTAATAACTTGTCTTCACTAGACGTGCATTTATTCAATAATTACACAATAATTAAGACGTGGACATGATAAATGCATATTATATGATTTTATATATTCAACACGTTACACCATTTCTCAATAGAAGGTGGCTGCTAATTTACTTTGAGTATCATATCTCATAATTACTTAGGTAAGGGTTAATAAAACATATATATATATATAAATGCAATAACTATTCTGTTTTAGACGGCAAACAAGCTGAGGAACTGGGTTACAACTGGTTGCCAACACTTACTGTGAGATACCCTCGTGACTGACTCACTATTACCATTTCACTTTCCTTCTCTAATAACTATTTCAAACTGTGAACACTTAGCAGAATTCTCCAAAAATCTCTAGTCAATCTCCAAATGAGTCACCTCCCTCCAAAAAGACTGCAAAATTTATTTTGCGTTGGCAATAACTAGTGCTACCACCAAAAAGATTCGGTTACCAAGCGAGAGTAAACACTTTCTAAAATGAATGATTAAAATTATATTAAAACTCAACATCGGGTACTTTAAGAGATTCAGCCGCACAATTAAAAGAAAGAAAGCTATAAAAAAAAGGGCACCCAATTCCTCACGACCACGAAGCAAGGTATTGCTAAAAATCTTAACTGACTTAGAAACAGGGCACTCCGCTGAACCCATTAAGCTTTCCCTACATACTATTTCCTATTCTTTCCAAATTTTAGAATATTTGGTAGGGCTGGCAGAAACATTTTAAAATCATTTGCCAGACCGAAATTAATGTAACATCTGAATATTGATCAACTGCCAAGTTAATCAAGGCTAAATCGTGGCGAAACCGCATGAGCCAACTCAAGGGCAGATAGCAAATCAAACGGGGCAAGCTAGGCTAACATGCATTAAAGCCAAATCAATCTTTCAAACATTGACAGTTAATTTTGAAAAGATCTTGCACAGTGAAGCCCCACCAATATTCAACACGACCCACATAAGTAGTCGACAATTTGAATTGTGCACCACGACTCAACTTTTGGAAAATCATGTTGGTATCCGAGACGCCAAGTCAATTTGACTCGACGTCCTCATGTCAGTCAGAAAAAATATAAGTTTTTTCCTACATGAGCGTTTCCCAAGTATGGTGACATGGCTGAAGGCCGGTGATGAACAGTTTGCAGACCAAAAGTGACGCCCAGCAACAAGAGAAGGAGCTCGTGCGCAAGCTTTTATAATTTAAGTAAGCCACCAAAAAGAAAAATCATGACGCCAGCGGAGTAGCAGCAGGAAGGAGGGGGGCCAGGTAGGAGAAAGGAAGGGGTAGCGGGCTGCCATAGAGATTGCCAATTTTAAGGAAGCGCCGTTGGACTTCAATAACGACGACATTAGCGCCGACGGAAGCTCAATATTATTTTGCAAACTATTACACAGTTCTGCTGAAATAAATACCCCTCCGTTAATTTGTTTACCTCTGGCGCAATCATAGTTGACCATGCATTTTTAATAGCATCAGCGACACCCAGTAGTGCTATAAATATGTTTATGATGAACTGGAGCCGGAATATGAAAGGCTCGACTTCACAATGGCGCCTATTAATTACTACAATGCTGTGCAAAAATTACCATAATTTTGGTACTAGTTTACCACTCTCTTCAGGTTGTATTTTGATGACGTTGACAGTACTGTTTGTAGAAATTATTTTATTAATATCAAGTTGATATCATAGACGATCCTGCTTACTGTACATCTCCCAAGTCGGAATTCAAAGGCTAGGTATCGATAAAGTTGCTCCGGTAGCCAAAAACATTTAAAAAAAAGATACTTTTTCTGTATGTTAGAGGGCAAAGTGTTTCAGTAGTAAAATAATAATTTAATCGTCTGTATGAATTTCAATAAATAAAGTGTGTGGTGGGGTAGGTGTGTGGTGTAGTTCATATCTGTGTTGCAGCACGTATGGTGTGGTGTATGTGTGTGAATAATTTTTTACAGGATACAGATTTAGCAGTATTAAAATAAGTATTTTTTCTGTGAATAGGCGACATAAATAGAAAAACAATAAGGACAAAGTCGGCAAGATTATGCACAAACCATCCCTAAAATCAGGCTTAGCTGCAAGTACTCCAAAGCATTTGTGGATGTTTTTTAATGTAAAGCAATTCGCTAAAGTTCTTATCTTACCCAGACGTATGGAAAGAACATTTAAATATCATCACGATGAAAGGGCTGGTGAGAGAAGCATCGTTGCAGATGATCCACAAAAATAGATACGTCCAGAAACGGAACCCACTGTGCCGCCACAAAATGAGGGGAAAACACCACAGCCAAATACATCAAGATCATCAACCACTTTTGGAGGAGGCACCAATGACGGATTCGCCTGACCCCACCATACAAAGTGAACAGCATTAGGAAAACAAGATATGGAAAGATGTCTAAAGCTGCTAGGAAAGAGAAATCATAATGTAATTTTAATCATTTAAATTAAAATAGAAAATTGTGATTATTACCATTGTCTTTAGGTTTTTTTTTTCTTCTACGCGGTTTGTACACTACTAAGAAATTAGGAAATATATCCCAAGTACAGCCCTCTTTCATAGGGGAATTAAGAATAAAACACGAGACCAAAAATATTCCGTGATTATATCTACTCACCTCCCTAATATTGCCAGAATGGATGTCAAGGGTCGTTATGTTATGGTAACCCAAGAGCACCAAATGTTGTCAAAATACGGAATACACAATTGAGAGTAAGTAATTATGTTTCGTCGAGAAATATCGCAAATATTTGCAATGAAATTTTAGATACAAGGTTGAAGCCCTTGCTACGCCCTGATGCTGCAGGGCGACACAAGGTATACCACTTCACAAAAAAAAAACAACACAAAATAGAAGTCTTACACCAGAGAGGCTAATTATTTTGAATGCAGTTTGTATATAATCTGTACAAGAGACAAACATGAGATAATTGGAAAATTCTTCGTATTTGAAATACCATTCAATACTACAATACAAACCCTGAGAATATTCTACAAACAGTAAACACTTTCTTATGTGGACTATTTTCTTTTAAGCAACTGCTGGACCACCAACCACCTCATCTCCCAGGAACACCACAACACGAGACGATCTTCTCTGAACTCCAATCTCCATAGCTCGGAACACACAAAACAAAATGTAGCAATATCTCACATTTTCTCTCAGAAAAAACTAAGCATATTCCTACCATTGACCTCCTCACAAGGGATCAGAAGAATACCAGTCTCCTGAGGACAAACACATGACGATGATACATCTTACTACTAAATGAAGATAAAACCCTAGATGAAAATGAGCATGAGTGGAGGGGCAGTTTCTTGGGTCCAACTCAAGGACTACAATCATCTAATTTAAAACAAGTCCTAAATAACAACATGACGATGCAATTACATATTATTCAATATCGCTGACAATACTATACGAACAATATCACAAAATCCTTAAACCACCAGGAAATCCATGTCCAAATGCTTCATTTACAAAAAAATCAACCCACTTAGTTTAATTTTAAATTGGGACGGATGTGCCTTATTTACACTCCCTGGGTTATTTAAATCCGCCAACAAAACAACAGGTGTCATAAATCTCCATATCAGAAAAGGTCCCACATATTTGAGAGCTTATTTACCACAAAAACTGTGCAGCTTTTGAGATTTATTACTAAGGATATGTGTTTCTAAGATTAGAGTAGCTTCATCCCACATTACTTCTAAATATTGCTTCGGATTTACACATCCCAGCAACGATTGTACGATCCCTAAGCATTGATTAACGGATGAAATAATCTTTTGCCAAAGAAAATCTTGGCAGGAATCTTCTATGTCGCATCACTAACGACATTACTAAATACTAACCTAAGCTGGCATAAAACATCCCATTCTTTGTGGATCCCCATCTGGTATTCCCTTAAGGCTATCTCTAAGTTCCTATTATATTGCTCCAGCAAATTTGCCATGTGGTAATAAGAGATCGTCTGTATCATTTTAATACCCCAAGAAAATATCAAGTTCTTCATTAAAGTGAAAACAAAATATTTATAGCATTATCTGTGACCAGACTTGTGGGCGATCCAAACACAGGGAAAATGCACTGGCTCAACACCTTGGAAAACTCCGATGATTTCATTGATCTTAAGGGGAAAAAATGCTAAAGCTATCACTGCTACACGTCAATATTGACTCTCTCCCAAGGAAACTTTGCCACAGCAGCACTATAGGGGCTGACTACCTTCACATTATGGGGTTTATACCTTTTGCAGAACTCGCACTGATGGACAAGATCTTCTACTTCCTTGGCTGACCCAGGCCAATAAAACATATCTTGTATGCATGAAATGGTCTTATCTTGCCTCATATGTCCTCCGAAAACGGTGTGATAATAATGGAAAATTAGTCCCCTTAACAATTTTGGTTCTTAAAAATTAAAGCGGCGCATCTTGGGATCGATGTATTCTAATAACCCTTTTCCGATCCAATTTTGGCCAAGCCTTCCCTGCACTAATATCTGCTCTAATAGTAAGGCATTCAGGGTAGGTCTCCAGATGTTCTAAGGTAAAATATGCTTGTGGTAACTCTTGCAAAACTTCAAACTGTTATTTTCTGTCAGTAGGTTCTTGGGGTACTACCTCATTTACCTTTACCTCGGTGGATCCAACCTCGTGGATTGCCATACAACTGGGTGGAGCAGATGATACCACTTCGCAAAATTCATCTCCTTCGAACATGCGTGAAAGACAGTCTGCTACACCATTTTCCACCCCTTTAATATGCTTCACTGAAAACTTGATCTTTGTGAGAAGCACTAACCATCTTGCTAGTCTACCAGCTGGATTATTTTTTATAAAAACCATCTCGGGGCCTGGTTATCTGTGCGTAATTCAAACCCACTTGTTTGTAAATAATATGAGAACATTTTCATCCCGAAGATTGCTGCAAGTAACTATTTCTCATATGCTGAAAATTTTTGCTCAGCCGGGGTCAATAATTTGCTAGCATATGCTACAGGGACTAAGTTCTCATTCTTAAATTGCCAAAGTATAGCAAACAGAGCTTCTGAACTGGCATCAACTTTCAAAATAAACTGCTTATCAAACTGGGGAAGATGTAACACTGGTGGGGTTGCTAGCTGTTCCTTTAGCTGACTAAATGTGTTCTGCTGCTCAATGCCTCAAGCAAAGTCTACATCATTCTGCTTTAAAGTGTTTAACAATTCAGCAGTCTTTTTTGGGAAAATAAGGTATATATTTTGAATCAAACCCCACCATCCCCAAAAGGTTTTTTGGTGCAAAAAAGTTAACTATTGGGCAGATTTTTTCGGGGTCCATTAGTAACTGTCCCTCACTAATCACAAACCCCAAATATTTGACGTAAATCTGCCCATGTAACCTTCTCGGGGTTCACCGTCAATCTCTCCTCACACAGGGCAGTAGAAAAGTTTCTGAGATGGTTTAGATGTTCTTCAAAGGTATTACTGAATACACAAACATAGTCAATATATGTATATTAAAACTCATATTGATATTTTCCTAAAACCTGGAAGAAAACCCTTGACATAGTTTGCGGCCCACAGTTTACCCACATAGGCAATCTCTTCCATTGAAACTTACCCCAAGGAGTCACAAAAGCCAGAATTTCTCTTAACTCGGGTGCAAATCACACAGGAGAAATGCTGAATTTAAATAAGACATTGAAAAGTATTTAGCTGAACCTACATGTCGAAAAAAAACAGATCCTATTGCGGGGAGGTGGTAAGGTTCTACATAGATTTACTTATCCATTCTACGGTAATGGCAGTTGATTCTGTATTATCCTGGTACCTTTTTTAGCAGTAAAAATGCAGGGCTGGGGTTCAATCTAACAGACGGTTAAACGATGTCTTGGGTTTGAAATTCTAAAACGAAGTACTTAAATGCCCTCAACTTAGGCAATGCTATTCTATGTGGCACTGTGAATACGGGGGCTCACTATAGCGATACCATCCTTAAATTCATTTCGTCAATCGTCTAATTTGCTCTCCTGATTTTCTGTAATTACTGCAGCCATAACACCCTGAAAGTGAAAATGTTTTGAGGTAATTCCCACTGGATACTGTTTACAAAATCAAACAATAGTGTCTTCTTATATGCATTCAAACTGGCCCTTTTTTTTTACCTACGAAATCTACACCCATTAGTAATTCGTGACAAAGTCCAGGCAATACTCGGAATTCTAACTTCCATGAAAACTGGTCTAATTTGATTTCAAAAATGGCTACATATTGTGAGTTAATAACTCCCCCATTTGCTAGTATATACATAACTTGCTCCCATTTAAAACATGAATTGAGCCTTTATGACTATTATGTAAAAAATTACTACAGAAATCCTGACTTATTAACGAGCAAGTGGCTCTAGAATCCAACAAGGTGGATATCTTAACTTTATCAGCTATAATCGAAGTCACATACAACAGCCAATGCTTATGCTCAAAAAACTGGCTATTTATACTGTTACTACACATCACTTTCTCCCATTGGGGAAATTTAGTATTAATATGTCCCATTTGTTTACAATAATAACACTGTACATCTTTAAATATATAACTTGAAACACTTGACTTTCCACTATATTCTTCCGCCTGTGTACCAGTAGCCCTACCATTATTTCCAATGCCTTTTAATTTCTCCTGGGCAAAAATAGGTAAAGACTTCTTATAAAACAGTCCCTGGCCAAATGATTTTTCCTACCACATATAAATCTAGAACGACTTAAGATACTTTTCACCTTTAATTCTTTAGGTGGCTAAGCCACCGAACAATACCTTAATGTTCTCTTAACATCTCTTACTAATGCTTAGAGTTGGGATGAAGAAGTCGGCCTCGTCGCATATGTGCTAAATCTATTCTTCTGAGGTAACAAATTATGAAACATAACCTGCGTAAAATATTCTTCTGGGCAAGGAAAATCTAACACTCTAACCACCTCAATAATTTCAGAACCGAAACCATTCATTGTTAGATAAGGCATTTGACATTTTTCTAACAATTTGAACATGGGTTTTGAAATGGTATCATTACTGGGTATGAGTTGAAAATTGTACTATACAAGTGGCTAGTTTCCCAGTTCTCACATCTTGCTACACAACATACTGACAAAAAATCCTTTGAAAGTGGCGGCTGCATGAACAAGCTGACGTGGATAGAAGTTCAAAACCATATGATGGAGTTAAGAGCTACCAAAAACGCAACTACAGCTGGCAAATTTGTTTCTTTCAAGTCAGTATTTTGTTAAAAATAGTTCTGAGGGAATATGAAGGAAAGCCCTTAAGATCGGGCTGAACTCACCCCCACTAACTGGTCCTTTGGTGAAATCATCTCCCCAACCCCCCCAACCTCGTCGTTTCACGAACGCATGGGCTTTTATTCGCAACTCCGCGATGCCATCAGGGTCTAAAACTGCTTCTCTGGCCTCCTTAAGAAGCTGACTCAGAGTGACCTTGATTAATTTCTGAATAGGCCCACAGCCTGTAGACATGTTCACAAGTTATGTATCCTGACCTAAATCCTTTAAAAACAAATGTCTGGACAAGAATTCCCCTGGTTTTTAACCTATGATCACTATCGGATTTTCCAAAAAAAATCTCATACAATGTCACGAAAAAAGCATCAATATAACACATACTCTGCAAACAAAAAGCAGAGTGTGCAGGATGAACCCCTTGCTGCGCCTTGATGCTGCAGGGCGACATGTGGTATACCAATTCACAAAAAACACAAACCGAAGTCTTACAGCAGAAAGGTTAATTTTGAATGCAGTCTGTATGTAATAAGTATAACAAACAAACGTGAGTCATTTTCATTATTATTTATTTGGTTGAAGCCCTACTTCAAATCTGACATGTGTGTCAATTAGCAAACTCAAGCAATTTTATGTAAGTACTCTTGTCCTGCCAAAGACTGTCCTCCCTGAACGATTTATTTTTCATCCCGCTAGCTGGTTAAATGTGTGATGCTTGAAATTTTCTGCAGTACGATTATTAAATGCTGCAATTATGGGGTTGGTGTGTTTACTGAACTACGAGACGTTAATGAATTTGGATAGCAAGTCTGTTTGGTTATTTGCCGTGTCTGTATTTGGTAGCCCAGATTAGTAAACTGTTATTTTGTTTGAAGAGGGTTTACTATTTTAAGATGCAATATTTTTGCTGCAGAAAAAAGTACTTTGTTTTTCTCAACTTCTTGGGGTGGCGCACGTCTGAACCCTTCCAAACGCTGAGCTATACTGAAGAGAGGCGCGCGGCGCTCCTGGCGCGGCCGAGCGCTGTCTGGTGGCTACTACTGGCAACGAGTTCAGCCTCGCACACTCTGGCACCTTCCATACGCCTCTCCGCTATTCCCGCAGCCTCCTTAACCTTCCCGAGCCGCGTTTTCGTGTGTAAATGTTCGTCCCCAGCCCGAGCAAGTGTGCAGTGTTCCTCTTCGAGTTGCACGGGCTGGCCGACGATAGATCATGTGTGTTCTCTCCTTCCTCTAGTTCACCGATTGGTAGCAAGCAACGGAAATTTACAGATGCAATTTATATTTTTCAACTCAAGTTGCAAAGTGGTTGTTCTTGGTGATAATATATAGATGGGCTTCAATATATTTGTATTGATTTTGAAATTTTTGTGTCCATGCTTTTTTGATTTTTTTTAATGGTGTGCATCCTTTTCCTTGTCTTCCTTTAGCCCTATCATGCCCTAAAGGGGCGTAACATGGTTAACTATTCAATATTACAATACAAACCATAACAATATTCTACAAATATCAAGCCATTTCTTATATGGGTTATTTTCCTTAAAGCAACAAATGCCATTGAATACTGATGCAAAGCATTTGATAATAATACTGTATTAAAACACCATTTATCATAAGTACATTATGAAAACCTGTCCTCTAAATTTCCTTCTATAAAATACTGAGGCATTTGCTAGAAACAGTCTTTCATGACATAGCAAGTAAAATCTTTCTAAAACCTTTCAAATGGTAGCATGAAGAACTTTTGAATTCTCATAATTATTGGGCTTTGACACTTTGTGAAAGTCTATCAAAAATTATCTCACTCCAGACTTTGAATTTCAGTAAGACTGACAAACAATTTAACATTATATAATAGCCTGTTCATAAATGTATTTCTCTGAGAAAATTAACATACTACTTTAAAGATGTATGTAGCTCCACGTAACTTTTATATATTAGCATACATTTCTCATGTTCTATGCCTGGACAAAATATAAAATTGTCTACACAAATTGTCTCAAATCGAGTCTTTAATATTTCTTTAAGGCCGGCCATTATTTTACCATTCAAACAGCCTTTCCTTAAAATTGTCTCTCTGGGAAAACGTATGACTTTGAAAACCTTTACGTAACTCATATGTAACACATTACCATTACGTTAAATAATAAGTATTTTACCTTTGTGTGTTTACATTATTTTACAGATTTTCTGGGCTTACCAGAGCTTATAAAATTTACTTAAAAAATCATTTCAAACAGCCTTTCAAATATACTTAGAAATAAATGCCCATTAATTTCAATATTTTGGCATTTTTCTACAGTAATTAAATTTGCTACCAATATGGACGAGAAAAAGTACATTATATTATTTACTGCCCAGAAGAGGTCTCTCGAAGAGAACTGGGGTATAAATACGCCAAATTTGGGAGTCGCCGTCTTCACATTGTGGGGTGCAACGACAGGATTTAAAATTTTACCAATCACAAACAGGGTAGCTTCTAGAAAAACATTACATTTCTTGGAATGTATGCATATGTGGCACTGTCTATTCTTGAATGTCGCACGTCTTCAATACTGCACGGTGATGGTGGCGCTGACAGTGAGGTCTCAAGGAAACAGTCTAGCGCTGGCCTGTTAGTCGAGAATCACTACGTCGGACGGCCACGTATGCTGGGCCACCACGCCTACCTCAAGACACACTTCATTGTCTAAGGTCACGTCATATATCGATCGGCACATCACACGCACCAGTTGCATTTTTTATGGCGAGACACTACTCTTCAGCAAAGTTTATAGTATTTGTGTATAATCAGGCTTCGAAATTATTGCCGGTAAATAACTACGCAGCTACTTGGTGCGGGCAGGAACCACGGAGTTTCGGTGCGTCGATGGCAGGATAGCTGGGGCAAGCGGAACATTTTGCAGTTGTGGGAACCCCCTTATCAATGTTCACTGCTGACCGCATACAAACACAAATATTTTGCTTTTATCAGTTATTCTTTTAAGAGATATTACTACTGCACACGTCGTAAAATTACATACAGCAAACTTTTAATTTATAACAATAATAAGTCCATCAAAAAATTCCTTTAATTCCATTAGGTATATGCGGCAGTGTTACAACATATAGGCTGTTCCCAGTAAAGTGAGCACTTTTGAGGCCCCAGTTACTTTTTATTTTCAGCCATTTTTTATCCTTCAACAATCTTTTTCAAATAAATATTGACATGCGTGTAATAAACACAGTGTGTGTGTTCTATCGCACTCGGAAGTTAATGTCTAAGGATACAATAAAACATATTTATTGACTATTATTCCGAATGAGAGGGCGTTCAAAAGTGCTTACTTTGCCGTGAATAGCCTATAACAATGATTTCCAATTCTACACTTTGTCAACTTAAAATTTACAATATAGCATTTCGCTTAAACCAAATAAATATAAAACCAGCAAAATCTCTTTTCTTTTATTTATAGTTATATGTAAATAATTTGTTATAACCTCGGCATTACAAGTTGGTCCTCTGGAGTCTCTTACTTTTCTTCTGCATACATTTTACCTTGTCAGTTATATAATTAAACGTTCCTGTAGGCATTTATTTATGTTAGAAAAACTTGTTAAATTTTTTCTTAAGTTGTGAAATAAATTGTGATACTCTCTAAACCGACATCTGCACCTTTTTATTGGGCGTAACCGTTATTTGCTCGTAACTGTAGGCACCATCCACCTCTTTAACAAATTATTCTCGCCTAACAGCACTTCTGATGACACCTTGCTGGAGACTGGATAGAGATGAGGAGGGAATTCGCCTCGTGTGTTACCTCTAGCTGGTGCCGCTCTACCACTCTACCGCCCTGCCACTTTGCTGCTCTACCTTTTTCCGCCACCGTTCCATATCGTATCCTTGAACTAAAACTGAAATTATTATGTGTTTATCTCAACATTTAGGAATTACATTTTTTAAATTGCTCAAAATATCTGTGTCACTCATAGAGGCCTAACTGGAACTGAGTTCCATAAACATATAAAATATTAATATTTTAATTTTGCAGCGCTCTGAAAACGTTTCCACTTTCAAAAATGGTGATGTATAAAATAAACACTTTTCTTCCGGATACAGCAACGAAAATATGAAATGAAGTTATAATGGAAATCGAAAACGCTGGCGGAATAAATTGATTAAGTCTGCCTCGTGGTGCACGAGGTCATCTTTACTTAGCATCCCAATTACTTCTGCAAGCAAGATGATACGTCGTTCCACAAGCCGACTGTCAAAGTAAGCGGCATTGGCCTACACTCACGTACTCGCGAATCCATTAGTTTGCAGCAAGATGTTAAATCTAAATTTTGCTTTCTTTTAAATATTGTTTTAATTTTTATATTATTGAGCTGCCCATGGTGACTAAGTAGGCCTACGTTTATAGAAAATTTATACCTAAAACTTGTTTTAGGAAAATCGAAACATTTTTAAGATAATATGCGTCACTAGAGACAATGTTTTATCGCGTGAGATCTGAATATTTATTATGTTTGAAAGAATCGTTCACGTGTAATAAATGTTTCTTACAATATTGGTTGCCATGTCTGGGTTAAAGTAATATTCAATTAAGCTGGACAAATGAGAACAACTATACTATAAATACTAAATGACTGCGATTTGTCCGCATTCAGTAAACCTGCGTCAAACTGTCTGCTTGATTAATTCATCGCTCACTTCAAAAGACGTTAACATTTCGTTTTTGAACAGCATGCTATGCTAGACTTCACGTATATGCATACATATACAAGAAGATGTCATTTGTTTATTGGCCACTGCCCACAATCAGACCGCATCCTCACATTCGACATGTACACACGTAATAAAGACATCCGAGTGCTAAATTTTTCTCATTGGCTCAGAACCTTGCGGGTAGTGTCGGATGAATTACGTTTATGAATCCCGGCCACTATGTAAATAATAATGCTCAATGACGCGGCCTGCCCATTTATAAAAATATAATCGTCCAAATCTTAACTTAAGACACTATATGTAATGTTTCTTTGTTTTCTTATTCAATCTCACGAAGCATGGAATATACAGCGCGACAAACTTTAGTGAAGCCCCGGGAAATATGTGAACTAACGTTCTCCTCCTCTGTCAAACACACCAGCCCTCCCTACACTGCCGTTTGCCTCGTCTCCCTCCAGGCAATAGCCAGCAAGTGGCGGTATCTACTACCTGTGCGTATAGTCACGTCAGTTGTAAAGTGGTGTTAACCGTTGTGGCAATATGTTTTTGTTTTCCACCCAGTCGCGTGTCACGCGCATTTACCGCAAGTTATAAGTATCACCGCCGTTGTTTGTGTAGTGTGACTCTCAATATACATACTTTTTGTCATTGATAGATCAGCCCCGGGACGTTTAATTTACCTATTTTTATATTTGCAGTGTCTGAAAAACGTAAAACAAATAGACCTGTGCGTAACGAAGCTAGAGAAATTATTAGAAGTGTAATCCAGTTTTCCGATATAGAAAAGGAAATTGGTAATGTGATGATTTGTGTTGAGTTTAGAAAAATACGTGCTTCAGCTGCAGCCGGAAAATCAGAAGCTTTTATTAAAAGTTTAGTAAAGAGGGCAGTATATCGTCTAGCTGCAGAACAAAATTGTCAACTCCTAATAAGAAGAGGATAATGGTAGACAGAATAATTCAGTTCGATTCATTTGATGCTGGAGTGGTGGGAAGAAAAGTTCAAGAGTTTTACGTCATGAAAAAGCAATACCCACACTAAAAAAACTCGCGGACAGAAATGGCAAAATAAGTTGATTTCAGAGGTAGCAAGGAATCTTTGCGAAAATTAATAAATGCAATGGGGTTCAAGTTCAAAATATATAAAAATAAGCGGTTATTCTTAATGGAGAGAAACGAGATCTTCGCGTGGCGAGCGAAATACCTACGAGCGACAAAGGAATATGTTGGAGAAGGCAAAAGTAAATTACGTGTAATATACCCCGATGAGACATGGATTCATCCGAAATACACTGCGAATAAGTGTTGGCAAGAAATCAAATAGTTTCTATAAGTAATATTCGACAATATGGTACATACTGTGTTTTTATCTTAAAGTAAAGCACGCATTTTCGCCGGCTGGCACAGTCGGTGTGTTGCATTTTGAACGAAGAGTACGGGGAGATCCTGCGAGCTTGTCTACTAATACGCTTGCCACATATTCATTCACGAGGCGACCTTGCTACACCAGCGCTCTTACCACCTCCACCCGGGTCTACGCTTGATCTCGTCACACTGTACTTACCTACTTCGAACATGTTCAGGTCCGTAAACATGCGCAGTATGTCGACTACACTGCGCAATGAGGATTGCGCCGTGCAATGTGGACGGTGCTGGCCAGTATAGATTGCGCTGTCCGTTTTTAAATCGAGTTCCGATGGCCTCGTTTCTGTGTGTTTTTTGAGACCGCCCCTTCCTACTTTCCCTCATCCACCTTGTCTTACCTCTCCCTCCTGCGCAAGCGCGCTTTAAATCATTTTCGATCAGTTGTAACAATTGTTCTGCATCGGCAAGCTTTGCGTCAGCGCAGGCCTCTGCCACTTCAAGTTGAGCAGACTGCGAGGTCCCTTCAGGACTCTGAAATATGATTGATAGGGTGAGCTGACATGCTGCCTTGTTATAGGCAGCGGACGTTTGAGGTGGGTTTGCCTTTTGATGGAATGTAGAAACTTAATTGTGGTTTGAGAGTAATTCGTTAGGCGTGTTCTTAGCTAGCATTCAAAATTTAGTTTGATTTTGTGTGGCATAAATTCATTTTGGCTTTAACTTGTATTGCTGTGGAACCCGCTAACGTAGTTTACTTTGTCTGGTTTGGAAGTATTTTTATAGTATAGTAAATGTTTGAGCCATTCACGAGTGCCTGTAAAGTTGACAGCAGTAAGACGGGCCCGCACCATTTCGTGTCTGCTTGGTTTAAATATTTTTCAGGTAACCCATCTTTCTCTTTTAAATATTCCATCAGCCTCATATTTTAAATTGAGCAGAGAGTAAAAACAAATGTGGAATGATTTTAAAATATTCTTTTAGATGTGTATAAATTTTAGTAATTTCAATCAATGGTTTTTAAGTGATCGGGCGTTGTTAGGTTACGGCACCCCGTTTCACAATTTTTTTTTTAATGAGTCATTTACATTATTCAAGTAAACTTAAAGTTTGTTTTTCCAGGACTCAGGTAAACGAATTTTAAACAATTTCCCAATTGTGGAGTTAATTTTTCATGTTTGCATTTTTTCAAACAAGATTTACGAATTGTTAGACTTTCCAGAAAAAAGGAATATTGTACTGGGCTACTTTAATAAAATCATGTTTACTTTCTTTAAACTTACATTTTTAGAATTTTATTTTGCTCTCGGCTTTGCTAGTACGCATAACGGTGCCCGAGAAGCGACTTTTAAAGTGCAGTATTTTTAGTATGATAATTTTCCAGTCGGTAATGTTAACTTGTGTAACGAGTCCTGAATGTTTTTTGTAAAATAAAATTAGGAGTTTTTTCGAATTTTTCTGTTTGTGTGAAAAAAACTCTTTGTGTCCCGCCATAAACATTTACATTTTCTTCGAACTTATTCCGATTGTAATAATTTATTGTTTAAAGTAAATAATTTGAATATGTACATCATAACTAATTTCGTTCTATCTCGCGCTACGACTAGCTTCTATGATGTAAATAAAATTTATTACGAGGTTAACTGAAATTGGCAGGGTTTTGTTTACTCTTTAAATTAAATGCAATGGCAGATCAAATTGTGAGGTATTTCGTAGAATTACTTTCTGAATAGTATTTAGCTGTATAAGAAATACTCAAAATGAATAAGTGTTGGAAGCAATAATAAATAATTACGGAAGCGCGTTTCTTAAGTTAGGATTTCCTTTTCCATACATTCAGTTGGCGATGTATAACCATGCGAATATGTTCACTTCTGAAACAATTTAATCGAATGTGTTTAGAAACGGTTGCCGTAACCTATTAGCATTAGCAAGTTAAGCCTTTGGTTTAACCGCACGCCAGGACTCCTTTTCCAATTACAGAAGACAATCTACATGTTTGTGTATGTTATTTTCCTAGTATACAAACAATTTAGTATAGTGAATTTACGGCTTATTCTCACTTTTCTGGAGAAATGCTAAAGCAATTCTTCAAGGATATTATCTCACCTCATTCAAAGAATTTTAACCGTGTATTAAAATCTACACCAAAGGGACAGCGCATCGCAGCATTCGTGCTCACTCGCTGTAATAATACTTGGCACACGTACTATTTATTACTATTCATTGCAGTCCTACATTCTCCCTCTTTTATGTGCATTAATTATAAATTAAATATTTTATTTAATACATAACACATAAGTAAAAGTTCAATTTAACCAAAAATAAGGCAAATTAATTTTAACACAAGTATAAAACGCTTGCAATACACTGCGATATATTCAGAAAAGACCCAAGCACATCATACATGGAGTATTTTTATAACATTTATTCAAAACGTTGAAGAAACCACAAATAGACTACACAGAAAAAGAAATTCCCCAAGACTGTTTAATAATTTTATAGCTGAAACTTTGAGTAGAAAATGGATTGTAGCCAAACAGCTCCTTATAGACATTCATTTCAGTTGTGACGGCAGTAAGCTAAATCACAGAATAAATAATTATACGGAATTTAAATGACATAACAGTCCCTTTCATGTGAACGTTCTCAGTCGATTGATGGCTGTGCGAGGATTTGGGCAAGGTTTTGTATCTGATGGGCTGTTGCGCGATGCAAGCGATTTCCGGTTGATAGGGCTAATGTCTGGCAATTATGGTTCAATTATCTGATTGGCAAACACTGGCCCAGCTATATTTCTGGCTAGTGAATTAATTGTATGGTGCCACAGAACACTTAAGGACATATAGGTGTAATAGCTGCTTATAAAGCGGACTCCATCGGTACACTCCAACGAAAATGCAACACAGGCCAGAAAAATTTCGGAGCACTACACTAATGGTAAGTGAACTGGTGGTAATTAAAGGCAGTTCGCGATAAAGTGAGCACTTTTAAAACAAACCTTTCAAAAATGACACTGGCTATATCTGAATATGTTTTAACATGCACGCTAAGAGACACACGCTCGATTGTTATTACCATTGACGAGGGGGAGGGGGGCGAGTTCCATGTTTTAACGTTGAATTAAAAATGCTGGGTGAAACATATGTAAAAATTGATACTAGTTCTCTTTGTTTCTGTTTTGATTTCTTTTTTAATGTATCAAAATGTAAGAATTAACAGGTAAGTAAAACATTTACTTTAATTGTAATTTCACAGGGTCATTTAACCGACGCATGAATAAAGTGACGAGGCCAATGAGAATGTTAATTTTACACATGGCGGAAGAATACAATGATCATACAAGTAGATCTAAAGCATGGCTTTTAGAAGTGCTCAGTTTACCGTGAATAGACTATACCAGATGGCAGCCCATCTTATAGAGAACTTCCCACAACAAGTAGTAGACTATAAGGTATCAGGCGCGTTACAATCAGCGAATAGGTACTGCGACATAGAAGAAACCGTCGCACCATTTAAAGTCTGTGCACTTCTCTATTATGTACTGGTGAGTGAGTTAAAAATAAGCAATGCTGTTTCCGTAGTTCTAAGTATTCTGAGACTGAAGGCTGCACAGCCAACAGAGTAATGAATATACTTCTACATGTATTCGTAAATATCAAGTGTCTTTTATACCGATGCAGTACGTTCGAGTTTCATGCTGCCGTATATATCACTGTAGAAATATGTCTGCACTCTTGTTTTGTCTCTTCGTCATCGGATACGGTTTTGCTTCCTAAGCCCATCAATAAAGGCTTCTCTTCCAACATGGTCGCTTCTGAAGGGGCTGAAAATGCGATGCGGTTCTTTTGTGTCGCCCTGCGAAACACATTCACGGTTATTGTTGCATGTCCGAGATTATTTGCACAAGATGAGGTCTGTTTCTTCGGTCACGTACGTGCAGACATAGACTACGTGTTTAATGATCCGTGCAGGGATACACAGACGACATATCCCCGACACATAAAAATTGTGTTATGGTTGGGCGGGGGGGAGGGAGGGTCTGGGGTTGTTTCAGGAAACCGAACTAGTTTTATGGAGGGTGTAACTCGACGTAGAACTTTCGCCAGCATTTATTGCTTGTCGTGGGTTCTATCTTAACTCTAAGCAGCATCCCTCGTTCTCGCTACTGACTACATGCCGACTAAGGTTGCGGGAAACAGCACAACCAACATACCTTTGAAGTTACAGTCTTGTACATGTGTTGAAATTGGGTACCTCTGTTTCCACGCAAAATATTTTAAACAGCACGGGAATAAGTGCCGGTGGGAATAGTTTAAATAAAGAAAAAAGAATAGATCATAAACCAGTAAGTAATAAGGAAAACTGGGAGGAAAATTAAAATGAATCCATAAATTTGAAAATAATTGTGGCCAACCGTGGAAATAAACAGTTTGCAGTTATTGTGTCAAACAACAATTTAAGTATTGTTTCCGCCCACAAGCGGATCAATGTCAGCTGACACTATTGATCTGAAAATAATTTGCATCAAATCATATGCGTTAGACAGAATTTCAAATTTAAATTCTTGTAAAGCATATAGAGGAAATTCATTACAATTTAGATAATTTATAAAGTTTAAAATTGAAAATTTGGAAATTTATTTCTTAGCTCGTATTTTAACAATTTAATTTGTATCATTTCAGTACATCGCGTAAATTATAAAACTATTGGAGAGAAATTATTGTTTTAGTCTGCCAAGATAACACGAAGCACATTAAACTATACGTGTAGTTTTTAATAACAAAGTAATACCATCGCAAAAAATTGCACTGTATGTCGTTCTGACTGGCTAAATTAGAACAGCAAAACCGAACTACATAATCTCCTCCTAATTTTTTTTTTAACAGTGTAGATTTTGTGTACTTTGAAGACGTGACATGTGCTTTGACTGCTGCGGTGTTATAAAAATTTCCGTGAAAATACGGAATTGTACAGGTTAAAAAAAATATATCCTGAAAAATCTATAAACCTACAGACACTTCGTTTTCTTACATAACGTATTTTAAATTTTTTCACAAATTTTCTGTATTTTCACGGAACAGCTACAAAAATTCTCTACTTGTTTTTTGTATATTTCCATTTGATGAAAAAATATTACGAAAAATGAAACTTGGTTTTCTTTAAGTGGGTGTGTATCAGTGTATAAAAATAGCATTTTTACATTGTTAAATATTTATTTTAGTGTCGGGTTTCAAAACGAGTAAAGAAGTTCTCACTCAGCAACTCGTACTATTATGTTACCGTATCGCAACTCACTATGGTGGTGAGGTTGAATATAACAACTCGAAACACTAACAGCATGTCACTATGTTAAAATTTGGCCTATATTAATTTAAGCTCCTTTACCTTATATAAACGAGTCCATATTTTAGTGCATAGCCCTGTTATTTGAGAAAACAAAATGGCCGACAAGTAGGTAAATGTTTTAGTGAATTAGTGTTTTCTTTACTCCCTCTTTCATAATGCTTGCAAGGCGGGCAAATTTCGCCTGTTTTACTCTAAAACTTAGGTTGGTGAAATATTTAAAGTTTTTAATGATTTTATGCTTAACTCACTTTTCTCGACTTAATACACTAACGATTACTATTTAATCATTTTATTAATGACGATTAGGCAATATATCTACATTATTACTTCTCTGTACATTCCTGTTGCTGCTTTCAGAAGCTTATATTGAGGAGTTGACATCTATTATCTTGACATTTCAAAATTAAGTCAGAGTGCGACCTTGTTCATGGCGATGTTTCCGCTTCATTCATGCAGGCAAACAGCCATCGGAACGAGAAGTTACGTCATAGGTCCCGCGTGTGGGGCAATCGAAACTGAACTGCCATCTACCAGAAATTAAACCGACTTAATAAATGTATACTTACACTATCTATAAACGTGAACCTACCAAACAGATGAAGTCGTGGATTACTTGCGAACACCATGGCATCAATAACGTCAGAATGTAAAAGAAAAAAAAGTAAGCATAGGGAATTGCAAATATTACAAAAAAATATGATTTCTGAATGTTCGGACATCGCTAAGGGGCTGTGATCATTAACGACACTGATAGCCTTGCACTGAATAGGACCCTGATGCGGTTGTCCAGAGTGCTCACATCATGGTCAACAGAGTTAGTGTTACAAAGGATAAACTCGTAATATCAACATAAGAAAACAAACGGATTTAATTTTTCTACTGCATTTTTCAAACTATTTTGTCATATAAATACACTTTACATAACCGACGTCCGACATGACTAGAATCCGTAGTATTTTGTTGTCAGAATGTCAGCTTATAAACTGAACTACCGAGCAAATGTTTACTACAGAGGGACAATATGTGATAAATAAAGTTTCGACAGCTAAAACTGACACAACAAATGTGGTTGCAAAAAAAAAAAAAGGTAATTTTGTAAGGTTAACATAGTCAATTTGGTTTCCATTCAAGTTTGTTTTTAACTGAAATTACCAGATGAGCGGAAGGAAACTGAAACTTGTTCGTATTCTCGACAGCTTACTGCTGCCGCACAGGTCCACAAGTGTTCGTATGCAACACTTGTGGACCTGTGCGGCAGCAGTAAGCTGTCGAGAATACGAACACTTGTGGACCTGTGCGGCAGCAGTAAGCTGTCGAGAATACGAACACTTGTGGACCTGTGCGGCAGCAGTAAGCTGTCGAGAATACGAACACTTGTGGACCTGTGCGGCAGCACTTGAAATGTACGAGGGTGATCAACAGTCTTATCTCCCGTGATTTCCTTAAACGTCAGTTGAACAATCTTTCGCAATATTTCCATCAATCTGCACCCCAATCAGCACCTCACACGCACCACAATCAGCATCACTATTGGCACCGCAAACACCAATCCACACACCAATCTTTCACATAGATCCTCCGCAATCCACAGCAATCCACGCCAATCTTTCGATCAATTCCAATCCTTCAATTGATACTTCTATGAATACTTCTGTTTGTCCCGACACATATGTATGGAAATTACATTTGTTCGCCAACTGCCTCCAAATTTGTACATACCGACAGAATAAATGTTTTGGATACAGTCCACTATCCATATATTTTTTTATACTTGAAGTCTTTATTAATATTCTGTGTGCAAATCTCTACTTTAATAGTCGAGTGTGCATAGCGTCACTTAATAAGGGATAACAAGATAGAGCCAAAAAAATTTCAACACAATTATTTAATTTCAAAAATACTATAATTATTTTTGCACATTAAAAATATCAAAAGAAAGCAATTCATCACACCATGCAATATATCTCCAATCCTTCAATTAATCGATTTTTGAAGATATTTCAAACATGTGCGAGAGATCCCAGAGTTTTTCAAGCTCAATAAATTGGCTCAGTCTATTAAGTTCATTCAGGTCATCGAGAAATATGTAACGAGAGCTCGTGACACCTTCTGCCTTCTTCACACCACTTGTCGAAGTAACCTCGTTGGTGGAACGTGTGGGAACGTCGAGGAAATAAGCATTATTTCCAGCACTATCACTGTCTTCATATTTATTATTATCAATGCTGTCTTCATGATAGTATTCACCTTCTGTTTCATCCTCAATTACAAATTTTTTTCTTTGTATGAGTCACATGGTCATCGGTATTTAGAGCCGGCAACCGTTTATTTTGAAGTGCATCGATTTCACGCGAAATTCTTGAAAGCGTTTATTTCGAGCGACCCGACTTTACCACGCCTCATAGGTCTCTCATTCCATCATTAGCATTAAATGTCTCGTCATTATCGTCTGTCGATTTGGTACCCACTGATGCAGCAAGATAAAACAACGACAGAACTTGCTGACTCTCAAAAGACTAACCCTTGCAGTTATTTTTTTGGTTCATCAATGTATCGCCTTACACAAACTGCCTGGGGCTAATGTCGTAATGCTTCATCATACGAGTTCCCTCGTCGTCTGCGAACATTGTATGTAGTGTATTTACAGGAGGTAACTAAGTCATCACATGCTGTTTCGCAATGGGCAATAGAACACCACATTTATCGGCCTTGATGTGTTTATTTAAGTTACCATGTCTAGTGAACTGTCTGAAACATTTATAGCAGCTAAGAAATGCATGAGATGGGTTCTTCTAACCATCATTCTTCTCATGTCGCCACGCCTTGCGACTTTTACCAAATATCTTGACACAGTAACATCATTGTTTTCCGTGTAATTTGTGGGCAGTTCTTGAAGGTATGCATGTTGTTGTACACTACATACTCGATTGCAAATCGTCAGTGACTTCCATTACCTCCAACCAGACATGAATTCACACAATTTACTCCTAAGCATTTACTCCTGCCGTGATATTACCGATTTGCCGGTTTATTAACAACTAACCTATGATAAATGAATATATTGACTTTTATAAGCAATAGTTAACTGCGTTCATCGAATTTCGTGTCGGGTATCAGCCAATTGTAATATGACGCATTGCAGATGCTGTTTTACAAGCTATTACCCGACCGATTCTCGAGCTAAACCAACAGATGCTTGACAAATTTCCATCGACACCGCTCACTCACGAGCTTGTCCATGACCGTCATAGTAGCGCCATCTGATCGGAATTCGAACTGGTGACACACTCGCCAACATATTCGATATCCGGAAGCAAGTCGCCCCGTTTGCGAAATGCTGACTGACTCCTTCCGCAGGAGTCAGAGACTCACTCCTTCACCATTTTACTGGCCAGTGACACTGTATAAGCGCTTTTCTCCTCTGTATACTTAATTACTCTGTGATAAAATATTTATTACGACGTTACCAGCCAATGACCAAACGACAGCGCCTAAAGGGTCTAGAACAATCAAGTTTATGCTATCTGTCAGATTAACTCGTGAATTTTCTCGTTATCTAGAGGTAAAACGTCACAATCATGTAGTGAGGAGGCTGGACTTGCGACAGTATGAAGTCCTACATCCCTTGCCTGACTCGAAACATTTAGGGCACCTACTAAATAAGTAATTCAAAGGGTTCAAGCAGTTGTAAAATTCAAAAAGGTCCTCTCTTCTTCAACTGCCGTGTTGTCACTGATAGAAAAGTGTCCGCTGAATAAATAAAAAGTTTTTTGGCACTACAGATTCTAATGGGTTGTATAATGACATTAAATACATTATTGCATGAACTAAATTGCGTTATTTTCTTATCAGGTTGCCCCAAACGTGTAATATTTGGTTGGTGCAACCAATTATTTGTATGGATGTATGCACATGAGAGTTTATGCTATTAAGTTAAGTTATCCGCTTTCAAACAGACAACCCAATAAATACCATTACTGGAGAAAGTTGATATTGTTGCCGCCACAAATTTTGTAATATTAGACACATCAAGTTGTTCGTGCTAAATAAGTTTGTGTTCAATCCAAACGAAATGTACATTTTACACTGTGACATTTCTAATGATTACTGGAACCAAAGCAACTATTTGAATGACCTTGCAGATTGGCTGTGTGTACTAAATTATTCTATATGATGCCGGAACAACCAAGTAAATATATGGTTAAACAAATTATTTTTAAGTACTTCATTTTGACCGAGGAATGAACAAAGACATTTTTAGTAACAGCATATAGTTGAGTGAATTGTACAGGGTAAACAAATAGCGTTCAAGTAAATCTACCTCTCACCTGGAAGAAAATCTTTTTCTCGGTGCTTAGCAACGACGGAAAATACTTATTTCGTCGTCATGTCGCTTTAATCCCGGCGATGAGTGTCAGCGGACAGTAACGTGAGAAAGCCCGGCCGGGATCGAAATTCACCCCTGTGCACAACCGCTCGGCAAACAAGCGCGTCGTCATTAGGCCAATAGGAAGCGGCGACGAGCTCTCCATCCGCCGGGGCAGCCATTATTCATCCCGCGGGCCCCCACCTATCACCCTGTTTCCGGCATCGTCCGCTCGCACGGTCCGCAAACCACCCCGGGGACATGGGGGTGGGTGGGTGTTGATGGCGTCGCGATGCCGACTAACACGACGCTCATGAACCCGGGAATACCTATTACATCTACTTACATGTTAATTCGATGAGGTCGGAACAATTTTACTATCGTTAAGGGGGATTTTCCCCTGCCATCTGGTATTTATAGCTTTTTCTCTGCAACCTAGCAGTAGATAATTTGTTTTGCGTTTTGCGGGCAAACCGGGCATAAGATATAACTTAGCACATTTACTCGAATAATTTATGTTCGGGTTATCGCCTCTGTAATTGTTTGCATTAAATAATATATTTTTTTCTTCTCATCTGTTACCTCTTCGAATGTAATCCAGGCAGTGTAACTGCAAAAATTTCAGAATGTTTGAAAACTACTGTGCTCTGTCATGCTAACAATTTTTCTAAAATGTCTGAAACAGAAAACAAAGCAGAAAACATTTACCTAAATTCTACTCCCCCTTTTAAGGAGAAACTGTAAGTTGTTCACGATAAACAAAGCACGTTTCAAAGACCCTCTATAAAATTCACTTGTGTGCGCATTGTGTGTTCTTCCACCATGTGTTAAATTAACATTACCATGAGCCTGAGCGCTTTATTCATGCTTCTTACAATTGAACGCTTGATATTATAAGAAAATTAATTATTTTACAAATTTTCTAATTCTTACACGAATTTGCATTCAAAATAGGAGACAAAAGAAATAATTTCAGTATTCACAAATATTTACCTAGCTCTTTAAAATCAACGTTAGGACATAGAACTACTTTATCTCCTTCGTTACCAACTTTACTGATCGCATACAAGTCAGTGTGCTTGCTAAGGTGTACGCAGGTATAGACTATTCACGGTAAAATGAGCATCCCTTTATTCATGCGTCGGTCAAGTGGAACAGTGAAGTTATTAGAAAAGTAAATATTTTTCAAATCTGCTCATTTTTACATTTCGATGCATTAAAAAAAGGTCCAGAAGGCAAAAGAAATAATTCGATTTTCAGAATTGGGCACTTAAAACGTTTTATTCGACGTTAAGATATGGAACTACTTCCCATTCATTGTTACCAACTTGACTGTGTGCAGGTCACTCATGCACCCATTAAAATATATGCAGTTAGGGGCAGTGACTTTTTCTAAGGTTGATTTCAAAAGTACTCACTTTGTCGTGGACAGCCTTTAAGGACAGAGAGATTTTCCAGGATTTCACTGTTGACTATCTAACAGAGAATATAATGCCAACATGATGACTTACAATGGACTGTTATTTCGAACGCAGTGCCATAAATGTTAGTAGTTTTGTGTTTTAAATTTGTAAATTATGTCATCGATGTTATGTTGTCCCTTAGCAAAACACTCGTAGAATATAGCTACATCTGGACCAGTTTTGTTTTTAAATGGAAAAATGTCCTCAACCGTTTCGTCCGAGACACACTCGGACATAGTCCACAAAGTGTTTATTGAGCGGTATTCAACTCTTTGAGTGCTACCGAGTAATACTGCGTGGTCTGAATTTATCAATTTGCAGACTACGCACTAATGCAGGTCCGACAAATACTGTACCAATATTTCTCTGTCAATAAAAATAGCCTACGAGAATGTAGATGCGTTATTTCGCTACATTATGGGCATTTTACTGCTAAAAACGTAACATCAACGACAATTTACGCAAATAAAAATTAAACTTTTGTGTAACTACTGAAATTATCACGGTGGTATGTACATCCTGATATATTCGTAATGACTTTTCATTGGAGAACTGCCATCTCTGTATTACATTGGTTTTTAGCCTGTCAAAAATGAATGCCCGGTGAGTTGATAATCAGTATGAGAGTATGAAGAGCAGTCGATGATTCAGTCAACTCATTTATAGCTTACCTTCCACGCTAGTACGAAGTGCGTTGACCTCAAAGTGTCTACTAAGTGGCATGGGGTTTGCAGTAACATTAAAACATTTTCATTATTTAAAGATACAGGAGACAATAAGTTACCAAACCGAAGCTGTTTTCATAATGTTTTTTGCGACGTAATGTCAGCAGCACTGAAATAAATAGGACTCATTGAATATTATTCTAGGTAGACACTTTGATGTCAGCACACATCTTAATTACGTTAAAGATAAGCTACTTGCTACTGTGCTATTGATAGGGACTTGCACAATTTGCTTTATTATTTGGCATCAGGCTAACTTTCACAGAACTGTATAGATTCGGGATGGCGTCGTTTCCCCATTGGCTACTGGCTAGATGTGAAATCACACCCTTTCTTTCCAAACTGCTCATGACTGGGGCATACGACTGTGAAGTGTTCATTTATTCGTGCAGATTTTCCCATGACGCGTCACATAAAGAATGGTCCAGTGACAGACGTACTGCAAAGGTACGCGTGTATTGAGTTTAACGTGTCCCGAAATAATAACACCAAATTTGCAGGTCCTTACCTATTGATTAACAACTCGCCATGCTTTCATTATAGATTGGGACACTTTCAAATCGGTATTATATTGCAAGAAAGCCAGCCAGTTATGTAAGTTGTTGGTCAGAAGTGTAAGCGTGTCAGGTTTTTTTTGTAAGCCAACGGGACGGTTGTATATGTGAATATAGAAACGACCAGAACTGATAATCATACAGCAGTGACTACAGGTGACTCACTTCCAGCTTATAATTGTCACTATACCTGTACCGCACTCAAAATTTCAACCTTTTACATGCCCACATTAACGTTTGGTTAGATAACAGGAATTTTTGCAAATTCATTTGCGGAGAATTGAAACTCTAGCCACGTGTACATTTGAGTTTCTGCTTCTATTGGGCCACAGTATGTTAGATACGCACTACTTCTGACCAATAACGGACCCGCAAGGAAAACAAGGACTGGATCTACCTTCTCTGGTGACAAACTGGCGTGGCAGCCAATAAACAACTAACTGCGTCTCTAGTAGACAAATTATTGTATATTCCAGCTTGTTGCGTAATAAAGTCGAATAATTTCAGGATCTCGATGATTTCACGTGTTGCAATTAATACGTTTTTGTTACGTACTATTCTTTCGTTGGTGCAGAACTAGTTTCGTTTTAACACAGAATGATCTGAATTATTTTTGTCTTGCTATAGTAATATTAACCACATTCTTAAACTAAACCTCCAATTATCACGGTTTAACGAACAGTATCTCACAGGGCATTGTGCTTCGCATTATACAATACCAGCCAATATTAATATTCGTGTGTGTCACACGCTGAATTGCTTACACAGATATGAATGGTTTACAATTAAGAAATCTCCGCAATCTTAAAATTATATTCCTTTCTCCTAATCTTAATTTCTAGATATTCCATTTTTAAAACTGAGCCTGTTAAGCCACGATGGTTATCTTAGCAGTTATTATAAAGTATATTATGTTTTCCTCTGATTATAATAATTATTAGTGCCATGACGGTTACAGCGACAAAGTTTGTTCCTTCATCTCACATGAGAAAATATGAATTTTAAGTGAAACCGCGTGCATTTCAGTAATCCTGTTAATTAATCTGTATGATATAACAAGATTGTATGTTTAATATAAAGTAATGAAATTTTGTTACGAAGAGATAGAAATAAATTCGAGACTAAGGGAATTTATTCACATTAATGATATAATCAGTTTTTTATTCCAGCACAATATGTCCTCACGCCTCAGGTACATTCTAAGGGTGCCACCTGCTTACGCTGTCAAAAAACTCAGCAAAGCTTAAATTAAATAAATTTCATTCTTTGACTCCCCGAAATATTTATCATTAGAAGCCTGAAAAATTAACATTAATCTATGTCTGCAGACTAGGAACTTCAAGATGTATGCTCGTTTGACCTCTGCCATTGACTATTGGTTGTATGAAACGTCATAGAGAATATTCCATCCAATGTTATAGGTTCAACGGTTGAGCAGCCTGTCTACAGTAAAGTGTTCACATACGTTAATGACGCCGTAGCGAATTAAATCACGAATTAATCTCAGGTTCGTATAGTGTACTGTAGTATTGCGGTTACTACATAGCAGATAATTACACAGAGACTGGAGAGTGGAGATATTTGGGCCGCTCTTAAGGGGAATGGTGCATGAAAGCAGCACATTTGCCCGATTTTCGATATAAGTAGTTTTCCAAACGCTTTCTCGAAATTTTTGGATCGACAAGAAGCAAATAATAATCTTCAACGCCTTTTTAAGTTGTTAGATATTTATTGCCGTCATTATTCTTGGATCACTGACGGAAGAAAATAAATAATTTTTGTTTTGTTATCTTCAATTAGTGTTCCAATAATAATGAACACAGTGAATTTGAAACAATGCAAGAAGTTGCTGAAAATAGTTATTTACATCTTGTCGAGCCAAAAATTGTGAAAAATCCGCTGTAAAACCAGTAATGACAACAATTATATAACTATACGGTTGGCGTACCCCATTCCCCTTAACATCGAGGTCTTGAGAGCCGATGAGGGTGAAACGAGGTGAGTATGGACCAGCGCCGCAATGCAAGGGCGGGGGAAATCGGAGAAATCCTAGGTAACCCTCCGACAAGTAGCATCGTCCGGCGCGATTCCCACAGGCGATGATCCGGGAGCAACTCCGCCGGGAATTGAACTAAGTTCTCGTGGCCGATGAGGGTGAAACGAGGTGAGTATGGACCAGCGCCGCAATGCAAGGGCGGGGGAAATCGGAGAAATCCTAGGTAACCCTCCGACAAGTAGCATCGTCCGGCGCGATTCCCACAGGCGATGATCCGGGAGCAACTCCGCCAGGAATTGAACTAAGTTCTCGTGGCTGGGAGGCGATTAGTGAGACCACTATGGTACTAAAGTAAAAGCAATATAAATAATGTAATAATAGGACACGGTCAAATTAAATAATATTTAGCTAAAATAAATAAAATAGAAGACGGCAGTTGTCGATGTGAAAAAGAAGTCCATACTGTATACTTGTGTGGCATGTTTAAAGAAGAAAGAGAAGATTTAGAACAGAAATTAAAACCTTTTAATGACAAATGGCCATTACAAAAACAAAATATACATGACAAGGAAATTGTAGAAATAATAAATGAAAGTATTAGTAAAATATATGATTTGGTAAAATCTATGAATGATGATTTAACTGAGTAGTCTAGGGTGCGGATGAGAGTGTGCTGTAACTAAGGGAATCATTGAGTAAGTGTTTGTGTTTGTCTAGTGTTTTATCGTTTAAATTAAATGGAAATTATAAATAACTATCTCTTTAGATAAGAAATATAATTTTCAGTAAATATTGAAGTTATGCAGAATAACAGTGATGAAGAAACATTGAAAAACTCCAAACACGAAAAAGTTATAAAGAAGAACACAATATCTGAAATGAATACAAGAAGAATTGAAGAAAATATGGGGAAAAAATAGAGGAACAAGAAGGAGGAAGAGAAGAAAAAGAAGAGAAAGAAGAGGGGAAATAAAATGGGGAGGATAACAGAGAAGGAAAGTAGAAGAACAGCAGAAGAGAGAAAAGGAGGACGAGAATCAGCAAGAAAGATAAGAAGAAAGACAAGATCTAAAACGGATGAAAGAAGAGCGGAAGGAACTACGGAGAAGAAAATCTAAATGAGGGAAAGATGTGATTTGTGATAATATGCTGGTTGATATCTGTGTATAAAAAAGAAGGGGGAGCCCGTACGAGAGGAGCTCCATTCTCTCGTCCGCCGGGAAACGAAGGGCTGGGTGTCCAGTAGGGGCACTTCGATGTCCTGGACGATGCTTAAGTTGGAGTGGAACGGTGGGCACGGGGAAAAAAATATATAATAAAGAAAATAGAATAGTACTGATAAGGAAGGGGCTGGGGGCCTTCAAGTCCGTTGGGTGCCATGACGGACCGGCCGAAAGACTAGTTAACTGTGTGCGGGCCCGACGGCGTCTGGTCTCGCGGGCGGATTCGTGGGAATCCCGGTCCCTTGTCGGTTCCGCGGGGGCGGCGGGACGGGGGGCGGCCGAAAGGATACCCGTCGGGGAGCCGTCTCGGTCGGGGCAGAATAGCTCACCAACTTCCTAGGAAGTGTGAATGATGCTTTCGAATAAAAATTGAATTTGTAGCTTAACTTACGGGCGCCCAGACAACAGCTGCCCTCCCACAAAAATAATTGTTTATCTATATAATTAATATACCGTTTGTTAAATTGTAGCAATTATGATAGAATTGAACACCCTGGATGGATGTACTGCTAAGTAGGGTCAATGAATTAAACAAAAAAGAAATCTGACCACTACACCACCGCGGCCCCCTTACACGGAGACGAGATGGCATGGCTGTTCTTTCGACTTGGGCGCAAACATTCTCTGATTGGCTGCCCAACGCTCTGGGAACGGGCCTTGTGTCTGATTGGCTACCGCATGTTGCGGAAGAGTCCACTTTTGACTTTGCTTTCGACTGGCAAGTCAGCTACCAGGTGCTGATTACCGCACTGTGTTCCCACATGTTGCTGCGTAGCGGTAACTGGAGTTCGCATAATAAGCGGCTCTTTAAGGTTGAAGTAAAGCAACTGCCTATGGACCACTCCATCCTACTATACAACGTGAAGACCTCATTAATAAATAGTACCGACACCATTAAAATTGTCAAAAAAGTACGATTTATGCTGTGTACAAAAGAAGAATATGCATGTATTGTGCAACATTATAAATTATTTTACTAAAATATACTTTTTAAATATAAAAATTTATCGATTAAAATAATCTGTATTTTTAACAAAATCTAAGCGTATTTTCATTCCGGATGCTTCGGAAAGCAAATTTGCAAGAAAATCTGCTGTAAGAATGATCGTCATAATGATTACTGTGATGTGTAATAAAATCATAGGGAATGTATCATATAAATTTTATAATTAACATAATTTACGTCAGTTTCAGCCATCCTTGTTTGGGACAAGTGGACGCATGTAAAAATAATTATAAAAATGGTTTCCTACATTATTATTACAATTTTCTTACACACAATCACAGTAAATATAATGACGATAGTCCATTACGAAGATTTTCTTGCAAATTCTTCTTTCTGAAGCTTCCAGAATGGAAATGCTCTTTAATTTGGTTAAAATTACAGACTATTTTAATCGATTATTTTTTAAATTAAGAAGTATATTTTAGTAAAATATTCTATAATGTTGCAGAATGTATACATACTTCTTTCATATGCAGCATAAATCGCACTTCTCTGACAATTTTTATGGTGTCTGTATTATTTTATTATTTCTTCACGTTGTACAGTCGGGTGCAGTGTTCCCTAAGTAGTTGCTTTACTTCAACCTTAATCTCTGTATTCTTCAGTATTCAGTGATCTCATCAAGCAATACCGCAGATCTGGAAGTCTTTGATGGTGGTGCCATGCTAATAGAAATTACGAATCATTTTACTTCTGAAAAATAGATTCCATTTGCAATTTCTGTTCTGAATTTTTTTAAGTGAAATTTTTTTAAGTGGTTCTTTGATAATTTGTGTTTTAAGAATGAAATGGGTGGTAATTAACATTGAAAGTAGTACATAAACGTGTATAACAATTATATATTTTAAATAACATCCTAGTAGGATAGCGTCATCACTAGGGACATGTGTATTTCGCGAAATGATTTCAAGACCATTTGTACTCCAGAACACTTTTGTTCATATATATTTTCGTGGTTGGATGATTTACAATGTCACGTGCCTAAGTGTCTGTCCGGGAATCAGGGACGTTCAGTATCGGAGTAATATATTACGATCGTCCCAGTCTAGTAGGAACATATCTTCTCACGTAGAAACCCGGCGAATAACCAAAGTAAGTTGTGGTTGTGGGCATAGGATATTGAAGACTAGCAAAGCCATAAATACATTCGTGAAATACACCTGTCACTGGCCATCATTGACCGTCTTACACGGGCGAATTGCCGACGTAGAATGCACGCCAACCCAGTGCTGCAGTATGTCATGAACGTGTCTTAGTCGCCCTTAGCACTCCCGCGATTCTAGTTGTGGACATGTACTGGAATGAAGGTCTAATAACGTCACTTGAATTTAAAAAAAAACTGCTGGTTAGTGTATATAGTATATATATATATATATATATATATATATACTATATACACTAACCAGCAGTTTTTTTTTTAATTCAAGTGGGTGCTCCTTACTTGAAATGCGTTTTTTAAATTTAACTGAGATAATCAGAATAAATTTCCAAAGGCACTGAGTCCACGTGATTGACATGCAGACATTTAAATCTTATCAACTCATAATGCAAAGTAACTGTTAAAGTCTAACGACACTACAGTGAATTGAAGTTAATTGTTAATTGGAATACTTTGAGAAATATTACTGTTAAATATATCTAATATTTTTTTTTTAAATTGTGTTTTCGATACAGTGATGCCCTTGTTTATCTTTTCACCTTTTCACTTGTGTAAGCAGCGACCGCGATGGTATAATTTTAATACAATAATAAATGAGGGCGAGGAATATATGATATCGCTTTGACACGAATGTCACGTGTCGCTGTAGTGACCGCAACTGAAAGTAACAGGGCCAATAAACGTGGCAAGAAGTGGCATCGCTGTGCCACTCCATTCGCTACAACAACGTGCTCCAAGTAGTCGTCTGTCACTTGTCGCTGCGTGGCTCGCCGGGCGGGCCATGCAGCAAGTGACGACACTACACAGCGACATGCAGCAAGTGACGACACTACACAGCGACATGCGACACATGCAGTGGCAGTCGCTCTTTTGGCAGTAACAACATGTGAACTCGAAACAAATTTGTCTTGCCTAAACACGATACCAAATAAAGTTCAACCTGCTGGAATCAAGTAATGAAGACATAAACGTTACCATACTATGATCTGCTATTAAATTAGACATCAACTTGATTTTATTGTGTCGCGGGTTGATTATTTAAAGCGAGATGCAGGTCTACATAGGATAATGGTCGAACTATGCACAAAGCTAACAATGCATTTTTACAATATATTTAAAATATTATGCTTATTTTATTAACAATAATAATATAAAAAAATATTTTTTAATTAGCTTCATTTGCAGATAATGTTGTAAATGGTGGGAATGCATTTTTATTCCATTGTATAGCAAAAATAAATATTTTTTTAAATTCATAAAGTGTTGAGAGTTTGTTCTCTGTAACGAGGACAACCAATTATTACATATGTTAAATTATTTTTAAATAACTATTCTAATACGAAAATTAACTTGACCGAGGAAGCTGTTCATTCTGTAAGTTAATAAGCTAAAGTTATGTAATTCGTTGTATAACGACGGCAAAAAAATTGTACATTACTAGAGATGATGGTTTATCGCGGGAAACGTTGACTGGATTAAACGTACTGTTGGCATGTCCGGCAGTTTTCTTTCCTTATTGGCTGACATGCATATATGAACCTACCATATTTCACTGGGCGAATGAGGATTCTGATACAACAAGGCAGAAGGTTCGTAATTGGTGAGCAAACAAATAGCATTGTCAAAACATTTATCATCCAATCACGAAAGAATAAACTGTCAGTGTGTTATAGAAGATATGTTGCCTCAAAAAATTCCCGCTATTAAAAATCATCTCTACACATTACGTAATATGGATGCTATAGTACAATGTCGCCGCAATTTGGCCTTGTTATTTCTGAATGTCGCAGGTCGTGACATTCCGCAGGTACAAATATGTCTCTCCTCCCACCACTAACAATTAATGTTTACGTTGCGAATAAAAAACTATATCCTGTAACCCCTTTATTAAATGACCTATAATACACTATATCTTGTAAGGCCCGTTCTCTCTAATTGGGGTACAGCAAACTCGCCAATCTCGACAGTTTATTGGCTGACTGCCAGCCAATAACACAGAGGTCAGCATTAAGAGGTGTTCCCGCATCGACGGTCGTTAGGTGACTCACATATCGACTGAGCGCCACTAAAATATGATATGGCTTAAAAAGTGGAAAAGTACGTCGACGGCCGTACGGTCAGCACGTCTGCATCCCAATTCCACTACATCTAAGTCCGGAATTTTCACACTTGGGGAAAAGTAGCGTATGTAGCCGGTGAGACTTGCCTGTGTACCCGTCTTCAATCTTTCAATCCCCAGGCTGGCAGGGAGCAATGGATATGACTCTGAGGTCGCTTAACCAATATCGCTGGTTTCTCGGTACCTCTAAGTGTATTTGGTTTTCGCGAAAATATTTCCAATCCCATTTTGTTTCAAACCATCTCAACTTAGGAAAAATTTCTGGATTGGATGGTTTTAATTACTGCCCGTTTAAGGTGCCTACCAAAGGCTCACGACAATTTATTATCGTGGCTGTTTTGGCATCTGTATTCCTGGGTGTTCTCTGCTGCAGTGCCTTCGTGTACACGACATGTGATGACCCCCCGCGACGGCCACGTGGTAGACACGCAGTCACGGGAACATGGCGTCCCGAGAATACGTGTTGCCGACCCTTACAGGCGTGCTACTCTGACGGTTTATTGGCACCATGACTCAGCTACAAATTGCTACCCCACTCTTGCACGGTGAGGGGCAAGTGGGGTGGTCGCCGGTCTTCGCCCCTCCTTTACCACCCTCGCCTTATTGCCAGTTTCTATCATCCCGGGGAAGCACGTGATGAAGGTGGGGAGGGGGGATTGATGGATCTGGAGTTGTGGTGGGTTCACAATCAGAAACACATGCAGAGAGCATATTACAAAGCAGTAGAACGTTCGCACTGCCGGAAACCTTGTGCCGAATTCATTTACAATTAAATACATATGCGTAATTTTAAGCCAATAAAATTATGCGGCGACTCTTGACATCAGTAGGCCATTTTTGCAAGTAACATTTTAATATTGTTGTTGTATTTAAACTTATAAAATGAATTTCATTAACCCACTGTAAAGTTGTGTTGAAAATTGACATCAGTTTATAAGAGCTGGCAAATTTTCTTTCCTTCTAAATCTTGCTTCTGTAATTGTAATGATGTGGATAACTTGAAAAAAAAATAGTATAAAAATAATTAGGCCCATTTCTTCATTTTAAATAAACATCTTCTTAAAAATTGCTACACTCTGCTCAGATTGGCTGTTGTCCAATGCGCCCACATAGGAAATAAAATAAAATTTAATATATAAAAATTCCCATTATTCACAGTCATTACCTTTCATTAACACTTTCAGTAATGTGCAGTTGGGAATAAGTGCGTTCGAAATCATGGCGGTCAGTTCTTGTGCACACGACCCATGTTATATAGTTACTGCTATTCTTTCAAGTGTGAACCCAGCTTTACTCTCTGGCTCGTCAGGGACCAAGGGAAGCGGTCCAGATGACGAGGCTGCTAAGAAGGGAGAGAAGAAACAGAACAAGCTTCATCTAAATTCTTCTTTGTTTCGTTTCCTGCGTGAGATACGACGCGACGGCTGTAATTCGGCGGGCGACTCCCGAGATGACGTCACGCGTCGTATCAGGGCGACGGACATGGGGAAAAAAGATTTTACGTCGTAATTTTCGCTGCAGGCCATCTACACTTCACTCCCCGCTCCGTATTTTGAGCTGTGATTCTCGGTTCATGGTACAAGGGGAAGATGGATTTATTTTCCGATAAGTTAAAAGTTTTTACCAGTCCATCTCTGGATAACACAGGCTCGATATATCGCCCCTTTGAATTAGTGTTCGCTTATGCACATGCATTTCTGTAAGCGTGTGGTTTATGTTCCCAATTCAGACTGGTTCACTTGGTAACAAAACTGAACACAATGAAAGAAATGTATGGTTGAAGGAACTATTTAGACTATTAAAATAGGGATAGCGATCTGGTATGTTGTATAGGCACCATCTAAATATTTGAAACGTACACCCTAAGAAATTATTCGGAAATTTACCATACCAGTGTCTACGCTGTGAGAAAGCATGAATGGTAATGTTTTCCCCTATACACTCATTGTAGCGTTCCTACATTTGCTCAGGCAGCAGTCAAATGCATAGGAAAGTTCCCAACTTTGTTTAGTAGAGACGCACAACATTCTTATATCTGCAGCTTGATGTTTGGTATTATTACCATTAAACTTATAGGTTAAAAACTTCCATTACAGTTTAGGAAGTTTACCAGGAAATTGTTTACAGTGTAGAAATTGTTTATTGTATTCTTGACTGTGTTTGTATTTGCTACTGTAGCCTACATATGGTTGTTACAGCAGGGTACTGCCTTCTTACTACAAACACATAGCACATCCAAAAGAACATCTTCAACAATCTTTGGTTTTGTTCCCACGACAATCGGTAACGTCGTAAACTAACAGAATGTTATGTTGCTAGTTCTGAACAGATATCTAATTTAAGCCTAAAATATGTATGCGACATACGGTCGACGATGCTTTGTCAGGGTGGGTGCATCATTGAAGGTGGAGCTAAAACACATATTTATTGTAAATATTACAGAAATTATTTCCAATGGATCGGTGACACCTATGATGTGTATAATCTCTTAACTGTAAAATTAGCACTTTTGAAAGCCCTGCTTAGTATCTACTTGTATGCATTTAGTGTGTTCTTCTACCATATGTAAAATTAACATTGTCATGGGCCTCCTCACTTTATTTATGCGTCGGTTAAGTTAAACTGTGGAATTATTAGAAAAGTAAATACTGTACAAATCTGCTCATTTTTACATTTTGATGCATTAGAAAAACCAGAAAGCGAGAGAATAAATTTAAATTACCACAAATAGTTACCCAACACCTTCTATTAGACGTTAGTATATGGAACTAATTTCCCTCCATTGTTACCAACTTTACTGGGCACCTCTCACTCATTGCGCCCGTTTAAATATATAGAGATAGGGACAGTTACATTTTTCTAAGGTTGATTTCAAAAGTGCTCACTTTATCGTGAACAGCCTTTAGTTGGTCGAATATCTGCCACCAGTGCAAAACCAGTCACTGACATACAGTTATGGAACATATGGAATGGAATTTGCAACTCTGTTATCGCAAAAATATATGTGATGCCGAACTTAGTTGGTTTTCGAATGCTGGATCATATATGAGCACATTAAAATTTATGATGGACGTCATCACTCTGAACATAACCGTTTGCGAGTAATTCATGTATAAACGTTGAAACCATTGCATTGCTCTAATCTGGCCGGCAAGAAACGTGCATCAGACACACAGCATTATTGATCAAAGGACTCAATTTCAATTTCCACCCACAGTTACAGCATCATTGTCCTGAATGTCATAGGTTATTAATTTAAAATTGCTTTCTGTAAAATTTACAATAAAAATTTGTTTCTGCCCCACCTTCAAGTGTCCGTACCACCCTTAGGAAGCATCGTCGACCATATGTCGTATAAATGGTTTAAATTTGCATTTTATGATTATAGATTGTCGGAGTTTTGCAGATTCACATTATATATTTATATATACTTATATATGCGCATTTATAATTCTAGTGAGATCGTAAAAGTTCAACTTAATTTTCACATAAGCCTGCACACATCAACCAGGTTTGAGACGTAACTGGTACTCATATTTCATAAAAGTGGCATAATAAAACAAGTCAGACCTGTTGTGGTTTATAGCTAAAATAAGTATTTCATCTTCGAAATGCGATTGTGACATAATTAATTAAAGCTAGCAACACATTGATCCTATTAGACATTTTCACACTAATTGCAAGACACAGTTCAAAATTATCTTAACAGAGAAAACAATGTCACAAACATTGAATAAACGATTTTGTTCGCGGAGAACTTGCAGTAACCTGCAGTGAATACAAATTAGTTTATAAATTATTGTAAAACGTAAAGTTGTTTGTTATAAACAATAACACATTTTTGCAGCGGCTAGTAAATTTTAGTTTACCACATAAATGTTTATGGGATAGATTTTTTCTGCGCAGGAATTTCAGTTTAATCTTCGTTTTTAGGAGTGCCTAAATTTATTTCACTTATATTCCTGAAAACACTAAATAAGTGTCGCCCAGCGCGCATATAGGCCGAACAAAACCTGATCGACGCAACTACCCCAATCTATCTGCCACGTCGCCAGACTCATTTATAACCTACCTTTAGTTATGGGCTACTTCTACTTCGAAATACAATTATCATAATTCAGGATTCCAACTATCGCTAGGTACATCCGCAGCGCTCAACATTTAGAGCACTCAAGTCGCATCCAAGTATAGAGATTGACATTTAATTAATTTTTTTAATAAAAAAATTACTCTGGCAAAGTGCTCGTTAAAAAACATGAAGGCCATTTTGATGTCAATAATACATAGCTTCGGCAATCACCACTATACTTGACGATCCAGGCATTTTCAGCCCAATTTATACTAGATTTCAAATCATATGCGAACTTTATCGCCAGGAAAAAATAAATTTACATTTTCTTAATTTTTATGTTTTCCTAGCTCATCGGTCAATAATACATTTTTGACAATTTTTTTTTTTTGGTCGTGCTCATAAGCGAAGATCCAAAGTAGGGTAACTGCAGCGCTGCATATAGTCATAGTTGAGATCAAAATACGCGTCTTTAACTCGTAGAAAGTGGCGCTTTCACGTAGCTAGGCCACTGCAACAGACACTCCCACGTAGGCGAGCCAAGGGGATTATTCTAAGTTAGTCATTAATTTTTCGTATTCGTAAAGTTTCGAAAGGTCTCGAAACGGAGTAAATCTTCGAAAAAGGCAATTTCGTATTCTAAGACATATTTCGTTACAGCCCCACGAGCCTTCGGCAATTTTCGGGTTTTCGTTAGCGAATGAATTATGGCAACACTACGCACATGAACATTAATTTAATTACGAAAGTTTGTTTATAAATTATGAATACTTAAGCTTGGAAACATTAGCGAACCAAAGCAGTACGGCACTTAAATTTTTTATTTATTTTATTTTATTTTTCATTTTGTGTGTTTGAAATTTTAGTATTAAATAAATAACATATTTTAGAAAAAGGTATATTTCGCTCGTCAAGTGTGACAAATTTGCTGACGACATCGTACTATTTTCTAGCTCAGCTGAACGTGTATACGTAAATATGTTGTACTTTAATATACAATATGTTAAAATGGACTAGCGTGTGCGTCGATAAGAGAAAGCAGACAGAACTTAGTTTGTCACATGTATGAAGATTTTTCTCCATGACCATTTTGCTATTTGGTTGCAAGCTATTTGGCGGACATACTGTTTCGTTTGTTATTTTTAGTACCAAGATTAAAAATTAGCGATTGACAACATTGTTCACAAACTAAAACATTAAGGTTCATCGCTTCTTTTAAAATATATGTATTTTTTAAAATACATTTTAATGTTTCTGTAATGGACGAAGGCACATTACTTCACGATTCTCTCCTTCCGCAATTACAAATAACAACCTGCATCACACGCAGAAAATTTTTCAAAATAGACTCCGTAACGAAAGCCCCAAGAGGTTCGTTATCGTTTCGAGTTTCATATCGAACGTAGTGACATCGAACGAACACTAGAATGCGCTCCTTTCATTAGATAACGAAAACGAGAGAAATAACGAATATTTTTGTCGACACAAAACGAAACGAGTAACTGACAATAAGCCTCCATGTTTGATTTCCGGAAGGGTCACTCCCGGAATTTCGCAATTGGGGATCATGGCGGACGATGTAGCTTGTCTGCGGGTATTCTCGCGTTTCCCCATGCCCATGCATTCCGGAGCTGCTCCATACTCGCCTCACTTCAACCTCATCGGCTCTTAAGACCTCGATGTAAAGAGCCGCCCAAATCTCTCCACTTCCTGGCAGTTCGGCACAAAACTCAGTTTTCTTTGTCGGTTTCTGAAGGTGGCTGGACTTGTAATGCTGCGACACTCCAGCACGCTAGGCCGGACAGTTATATTCACGCTACTGCGAACCACACCCAGTGGCTGGAACAGTGGACGAAATAGTTGAGGCTTAATCTTCAACACGGATGAATCAAAGCAAGGAGCGTTTCTTAGTCTAGATAATTTTACGAGTCTCGCGTCAAATCTGAACGGTGATTATTGGTAGGGATATAGGCAGGCGTAAAAATTTCACAGTTTTTTTTTTAGATAGGCGATTATCTGGGCAATAGATAGGCGCATCTTAATACAAAGGAAAAATTACAGTTTGCATTAAAGGGAGATATTTGCCTTCTTGGCGATGTACAAAACCTTGCCGTTGAGCATCACATGCGAAAACTAGATATATGCCCATGCCGTTCGCGCACCTTGATCCGGATTAAATCCCCGCCTGATCCGAGGCCATATTTGCGTGTGTAGGAAAGGTGGCAGACGTTACGGCTGGCCGATAAGTTTTTTCAAGGCACTCCCGTTTTCTTTTGTCGATATATTTCTAAGCTGCTCTTTCGTGGATCCTGATTATACTTACAAAATAAAATTTGACCGATATCTCTGTGTCTTACTTTAATATTTTCACCCGTGTGAGAAATTAGTGGCCCACTTAGAATGTGCCCCTCCAAATCACTGAATTTATTTTATCTTATAGCCCGGAGTAAAAAATAAAAGCGTGTTTTATAAAGGATTATGTCATCAAACTATTTATTTATTCTAAAAATACTAAAAACTAAAATAAAATTGACTCGTAATTAAGTTCAACTACTCGGATAAGTGAAAATGGCTGCACTTAGAATCAGTGGAAAACCACAGATTGTTTCAGTGAAAAAAATTTCACTGATTGAATTAGTTACGTGAAACAATTTCACTGATTGAATAAGTGACGGCCGAGTGCAGTGGCGAATTATAAATTGCTCTTATTAAATATATGCAAATAATTAAGTGAAATAAATATATTTTCGATAGTTTGCTATTTATATTGTGCAATTTACCGTAATAAAAAAAATCTCCGCAGTTGGCTGGGAATGAACCCGCAAACGCTAAGACTCTAGGTCGCTGCCTTGCCATCTCAGCTCCCACGCCAAGTTGAAATTGCGAGATAGAAGTATATATCTTCTAGTTCCTGTGAAATCGTGTAGTTTGAAATTGTATGCTCAAACTTTCCGTGTTTAGTTTGATCGGTACCGTTAGGATTGTTAAAACGAATAGTATATATGAGTGCACTCTCTTCAGATTAAATGTAGTACAAACCTTCAAACAGTACGCTGTGACGATTACATGGAATCGAAATGAAAGACGTAAAAACGGAATGAAAGGCTGTGTGTTTATATTACCTTATAAAATGGCGTTTTAAAAGACAAAACCCATTTTAGAAAGTATTTTGTGTTAGTTTTATTCGTTTATTCGCTGTTACTTCACTTGATACACGTTGTTTAGCAGCCATTTTAAACGATGTTCGACGGTCATTATTACACGCAGTTTCACTGATACATCAGTGAAAGATAATTAGAGTCGGAGAAAGTTACTGAGATGTTTCACTGGTCCATCAATTAAAAGATAAACCATTGAGAAAACAGTGGAAAAAATGACTGATGAATCAGTGGAAAATGTCACTGAATCAATCAGTGAAAGAAATATGGCATTTTTTCACCGGTTCGTCAGTTAACTTCACTGAAGTGACTGTAGTATCTGTCAGATACGTTTGACTGGTAGAAACAGTGACGTTGTGACTGATTCAGATTTATAGTGTAATAGTCATTGGAGTTTTAAATTTGATCATTTATTTTAAGTTGAGCACAGAGCATTATTTACTTAGTTGCTTTCGGTATTCAAATTCTAGTGTGCTGTTATCTTTCTATGAAGTTTAAGAAAATACTTATTGAGGGGATAGTATGGGGTGAGGAAACTAGACTAGGAATACAGTACTTCGTCAGTAAATATTTTGATTGTTATTTAATTGCAGACAATTCAATCCTATATCTAAGCCTGGAGTGAGCCTCGGTAGGTCGGGATCCCCAGGAGGGAATGCTGAGGTCTTCGCGAAATGTCGTAACGTAGCCTAGACCCTCATTTCTTCCTATCATTCGATTGATTACTGAGATTGTTATTGGTTACCTCACTGACTGAATATTTATTCCGATGTTTGTAAATATTTCTGTTGACTTTTTCACTGGCGCGAGGTGTTATATGAATGTTGCGAAAATGCGAGTACAACCGGACCAGATTGCAGCAGTGTGTTTCACAGAAGCATTATTAACCCATTCAAACATTGTGCCCATGATCCTGGACACGTTGCAGATCAATGATATTCATGACCAGTATTGTACACAGTGATAAGTGTCCAGTCTTCCTCGTGGCTAATCTGATTTCTTTGACATGAATGTTTAATGCCAATATCATCGAGTAAGCGGACGAGGTTTTTCTGGGTGCCAACTTCGATACGAGCAGCAGGGTGCCACTCAATCACCGATGAAAGGAGGGGAATTGGGGGCGCGGCCAGACTATAAAAACGAGGTTGCCAGAGTGTCGACCATCTTTATCCTTCACCACACTCCGGGTCACTGACGGCGTAGGGAGCTGCCGCCGCTGACCGACTTCGAGCTCGGGCGATGAGAGACGACAACGCGAGAGGAGAAGATCCACCAAGAGGAGATCCTGAGAGACCTCCCCGTGCGGGCTTGAACGTCCCGCCTATATAATATTCCAGTGGTGAGTCCAATTGGGATAGCTGTGGTTATCGAAGCGATTGTTAGATTGCTTCAGTAGCAGCTTCATTTGAGGAGCATTTACTTTCGAGAGTTGATAACGATTTATTGTAATAGAGTTTCAAATATAATTACATTTCATTCAATCAGTGGAGAGTTATTAATATAAAGAGTAATCATATTGTAATAAATTCACTGTTAAATATATTGTGATTCAGGACCATGTGTCCAGTTGAGAGGAGTCATAAGCAAATTATAGCTACATCCCTAGTTTATTGCCTAAAGATAATTGCAGTAGTAAAGGGATATATATATATATATTATATATATATATAACAATGTGGTTAATTTTGGAAGAATAATTTTGAATACAAGAACTGCGCATAACAAAAAATGATGTGCTTGCAGCACATGGACTCTGATTATAATGTGTGACCGAACCCCTTGACGACTGGCAATACCCATGAACTGTGAATAATGCCCATTTGCAGACACTTTCTTTACTTGCGGGCAATCTGTTTTGTAGGACATTTTGAAATCGTATTGTTTACTAACCCCAGTACCACCAAGAACATCTTACCCCCGTAGCAAAAGACAGTTGGCCGTCTGTGGTTTTACTGATGGCACTGCTAGATTACTGCTGGCCCAGAAAACGTACGGGTCTATACAACTTGACCTGCTATGGTTAACTGCTGGTATGGGTTGTTCACGGTAAAGTGAGCACTTTTTAAGGCCCTCCAAATAGGCATAATAACTAATAAATATTTATTATGGCAGCTTCAGACGTTAACTTTTTGGAATGGGGAAATGTATATACTGTGCTTATTGATCACAAGGCAATGTATATATTAAAAAGTGGCGGAAAGATAGAAAGTGGCTAAAAGGAAAAATTTTGCAGGGCCTTAAAAAGCGTTAATTTTACCGCGAATAGACTATATCAGGACATTTGGCATGCCATTTATGGCACACTGATGGAATGGTGATGGAAATATAACTGATGGTGGAGAGTGAGTGAACTACTAATTGTCCATACATGGCTTACCAACTGTATTCCAACAATGGCCACACATAGCCTATACTTATTGCTGGTGAAAGCATGGGTAGCCATCTGTAGGCCATTTGATAGCTGGGAAGTGGTACATCGACGGACCATTGCTGGTGAATTTTGTCTTAATGGGAATTTTTATTGCTCCCGCTCTTCGCAGATAAAGTCTTCAAACTACACACATACACACACTCACACACACACATGTATATGTATATATATTTGTAATATAATTATATATCGCATGTTACAATGAGTAGATAATTTGTAAATATATAAGTAGTGAAGGAAATAGCAATGGCAAAACGCTGCAAATACAGTATTAGGTGTGACTTCGTGACTGGTATCGAACAGTTTGACAGATGTAATGGTTTACATGTACGACTACATATAATTAACGAGAGAAATTAAAAATAACAATATATAACCACCTTTAGGAAATTGACATTGTAGGTTTTTCGTAGCTGCACATCACGAAAATATTCATACCCGCCGACTGCATCTCAAAACAGATCATTGGCGTCCAAATGATATACATACTGGGAAAAATCACATTAAAGGCAAGTTTTTGGTTTAATATCGCGATTCAGGTCGGACTTTTTCTCTCAACAACAGTATTATTTTTTAATTATCGGCATGTTTTTAAAAACTGATTTGCTTGCAGTGTAAGTTTTAAGGCTATAGAATAACCGCTGTAATTTATGTTACATTAGTGTTTGTTAATAATTCAAACCAAATTATTTTCTAAATTGGTTCATCTGAACATAAGAGTACACAGTCGAGTAATGGTTAGCATGATTTTCTGTCACTGCAAGGGGCGTAAACTCGTCCCCCCCCCCTTTTTGGAAGCATAAGGGTTTCATGTCGTGTAATGCATTTAAAAGAGAAGTAAAAGTATTCAAAAACAAAGAAAGAAATTAGTATGATGCTAGCCATCAGTGTGAAGTTGTACATAGATGGGACATTGCTGTTGTAAGCATATGGGCCATGCTTGGGCCATTTGTGTTAACTACACCTGGGCCAGTTATGGGCAGAGTATGGCTAGTCAGTGGTGCCACTCCAGGACCAGCAATGGTACCGGGTGTATGCCAGCTGTTGGCCGACTTTTTACTGGCTTGACATCCAATTGTAAACCATAAATGAGCAATGTTATGCTACATAGGTATTAAGTAGTTCAATGTTTGGGGTGAAACATGTTCGATGCGAGTAAAGTGCAAACTGACGTATTAATTGCAATACGTAATATTTAGAATAAACATTTACCAAATGATCAAACCGTATTTTGTGAGACTTCGATTCCGTAAGTTATAATGCTGTTCTACGATTTCCAACGAACAGAAAATGTAGTAAACATTTTTTTGTCGTAAATATAAATCGTAGCTGATCCAGAGGGACCATGGCTTCAAGTTTCCGTTCCTTCACTGCGACAAGAGCAATTAAGTATTAAAGTGCAGTGTTCTCGGAGCAACTAAAAGCTTTTGCAATTTAAAAATTAACTCTCTTCAATATGGTATTTTACCGCGAACATATAAAGTCATCACTTTACTTATTTTGTAACAATCAACACCACGAAAGCATTACGAAATTTACGTTGATATTTTATTTGTTTGGGTGATGCTGTCATCACGTAGAAAGCAATTAGTTATTTACACATAAAAATATACCTAGTGAAGAACGTAATAAATTCGTATAATATCAATTAATTTCAGTGTGGTTTCTTAAGGATAAATCTGAAATGTTGTCCAGGAGAAAAAAAAAACTATTACATCAAGGTTGGAATCCCACCCTGACTCACTGAAAAAAAAATGAATGTAACATAAAATGTTTAGCATAATCGGTTTGTAGCAGATTGTATTAAGATCACTTAGTTCCTTTTGCTACTTTAACATTTGATATGCCATAAGAGTTCGTGTTACGAGAATAACCGAAACATGTGTAGCCCGATTTAGGCGACAACTGAACTGGTATATCGTCAATGGAGCAGACAATTATCTATTCCCGTTTTATTCCTGTAAGCTAAACGGAGAAATTGCTACTCTGTTTATAAAAAAAATACCTGAATTATCTCCAAAAAGAGAATACTCATGTGCATACACATTGAAGCCTAACCCGGGATTTGAACACGGAAACTCCTGGGGGGACAGTGGTTCCCTGGCAACCTTGACCTCGGAGGTCTTCATCCGTGGAATACGTCCTCCAAGTCAGTGGGCTGGCAAATTTCTCCAGTTTCCAGCGTTACGACCTTAGGAACCAGCGCTCCCAGAGGGGCCAGATAAAACCTCAGACTTAAGGCGTGCGAGACAGCCCGGCTCAGACAGACGAGACGAGCGAAATGGTCCATGAGCGAGATGGGCCTTGTGTGGAATGGGGAGAGGGTAGGGGGGTAAGAACGCTTGTCTCTAGCGGCCAATAGCGGACGAGGCCCATATGAATACGTAATTCTGGTTCCCCCGTGCACCCCTTTTCTACTCCGCCAGACTGTGTCGCACCCTCGTCTGCAATTCCCCAGCTCTTCCCGTCCGCCAACGGGGGAGAAAAAAAAAAGATTTCGGAGCTCTCGTCGGGATTCACAAGGGACGACGACGCGTGATGACATCTCAGCTGTACGTCGAGCTCATACGGACGGCCGACATCGATATTCCTCCCGTACTTCGTCGGATATTTCGCGTCGCGCTGAGTACCGCACGCAACGAACTGCTTTCAGTTGCGAAGCTTTCGAGTTGGAAAACTGGAAGAATTGTATTATTCATTGGCAATTAGCTGGAGCGGGAAATAATTACATGCCCTACTGAGAGAGATAGAAATCTTTGTATTATCTAACACTGCATTTATTTAAGCCAGCCGTAGATCAAAAGTTACTTCAGATAATTCCAAGGGGACGTGGTGATGTAGCGGTTAGACTACTCGCCTCCCACCTAGGCGAACTGGGGCGGGTTACCGTTAGGTCGCTTCAGGATTTTCGCGTTTTGTAATCGTGCCTGACGATGACGCTGGTCTGCGGGTTATCTCAGATATCTCCCGTTTATCCCACCGCTTCATTCCGGTGTTTCTCCGTACTCACCCAACACCCTCTGGGTGTTGACTCACCTCGCTTCACCCTCATCGGCTCTCCAGATCTCTACGTTAGGTAGCGCCCATATTTCTCCAATCCCACTCAAATAGTTCCACTAGGAGGTGATATTGATGTCCTAACATAACAAATGAACGATTCAACCACAAAGATGGGATATGCCAGTTTTATGATTGTTGGTTTGCAATTAGCTTTAGCATGTCGTCTACTATGTCTTATTTCGAGTGTAGGATGTCTAAATTCTAGGTAGCACTATGGCCGAACCAGTCCTTCGTATACTTCATCACTGTTGGTGTTTCATTGTAGAATTACTGTTATTCAGGGAGTGCAACATAAACTGTGAACATACTGCGACCTCAAGGCAAATACACCTTTTTCAAAATTAATTCACAATATTTTCACATCTTTACCCAATGTATATAACCATGCAAATTTTCACACTCGCTAGCAGTGACAAACGTATTCAAAATTAGCATTCTACAAATGATTATTTGGACGTTTCAATGTGACTTCTAAAGTCTTTATACAAAAACCCGTGTAGGTTGGTTTACCTACGACGCGTTCCACAATATTAAAAATTGTTGCCTATACTATTGACAGTGACTTTCAAGGTACGCGTCTGAGTTACTCAATGGTTGCATGTTGTTCTTGAATGTGAAGTGCACTTATTTTCCTAGATACCTTTTTCGTATAAAAGCATGTGCGTGTGTATGTATACATGTGTATATGTTTACTGTGCTGTCTGTTCTGGCGTGAATTTGGCTATACACTGGGGTGGCCGTAGTAGCATCAGTTGAGATAATAAGTAAGATTTAAAATTCATACTTTCCCGCGTCATGCCACTGGTATGTCTACGAAAGCTATATCATCATATTTTAGTGATATATTATCGTCACTGATTTCCCCTCTATCCTAAACAACTAGGAACTGGTCTCTAGATACGAGCCTAGGGAATACCCTTATCCAATTGGGTGGGATTTCATTTTAACGCTACTGTGTGACTTCATGTAGTACCTTCAAAAGAAACCATGATTCAGAAGACGGGCGCGACTACGTCATCGGAGATGCCAAGTTTCCGGATTTGAATACAGAGTGGGTCACGGAAATTTGTTTGGCATCTACATGTACAGTAGGTTTGATGTTGGTTTATCATGTACTCCCATATCACATGAACTGACCGGGATAAAGTTGGACATAACAAGAGTTCAGCTCGAGCTGCGCTGATTTAAATTCCCCCTCCCCCACCCCTGGAAACGCAGCACGTACGATTATACATGCTAAGTATGCATAATTGTTAAAGTAATACAAAATATTAAAACACATTTTTTGTTGGGTTGTCTTAGGGAGCATGTTGGCTAGTAAATCCCGTTATACGTGTAAGGACTTTATAAATATAAATCATTCTATTTTCCAATAAGATAATAAACTTTTCTTACCACAAGCCTATCCGAAGTAAGTGGTAATAGGACGCTTGTAGGTGAAATTTCAGATACAGAATGGTGGATACTGATGACTATCATCTGGTTTGTCTTGAGTCAGTAAATAATGAGTAATTACCGATATCAAAAAATTCAAAATATCAGAGATAACTGTGTGATATAGGAGGCACACATGTGTAAATAGTTTTCCAGTAAGTCAAGAAACAACAGGCGCTAGCAATTTTACCGTAAAATAATCGAACTGCCACCTGGAGGATATACATAATTTTGCTATAGAGTCCAGCCAAATTTTCAAATTTATTCAGTGACAAACTACTAGACTTTAAACACGTGTTACGTGCTGGACTACGTTAAACCAATAAACACACCGGTAAGTAAACAAGGATCACGTAACCGCGTGCCTCCTGGTCCAATATTAAATTTGCTGCTCATTGGAGCAGCAGGTAAGAAGTTGACGTTGGATTATACAATGGACTACATAATATATATCACACAGGGGACTGAATTCACGAAATAAGCCTGTTTTGTCTGTTACTGATACCTAATAGTATGAAGAAATTCTAATAGAGATTTTTTCTTGATGTTCTTTTAAAGTTGATGGTTGATCATTGGTGTATCTAAAAACGCAGTATCGAGGTGATATTTGAAGGATGGGGCATGGTTAATTATTAGCAAACACTAACTTTTAATGCTAAACATAAATACCTATAACGTCCTATTATGTAGACTACCTAAATACATTTAATTTTCTGTTACTGCAGTTACAAAAACTGGAAAATAGCGAAAAATATTTGAGCCAACTTATTTCCTAATACATTGCGGCTTTCTGATCATTTTATCATTGGATTAGACATTTCTGATTCGGCCTGCAACTTTTCGAATCAAACCTTTGAAAAATGATATCATGCGTTACGCGCATCGTTGTTTCCTAAATGTCAATTATCACAAGGTTTGTGCTTGTGGTAACAAAAATAATACTTAATTCTTAATGAAATAAAATTATAAATAAATATTTTAGTAGTATAACTTAAAATCTTTAGTATTTAATTAAACGGAATATAAACCGTGATAAAATAGGAGTGTATATAAATTATTAGTACGAAATACGTAGCTGTTATGCAAAATATTAATACACTGAGTGCGCATGAATGCGGTGCGTTGTACCTTTGGTGTAATTTGTTTTATTACTTGATTAAAAATTGTTTGCATGGAGCTGATGAATATCATGAATATCTTGGAAGTAGAACTTTACCAGAGCTTCAGGACAGTTGGAAGTTACCCTGAATGGACTATATGCTAAGTGTGGGTTTTTATAATGTATTACTAACAGTGTACTTGAGTAGTAGAATTTAGAACATTCATTTACAAAAGGACCGGGTATCGGACCTTGGTGCTGTTCCTGCTATGTAATTCCGGTCCCCGCGGTGGCCATCTTGGAAGCCAGTGACTGTTGACCGTTGTTCTTAGACCATTGACCTTTGATCTTTGACCTTACCCCAAAATTAAAAAAAAATCCAAATAATTAAAAAAATTAAATTATCCCAAAAATTCCAAAAAAAAATCCAAACATTCAACACTAAAATTATTATAAAAATTTAAAAAATCGTTAAAAGTTTTGGTTCCCCGACGGTTATTTTTATTTAAAAATTTCCCTTTTTCCGTACGAATTCTCTTTTTTTTTTACAATTTCGTTTTTTCCCCTAAACAATTCTAAAAAAAATCCCAAAAAATGTATCGTTATGTATAAAAATGTATTGAATGCAGGTGACCTTACATGACCAAACAAATACATTCCAAAAAATTATCAACAATTCATAAAAACTCAGCGAGCATATAATGTTACTATCACGGCCATATTAGATGCCGGTGACCTCGGCATTGACCCCATTACCTCAAAGAACCATGAACCCAAAAAGTTACAAAAATCAGCTAACATATTATACTACTGACTACTACCATATTGGGTGCAGGAGACCTTTGCATTTAGCCTGTTGTCTTAGATGACCTTCCAAACAAAAACTCGAGAAAAATTTAATACATTCGTAAAAGTCAGCGAGCATATTACATTACTGACTACTACCACTAGCTTGGATGTAGGTGACCTAGACCTTGACGCCATGAGCTTAGATAACCTCGAAAACAATAACCCGAGAAAAAATTGAATACATTCATAAAAGTCAGCAAGCATATTACATTACTGACTACTTCCACCATATTGGATGCAGGGGACCTTGACACTGACCCTGTGATCTCATTAAACCTTGTAAACAAAAACTCGAGCGCAAAATTGAATAAATTCATAAACGTCAACCAGCATTTACTACTGACTACTGTCATCATATTGGGTGCAGGTGACATTGAGTTTGAACCCGTGACTTCAGATGAAAACCAAAATTCTGGAAAAATTGAATAAATTAATTAAAGTCAACGAGAATATTATGTTACTGACTACTACTGCAATATTGGTTAAGGTGACCTTGACCCCGTAGCCTTCGAAAAACCTTGCACCGAAGAAAAATTCAAAAAACTTTTATAAAATCAAAACATTCTAAAAATGTATTAAAAATTCTAAAAATTAATGAAAGACTGTTTTTTTTTCCATCAATCTTTCAAACAATCTCGCAATCTTTCCATCAATCAACAGTGCAATCATCTCCGCAATAGCAATCCGCGTCGTAAATTCAATCTGCTCTGCAATCAGCTCTGCAAATGCAATCAGCTCCGCAATCGCAATCCTCTCCGTTGGCGAACGAAAGTAATTTTTATACGTATGGTTGAAACACAAACAGAAAGATTCATAGAATTATTGCGAAAGATTGATGTAAACATTTTGAAAGATAGATGGAAATATTGAAAGGTTGATAGATTGCGGAACTGATCGCGGAACGGATTTTGTTGCGGAGCTGATTGCAAAGCTGATTCCGTAGCTGATTGCCGAGGGGATTGCGATTGCGTAGTTAAATGCGGAGCTGATTACGGCAGTGATTGCTTTGCTGATTGATTGCAATACTATGTGATTGATCCAAAAATTGAAGAAAAAATCGTTCCCAGCAAACACAACCTGTCAGCAAAGTGTTGGCAAATTGTCGGCCCGTTACCTGTACTGTCAGCAACTGTCCTTTCAATGTCTGAAGGTAGCCATTTGACAACGGCGTGACTTCTTTTTGAGACAGTATGTTTACCCTTAGAAAAAAGACAACGGCCCACTGTATTTCTTAGGATAACAGATGGATATCACCTAAATTATGTCGACGTGATATTTCACAGCCAATATGTTGCCAATAGCAAAAATAATATTCTGGCCCGATTATGATATAGCATCTTTATTTTTTCGGTGAGCTGGCCGTCATCATATTTATTCCGGCCCGGTAACGTTTACGAGACATGGCTCTATATCACAATAAAGATACAAATATGATGTAGTTTTGCCGACAAATTTTTGAAAAGTGTTTTTTGAACAGGCAAGTTAATTGCATTATGTCTTTTTTAAGACCATTGTTAACCGTTAGCATGTTTTTTCATGATTATATATGTGTCACGTCGTGGCAGCCCGAGGCATTTTTTAGTTTTAATTTTTTTTTCAATTCTACAACCATCCGACAGCTATATTAAAAACTAACAAAAACTATTTTTTGCAAGCCTTTGAAGAAACGAAGAAACAGTTTTTAAAAAATCAGTGTTTTAAAAATATTTGTTACATTGTCATGGTGTTTATGCAATCATTTATAATCATTTGTGTCATGATAAATTTGAAATTACTATAGGTATCAGCATGCATGACTGTGAACAAAAGTGTTTTACGTTCGAATCCTGCACTCGGCAAGCAAAAGATTTTTCATATTATATGATGTGTTGAGAAGTTAATGAAATTAATATATGTGAAGGAGAAATAAAAAATTACTACAATATTTAATCGAAAAGTTAAGGTTTATTTCATGGTTATACTGCTTATTTCTGGACGTCATGGCGCTGCAGGCTCGGCATCGTAACGACATCCAGTTGTCGCAGACCTGGTATCTTGCGGCCATCCAGCCGCTGAAGGCCTGGAGTCTTGCCGCTATACAGCGGCCGGAAGCCCGGCATCTTGCCACCATCCAGCAGTTGCAGATTCCGAAACTTGTCGGCTAGCTTTTACCGGTCCGATTCTGGCCTTTAATTTTCGTCTATGTTGGGCCGGAATACATTTTGTGTATTACTGTTACCGGTACATTGTATTATTGACACTGTCGGCAAACAGTCAGCTGCCAGTCCCTATTTCTATCTGGCCACTTCCGGCATAAAAGAGCGGGCCGGCATCATCTGGCCGGAGTTTGTCGGTTACCTTTGCCCGGCCCGATTCCGGCCCATACTTTCTGTGTATGTTGGGCCGGAATACATTTTTAATCTTACCGTTAGCGGTACGGTGTATTTTTGACACTGTCAGCAAACAGTCAGCCTTCAGTCCATATTTCCATCTGGCCACTTCTGGCATAAGACAACGGGCCAACATCATCTGGCCGGAGTTTGTCGGCTATATTTTAGCAGCCCGATTCCGGCCCGTATGTTTCTTGTTCGTTGGATTATTGCATATTTAAAAAAAAATTATTATTTTTTGGAATTTTTTATATTTTATATAATTTTTATAATATTTTTGGGTTCTGAGGTCATGGGGTCAATGTAACCTGCAGCCAATACGGCAGTAGTAGTCAGTAACACAATGTGCTCATTGACTTTTATGAATTTATTCCATTTTTCTTAAGTTTTGGTTTTCAAGGTCATCTAAGGTCACGGGGTGGTCAGATTCACCTGTACCCAATATTGTGTTAGTAGTCATTAACATAATATGATCGTTGACTTTTAGGCATTTGTTTAATATTTTCTCAAATTCTCTTTCCAATGTCATCTAAGGTGACAGGGTCAAAGTCAAGGTGACCTGCACCCAATGTGGCGGTAGTTTTCTGTAACATAATATGCTCGTTGAATTTTATAAATTTATTCAATTTTCCCAAGCGTTTTTTTATTTTAAGGTTATCTAAGGTCATAGGGTTAAGGTCAAGGTCACCTGCATCCAAGATGGCGGTACTAGTCGTTAATGTAATATGCTTACCAACATTTACGAATTTAACTTTTTTTTTTAATCGGATTTTGTTTTCTAGGTAATCTTACGTCACAGGGTCAAGCGCATGGTGACCTGCAGCCAAGATAGTGGTAGTAGTCAATAACGTAAAAATACCTGCTTAATTTTATGAATTTGTTCAAATTTTTCGGGTTTTGGTTTTTAAAGTCATCTAAGGTCACAAGGTCAATATCAAGGACACTTGCGCCCAATATGATGGTAGCAGTCAGTAACATAATATGTTCACCAACTTTTTTGGAATTTTTTGAGTTCAATGTCATCCTAGGTCATGGGGTGAGGGTCATGGTCATCTGCATCCAATATGGCGGCAGTAGACAGGCCACTTGCCTCCAATCATTTTTTATAAGGTTTTAGTAATTTTTTTGTGATTTTTAGAATTATTAGGGAGAAATAGGGAATTTTAAGGGACAACTTGCAATTGTTACTGAAAGTAGGAAAATTCTTAGGAAAATTCGCCATTGGGGGACCGGAATTTAAAAATAATATACCAGTAATTTTTTGTAATTATTTAATAATATTTTTTTATTTGGTTTTTTTTTTCGTTTTTGGTGATATATTTTCATTTCTGGAGTTAAAGGGCAAAGTCAAAGGTCAATTGTCACTGGCTTCTAATATGGCCGCTGGGGGACCGGAATGACAGAGCAAAACAGCTCATAGCTCCGGTTCCCGTCACCTTGTTTTGGACGTCACTAAATCCTATTAATTACTTGGTTTCAAGTGTAATCCTCTTTGATTCAGTCTCACTCAAGCCATATGGTTTGGGAAGGAATTGCGAGGAGGGGGGAGGGGGGCTCAAGAGGGAAGTCCCCCCCCCCCCATGGATCCGCCTCTTTGTAAGGAATTAGCGAAGTAGGGATACTTGTGGAGACTTATCTGCCTAGCAGCGGCGTCTGCTGTAGAAAAAGAGTAGTAGAAAGACACAAAATCTCATTTCGTGGAATAACGTCAGCGAACGCGGCCTGATCTCGGGGGGAAGGCGAAGCTTGAGCAAGGGGACGACTGTGCGTGTCGCGTTGCACTGGACACAGCTTTCACGGTGACATTTAGACACGCTCCACGAAGCGCGTGGAGATGAAAGGTATTTATACACCGACGAGGGCTCGTCGAGGCAGTCGCAAGCGCTTCAAAAGAGAGCGAGCACGAAACCTCTTGCGACCGCAGTCCGTCAGGAATCCTGCGGCGAGAAAGGATGAGATCGTATCACAAGTACGGGAGGAAATTAAAAGAGACGCAGGCCAAGAGAAAGTACGTTACTTGAAATTTTAAGCAAACGAAATATGCTTGAAAACACAGATTGTGTATCAGGAACGCCGACAATTTTTTTTAATATCGAAGGAATTTTCTGCGTTTCGATGAACATGACTCATAACCTATGAAAATCTTTCTAAATTGGAGAGAGAAAAAAACCTTGAAATCTGTGACTTGGGGATAACACAATTTCCAATGATATCGCCCAAAATCGATTAAAGTGCCTATATTGTGTCAACTCTATGAATTATATTAATCTTTAGTTATTCGTTTCCAATAAGTATTTAACTGGGCGTACTTTCATTACAAATTTCGCTGATTCATAAATATGTACACGCGATAGGACAGAGCTACTTAATAGGTTTCACTCATTGCTCGGAAATTTATATCTTAATCACACGAGCGAATCTTAACATATAATAAAGTGTCGTCATTAGTAGCGATATACAGGCTGTTCACGGTATAATGAGCATTTTTGAAAGCCTTGCTTAAGATCTATTTGTATGCACATTGTGTACTACTCCAACATAGGTAAAATTAGCATTGCCATGGTCCTCATCACTTAATTAATGCGTCGTTCAAATGAAACTGTGTAATTATTACAAAAGTAAATATTTTTCTAATCTACTCATTTATATGCATTAAAAAAAAATACAGAAAGCGAAAGAAATAACATAATGATCACAAATGGTTACCTAACACTTTTTATTCGACGTTAATATATGGAACTACTTTCCATCCATCATTACCAACATTACTGGGCACATGCCACTCAGTGCGCCCGTTCCAATATATGTAGGTAGGAGCATTCACATGTTTCTAATGCTGATTTCAAAAGTGCTCACTTAATCGTGAACAACCTTTAGCATGTTTTCGGCCAAGTACACGGGGACTCGGAGTGCTGGAGATGTTCCTGCTCTGTCATTCCAATCACCCGGTGGCCATTTTCACCTCAAAATTTTCCATTTTTTCCCCCGAACTCGACTAAATTTCCCTAAAAATTCCCTTGTTTTTCCCTCAAAATCTGTGGCGTTTGTTCCCTAGACGCAAGGTAAGCAATGCTTATCCTATATTGGAAATGTTTCACCATTTATAGTTTTCACCTTAACTTTAAACACATTCAATTCTGAGTTTCTTGTTTCCGATTTGAAAAACAGAGTTTTCGTAACTCCCGTACTGTACACGCATAGTGCTGCTATTTAGTATTTATTTCCACAAATGGGAGCGACTAGCGGTGACTCGAACTCGCAAGCAACAACATGCCCCACGCTCGAGCTCCTTCATGACCAACCGCGTTCTTTCGGCAGGGTAAGCTGTCATTCTGTTTGCATCCTCCAGTTTTACCATTTTCATTGGAACGTGGATAAAAGTATTCGGGAAAACATAAGTTTTCTTATATTTTGTAATATGCTGTCTAAATATTATTCATTTTAATTATTATTACATTAATTTCGTTTCCGTATTCGTAACTAATGTTAGGTATAATAAAACGGCAAATACACGTGGAGGGTAAGCAAAGTTGTAAATTGCGTTTGTGAGTAGAAATTGAAAATGGAACCACACCCCGGCACTAGCAAGACTGAATGGAAAATATGCGACCTTCCGAAGCGTAAATTTGTGGGGCTGTTATATAGCTTATCCTGTAAGAAAAACTCACAACACGCCACTGCTAAAAATTTACCGTTTTCGTTAAAAATGTCCTGTTTTTCTCAGAGCAAAAGAGGATGATTCGTGAATCAGGAGAGGCGAAATTGTGACTCCGAATCAGGAGAGCAGGACTGAGAACACAGAACCTTTGACCTTGATCCTGACCTCATGATCTTGAATGACTTTGAAAACAAAAAAAAATAATTAAAAATCCTGAAAAATTATGAAAAATTACAACAAAATGTACAAAATAATTTAAAAAATATTGTTATAAAGAAATGATAAAAATTATTAAAAAATTATTTTAAAAATAATTTGAAAATTTTAGTTCTCTGGTGGCTATTTTTCCTAAAAATTTCCTTTTTAAAATACTTTCCCCTTTTCCTTTAAAATTTCTTTTTTTCCCTGAAAATTTCCTTTTCCTTAAAAATTCCAAATAATCGCAATAAATTCACAAAAGTCAATAAGTATATTACATTACTGACTATTACCATATTGGTTAATGTGGAAACAAAAATTCCAGAAAATAATTACAAAATCAGCAAGCATATTATGTTACTGACTACCCCAACCATATTGTATACACGTGACCTTGATCCCATGACCTTGAAAACAAAGATTCGATAAAATTAACAATAATCAGCAAACATATTGCATTACTACTACCATATTGGGTGCTGGAAAACTTTACCCCATAACCCTGAATGATCTTAAATACAAAAAAAAATATATTTTTTTAAGAATTCTAAATATGTTTAAAATTATACAAATTAAAATTTTATTTTTAAAATCTATTATTTCTGAAGGCAATTCCTTACCCCTCCCCTATACTAATTTCAACATCTTGTTTTTTTTTTTCGTGTGTAGTTTGTTTATACATTGCTGGAGTTTGTCTACCACATTCGTTCGACTACCATATTGGATTTCACCACCAAGGTGGCGCTAGTGTATTAATTCACCCACCAAGTGGCAGCCAAATTAATTTTTTTTTTCTAAGTATGCGTTGTGCTGTTGGCACCCTTAATGTTGAAGTCTATTTCCAACAGATAGTTAATATTATTTCCTCGATTCAACCACCATGTGAGCTACTAACACTCATATCTATAGACATAGGAAAAACACGTAATTTTTATACTATTTAAAAAAATATTTTTTCCAATGAACAGTATACCTACAAGCATAATTTATTATACATATTTTAATTAATCTTTTAATGCCGATAGAAGGATAAGATACAGAATATATATATAAAAAAAAAAAACTAATATTCATTAGTAATAATTTATTATTATTTTGTAATTACAATTTCAGCAGAAAGAAGTTTATCCCTTTATTTGATAAACCCTATCTTTACGTTCTCTGATGATTGAACTTGCCTCAAAAAGTGTGCGAAATTTCCGCGTTTATTAAGTCAAGCCAATATTTGAGTCTATCAAGTTCATTCGGGTCTTCGTTAAACATGTAGTCAGTATTCTCAGCAACTTCTGCTTTCTTCACATCACTCGTCGAAGGAAACTCGTATGTGAAATATGTGGGAACATCGAGGGAATCATCGTCATCTTCATTGTCAACACTGTCACCATAAATATTTTTATCTATGCTGTCTTCATTATCGTCTCCACTTAGTGTTTCACTTTCATTATCATGTTTTCATTTCTTTGTAGTAGATGCATGTTCGTCATCAGTAATTAGAGCCGACAGTCGTTTATTTTTAATTTCGTCAACTTCGCGAGCGCAACTTGCAAGTGTACATTCCACACATACAGACTCAATCATTCGGGCAATAGCATTAACTGTCTCGTGATAATCGCCGTCGGAAACAGTACCCATCGCTGTAGAGCTAGGTGTCGACGACATCACTTGGTG